>NIWZ02000011.1:0-617667 GCA_002242745.2 Lecanicillium sp. LEC01 | reverse complement strand
CGTTCACACAAAGGACGCAGCGAGAAGAGTCGAGAGGGGAGACTTAACACTAGGTCAGACCCCGAGACTGACAATAAGAACAAGAAGGCATGGAAACGACGTTCGGATTGTTAAGTATCGCGGCGAGGAGATCGTTGCGCCAAATAGTCGAACAAGAACGAGTTTTAGGTTTAATCTTAGAAATACGATTAGTCGACATCTTAAGACATAATAATGTAGGAGGGAAGTTACCAGAAGTTACTAGACAGAAGACACAGACCTATTATGGTGGCCTTAAGGACAAGACTAATAAAGGAGGGATATTGTGTTACGAACGCTGCAGGCTGACATGGGTCGGGCCAAGCGCCAGGTGGGGCTATGCCACCACTTGTCAGGAGGGGCAATATAGGGTAACACAAGGTCACGTAATTAGAAGGGGATCGAGACGCTCGGCTCTCGATTACATAGATCACTCGGGAGATCGAATAGCTCGACAATCGATCAGATAGATCAATAGAGGGATAGGAAGTATATTAAGGACACTCATTACCTAGACTAGATAGATAGCTTCCAGATCTCTAGTAATTAATCTAAGCAATAGTTTTACTATTGGAGTCTTTATACTCTAACGGAACTTATCTGTGTCTTACGTCTGCTTAAGTACAAAGCCTAGCTTACTTACCCTAAGCAACAGAAACCCAGCGTTGTGACTTAGGATCTAAGCCACCGTTACACTACGTGGTATCCCTACGAGGTGGAAGTGTTCCTAGTTCGGGATGTATTAGCTCTAGGGTTACCCCGTCTAAATATTAGGTAACTACTATTTTTCTTTTTCTCTATTCTTCGTTTATAAAGTCGGTTATTAACCTTAATAGCCTAGTTTATGAAAATCTATAAGGAGTTTAGTCGACTTATCTTACTTAGCTCGTCCTTAATGTCTTCCCAAAGTCCTTTATAAAACTGAACTATAAGGGTAGCGTTATCCTAGTTAAGTTTAGCGTTAATATTTATAAACTCGCGGGAATAATAGGAGGCTAACCCGGTTTGTCGAAGGTTTAAGAGTTGTCTTTCTGTAGTCCTAACTTCGTCTAGGTTTCCGAAGGTATTAGTAAGTAGTTACTCAAAGGCATCGTAGTTACTAAAAACTCTTTAGGTATTAGGGTCTTAGCCGGCGTCTTTGTGATTGAGGTAGTCTTGGAGAGTGGGTTCCCACTATTTAGCTGCCTTGCTGGTGAGGAGCCCCCCGATATATATAACTTTGTTGTTTTCACCGACGATAGTCCTAAGGTTGTCCCGGAGGTAGGCCTTAGACTGGGTAAGGAAAGATTATATGCTCCCCTCGCTATTATAGCTTTAAGGGCGCGGTACTTTCCCTACGTTACCTTTAGAGCCCGCCTTAAAGTGTCTTATGCGCTCTTTAAGTTCTAAGAGTTTGCGAATGAGATCTTCCTTACTAGTAGAGTGTCTAGAACTAGTGCTATTTAGAGATATAGTGGTTAGCTACTTAAGTAGTAAGGTAACTTACTAAATAGGAGTAATTAAAATATAACGGTGGCTTAGATCCTAAGGTACTATAAGGTTTCTGTTGCTTAGGGTAAGTAAGCTAGGCTTATACTTAAGTAGACTTAAGTTATAGATAAGCTCCGTTAGAGTATAAAGACTCTAATAGTAAAACTATTACTTAGATTAATTACTAGAGATCTGGAAGCTATCTATCTAGTCTAGGTAATAAGTGTCCTTAATATACTTCCCATCTCTCTATTAATTTGTCTGATCGAATGTCGAGCTATTCGATCTCCCGAGTGATTTATGCGATTAAGAGCCGAGCGTCTCGATTACCTTCTGATTACGTGACCTTGTGTTACCCTATATTGCCCTTCCTGGCAAGTGGTGTTATAGCCCCACCTGGCGCTTGGCCCGACCCGTGTCAGCCTGCAGCGTTCGTAATATTCTGCTAAATATCCAAATAACAAACTCCTTAAACGCAGACTAAGGAGATAAATGTCCCTTTATTAGCCATATCCTCTACTCCTAATCCGCTGAGAATCCTTCCTTATTACCCCTAGAGATAGTGTTTATATACCCCGTCATCATATTTCGGTTTCTTTCATTTTCTTTCTTATTAGACTTCCCTTAGCAGCAGCAGTTGGAGAGCGTCTGGATTAGCCTACGCTATTTGAACTCTTCGTCCTATTTACCTTGGTCTAGGGGTCGCGTGTGTAGTTCTAGATACCCATTACACTAACTACTGCCTTCTTTATTCTCGAAAAGAGCTTGACTTTAGACCTTCTGATTCGATGGGTTTAGTTAGCAATAGTGGTGGCTGTTGTTCGGGCAACCTGGGTGACGTCCTGTGGTAATTGAGAAAGGACTATGCTTGCTATAGCTGTAGCATTGAGCCGCCTGGCTCCCCAAAGGGCCAGTTTTTACCGCCTCGCTATTGGCAAAGCCATGATTTCGAGGGACGCTTGCTTCGGTCATCGGCCGACGTTTCTTCACCACCACCACCTCCCGATTGACAACAAATACAGCACACAGAAATACTCAAAGTCCAAAGAACGGTCCTTAAAGACATGTCAGAATTATCATATACCAAAGCTTCTCGAATCTTTCTGCGCAGGAACTGAAGGAAGAGGACCCCATATCGTGCTCCCAGGCGACTCGACGATAGGGCGTATGCAGACGACCTGCAAGAGCGCAAGCTTGGGACCCTGGCCAGCGGCCGCCATACTCAGCGATGCCTACCTGCTCGAGTCTACTGTGCTGCACAAAGAAAGACTAAAAGGTGTTTTCCACGCCGGTGTCGGTGGCGACAAGTACGAAATATCCTGTAATTGTCTGCATGGCGGCGAGGAGCGGCAGTTGCCCCGGCTTTTAGACACGCTGCAGCCGGTCCAACATAACATCAAGCTGTGATTCATACACGTCGTGACGAATGACCTGCACCCAATGCGCGGGCTGTCCGGCGAACGTGTAGGTCTTGCCACCTGTGCTGGAGACTATATCATCGTATCATCGTCATCATCATCATCGTCATTATCACCATCGTTCTCAACGACGTCGTCGCCCAAAACGAAAATGTCACTCACGGGGCAGAAGAATTGGTTCCTCGCTTTTCTTTTATGTAGGCATTAGAAATTAGTGCGAGGAAGGACAGTCTTCTAGAAGATCATATTTATCTTAACGTGCAAGGATATCGCCTATAGTTAGGACGTTTACTGCCTATATTCGAAGGTTATTCTACTAAAGACGCTTAAATAGATAAATAAATATAAAGCCATCAATTTCAATAACACGCAGAAGTACTTAGTTGCTATGCCCTTAGTACATAAAACTTTTAGTCTGTCTATCTAAAGTCGCTTAACAAGAGCCCGCGTGGTTAAATAATAAGTAATTGTCGCATATTTAACTACCTATTTCTAAAAAGGTATTAGACCACTTGTTCTCGAAATCCCCAACAAAGGATTCTGGTTACCCGCCCGACTATATAGGTGAGGACTCGCTGTTTCCTAGTAAGTCGTACCCCGCCATATATCTCTATCTATCCTATTCAAGATCAAGCCACTCCTATCTTCCTAGGCTTTCAAACAAACTCATAACCTCCTCGCTGGGTCTCCAGTCGCCGACCTGCCACTATAGCACCGGTGGTGTTAGTGCCGCAGCAGCAGCGTTGCCATCCTTCTCCTTCTTACTCCCACGCCCAGCAATGAACTTAACACCCCATCTGTGGCCCTTTCTCATCAGCAGACTATATTCCTCCGCTTCCCTATCGTCTAAAGGGTCCCACCACAGGTGCGTGAAAATCTCGGCATCCTCGAGGCTCGGTATATTATCGCGAGTTAGAGACTTCGCAAACGCCGCAAGCAGGGGCTCGATCCGCTCCCTATAAGGCTTAATGCGGAACATATCTAAATAATAATCGTACTCGTCGCCTGGTTTATAGTCGTATTTAGCGTGAAGGTCCATGTCCTCGTCCGTGTCTGTTTCACGGGGGTAGTGTTCTATATCTAAGATCTTATACCCTCCTTATTTAGAGTCGTGCGGATCCTCGCCACCGGGGCCGATAAAGTACCAGCGCCCGTCTAGACGGAGGGAATGGAACTCTAGCCGGAATCGCCGCATCTATAACCACTACTAGTCGGTTAATGCCTCGGGACTGGCGAATAGGTCTGAAGTTACTATAGCACGCACGTCGAACACGCTGAGCTACGAACCGAGCTTACATAGGCCGATAGACACTAGGTCTTTATCCGCGGGATAGATTAGGTTCGGCCGGGCCACGGACTAGTTATACTTAGGGAGCGAGAAGAAAAGCCAGAAGTGCAGTGCGGCCATAGTCAAGCTGGCGGGGATCCTTTTCCCGCAGAGGTGCTTCTCCTAGTCTATAACGGCGGCGCCGAACTCGTGGCGGGCGTCTCGCAGGGGGCCTTCCCACGGCCAGGTGTAGTGCTCGCGCATCACCCTACTCGGCATGGAGGCGGGCATGGGCCGCTCCCACAACCAGCGAGCATTCCACTCTTGGACAGCCGGCAGGTGGACGAGGCACTACAGCGGCACGAGGGGGGACAGAGGGCGCATATCTGTCGCGTTTTCGGCGTCGGAGCCATACGCCCTTGACCGGATGTCTAGGCTGCTCACAAAGGGCAGCTCTGGCAGTGTCTCGGGGTCGTGCAGCTGCAGCCGGCGCGAGTGATACCTGCGATGGTCCCAATATGGCGGTTCTGGGTCAAAGACCTACGGCTGGATTTCGAGCTTGATGCCGAGTCTAGCTGGCAGATCCTCGATCCCGTTACAGGCGGCAGCAATCTGCTCGTAAAAGGCACGGATGCGCACTAACATATAGGCGCTGATGGCGGTGGTCTCCTCGGCAGGTTCATGGCACGGCAGTTGCTTCTCTGCATCGATATCGACATCGACGAGGAGGAGCGGCAGCGGGAGTGAATATTCGAAAACCTCGAATTTTGCGTTTACCGCTGCCTTGACCTTTTCGGAAAGCTCACTCTCGAAATCTGGGTCGGTCTCGCGAAGCGGCATGCTGATTAATATAATGTGATGGATTAGTGTTGAGGATGGTTCTTTGCTTGGTGAGGTTGCGGAAACTGGAGGGAACTTGGAATGGAGGGGAGTGGAGGGGAGTGGAAACGGTCCTTACGCATGCCACGCCCAATAGCGGATCCTAAGGTGCCTCGCAGGATACATGTCACGGACCGTACTCGAAGGCGTGGCAAGGAGGGTATATAGGCTTAGAGAACTAAAGCAAAGACGGCTTTAGTGTTCTCGTCCTCTTTTGCTAAAAGTTATGGCCGAGTGGTTAAGCCTTACTCGGGCGTCTGCCGTGGCAATGCACATGCTGCCCAGGGTAGCAGACTGCTACAACAAACATTAACAACAAAGTCCCGTCATAGATGTATTTTAATTTCCTTGGTCATCAGTGTATTATTATTTAGTCATTCTATCATCTATTTATAATCCATTCGAAAACTAAGAGGAAAACTCCATCTTAGCTTTCATTCAGATAATTTTACACGCAGCCTTCAAGACATCCAGTATTATAACCAGTGCTGCAAGCTCTGTTCTAACCCAGTTTCGCAACTCAACTACCGCCAACAAGCCAATCCCGCATACAGACAGTAGTCGCTCAGAATCCATCAGCTCAGGAAGTTGCCGCATTCGGCCGCGTAATTTACCTAGCCACGTTTACCCACTACACCAGCAAGACTAGGTAGCAAAGTGAAAAAGTCCAAGTTTTAGGCCGAGGGACTCTACCGCGTTATACAGATTCCAAGTACCTCTAATCTTATAATAAATAGCTTAGTAGTACTCTTCCACAGTCATTTAGTCAAATAGACGGTCCTATCGAGAAAGTCAGCTTCTCACTTTCTAGGAGATACTTACTCTTAACACCATAAATACCGGGAATAGGTACCTTAGTCTACTTAAAGGCTAAGATAACCCGTTCAGCATCGGTAACATTAGCTACTAAGAGGTCAATATGCGCGCCTAGGGACCTAACCTGCTTCACAATTCCCCGAGATTATTATTTCCATAGCCACTATAAGACATTAACGGCAAGATGCTTAGCTCCCTACATAGCGAGATACTCAGCGAGGGAACCACACAAGCCACAAAGACCACCAACAATAAGATAGCAGGCATCATCACAGAGAGGCAAAATAGGTAGCGCTTATCGAACCTAATGAAAATAATAGTTAGTAAACTATAAATAATAGCGATATAATGGGGCTTTAGATAAGCATTTAACTACTTATAGAAACTTGGATCTTGCCGTTGTCTCCGTCGTAGAGAATGACTTGCCCATGTGCGTTCCAGGACGCAAGAATCGAATAGCAGATGGATTATCGGCCCATGAGAATCTACGGATGGGGTTAATTGGCTTAATGTGTCCGGCATTCAACGACTCCGAAAGCTTGGCCAAGCAAGACTGCACAAGCGAATCGGGAGCCCTCTCAGCTGACAGATCAACAGCCCTGAAAGAGATGTTGCGATCAGGGATGTCCTTCTTGCCAATCTCGACCATAACGCCACCCTCAGCGAGAATGCCCAAGGACTCGTCAAGCATGTCTCCGGTGATCGAGTTCAAGACGACGTCAACACCACGGCCGTTGCTAGCTTGCAATATCTGATCGGCAGAGTCGCAATTTTCAGAGTGGAAGATCTGGTCCTTAGCGAGTCTAAAAGTGTCAATTAGGAATTGCTTCTTTGCGGCAGTGCCCACAGTTGCAAACACCTTGGCACTGACGTGCTGGGCAAGCTGGATAGAAGCAATACCCACACCACCGGCAGTAGAGTGGATGAGAATAGTCTGCCCGGCAGAGAGGTTGCCCTGATTGAAAAGTGCGTGGATGCTAGTTACATAGACAATAGTTAAGGTGGCGGCCTTATTGAGCGAGAGAGAACTGGGGATGCGAAGCGAGTAGGAGTGGTGTGAATGCGGTTGGCGAATGCTCCCTTGCCCCAGACCATGACATGGTCACCAACAGCGTAGTTGGAAGCACCCTTGGAGACTTGCTTAACAGCACTAGCAGCTTCATAACCAAGCTGAGTTTCATCGCCCGGGATAGATCCCATGCTCACCACGACGTCCTTGTAGTTGAGTCCAGTGGCGTACAGTTCCACCTCGACCACGCCGTCGGCCAGTGGCTTGACCAGACACGCCCACACTAAGTAAAAGGAATAGAGACTATACGAAATGGCCCGACAGTAAGGTCTGAAGGCCCACTGAGCCAGTGAAGAGTCCCTTTATACTTGACGTCTTACACGGCCGAAATCTCACTGGAGTAGGTAAGTTCGCGGCACAAAGTAAGTCTAAACCACCGAAGCAGATCCCTCCGGCATGCCATATCCAGCACCATTAGTCAGTTGACAAACGGCGATGTACACGAGGGTTCGAGAAGGAGAAGAAGGAAGCGTGCATTCTGCAGCTACGGAGCCACCCATGTGGTCGCAACGTGGGCGTGGCCGTAATTGCTACCTCGTGGCAAGCATGCAGGCGACCCCCGGTACCACCAAAGGGGGTTAAATTTACACAAGCGCCATTTGGAAGATTTTGAAGGGCGTGGTACTATGCACGTCAGCAGCCCTAGAAGTGCAAGTATCGTTGGGTTTGGGGTGTGAGGGGATTTAGGGATGCTTATGCGCAGCTGTTCGGTCCAAAAGCTCAGCAGGGGACCCAGCTCCAGGCTACAAGTTTCGCTAAGATTGCAGTGACAAATCACATTTAGCCGTTGAAGAAGGTAGTTTCCGGTGGTTAGCCGTTCTTCCGATATGGGGATACGGTGCGTAGCCCACTCATGGCTTGCTTCGGAGGATATGAAGGGTTACAAATGACGTTTGCGCAGCGTGAACTGGTTTCAAGACGCGCGAAGGCTAGAAACAGCATTGCGTGACTGAATGCATTTTATTTATTCAGTCCATCTTCTTTTTTATCCTAGTTTCTGATGAATTTGTACGAGCAAGATACATGCGGAACGCTACTGGATGCTAAAAGTACACTACATCTACCAGGGAAGCTCCTCGCTGTCGACGACGTTGAGGAAGATGCCAGACGTCTTTCGCGAGTGGAGTTATCAGCCTATTTCAGTTAGGTTAGACACAAGTCTTATGCATAGATTGTGATGGAAAGAAGCTTACAGAAGCAATGATCTTGTTGCAGCTGTCCTCCAGAGTGACCGGGGCCTTCTCAAGACCCTGCATCTTGGCCCCAGTGTTGCCAAGATCAGTCTGCACCAATCCAGGGTGGATGGCGTAGGCAATTCAGTTGGGGTTGGCAGCGTGGACGGCGCGTGTGAACCAGTCCAAACCAGCCTTGGATATGCCGTAGCCAAGGAGCCAGTGTGCCTAGTACTCGGGCAAGTTGACAATGGAGCCGGCAGCACTGCTCAAGGCGATGAAGATGAGCTTGGCCGATTTGTCAAGGAGGGCGGGCCTTGGAAGCCTGGTAGAGAGCAGCGATGAAAAGAGTGTTGACGTTGAGCGTGTCGGCGACCTCCTTGAGGTCTGCGATTTCGAGTGGTGCCGGGGATGGCGAGATGCCGGCGCTAGCAATGATGACATCGAGGTGGTCTACGCCAGCGTCCTCGGCAGCCTTGATGGCCTCGGCGGGATCCTCAAGCTTGGAAGCGTCAAGAGTGACGAGAATGAGGCGGGAGCCCTCTCCAGTGGGGGCCTTCCTCAGCGCATTGTAGCTGGCGGAGGTGCTGTCACGGACGCTGCCGACAACAATGTGGTTGGGACGTTGAAGGTAAGCGTGAACCAGACCTTTACCGATACCTGAAAGTGGTAAGATATGACGAGCCGTAATTAATACAGCAGAATAGAAATGAGGCTTACCTCTTCCAGCACCGGTGATAAAGACGACAGTATAAGGAGCCAGATTTAGCAAGTTGTAATATGTGAATGCGGCATTTGCAGGTGGTAGATGAGATACGATGTAGTGAGGTTGAGATGAGAGGGGTGGGGACAACTAGATCGGAAACTTGAGGAGAAGAGAATAAATGGGCGAAAACCAATTCTAACAGGTTGGTAATTTCGGTATGTAGTCCTGCGTCGCAGACGAAATTACATTGATAAGCATTATTGGAAATAGCACCATCATTGCGGGCTGAGCGGAGCGGGTGTTGAAGCAGACGGGCGGAGATTGCAGCCTCGTTGAGATGGATCAACGGGATGTGATCTATTGGCTGGAGATGATGGGGATGCGCGGGTAATCAGGGTCCCAGATTTGGTGGTTTAGCGTGAAGGGGGGAGAGGTTGGGGGGGGGGGGGTTTGGGCTGACTTCAACGGTCACAGTGGGCCAACTGTGGACTACAGTGACCTTCTAGGTGGACTACAGCGTATGGTACAGGGGACGACATGATTAGTTGGGGTTAACTAGTTTGCTGCAGGTAAGCAAATGCCTGTCAGTTCATCCGTCGCCTGCTGGGCACTTGGGGGCCTGTTTGAACACGGAAACTTTCAGCAGCGCGCCGAATACGACAAACTTAGTGACGGCTCCAGTGTTTCAACCCTGTCCCTAAGCACAAATAACAGGTGATTACATACAGACGGTTTAAAGCTGGTTGCATTGCAATGTCGCGCTGATTACTTTAAGTGGGTTGATTGCTGTGGTTATGATTACCAGCGTCACTAACACCAGTCTTTGGTGCAGCTACGACGATTATATTAGCTTATTTTTGTTGCGAAACAAATCTACATCAGACCAGAAAACACAATAGAATCCATAACATGATACATAAAACTCTGGCTCAGTTTGGTGCCGCATTGTCACAAAAGCAAGCGGAGTGTGCGTATCTCCAAAAGTCACAAAGTGACACACCTGCAGTTCACAACGAACCAATAAACCATGCGTATCCTGATCCTGACAGACTTTGGCGGCCGGCTCCATGCAGTGCAATCTCCACCGAGCATGGCCAAACTGGACGAGATGTTAATACTGGTCCTCATCACTTCCTACTTGGCCCTCTGTCTCTATCTCACCATCTACCGCCTCTGTTTCAGCCCCTTGGCCAGATTCCCCAGGCCAACCCTGGCAGCAATCTCAGACTGGTACGAGATCTATTATGACATTTTTGCCCACGGCGGTCAAGGCGGCCAGTTTGCCCGACACATTGAAGCCCTGCATCACCAGCACGGCCCAATTGTTCGCATCACGCCCCATGAGCTGCACGTCAACGATCCCAGTTCTTCTCCGAGCTGTACGGTCCCAGCACCCGCTCCAAGCCCATAGACAAGTCGGTCAAGTTCAAGTACCGCTTCAGAATTCCCAACGCCGCCTTTAGCACTACCGCTGCTGAGCAGCACCAGGAGCGTCGTGCTGCGCTGAACTCGTTCTTCTCCAAGCAGCGAATCCTCAAGCTACACCATGTCCCCGTTGACATTGTTGAGAACATCCCCTCGCGCTTTGCGACAGAGTATGCTGGCAAGGATGACAAGATTGTCAACTTTAACGATGTCTGGTCTAGCATGACCATGGATGTGGTCACCGTTTTTGCTTTTGGGCAGCCAACAAGCTGTTCTTTAGCGGAAAACTTCGAGTCGCCTCTGGCAAAGGGCGTGCAAGGGCTTAACTGGGGAGCCCACTGGAACGCGCACTTCAAATTCATCAATGACGCCATGGGACTGCTTCCGTTCTCTGTCATGCTGAAGCTCATGCCTGCTCCAAGCCCCATCATGGACTTTTGAGTCGTAAGTTCAAGTATACGAGTCATTACTTCATGGAATTTGTTTACCAACACATTACATTCAGAGCATCACAAGCCAGGTTGCTGCAATTTTGCAAGGAAGCAACGTCAAGTCTACTGATGTTGCCCACCCCAACCATCTTCCACGACATCATCGACTCCAAGTAGCCTAATTCCGACAAGTCTCTGGAGAGACTGACGGAAGAAGCTCTTAGTGTTGTTGGTGCAGGCATGGAGACTACCAAATGGGTCTTGACCGTTGCCACGTTCCATTTGTTGAGTAACGACGACGTGCGTGCCAAGCTCAAGTCTGAGCTGGCAGAAGCCATGCCGGACTCTTCCAACATTTTGCCCTACATTGAGCTGGAGAAGCTGGCATTTCTCACTGCGGTCATCCAAGAATGTAAGTCAGCATTCAACTAAACTTATCAAGAAGTAAAAGGAGAGAGGAAAATAATTATTGACCTTTTTGCCTCTCTAAGCCATCCGAATCTCTTACGGCCAAGTTCAACGCATGCCACGCATCAATCGCTTGCATGCGTGGACCTTCAAAGACTGGGTCATCGCCCCGGGTACGATGGTATCCATGGACGGATATACCATTCATAGCAACGAGACGGTTTTCCCCCAATTCGCGTGACTTTATGCCCGAGAGATGGCTCAACAACCCGCAAAGCGTCGGCGGCAGGCCGTTGACTCATTACCTGGTCGCCTTTGGTAGGAGCTTGCTTACATGGAGCTGTTTGTGACGATTGCGACTTTGTTCAGACGCTTCTACATGGAATTGTATGAGACTAGTCAAGCTGATGCTGATTTTGTGCTGGATATGGTGACGCCTATGCCTCGAAGGGATAGCAAGGGTGTGCGGGCCATTATCAAGGAAGTAACTATCCGACGAACCTACTAACTCCCAATGACAACGTGCTTAACACAATGACACGCGATTTCAAGCCAGGGCGTTTTAAAGATTATAATAAAGTTAACTCAGCGGACCAAGGCATGTCCGCCTAATAGTAAGTACTGAACTAAGCCGGTGGGTGAGGGCTAGGCCTACGAGAGGGAGCGAGGCGTAGGTAGTATACAAGGCAGAAGGGCGCTATACCCTAGGGTATAGCATAGTCAAAAATGTTAACCATTTAATAGGTAGTGGTGGTGGCAGGGCGCCGTAGTGGTTGAGGTCGACTTCACCGTTACACATCATCGGCACTGTAGGGATTCGAGTAGCACCCGATCCTCCTAGATCCTAACCATCTTTCTATCCGCTAACCATTCTAATATATCATAATACCTTAGGGTTTAATATTCCCCGCCTAATACTAAATATGTTCCCCTGAGACAATGGGGATAGTTACGACAGCAGTACCGAATATAACTCAGGACCTGTCAACACACCACTAGCATCAATGCCGTACCAGCCGCCTCTTCAGATTATAATGAGCCCGCAAAGTTCCCCGCAGGAAACTACGATCGGGTAAGCCCATGAACGCCAAATGGCACCAGGCAACGATAGAATAACTGTGGAAATGCACATGCGGAGGACTTCGAATAGCCGTGTATAGAGACATACTTCTGGCTGAGTTACCATGGATACCAAAGGATACGATATATTTTAGCCGGGATTGCCACCGAAATTATGTATATTCGCACGTCTTAGACATAAGTCCGTCAATTAATGGCCCTGGGCACCCTGTGTTAGTTATCTGCGTTTGCTAAAAATATGGATGCCATAACATGCCCTATCATCTGCTCTCGGAAGATGTGCGGCCAAGTTGGTGGTAGCTCGTAGCGGCTATACATGTGAGACATTCTCTGAGATAAGACAAGCAGATATGCCACGTAGTACAACTCATACAGCACTTGCCCGCCAAAATGCAGCTAGGGCTCGATTAAACGAATGTCTTGGCTAAAACGAGCCAGTCTACCGAGACACCTCGGTCGAGAGACCAGCTGTACTTCTATACTATAGCCGTCGCGCCGACAATCCAGCGCGTGTGGACTTTGCACAGTGCTCAGAAACAGCTATGCCTTAGGAATGCTATATACTTTTGGACGCTGAAAGTAATAAGAACAGCATACAAGCTGTCGAGGTCGTGCTCAGAACAACTTCCTAAATGTAGAGTTCGTATAACTCATGTCATGCAGTACGTTCATACACTATGCATAAGCTCATTCGGGCTTCCCCTACGTCTTAGTAGTTACATAGCATTACGGAGAAGAAAGAAGACTTAGACGGAACGTAAAGGTAGGGAAATGGAAAAGCGGATCATCATTTGCTTCACGCGACACTAGGCTATATAGGGAAAGTTTTCGTTTGTGAGAATTTTGAACGAGTCAGACAGACGAGGTCTATCGCTAATAAGATACGTGATCGTAAAGGGTTAGGAGAATTAGAACCATATTTTCCAGTTTAGATGTTTAATACTATTTAGGGCAAAATGGATAGTTCTCATTTCATTATAAGGTGTTTTCTAGTTATCCACTTAGGCCTAAGACAGAAGTGCAGTATATCTACCCTTAGGGGCGGACCAGAATTCGTTAAAATTTCGCTCACGAAGCATACTAAACACGCGCTAAGACGCTAAATCGCTATACTCTCTGACTTTGTTACGGAGGGAGCCACCAACAATGCCTTAATAGGCATGTCGCTCATACAAGCAGCCCATCCAAACTTGTCGTTTCACGCTGGCAACACTCAGATACGGATAACAGCCTCTGCGCGAGTTGCAAGTCGATTCACTAAAAACTGCGCATGCGAGAGGAGGGGTAGGGAGAGGTGCCGTCGAAAGGCTGAAGTAGCTCATTTATACCAGATCTAGCCGGCGTTAAACTAGTTCAGCTTTTTAGTAGTAACTGGATTCCTACCTAAATCGTGTGTGGCATATTCCCCATATACATATCACTTCCCAAGATGAGCAAACACTTTATGTATAAACTTTCTTATTGGCCAGCTCTACATTTGCTAATCTTACTGATGACCCCTGAAGTTCCAACAACTAGCTAGCTACTTAGGCCGTGACCAGTCTGAGGCCATAGGTCTGGAGAATTTCGTTGACGGGCTGGAAATAGGTCGTTCCTCCACTGCTGCAGTCGCCGCTGCCTCCCGAGGTGACACCCTGCGCCTGGGAGCCAACGTAGTAAGGGCCACCCGAGTCGCCGGGCTCGGCGCAGACGGTGGTCTGGGTGAGGCCCGTGATAGTTCCCTCGGGGTATCTGACGCTGGCGTTCTTTGCGCGGATCGTGCCGCAGTAGACTCCAGTGGTAGAGCCGGAGCGGCAGACACGGGCTCCAACGGCAGCCTCGGAGCTGCCTGAGACGGGTAAGCTACCTTGGCCGTAGCCGTTGATGTAGCCTGTGAGTACTGTTCCACTTACCGTGCGGACGTAGGCCATGTCAGCGCTGCCGGGGAAGACAGAACCCGCGAAGGTCCCCAAGGCCTCACCGCTGCGGGTCGTGGCAGAAGCGCCTTGCCGTCCACAGTGACCGGCGGTTACAAAACCTGTTGTCACTGAAAAACCGATAGAGCACCGGGAGCGCCCGTTGATAAAGTAGGCGTCGCCACCCTGGACCGTGGCCAAGGGCGTTGGCATCTCATCGACTATTCGCACCTCGAACTCGGACGCAGAGAGACCAACCTGCGAGGCCAGTTCCTCGGCCTCGCCGTGGCTGTCCGCCAAAGCCTCGATGACGAGCTTATTGGTGGCGACATCGACGTAATACGATGCAATGCCAGAGCTAGTGCCCGAGGTTGATTCGAAGGTGTTGGCTTGGCCGGCGAACACCTTGTCGAGCTCTGCCTGGGCCTGTTCCAGCTTGGACAGGCTGGTGGTCATGATAATTGGCTTTGCGCCGGCAGCAGTTACCTCCTCGGCCAAGGCTTGATCAGTGACGCCAATGTGTAGCACGTCCGCGTCAATCCAAGCACCGGCGAACGAGTCGCCCACCGAGCCGCGCACCTGTTCAATGACATTGGTGGCGTGAAGGTCGCTCGCCACAGCAGCTGTGGCCTGCTCGGCGTTCAGCCCCAAGTCGCGCTTCATGGCCTCCAAGATCTGGGGATGCAGGTCGCTTGCCGCCTGTGTTGGCGCACCGTAGGCAACTGGCAGAACAACTGCGAGGAACGCAAGAAACTTGGTAAGCTCCATATTGAACAGAACACGGAAGTGAGAATGTAGCTAAGGCTTTGATAGTGCAGAAGCTTTGCTAGAAGTGAATTGAGTCTCGGCTTCTGCTGTAAACTGCCAGAGTAGATGAGGGCATTTATATACTTATTTCGACTCATTTTGTACCTGGGTCTGCGGTTCGCATAGCGCCTTGCTATACAGTAGTAGAGTGCTCAACTTGAAGATTGAAGGCGCATTTATGCGCTGTAGTCGGCATTTGTTTACCCGTGTACTAAGAATAGCTGTGCGACTGCCTAATCGGGGTACATCACCCGTGAGCTGCTGCAACCCCAACTTTTGACATGGTGTATAAGCACTATAAAAACGGCCGTTTCCAGTTTTCTCCTTCCTAATCTGCCCTAATTCGGCCCGTGAGACAATCAGACTCACATTCACGAAGCAGTCTTTCGCAGTCATCCCCACAAACATATCCCCCCGCAATTTATATAGTAGGCGGGATGCTCTAAATTGTCTATGGTCGTCATTTACCCCATTTCGCGATAGTTCATGCCCTATTAGGAAGGAGAAGAAAAGAGGGGACAATGGTTATATAGGAGCAGCTCTATAGATAAGGCCTGAAGTGAAGCTATGGCCCGCATGACACACACGCGTGACAAACTCGCGCTCTTATCATACCCCTGTGCGTTTTCACCATGTGCCAAGCCAGGTCCAGAACATCCGTAGGACGGTTATGTTCTCGAACTCTGTAGCGAGATAACATTGTAGCTGGCTTCCCGTCGTTGTTCCCACCTGTCAGCAATTGATCGCCGAATGAATGAGGAAGGTAGACCTAAGTTCGTGCAACTACCGAGATGCAGCCCATTCACTTGCACGGTTCTAAAACTCGAAGCTCATAAGTAAATTAGGAATGAGGTGTTCTAGTAGGTTTCATAGGAGCTATTTGGCGTTACAACCATAGTCTATTATTATAACCTTACCTGCCTCTTGTGGAAGACAAAGATGGCGCATTACAGACTCTTCAGCTTTGAAACATGTAGTATTTCGGCGAGCGCCGTTACAACTGCCTTTCGTTGTTAATTTGGAACGTTCCATTATATCTCCATTTCACCCAATATTGAAAAGGCTTGTAGTACGTGTCCCAATTAATGCTACCCTCAATGATATACAAGCTTTTTATACGTGACAGACGTATGTACAACAACTACAATGACACCGTAAGCATTTTGAGGGAAACGGCATAGAAATTTAGTTTGCCGGGTAGTGTCGCTGAGATCCTGATTACCGTTTTGCATAGGTATACTTTTTTCACACCACAGTATAAGTACGAAATGTCCAGAGCAGAGGGGACAGTCACTATGCAACATCAACGCTATAACAGAGAAAATTCGTAAAGTAAAGGCCTTGTGAGAGTATTTTGGAGATCTGCCTCTTAAGGAATCAGTATACGCCATGGCGCTAAACGAATCTTATCTAGCGCGGAGCTCCAAAAAGCATTGCAGTGAATGGCAGTAACACTTACCGAGACCTGCGAGATCTACGTAACAAACAACGTTACACAAGGTATCCGCATATGCAGCAGTTAGAGGCAGCTTAAATCTACTGCAGGGGATGCTCCTTCGCTCCGTGAAGACCCAGTCCTTGATCAAGGACCCTTTTCGTAACCCGCTGATAGTGGAAAAAGGCAATGAAGAAGAAACTCAACTAGTTGAAGCAGACTATGTCACGAGACCTAATCTAGGTGATAGAGATCTGCGCATAGGTCAAGAACATTTATAAAGACGTGGAAAGCTTTACGAGCTTGTTTAGGTCTTCGAAACCTGCACAATTTCTCAAAAAGATACAGACAACTGCACAAAACGTTTTGGGTCAATACGACCTGGGACGGCTTATTGTGGTTGATGCAGACGAACTATTAGCGTGCATTTTTGCTATTCGCGTATACACGCTGCTAAGAAGGCCCCCATCGAAAGCTAGTGCTTGTTAAACTCAGATTTCCTTCTTCCCATCTTAAGATATTCGCCGACGCGAGAAGGGGCTAAGGCAGGATACTACTGTTGTAACCATTTGCAATCAGTGGGTTTCGCATAAATAACGATCATATCTTCCTCTTCGTCAACGGTTTATTTTACCCCTTACTCACCTTTAAGACCAAATCTCACTCTTGCGTTAGGCCACTCTTTACACTGCTATGGTAGTGTGGATAGTAGCAAAACGATGACATCTATTCTTAATCCACGGACATATTTAGATAAGGGCTACTTCTATCACTACCGTCGACGATAAGAGAAGCGCACCACAGGCGACTCAAGAAAACAATTAAGGTCATAGAGTGCCGAGGTGGAGTTCAGCCTAATGGAATCCTTTACGCCTTAAAGTACGTCTGTAACGGCTAAGTACGGGTAATGCCACCGAAGCACATAGAAAGTGTCGAAAATCTATATATCGTCGGCGTAAAGCTTAGGGTTCCGCCACGAAGAGTAATCGGGCGCTTCACAGCGTCGACAAAAGCTGCGCTGGATTCTTGGGTCTTGATCCCTGATCCCTGCTTACGAGCAAAGGCCTGAATACGGCCAGATAGACGAAATAAATGAGCTTTGTTCAGCTTGCCTTTATTAGGAGGATGCAGCCTTCATCGTGCTAATTTAAGAACCCTCCAGCCAATTAAATAAACCCCCTTCACTAGCGTCGTGGGGTGCCTGTGCCTGAAACCCCACGGGCCGCAATCTAGCTGCGATATAGCTTCGTCTTGTTGCAGTTTAAACACCATATCAATGCTATAAAATTTACAGTGATCCTCATATATAGTTTCGTGCCTTCGTAGTACACAACTTGACGCAGTGGTGTAATGGATACTTCCGTCACCGTCAAATCGTTTCCCTTGCTGGACACCGCGTCTTACACGCCTTACATACCACCGTGCCCTAAGGTCTGGCGCTCTGTCAACCTCGGTGTAGTGCTAGATTCTGGAAAGCTCTTACCAAAACTCTCGTGGAAATTGACTGTAATGATTGACTTTCAGCTTTGTTCTGTTGAATGAAAGGCAAGGAGGAGAACGGACACTCTGCTCTTATTAATATTTCCTAGGTTAATTATTCAAACAAAAATAGAGTTAAGACTCCAATAGTCGCCTGAGTGATGTTCTACAAAAACACACCGCCGTTGGCTGATAAAAGCGCAAATGGATAGCTGTTCCGTGGGGGAGAGATGGTAGATCGTAACGAGATATTTAGGGGCAAAATCCATACCATCTGCGGTTTACGTTATAAGGATATTCGCGTGCTATTCCTAAATTCGACAGATTTGCGCGGGTAGTTAAGTAATTTCAATCTGCCTATTATGTAGTAATTTTGTTGCCGCGCGATCTAAGTCCTATGAGTTTTTACCACTTTAAAGCTTTATTAGAATACGACATCGTCGCTTGGAGTATAGCCCACACTTCTGTACCTAAAGGTCTATTTCTGTAAGGCGACTATTTGGGCTCTGCTACGATAGTGCCCGAAGACAACTTGAAGACTTGGAAGCGAACGTTTGCGCCAATGATACCTTTATCGTTGGTACCTACTGTTAGCTGTGGACCCTCGGCCCCCATAGTGCTAAAAGCTCAAGTCCAACGGCGGATAACCCCGCTGTCGGCACCCATCACGTAACTCGATCGGGATCTAAGCGTATGGAATATTAGAAATATCTATATCCTAGATGAGGACTTGGATATTGACTACTAAGAAACGAAGAACACTAAGTGAAATAAACTTGATGTTATAAACGGGGGTGTGTCGGGGGGGCCCACATATCCAGGCGGGCAAAAGCGCCTTAATAATCGCGCATTCTCCTCCATTCATTTACTCAACCCCGTAGCCCTCGGCCCTCACTTCCATCTCACAATGCCTCTGAAGCCGCAGGAGATACATAATTAAATATTAGGCAGGGCAGGAATTGCTGCGATAAAAGTTGGACTTTACATAGCGCTACTTGCAAGAACGCTACGAGGGCATTATAGAAAAGAAAGCTGCCGGGATTTACCGGGTCGACGAAATTAGTGAGATGCGGGAGTTTAAACGGTGCTGAGGACGACCTTGTAAGGCGCTTCGATAAGTTTCCTGTGGGTGACCGGATGCTGGTGCTTAGTTGGCGTGTTCCTCGTATACACGAGACCCAGAGCTGCTGAAGTACCGCGTTGCGTTTCTTGGTGTACTGCACATTTAGATATCATTGGTTAATGCAGCGTATGCGGTGTGCCGGCCCAGCCCCCCTTTTTCTTCGCCGAGTTGTGTTGCATTTTTATATCACTTCATATTTCCCCTGTGTGGCCAGGCATCGAGTGTCCTGAATTCTTATGGTGATCGAGGGTTTCACCAGTACTTCGTAATCGAAATGAAATGGGTCTCCGGGCTCCCAGATCGCATCCACCACCGCCGGACCCGGCGACGATCATCCGCATTACCTGAAGCAATGCCTCCAGCTCCTGCACAACCTCTGGACGAAACCCACCCGGCCTCACCCCATATCCACTCTGTCACACAAACCGACAATACTTATCTTAGACCCTGCAGCGCTGTGGGACAGTCGGGATCAGTATGGTCCGCTGCGTGTGGTGAAGCCCTTTCGCAGCTTGACGAAGAAATGCGTCTTGTTGTGAGCAAGGACCAAAACCTGGAAAAGTTATTTAACAACTTGAACGAGACAAACGACAAACAGAAAAATGAGTCGGTCTTTCGACGAGGTATCGGAAAACTCCAAACCCCCATTAAATTTGTAGATTCGGGGGTGAAGCTATCATCCCCGGTGGCCGGCTTTGACCCGCGGCCTCAGCGGCATTCGGCATAGTTCAAAGTGTCACTACGGTAAGAACGTACATGTCAGGTCATGATTTTCAAAACTCCTCGAGCTAACTCGATACACCCATACAAGAGAAAGGTTCAGAACGCGACGCGGCCATTGTCTCACACATGGTGAAGAAACAGTTGCCTTTTCTAGACGGTGATGCGCGAATCCTTTGATCGAAAGACTATCGGAGCTAGCGACGGGAAGTGCCATATGGGTGCAAATGGCGGTGGACCTACTCGCATCGCGCAAAATCTGTGCAACCGGCAAGCTTCGGGCTTTCCTAAGAGACGAGCTGCCACAATCAAAGTTGTCAGATCTGTACGCCGAGCTGTTTCTCCAAGTTCCCGAAGACGACAACGATAATGCCAGGTTTCTCTCGCATTCTCTTGAAATTTTGGCTACCGTTGAGAGGCCACTCAGTATCTCGGAGCTTGGCTAGGTCGTGGCGCTCCGAGACTCTGAAACCGATACCGAAACAGTCCACGAACTAGAGGACTACGCTGACACCAAGCGACTGCTAGGCTTTTTAAGCCCCTTCATTTCCAGCGTCCAATTCGAGAGAACAGCCGTCAAGTGCGATTGGCACACCAATCCATCAGAGAGATTGTTTTCCAGTCACCTCCTCGTCACTGGGCACGACATCGGCTTTCGACGCCGATGTCAAACGCAGCTATCCTTGAACGCCGGTCTGAACTGCACCGCAAAGTCGCGCAAGAATGTGTCAAGTATCTCCTCTTAAGCGAAATTGGAGATCAAAGTCTATTGTCGAATGATCAAGCATGGGCACAAACTGTGGATGGGTTGCTTGGAGCGGATGTCTTTGACGACGGCCGACGTGCTGTGGCCAGTACTGCCAGCAGTGGAATGTCTATTCCACCGCCTGATAACGACCATTTTTTGACCAGACTGAGCGTGGCTTCGGGGGGTTCTTCTTGTACGCTTCATGCTACTGGCTACATCATTTGTGCAGTACCGGGCATCGAAATGGGCCAACCCTATCAGATGTCATCACCCTCACAATGCCGGGAATAAATGGTGGGAGCAGTTCTACCGCCCTGATCTACACGTCAACGCAATGAATCGAAGACTCGCCCTAAGTTTCATGATCCTCTTACGATCGTGTCGTTGTACTGGCCAACGTATCTCTTCGAGGAGCTTTTGCTAGAAACTGACACATCTGCCGAACGAGGGCTGTCTGTCTACGAAGTACGAACAGCGAGAAAATGTCGTCAACACCATTCTTCAGCAGGGTGACATGAGTAGACTAGCCATGCTGATCCGCTTTAATGCGGGCGAGAACATCAAAGAAGCTATACATCTTTCTATTGCAGTAATGATGCATTAGTCAAAGAAATGCGAGAATCTCACTTTAAACGAGAAGAACAAATTCGATATGATTTTTGACCATATAGCTAGCGGCTTTGACATGATGGTCGAGCAGGAGTGGGGCAATGAAATGCTTTGCCTGGCTGCTAGCTACGGATGCCTCCCCATTATTGAAAGGCTATTCAAAGCTGCCTCTTGCAATCCGACTCTCAAGCAAGATATCCTTCGAACCCCCCACCGCGATGACGGTAAGTTGCCTGAGGCTGTACACCACCAGTCTGTTGGTGACGCAGCATGGAACGGACATGGCCCTACCGTCGCCTTTTTACTCGAGCAAGAAGGCATCGAGGCACATCCGATACCCGAGACCTGAAGGGCAACAACGTGCTCCATAAAGCCGCCAGATACAGTGACCCGGAGACGTTCAAGATGCTGTTGTCATGTTACCCGGAGGGAATTTTTGAGAGACAACGGGGACGCTACGCCGCTCCAAATACTTATTCACAGAAGAGGAGCAAAGTGCGCCGAGGTGGTGTTTCTTTTTGGAGGCCGGAGCCGATGTAAGGTGCGGCCATGATGGACAGCCCAGTGACTGGCACGAACCGATACATATGGCATCAAGTTATGGCGATCTAGAGGTGATCGACATTTTGGCGGTCGGCGGTGCTGACCCTATAAGCGTCTTCAAGCCGAACCAGGGTCAAGACGGGGAGATAGACTTTATAGACCCATTTAAGAATAAGTTAATGATAATACAGGTCAGAGAAAGTCTCTTATCCCTCCGGGAGTAGAAGACGCAGTAACAACACGTCCACAAAATAATATCTCCAGTATACACAGAAAGACAATGACTAGCGAATCGCATTCTTAGGTGCATAGTCGAAGATATTGCTAAAGGGAGGGCGGAAACTACTCCAATACAGAACACACCTCTTCTTCTTTGGAAAAACAGGATAGCCGCCAAGAATTAAATTCTATAGAAATCAACGGGTATTACTTTTATTTTATTTAGGGCTATAGCATAGTATTAGACCGTGAGAGAATTATGGATACATAAACCCGCGTTACTCCGCTTTCCATTCAACACTACTCATCAGAATCTCTTCCATTAAACTGTCGCCTTCTAACTTAGTATTACTGCATAACAGGTAGCTTTGTGACCTCTCAGAAGGTTAGTCGCCAGCTATATCTCCTCACATGAAACATCCTTAGGTTGTGGGTATCAGGCTTAAAGGTACGAATTCATTAAAAGGTAGCACTACTCAGCCATGGCGCACGTTGATGGATGTCTTGGAGGCCGAGGTCGTCATAGGGATCGACCTTTTCAATTTTACCAAGGCGCCTACTTGTAGAGCTATGAATCAGAGTACCGAAGGCTAGTCCATTTTGGGATAAAGCCATCCGAAAGACATCCTCAGTATCATCACGCCTGCCTAAAAGCGGGCGAATCTGCTAGGCATACTGTACTGGTTGTTATCGATAAGAGCTTCTTGGCAAATGTGGAGACTGCAGCCTTCGCACAGTCAAGGACATTTAATGATACTTGACGTTAGTAGGGGTCCTCACGTGCAAGGTGACTGACACCGCCGGTGTCGGCCCCATAAAGCTTTCCCATTGACTGTCCTTAAGCTCGACCATCGTTACGTCCTCAACAAAGCTTTCGAACTTGATCAGCCCCGCCCTCGTTCTCGACCTTTTCAATCAAGCAACACCATTCGGATTGACTCGCGTCCCTCAATTTGAACGTCAATTGCTATAACCACGCGCTCTACCATCAATTGGCTCCATCAGTTCCATCGAGCTAGAAATCGCAACGAACTAACAAACGCAACGATCGCGACGAGCGCTGAGAACAAATACTCCAACATGGCTGAAAAGAAGACGGACGCCCCGGCAACCAATATGCTCTGGGGTGGCAGGTTTACAGGTTCAATTATCCCCGGACACAAGCTTCGGATCCAGTATACTAACCTTGCGATGCCCAGGAGGGATTGATCCGCTTATGCACAAGTATAATGCCTCTATTGGATACGATAAGGCTCTCTATAGAGAGGACATTCTTGGATCGATTGCTTTCGCTAGGGCCAACTCAAAGGTCGGCATTATCACCGAAGACGAATTTAAGATGATCGAGCATGGTCTGCTTAAAGTGATGGAAGAATGGAAGCAGGGAACCTTCGCTATTATGCCGAATGACGAAGACGTGAGACGCTGGCCCACGCCACTTAACCTCCCGAGGCTAACACAATGAATCAGATTCATACTGCCAACGAGCGTCGATTGGGAGAGGTCATCGGAAAGAACACCGCTGGCAAGCTGCACACAGGTCGCAGCCGCAACGAGCAGGTCGTCTGTGATATGCGCATGTGGCTACGTGACCGCATCCGTGAAATCGACAGCCAACTCGTTGCTTTCCTTCAAGTCCTCACCAAACGCGCCGAGGCTGAAATGTAAGCTTAGCACTGCATCCGGCCAAAGCCCCTTACTGAGTAACATCCCTAGCGACTACCTCATGCCCGGCTACACCCACTTACAACGCGCGCAGCCAGTTCGCTGGAGTCAGTGGATAATGTCACATGCTGCTTCGTTCAAGCAGGATCTAGAGCGATTGCGCCAGGTCTTCGAAAGGGTCAACCTTAGCCCACTTGGTTGTGGCGCATTAGCTGGTAATGTGTTTGGCATCGATCGAGACGCAATAGCCGCGGAGCTTGGTTTTAGCGGAATCACTCTGAACTCCATGAACACTTCAGGCGATCGTGACTTCATCATTGAGTTTCTGACCTGGAACTCGATATTTACCAGCCATATTAGCAGGTGGGCTGAAGATCTCATATTATACTCCACTTCCGAGTTTGGGTTTTGTCGTTTGGCAGATCTTTATAGTACCGGCAGCAGGTTCGTTGTATCCATCGTGACTCCCAGACAATCCCACAAGACTCTAATCCACGTCCAGTTTAATGCCGAATAAGAAGAACGCCGACAGTTTGGAACTCTTGCGCGGCAAGTCAGGCCGTGCTTTCGGTCAAATGGCTGGGCTGATGATGGTGAGTTCGAATACAGACATATCAGCTCATGAGTGATCAGGAGCGGACCAAGAGCAGCCACTAACAGATACCTGATAGAGCGTGAAAGGCTTGCCAACTTGCTACAACAAGGACCTTCAGGAGGGATGGGAACCCATGCTGGATTCGGTCCAAACTGTTTCGGACAGTCTGGGCATCGCCAACGGGGTTATCGCCACCATGACCGTGCGGCCTGAGCGGATGTTGGCTGCCCTGGATAAGATGATGCTTGCCACTGATGTCGCGGAGTGGCTGGTGCGAAACGGATGTCCTTTTAGGGAAGCTCATCACATTTCTGGACGCGTTGTTGCATTATCGGAAATTACGGAAACCCCAATGGACAAGCTAACCCTGGAGCAACTGCAAGCCATCGATTCTCGATTCACGGAGGACATTGTGAAGGCATTCGAATATGAGTCGAGTGTTGAGGCGAAATCGGCTAGGGGCGGTACTAGTCGATCAGCCGTGCTGCAGCAGATTCAGGAACTCCATGCTATCTTAGATTAGGGTCTGATGGCCCGGTGCAGGATGAGGGTGGAGTAAGGGAATTTGGGATCGACATCACGAATTGCGTTTCATTCTATGGAAAGAGATATGTTTTGAGAGGCTAGACAGATCAAAGAAAAGAACACGACAAGATACTTGCTTCAAGAAACTCGAACAGAACATCTGTAGACGAACTGGACTTGAGGGGGGATGTTTGAGGTGAAGATGCCTTCGTCCATAGCTGAAATGCATCTTTAATTCGAGTCGTCCACAGAATCATCCAATGTATGCTTCTCTTCAAATCTCATGAAGAGATCCCCCGCAGGGTCATCGTCTAGGATGTCCTCCAGAGGTTCATCGTCTGAGAAATCCTCCCAAATCTCGTCGTCGTCCAAGAGCTCATTCGATGTCACTTTGGCTGATCTCGTCATCGGCGGCTTTGCTTAGGGCAATAGCAGGGATTGCCCTTTCGAGAAGGCCAAGCAACTTCCCAACGTCCAATTCCCATCCCTTGGCGCCACGATCAGCTGTGGAGAAGTGGAAATCAATTTTCCCATAAGAGGCATGCCGAAGGGCCTCAGCAGGTATGCCTTGACTAATCGAATGGTCATTGTCACATCAACCCCGGCGTCGTGGGCATTCAAGGTCAGCCTCCGATCTTCAGGGAACAAGGTCCCGTAGAGCTTCGCGAGCTGCAAGGACACCACTCTTGCGTCAAGTTCCATTTGACGCCGGATAGTATGATACCATCCCAGTGGCTGATCGCTAAATTTGGAATCAGCAGATCTTTGGCGCCCGCAGTCTTGAGAATGTAACTCGAGCATCGAATATCCAGCTGAGTCCTTGCTCAAGTAATGCAGACTTCTACGGGCCCATGTTCCTAGGGAGGAGAAGGCAAGTTAGATGAGTAAAAAGAAAGCGATAGAGAAGGCGAATGTTGCACTTACGTTGATATGCTTCCGCCTAATGTCTGCAATTGCATGACACTACTGTACAGCACGGAGCTTTGCATAAGCTTGTCTAATTGTGCGGCTGCGCTAATGTGAGACTATTCTAGGTACTATTGTTAGCGCCCGTCATGGTTGCTTTACATCCAACCAATTTGATTCTGTTGAAGTAAGAACAGTACTAGTGTAAATTGCACGGTCCTCAAAGCTGTGTCGAGGCGTCCCATAGCTGCGTCCAGCCTCGGCAACGGCGTTCAATCATACCGTTCACCACCTTGTCTCCGCTCGGCTTAACTGTTGGCGATTCAATTGTAGCATCCGCGTTACATAATAGCCTGTAAAAGTAGGTAGGTGGCTTCACATTAGATGGCCGGGGAGGGGGGGGGAAGGGTTAGAGTGGAGCTCTTCATACCTGGCGCAAGTAGTCGAAGCAATGCTCTTCGTGGCGGTGCCCCCCCATGAGTGATACTGTGTTACTCGTATTTCATTGTGACTGCCCATTTTCATGTTTCCTGCAGGCATCTTGCCACTGGTTGCCTGCTGGAGTGCGCTTCGTATTATTGCCAAGCAGTGTAGCTGGTGAAACATGGAGATGCCATAGTGATTAGCCTCGTCGCCACCATCTTTCTGCGAAAGGAAGCCCCCGTTCGGCGTGATTAAGTCCTCCCACAACGAATCGAACTCATGGCTGAGGTTTCGATATTCTGCATGTGCCGTAAAGGCGAACACTTTGTTGTATCTGGCATCAAAGCCACGGATCGCCGTGGGGAATTCGTTGACTGGCGAAAGACTGCCAGAAAGTAGAAACCCAAAAAATAGCAGCAAGCAAGCCGCAAGTTGAGACACTGGCGCCAATTACCAGGGCGGCGACTCTCGAGCGCAGTTTGTGATTTATTGTCGACGAACATGTCAGATTGTTTTGGCCATGTAAGTGGGGCGTGACTGGAAGTGCTGTATGTCGGAGGAGTGCTGTACACGGTCAGCTGTGGAGCAGAAGCCAAGGAGACCGGCGCTATGGTTAATATAACGGCGTAACCCGGACTTGCGTTTCCAGCGTCTGACACTGCTGACATGCTTCTGACAAAGAGCCGGAGCGTTGTCAATATGCTGCAAGTCAGCTACTCCCAGCGGCACAGCTGCCGCGGACCAGTGTCACTGTCAGAAACGCTAGGCACCTGGTGAAGTGCTATCTTGTAGAAATGTAATGCGATGCAACGTTGAGTCCGGTAGTCTTGCCCAGCCTCGAAATTCTCCTTTTTGTTCGTCTGCTTTCGCCTACTTTGCTAGATTGTAACAGGCAAATGTCTGAAGAGTGCGGAGTCCTGCAATTGTAAAGAGTCGGAGACAAAGTCTGCGGTGCAAGTTCCAATAGTCGGGCTCCAAGTACTCATCCGGAAACACCGCAAATATGCTTCTTCTCCTCCTCCATCGTGCACTAAGTAGATGAGTATGAGGTAGTGTCAAGCACTCTGCTCCGGACACGGTACATACACACGAAGGTACGTCCTTCCATATTCGGGCTTATACTCGTCCAATTGTCTAATTTGCCACCTTGTGTCAGTCGATTCTGAGCTCGTCCAGCGCAGGAGTAATTGCTGGGCGAACTTTTAGACGGCCCTCCGGCTTGTACCCTCCCAAATTTTTGCGCTAACGGTGGAGCTCATCGAGCTAGGCGCGCCCACTTTTACCCCGGCGACCGCTTAGCTCTGAGATGCGGGAGCACCTTGTGACCCGTGTTACCCTTGCTGGCACAGAAGCCCCTGTGGCGGCGGCCATTCATACGTAGCCCTGCAAAAGGTCGTGCCTTTCCGATTTAACCCGTAATCAAAAGAAAGCATAGTTGAATAGCCCCGTGGCTTTCAATCGAGAGGCGCGTACTTATATTACTTGCTCCTGGACACCGGGCGTCTTTTGCGTCAACATGATCTCGTCGCCCGCATCCCAAACAACGCGATGAGTTCGAATAATGCGTCGCAAGCAACTGCGGTTGCAGCTGTAGTGGCTGAGGACTTCACAATTGGACCAACTACTAAGTCCCGATTTGACTTCACCCTCCGGTTTGAGCACCTTATACTGTCCATTTTGCCATCATGCTTGTTTCTCTTTGTATTGCTGGCGTACCTTTACCACCTTTTTCAGAAGCCCGTCTTGGCTCGCAGCGGCCTGCTTTTGCCAGCGAAAGTGGTTAGTCGTGCTTGAGAGCGCCTCGCCTCGTCATTGTCTGCTAATGTCTGCGCTCATGCTCGCACCTTTTAAAACAGCTTGTTTCCTGCGCCTTAATTGGTGTTGAAATCGGCAGCGCGGTGCTGTGGAAAACTTCGAATACATTCAATACCAGCGCTGCTTTGACTGCTGCTTCATTGTCGTGCGTTGCTGCGCTCGGAATTGCCATTGTTCTGTTCAAAGGTCACCGGTCAACTCTACGATCGCCGTCAGTTTTACCAGTCTATCTAACCGTGACCCTTTTATTCGATGCTGTCAAAGCTCGCTCATGCTTTGACCGCCCCGGTCTCGGTCGCTTGGGGGCTTTGGCAGCGACTGCAGCAGCTTTGAAGCTTGCAATATTGCTCCTTGACGAGATATCGAGGCGGGGCCTAATCCAGTCTAGTCTGCTTCGTGCTTCAATGAGCCCTGAGGCCACTAGCGGCTTCTGGAGCCGCATACTGTTTCTGTGGTTGAACTCAACGCTGTTTCTTGGATTCCGCAACATTCTCAGTGTTGGTGACCTCCGGGATATGGGACCGGAGTTTGATTCCGAAAACCTGCATGCGAGATTTCAGGCCAAATGGGCTACAGGTGAGGCAGTTTCCATCACGAGCATAGCTAAGCCAAATCAGGCTAACTACTAGCAAAGCCAACAAGTCGTCAAAGCACTGTCTCATAACAACTAGTGTCAGAACATTGCCGTGGCCGTTTCTAAAGGTTGTGGTGCCTCGACTATGCTATTCTGCTTTCAAGTTTTCACAGCCTCTGCTTTTCCGCGCTATCATCAAGGCGGTCGCTGGTGCTATATCTGATGAAGTATCGGATGGGCTTATTGGTGCGACAGCCGTCATATACTTCGGCATGGCGGTAAGCGTCCCAAATTCTTCGTTTCCAAAGCCGGAATTTTAACACAGCTTAGGTCACCAGGGCGTATTATACGCACCTAGTGTACCGGTCAATGACAATGCTCCGCGGGAGCCTAGTATCCTCGATACTTGACAAGACACTGCGACTAAAACTTACCGATGCTAAGAAAGCAGCTGCCATGACACTCATCAGTGCTGATATCGACGGCATCCAAGTGGGCCTGGTACTTTTTCATGATATGTGGGCCAGCGTTATTGAGCTTGCCGTTGGCATATATATGCTGGCTAGCCTTGTGGGTGGTGCATCGTTCATGGTTGCCATCCCAGCTACAAGTAAGCCTCTCAGCCAATGGCCCTCCACGGTGTGTCGGCTAAACTGATGTATAGTTACTACGGTTGTCTCAATTCTCGTTGCGAAGCGTATGGGTCCTGCAAGGATGGCTTGGGTGAAAAGTATACAGCAGCGAGTGGCAGCTACTACTCATATACTTAGCCAACTCAAAGGCGTCAAAATGATTGGCCTGGCCCCCGCTGTTGCTAATATTATCCAGAAGCTTCGCATCACGGAGGTGTCTCAGTCTAAAAAGCTAAGGGTGTTCCAAGTGATCCTCTTCGGTCTAGGTAAGTACGGGCGCATTTGGTTCCTGCTTACATGAATTGTGAAACGAATTCTGATTACATCGTTACAGCTGGCTTTTCTACCAGCATCACCCCTGTGGTTGTTATTGCAGGCGGTCTATTCTGGACTAGTTTCTCTGATGGCCTTGCGCCTGCGGAAGTTTTTACCACCTTGTCAATTATATCCCTCGTTGCGACACCACTCAGTGTTCTTCTCGTTGCTTTCCCCCAATTTATGGCTGTCATGGCCTCATTCACCCGCATCCAGAATTTCTTGCTTTTGGATGAGCAAGTTGACATCCGGACATCCAATGATGACACAGAACAAGTTCCCCAACCCGCAGAAATCTGTGATCTTACTGTAGGGCTTTCTGGTCAGGAGAAGTCCATATTGTCTGACATTAGCGCTACTTTCCAGCGCTCAACTGTTACAATGGTACTTGGGCCGGTTGGTTCAGGCAAATCCACCCTGCTCAAAACCCTTATTGGTGAAACCGATGTGCTCAAGGGCATGATCAGAATCGACCGCCAGAGCATCTCTTATTGCGATCAGAGTCCCTGGATAAGAAATGCGACAGTGAAGATCAACGTCGTCGCCGAGAATGCTTTCGATGATGCGTGGTACCGAAAGGTGCTGCACGCCTGTCATCTGGAAGAAGATATCGCAAGGCTTCCCGATGCGGATGAGACGTTGGCTGGAAGCAATGGTATTAATCTGAGTGGTGGTCAGAAACAGAGAATCGTACGCTTCGTTTTTATTGCAGCACAAGCGGCAGCCTACTAATAACTTGCTCACAGGCATTGGCTCGAGCCGTCTACTCTCGCAAGAGCATTCTCGTTCTTGATGACATCAGCAGCGCATTGGACAAGACAACCTCTACTGCTATTCATGACAAGCTCTTTGGGAACGGCGGTATCGTACGCAAAAGCGGTGCCACGGTTATCATTGCTACACATTCATGTAAGCGGTCACTTTCTCACAACTTACAAGTTATTTGCGGTCACTCATGAAGACAGCGGACAACCTCGCTATTGCCGACCAAATTCTCACCCTGGACTCGACAGGACGAGTTAGTAATGCAACATTGGCAGATTGTAGCTCCTTTGCCCGGGAGCAGACGCCAGGCAAGGCATCTCACGAGAACAGTATTCAAGGCAGCGCGGTAAACACACCGGCGTATGACACTAAAATGCCAGTAGCTGCGACAAACAAATTCCCTACCAAGCAGGCGCAGACGCTAGAGCGTCAGAATGGCGATGCCTCAATCTACTACTTTTACATTAAGGCGAACGGCACGCTGCTTTTCATTGCATGGCTGTTCATTGTTGCCCTGTCCGCTGTCTGGCAAAAAATGCCTTGTAAGTGCAAACCAAGCGAGTCAAGTTGCGTTTAGCATACTGATTACCACTTTAAGCTATTTTTGTTCGTTTGTGGCTTGAAATAGACCAGAAAAACAACACCTATTTCGCCGGTTTCGCTACGATCAGCGCCACAAGCTTTTTGTGCAGCATGGGAATGCTTTCGTAAGAGATGTGCCAAATGACGAAGTGTACCTCTATGAACTAATACAGTATGATGCAGGCTTTATATGATGGTTCTCGTGCCTTCTTCGGCAGAGAATTTGCACTGGATGCTGCTGGATACGGCGATGAGGTGGGTCATATAACGCCGCTATAAAACATATTTTATACTGATTCATTGTAGCGCTACTCTCGGTTTTCTGTCATCTACTGATACCGGGACGATTCTTAATCGGTAAGTACATATGGCACCGTATATGTAGAGTGTCTCAGATGCTAATGTAGTGGCAATCACTAGGTTTAGTCAAGACATGACACTTGTTAACCAGTTGTTGCCCAAGGCTGTTTCGCAAACTGTTATTCGTAAGTGTACTACGAGATGAATGTTTGTCCTGCGCTAATTTCTATAGAATTTTTCGTTGTTCTAGTTGACATCGGTGTCATCGCATCCGGTGCTAGCTATGCTGCAGCCATCATTCCTCTTTTTATTGGTGTCCTGTATTTTCTCCAAAAGTACTACCTTCGCACATCGAGGCAGATGCGTCTATTAGACCTCGAAGCAAAGTCGCCTTTATATACACAGCTTGCAGAGACGGCGACTGGAGTACAGCATATTCGAGCCTTTGGCTGGCAAGCCAAAACCAATGACCAGAGCTTAAAGCTCCTTGATTACTCTCAGAAGCCTTACTATTACATGTTTTGTATTCAAAGGTGGCTGACGCTTGTACTTGACATTTGCGTTACTGTCATTGCGATTGTTTTGGTCACGCTAGCTTCAAAGTTGACGCAAACGACTACTCAAAGCGCCATTGGCTTGGCGCTTCTTAACATCGTCACTTTTAGTGAAGCTTTGTCTCAATTACTTGATTCTTGGGTGGAGTTGGAAACTTCGCTGGGAGCCGTCGCTCGATTGAAAAACTTCATCGCTACTACTCCTCAGGAGCCTCAGCCCAAGAAGCCTCGAGTTGAATTGCCTACGGCTTGGCCACAGCAGGGCAAGATCCAGATGAATAACGTCGCGGCGGCATACAAGTAACGTGTTCTGTGTTCCTTTTGCAGTCGTCATTCTGATATATGCTCGCAGCTCTAATGAATTTTCCTCACGACTTGTCTTGGACAATGTCTCTGTTGACATTCAACCGGGGCAAAAAGTTGGCGTTGTGGGCCGTACTGGCAGGTAAGATACTTTGTAGCTCTGAGCAATATGCTGGTTGACAGCTGACAAAAATGCCTCTTTCAGCGGTAAAAGCTCGCTCGTTCTGACCATGCTGCACCTCTTGGATTATACCGGCTCCGTCGTCATTGATGGCGTCGACATATCACAGATTAGTCGCCAAGAGCTTCGATCCCGCGTCACCACTCTCCCACAGGATCCTGTCACAATCCAGGGCTCGGTGCGCGATAACGCGAACCCATTCGAGCAAGCTTGTTCTACGAATGAGGATGGGAACGCCGATGATTCCATAATAAAGGCAGCTTTGGCTCGGGTTGGCCTGCTTGATCACATTGAGTCGCGAGGTGGACTGGATTCTGATCTGGCAAAGCTGGGCCTCTCTCAGGGACAAATGCAGCTCTTTTGTCTTGCTCGCGCCATCTTGCACAACCAGAAGACAGGCAGCAGAGTTGTGCTCATGGATGAGGCGACCAGCAATGTCGATGAGGAGACGGATCGGCACATGCAGGGCATAATGAAGGAGGCGTTTGCCGGCTGCACTGTCATCATTGTCGCGCATCGGCTGGATACTATAAAAGACGCGGATTTGACTGTGGAGTTGGATGCCGGCAAGATTGTGCGGGAATAAGGACAACAAGTTTGGCCTGCGTAGACTAGATCAAGATGTCAAGGTGTGTCATTTATAAGTATATTGTTAGCGCTGCTAGCATTAGCACCGAGTCAGACGTGTGTGTTGGATTAGTCTCATGTACTTCTAATGATCTCCCGTCCTCTCGCATGGTCTGTAGCACGATCACTCGTCCCTTCACAGTGAGACCTAACTAAGGAGGCGATCAATCTTCTCCGACGGGGCCTTTAGCAGATGAAAAAGGTTAGTAGAAAGGAGATAACTAGGTCAAGATTTCTTTTGTAGTAGACTAATAATTTGTCGGACGCTTTTTTACAGATCAAAGGGGAAAACGTGTAAAAGACGCGACGAAACAGTTTGTGTCCAAGCAAGCGCGTCTTGGAATCCGTCCATTCCGTTCGGTAACATTTTTTAATGTTATCTATCCTTGTTCGCTTGAAGGGGATGCCAGCTTATACACTGCCTTATAATTATCAGCACTTTCTATCTACTGCTCCGTCTATAGCATGGCGGTGCCTCATTTGACGAATTCCGCCGATTCTGGGGCGCCTGGCAGGAGTAGTGGGAGTACCCGTCGGGCAAGTGGGACAAAGACACAAAAATATCCGTCGGAACATTAGTAGACGGAGTCGCACGTACAGTATGACCTTGTTTAAATGCCGTTTTAGTACTTACCAGGATCAGCAACCACTACGACGTACTTGTACTCGCGGGGTAAATAGTGGATACGATATTTTAATCTAGGCGTTTAAGAAATTAGCGTTTAAAAGTATCTTTATTTAAATAAAGCCGCTTAGATCAAAACTGTAAGTACGTGTAGAGGGACTGACCCGGAGAAAAAATAGGCCCAGTACTAAAATGACATTCATATGTACTCTTCCAAGTTGTTGTCTGTGGGCTTCCTAGAACGGAAAAGGCCTGAAATAGTCTGTAGTTGATGTTGCAATAAGTAGGATGTACTCCGTAGTCCGGAGAGGTATATCTTAAATACTGACGTACGCCCTTGTCACATACGCGCTGATGGCGTAACGTTGCATGCAATAATTGTCCTGCTATAGAGGAAGAAAAGTGTTAAAGGTGTTCATCGCCTTTCGCAAGCTCTTGCCGGATGCTGTACTATTCACGTTGCGAACACCATGATGGCGCGTTTATCGCTTATCCTTGCCGTGGCTTCTTTGATCCAGGCTGCAAAGGCCGTGACGTCTAGCGTCAGGCTGAACCAGCAACTGATTGACGGCACAGAAAAATTAGGGCTTACAGATGCACCGGACCGTATGATTGCGCTAAGTATTATCAGTGTGAATTCTTCCACAAGATGGGAGCTATGCCAGCCCTACCAGTGTCTCGGCCAGATGCAAATCGTCGACATTGCAATCAAAAATGACGATAGCATTGAGTGGATAACCCAGGCCGCACGTCTCACCGTTGAAATTATTTCCGATGGTATCAAGACTGTGAAAAGAGGGCATGTGAAACGCCTGATGCCGGGTGACACCGCATTTGTCGAGGTTGGAGTCCAAAACCAACCTGGTATAGCCAAAGGAGAAAACGGCCCAGCAGTAGCGACAGCACGATGGTCCCCAAAACAACAGATATCGTTGCTATTTAACGCGACCTATGGAATTCCAGATTATGATATGACTGCTATTTCTGTCAATACCCACGAATCCCCGAACTGGTTCCGCAATGCAAAGTTTGGCATTTTTGTACACTGGGGAATATACTCTGTTCCGGCTTATGGGGGACTTGGGAAAGACGAGAATTATGCTGAATGGTTCGTAGCTGCTCGCCGAACCACGAGTAAAACTACTAACTCTTTATAGGTACTGGTCGAGCCAAATGTCACCCAACGACCGAACGAGGACTTATCAATGGCATCTCGACCATTATGGTCCGGACGTCGTGTACGATGACTTCATTGCTAACTTTACTGCTGAAGCTTTTGACCCCAAGGAGTGGGTTGATCTTTTTGCAGAGGCGGGGGCAAAATATTTTGTTCCAACTACCAAGCACCATGAAGGGTTTGCTCTGTTTGATATGCCAGCAACTGTATCGAACAGAACATCTGTAAAGCTGGGCCCAAAACGGGATCTGCTTAAGGTTCGTGGCAGACTTGGCTTTGCTTCGGAGACACCAACAGGGGACTTATACTGTGACAGGAACTTTTTGACGCAGCCAAGAAATTCCAGCCACAACTAAAACGTGGTACTTACTTCAGCCTACCAGAATTCTTCAACCCCGCGTTTCGGTACGAATATACAGTCTATCATGGCAGCTTCAAAGTCGGTAGGTAACACTACAGATAATGATGAGCGTAAAGGGCCCAACATCTTATAGGCCCACCAAAGAACCCCTACACGAATGAATCAGTTCCGTACACTGGCTTCGTTGAAGTTGAAGACTTCCTCGACGACATTCAACTTCCTCAAATGAATATTTTGGCTTATCAATATGATACAGTGAGCTTTTTCAAAGTTGCTATAATAAATTTTGACTAATTTTTACGGACTAGGACATAATGTGGTGCGATATTAGAAATACGTCAAGTCACTCTGACAAGTTCGCCGGAAAGTGGCTTAATCATGCCCAAAAGTCAAACAGACAAGTCAGCATGAACCAGAGGTGTGGCTACAGCAGCACCGGCCATATTATTGGTGACTTTCTTACCCCTGAATACGAGCCGGTAAATAAGTTTCGGCCGCGCCATTGGGAAGCGTGCCGTGGACTAGATCCTCACTCGTTTGGCTACAACAAGGTCACGCCCGATGAAGCTTATTTGAATGCCACATCGGTTGTGCAAACACTCGTCGACATTACGGCAAAGAACGGAAACTTTCTTCTCGACATCGGCCCAAAAGCTGATGGAACTATTCCTGATGTCATGCAAAAAGCTCTGCGTGAAACTGGCGAGTGGCTCAAGACCCATGGAGAAAGCATTTACAACACAAAGTACTGGCCGTATATTCAAGGACAAGGAGACTTCCGTTACGTTACAAACGCCCAAGCTTTCTATATTCACTGCTTATCAGAGCCGCGTCTTACTATCGTGCTTCCGAACAAGGTGCCTTATATTCCTGGTGACGAGATTACTGTCCTCGGTGGGGAACTTCATGGGACTGCTGTTCCCTCGCACGTAAATGAAGACGGATACCTAGTTCTCCAGTTGACTGCAGAGTTAGTCCGTGCGGATCGTCACACCTGGACATTTAAGATAGAATTTTAGTTTTCTGTATTAACTACTAGCTTATCTTAAAAATCTCTCAACAGTTCGAATATTGACCGATTGCTTTTCAGGGCAGGACTTACATCCAGTTACGGAAACTTTCCCATCACGGTTTACAATACAAACCCGCGCCCTGCATTTACTAATTGCAATGTTATATCGCTTCTAAACGGATTACAGCGTTTCCTATAAGACCTACGAGTTCCATTGATAGTCACCATTCCGCTTGCTGCCATGCTACAGATATTTATATGCGACATTTGGCTCTCATGAAATTTGAGCTACAAGCGCTGATAAATAACTATTTTCCTGGCATTCGTCATGTCAAATTTCTAGTACTACACGTACAAGGAGCTCGAACTAAGCGGCAGAGAGACGTCCTGTACAGTCAGGCAGCCCGTGTTGGTGACCGCACTCAGTGCCCAGGCCAAAGTAAGCGGCGTTGTCGTGTGCACCTCCCACTCAAAGGAAAGGCTATAGATGCCACGGTACGTAACTTCCGCGAGTATATACCTGACCACACGCCACTTCGGGCTTGTGTTGGCGTTTCTCGGTTGGGAGAAGACGATATGCGAGTCGAAATTGAAGTACCTGCGCACGATCCGGAGGGCGCTAAAGGCGTATGAAGGCGTACTGCATAGAAACTTGTGCTTTTTTATGCGCTGTGCAACGGGAAGCTCTCGCTCGTTAAGTATAATTGATGTGCACTGCTTGGTGATAATCTGCTTGAACGTTGAGAACTATAAGAAGTTACCTCGTCAGAGTGTCACTCAGGGATTCTCTATAGAAAAGTGCACTAGTTGTATTTTTACTGAATCGCACATCGTCTCCAATTTCCACTACAAGATTGTTTTGGGGCGCGTTTGCGCTGCCTCAGTCACGACTACTGCTTTGAATACCTTACCAGATCATTCAGCTGTCACCATACAGCAAAGAGTGTTGTAATTGATCACTGACGACAATGACCTAACAGCATGTCGACGAGAACCGTCTTCAGAGTCGCGACTCCGCACGAGCCGATCTCAGCCTAAACGTTTCGCGTTTAGTTGCGCGAATTGATTTGCAAAGCTCAGAAATTCAATTTCGTCCTTTTTCATTTATTAGGCTTCAGAAGTTTTGCTACTTAGTAGTATGAACTGAGTGGTTTAGTTCCTACAGTTGGCGTGCATTGGCGAGACGCTTTTAGTCAGTATGGCCTCTGAAGGCCAGCCCTAGGCTAATAAGATGAAAAACGTCGATATGGCCAAATCCTAATCATTATATTTCATATGACGCAGGTATTGGGCGTGTCAGTAGTTGTGCCAGGCAACTGATCCGGATTGACCTTTGGAACGAGCAAACGATCGGCGCGAGTGACCAACCTACAAGGTTAATAAGATACTCATATAATGCATTTGATTCTGTGCGTCTTAGTCAAGCATGATTGAAGACGTTCTCAAAATCTTTGTAATCTCGCTATTCCGGGAATCGGCGTAGTAACCGCAAATATCCGATTTATCGTTCCTCTTGCATTGGCGAAGTCCTTGCACAACTTGCAGAAACCAGCACTCTGCTCAAATTCACTTGGTATTCGCCCTGCTTCCCAATGAGCCATACGTACAATTTATCGCCTAACTCCTTTGACCGTCAGAAACAATGAGATCATCGATGGTGGCAAGGTCGTCGAATTTCTGCGCTAGATCATGTGCCCGTACCATATCTCTGCTCGTCAATGCTCTCCCAAAGTCGACAACAACCGAAGTGGAGTTATCCCCAGCTTCGTGCTGCCAACTCGCATGCTCCAACGTATGCTTCAACCTGCGTGCTTCCTCTGCCGAGAGATAAGATTTATTTAATGCCAGCGACAGATACCCTTGCGCGATCTCTGCAATCACTGGAAATGACGGAACTGTTTGTATCCAATAGTCCATACAAAGCAAAAAGTAATACCGCCAATCCTGGCCTTCGGTGCCGGATAGTACGACGTTACTTACGTGCATCACTGCAGGGTTCAGCCAAATACTGCGTATTCGCGACGTTCTCAGGCTTGTCGCCTCAAGAAGAAGGCGCTTTAGTTGCTGAGATGAAGCATGGAAGATACCGTCAGGAGAGCCGTCAGTAGAAGAAAATGAACGCAGTAACAAGCTCCCTGATGTCTGGAGGAGCGGGCGAAAGATGTCCAAGACGGCAATGTGATACATCGCACAGTTGATTTGTCAGTCGGTCTTCTCTGACCAAAGTTGGATGCAGTACTTACTGAAAGATATACACATGCCCGAGGCCGAACTTGTTTCGAGCTAGGTCACGCGTAAGCGTGTCTGCCCAATCCAGTAATTTTTGATATTTCTCCTCGGCAAAGGATAATGGCACCCTCCCAGGCAAGGATACGTTGCTTGAAATGTTATATAATGCTAGAACCTCTTGAACAATAGTCCAGAGTCGACATATCGCTCCAAAGGTGTGTCCCATATATTCAGGTAAGGGATGTTCTGGCCATCTGGACTCGAGGAAATCAGCCTCGTCTCTGCAGTTTATTCCTGGTATTGGGCAGGCTGGAGGAAACGAGATAGCTTCTTCTTGAAAGAAGGCAGCGCGTAATCTGTTTTCTTCTTATTAGGTCACCGTTATCCTTGGAACAAATAGCCGCAATAATAGCTGGAGATGAGATTTGTTTTGCGGGAAAAAAGAATGAGCTCTACTTAGAGCGGTGCAGCTGTATTTAATTAGGCTGCTCAAATGCTTTAAGTGGCACTTACGTGAGCCAGCCATAGCATCCCCAGGCGACATGAGAGGTTGCTTTCTGACTGTCTTCCGACAGAGACTGGAACCGTGTCTCAGCCAAACTCGATCTTGGTAGCGCAAACAATTGTAGATGTTTGGCCATGGAGCGGCCTTCTATTGCTAGATCCGCGCCAAGTTTGTCTTTTCCGTGCCAGACGCAAGCAACTGAAAACATATTTATGGCGGATAGCGTCGTGATGGAGGCGGAGGAGCGGTAAGATGGCCATAGCCACTCTACTTCTTGCAGAAAGATGGAACTAAAGGGGAATGCCCTGTTGTCGTTATCACTATAGCACAACTATAAGGCGAGGTTAGCGTACCGATGAGTCAACGATAGATGATGTACATACACATGCTAGGCACAGTAAAGAGCTAACGAGAAAAGGCGAGCAGTACGTCAAGCGCCGGTCCACAAAGTCAGACAAAAAAATGTCTGCATCGAAAAAGCCAAATATCGCATGCTCCGTTTCTAGAAAATGGGATATTGCGCTCGCGGCAAATTCATTGCTGATGGCCACTTTGGTCCAAAATTGAACATCGAGATGGTTCAAACGTGGATCACAATACTTCAATGGCGGTAATGGCCCGGAGACATAGGGGGATCTATCGGATGGCATACCGCGAAGTGGATCAGGCTGTCCAGCAATGAGCTGATGCGGGTCAATGGTCGCGGTGATTCGCGATTTGCATGGATACACATCGTTGTCGATGAGGACTTTACCAGACCTTTTGGGCGATTTCTGAAAGCGGCTATTTCGTTCGAGGCTCGTGATACTCAGTTCAGGCAAGTCAAGTGGCTCCAAATGAGGGTACACGAGTTCATGTAGTATGGTCAACTCAAATTCGATGGCCGAGTCCATCGGCGAAAGAATTCCCCGCGCACAAAGGTGAGCAGATGGTTGCCTGGGAGGCATACGAGTGCCGTTGTGGATGGACAAAATAGCTTCGTTAACATTCTGACTCCTCTTCAATTGTCGAATAATGGATAAAGCCCCTTCTTCAGAGGCACAACGCAGCTGCTCGAGTACATCTTGGTGTTTACCAAGGTCATTCCGCACTTGGACAAGCTGCCGTCTAAGCGTTGCCGGCCCAGTTCCGTTATAGATGCACTCGAGTCCAAGGTTGAGGCAGCGGTTACACCTTGGTCGTTGGCCGTCGCACTACCGCAGATCAGGAGTCGGCTCATTAGCAGCACTATATATAGGCCAGACTCACCTGGGTCCTTTTCAGTCGACATGCGTTACATGCGACCCTCACAGCGGCGCGTCTTTTCGTAACAGCTCGAGGCTCTCGACCATTGGCTTTCTTGCCAGTCTCGCTAGCCGTTGGCTGCGCTGGTAAGATGCGTCGGTTGCCGCTCATCAAGCTTGATGCGAGGGTGGGTGTGAAAAGTTGACATTAAACAAGCATAGTTGTAGCTGGAAAGCACCATAGTCGTAAGATTAAGGTGCGATGGCAACCGTGTGGGCCGGGGTGTAGTCCGCAGCAGTGAGCCAATGACGAGCTCTAGCCGCCAAACAGTTACCAATGATTGGCCGGTTTGGCAACGATGGGTAATGCTCCGCACGTCAATACCTTGCTTGACATTGTCGCCACAACCGCAGAAATACTGTCTTTCAAACAATCGCGGCGCTTTCAATAAAACGCGAATGCAGGACTTTGGAAATTTCATCCTCTATAGTGAGGCTCGTTTTTACACTACACAGCGATCATTTAGACGGTGTGATCATGGCGAGCAATGCACTTATCCAGATTCAGCTCCTCGGGGTAAAGGACTGCCCGCTCATTCCAAAACTACGCCAGATCCTCCATACATGTTTGGCCAAAGCTGACGTGGAAACGGAATTTGAAGAGCTGATTGGAGACTATGCTTCTCCGACTCTCTTGATCAATGGAGTTGATGTCACCGGTCGGCCACAAACGGAGCTTGAACAAGTGTCTTGCAGGCTCGACATCCCCTCTGAAGAGCAAATAATGAGCGCGATCAGGCAAAGCCATCCGCCAACCTCTTGATAGGAGATCAAGTATAGCTAATCACTGGCAATTGTCGTGGTTGTAGGATTCGATTGAAATAAGGATAGGGTTAAACTTCCCTGTCCTCCTCTTCTGCTGCATCGCGTTCTACCGACGTGGGATTTGTTTGGTATTTGTTCGCTGTTTCGTTGAGCAAGGACTTTCTCCAGCAGTTTTTCTTGACTACAAAGTACCTCTGAGCACAATGTCGATAATCCGTAACGTATATAAACCTAACTCCTATATTTCTGAGACACGCATATGTACAAATTCGTTCGTCTGGTTTGAACATGCAGATCACAGATAACTCGCTAGTAAAACTCAGAAATATAAAGCTCTTCAAGTAGTGAGAAACTGTAAAAGCAATTCGTATGCACATTCGATAAGAAGTCAATAGTCTAGGCTTGACCTGCGAGTTTACAGGTGGACAACAAAAGTGGATGTGAACGCAAAACAAATCCTACTTTAACTCGCCGAGAGAAATTGTCTCCGGATGCGCTTCGCGTACTAGAGAAATCGAATTCCTATTATGTCTCCTCAGCTCTCCACAAGCCTGCCCCAGCACGACTGGTATTGAAGTTTAACAGGCAGCGCACGTTGCCGAAATAGCAGCATCATACATTGCAAACTGGGTAGTCAATGACAATAAGGGCTAACTTCGCCCCAGAGATGAGCTTTGTAGAGTAGATCATTGGTTTGTATTGGCGCATGATTTAGACGGATCGTCATTGCTCTTATGCTTAGCCCTGATTTGGCAGCGGCCACGAGAATCTTTGAGAAAGATATTTAGAGAAAACGAATGGTTTGTGGGCGGACAAGGGCCATTTCGCCCTGGCCTTCGAGCTTCATTCCTTCCTCGGCCTCACTCACAGCTTAATCAAAGTGTATGCATTGGCGCTATGAGCCGCTCTTCAAGAGTGTAAGTACTACTAACTTTGTTACACCCAAGCGGCTTTGAAATCAAGTCCGTCTACCTGAATGGACGCATTGCCAAAGAGGGTGCATTTGTAAAGGCCTCAGCTGTCCCGGTGATGGAGGAGCACGGACAAGACAGCTTTGCCGCCCGATGCAGCTGAAAGACCAAACAATAGTCTTGCAGGAACGTCCAAGGTCTGGCACGACGTTTACCTTGGCGTGGCCTTTGTGCGAGCAGGAAAAGAAGAATTGTCTTTTCTTTGACCGGCCGGAATCAACTGTCCAACAAAGGCCGGTGCGGTCGAGAACCATGACATCGGAACTGACACGGCTACACCATGGAGGAAGATTCGCTGCCCTATCCGCAAATTGCTAGGTGGGCGTATTTTCTGCACTAGCCCGGGCAATTCGGGTGCAAGCTGCATTAGCGGAATATTCGTTAGGGTGGCATCACGCCCGTGAGCCTGCGATGTGTTTTCTAGAATAACCCCGCAGCGTACAACATCTGAGGACGGCAGGGAGGCGGCCTCGCCCATGGAGAACCGGAAAATGGAATTCCGTGACGCGGTCCTGATGGAAGTGTGACTGCCATGCTGTCGGATCCAGGCCCTACGATGGAAGGCTTGATCAGTCGGTAGACGCTTCAAGATGCGAAATAAGAGGTACCGATCACGTGGGCGCCTCTCGGCCAGGGCTCGCCGACGGATTGATTAGCGTTTCCGCCCGTGTAAGCCGTGTCGCGCCACCTAAAATGCGGTGCAAGATATCAAAGGGCCTAATATATTAAAGGAGGTTCAAATGCAGTTTTCAAAAACCAAACTAGAAGCTCTAAGCAAAGTTTCATTATTATTCACGCAAAGCCTTGCATTCTAACTCAGACCAAGACTTTGCCGCATCAACCATGACAACCCTTTTGAAGAGAACGCTTGGCCTCGGGTGGTCCTCCACCCCGGTAGCGCCCAAAGACGACAACCACACTGTCAGGGCTCTCCCCGCCTCATGGTATACGTCCCGAGAAATGTATGAGCTTGAGAGGAGAGCAATTTTTTCCAGGAAATGGCTTCTTACTACACATAAACTCAGGCTACCAAATTCTGGTGATTGGCTCCGGTTCGAGGTGGCTGGCTTCCAGTTTGTTATCTGCAGAGACCGAACAGGGAGCATCAATGCATTCCACAACGTTTGCCGACACCGCGCTTTCCCTATTGTAACAGAAGACAAAGGGCACAATAGCGTGTTTTCTTGCAAGTATCACGGATGGTCATATGGCCTGAACGGCAAGCTGGCAAAGGCGCCTGGCTACCAGGACATGGAGGACTTTGACAAGTCCAAGAACAGTCTCCTGCCAATCCACGTACACATTGATCACAACGGCTTCATTTGGGTCAATCTGGACGGTAAACCCAAGCCAGAAATTGCCTGGGATGATGACTTTGGCGGCGTGGACACGCAGCAGCGATTCGAGGAATACGACTTTGACGACTACGTCTATGATCACTCGTGGGAGATGGAGGGTGAATACAATTGGAAGGTTCTGGCCGACAACTACAATGAGTGCTACCATTGCAAGGTTGCGCATCCCGATATTCCTTCTATTGCGGATCTGAGTGCATACAAGGTTGAGACCAAGGACAGCTACATTGAGCACTATGCCATGTCAACCCCGGAGCAGATCGCGCGGGGATTCAAGGTCGCACCCACATATTTCTTCCCAAATGCGTCGATGAATGTCACGTAAGTTCAAGCCGGTTCATTATATTCATCTCGGATTTGAGACTTCGTGTGTATTGACAATATCGGATTAGGCCGAATTTCTTCTTCACCCAGAGGTTCATTCCTACTGGTCCAACCACTTCTGTGATGAAATATGAAGTTTACAGACACAAGAATTCCAATGAAGAGGATTTTCAGATGATCTCTGATATGTATAAGCGAATCATGTCCGAGGACAAGTATCTCTCTATCAACGCACAGAGGAATTTGAGCGCCGGTGTCTTTGTCAACGGCGAAATGCACCCGACGATGGAGAAGGGCCCCCTCTTCTTCCAGAAAAAGCTTCGTGAACTTGTACAAGATCATCACCAGCGCGAACTGGACGCAGAAAGCGAGATTTGGCCTGCGAGACAGACTCTTCCTCGTGACGCGGAAGCAAGCGCAAAGGACGTTGCGTTTTGCTCCGCAGTGGACTGCTGCAGCAAGAACAAGGAGGCCATTGAAGTGTAATACGAAGAGACTAATACTTAATTATATTTTTCATCACTTGGTATAGTCCAATTTAGATAGCGTCGTCAATTAAAAATGCATTGTTTCTTCTGCCAGGAAAGAGCGTAAAATCCAAACGGAATATCCAAGACATCGTGAGGCGGGTAGCCAGCTGGATGAGGCACCATATGGATACATGGAAAGCTCCTTTTTACAACCGCATCTACAGTTATCTCTTGATACATGGAAGGTTTTACAAGCCGCGCGTCTCCAGAAACCACCAGAGAGTACGGAGTAGACGGCGGCGATCTCATGACACACTTCCCCACCACCCTCGCATCGCAATTTTCTGTGCCTGTAGCCCAATAACCGCCCGCCACAGTACGCCAGGTTTCCATTTCCTCCCTTGCTGGGATGTGTAGGAGAGGTATCCGTGCATGGCCCTTCAGGACGAATGACGCTTCCATGACCCTTCAACAGCCACACCGTTGTCCAGCAGGTATGCACACCCCGCATGGTCCGGCGAGTGGCATGCGTTGGGCAAAACTCGGGGGTGTGGGGGAGACGATGCAGCTAGAATTCGGGGTTCTCAGCCGGGATGTTCAACAAGGATGGGTGGCGACTTGTGGCTCGCTTCATCGACCAGCGTTCTAGACTGTTAGAGTCACCCCGCAGTATATCTGTATCGGTCTTGTGTCGGAGGGGGCCCCTACCAATCGCTAGTGCCAAGTATGTAATGCAGTAAAGCTTGGTTCTTTTTTTTTTTTTTTTTTTTTTAGAGCGGGGGACAACCGGCTGGTCAGCAATTACAGACAAGCGGACAGAAACATCGTCAACCTCAGCCCCTCTTTTTTCCTTTCTTACATACTGGTCAATATATCTATTCATAATAAAGGGTGCCCATGCTTTATAAACGGCGAGCAGCCACAAGGGGGAGGCGCACCACATGTTACATCACGAAAGGTTCTGACATCGCTCCGGTGTGTTGTGAAGGAGCAGGTCTGGTAGCCCCAAGTCGGTCTCATCAACAACTTTGACTTGTTGGGCACCTGCGCCTTGTCACATCGACGTAGTCAAAAGGCTACTTCCCCTTTTTCCTCCCCCTCGTTTCTCCCCGACTTTCCCCAGGAGAGATTCTTTCCAGTGGTTATTCAAAAACCCGAGACTTGAGAATCTCTCTTACAAGCAAGCCGCCAAAGACGGCCTACAGTTGTCCGCTCATAATGACGCCACCAGAGGAGACCAGCGCAGGCCGTGGTCGCCGCAGATCCTACCACGCATGTCTAACTTGTCGGTACGTTAACCCTTCATAGCCTGCTGTCATGCTTCATGTCGCAAGATCTAACATCTTTGTGAAGACGGAAAAAGACTCGGTGTCCAGGAGAGAAGCCTGCCTGCTCCAGCTGTGTCCGGCTCAAACAGTCATGCTCCTACCCCCCTGTAGTACGAGCCCCTAGAACCGGTCGATCTGTATGTCCAACCGCGTGCTCACAAACCATGTTCGTTATTCTGACAATGAGCAGGAAGAACGCCTCGCACATTTGGAAGAGAAACTTGATCGACTCTTGAATAGCAGGTCGGTTAACAACACAGTTTGCGTAGATCATACGTGAACGCTGACAGACTATGCAGGCCAGAGCAATCTACAAAACAGGATCAGCAGGTGGATGATGTAGCCGTCACATCGGAAAAATCAGCCTCTCTGAGTCCCCCAGCGCCAGAGCCGGTCGGTCTTGTTGCCAAGTCACCTGCAACTGCCTTTAGCAATGGAAACAGCACTCAGCGACCGGGCCCAACTGATATTGCTATTGGAATGCGTTTATACTTTGAATATTGCCACCGACAGCCTATATGGTGTTTTGACAGAGAAGAGGTGGCAGACTATGGCGCTTTACCGGAAGAGCTAACGTGCAGCGTCCTGGCTTTGACTGCTCGGTTTTCTCAGATGCGTGAAAAGATGCGGATGTATGGTAGCAATGCACGTCAGCTAATTATGCTCCGCATTGCAAACTCTTCTGTAGATATTACAACCATCGAGAGCCTCTGCCTCCTGTCATACTCGTTTTTTATAGGTAAGTAGCCACCTGGTACCATATGATGCACGATACTCTAACACAAATTTAGATGGCAATGTAAATCTTGGACAGTTTCATCTGGGTCTTGCATTTCAGCTATGTCGTGCAGCAATGCTGGATGACGAAGCGGCATACATCGTTGAAGACCCAAATATGGAACGGAAGAAGCGACTGTTTTGGAGCCTTCAGGTGTTGGAGCAGTATTACGGCAGACAAACGGGTCTATTGAGTATTCCGACTGAAATTTTGCGACCTTTTGACTTTGTTCCCCGCGACACACGGCGGCAACATGAAGAGAACCGGCCCAAGGCACCCCCTTTGCCCCGAGACAACCTAGGATACTCCAGCTCAACTCCAACCGAGCCGGGTGTTTGGAATACAAGTGTACATCTTGGATGGGTCTGGAGTCGTCTCCGAAAGTACGTTTCCGACTGCGCGCACAACTTTTTTACAGAGCCTTGGCGCCGCGACTCGATGTATGCGTCAGTTCTCTCCGACTTTATGGAAACTGAGAACAGGATACCAATGTGCCACCGTTACGACACCGTCAAATTTTATGAGCGCAAAATTGAGGAACTAAAAGCGAACCGCGACTACTGGACCGCTTGGCTAAAAGAACAATTTACCTACCACGCCATTCACACGGTTCTGAATCATCCGTTCCTCTACATTGTGGGTTCACAACACAACCCAAACCTAGCCATCCCCAACACGTTCTGGCGCAGATCGTCTGAACTGGCTTTGATACACTCTACTTGGATTGTTCGTCTCATCGACATGGTTTTGGACAAGCAAGTACAGCTTATTGATCCATTCTTTGGTCACATTGCGGCCATCGCGGCAACAGTTCACCTGTACTACTGCTGCGCGGCAGCTGCAAAGCTCAAGCACAAATCGAACACGGATTTTGCAAAGTGTCGAAGGTTTTTGAAGAGCTTTATCCCTTTTTCACCTGCATGTGCAGCCTTAGTAAGTTTATCTTTGTTCAATTCTTTTCTCTCTCTTTCAAATGTCTATTACGCAAATACTACTAGCACAGCCCGCTTCATAACGTTACTGACTGGTGGCAGGATCGAAATTTAGATATGATGGCAAGAATTGCTGCTGGCTCGGAGAATGTCGACGTCGAAGATTGGATGCCATCTCGAATCTACCTCAGTGTTCCACTCATGTGGGATATTTTGCAGTTCAACTGCGTCGCCGGTCAGCCTGAAGTGGCTAGCCCTGGTTTGCTAATTGCTCCTCATGGGCCACCCAATATTCTCGAATATACTGACGAGGACTCACTGCTCGAGATTATTGTTGCAACTTCACCAGACATCATTATAAACACCGCGGATGGTGGCCAAGAAGCGCCAACGCTTCCATTTAAGGCATCAGGCTCAATTGGCACCGGCTCTTCGGGAGGTGATATGACTGCTGACATCACAGCAGCCCAAGCGGATGCTGTTACTTTTAATACCACGCCGTGGCTCTACGAAGATGCTTCTCAGTTTTCTAATATTGTGGACGTCGGGATGCCCGATTCTCAGTCCGAAATGGGGGAAGATGCAGGAATGGTATGGTGGGAAGGGGATTTCAACACTGCTATGTTGAATCATTTTTAATTTTTCACGAGATGATGAGCGTATTGTCTTTCTGACTTGACTGCGTGGAACTACACCGTTTATTTGAATGCTTGTGGGCTACCTGGCTATACTATTCTACCACATGGAGTCAAATATTGTCTTTATTTTTGGTGTGTTACTATCTAGACACTTGACTAATGAATCATGCACTTATGATGCCTAATGACGGTGGTAAGAGATCGCCCGTTGTATGAGTGTGATGTGAACGTATCCATTTGATGTTTGAGGTTGCATTACCTAGCCATTCATTCCGAAAAAAGTCCATGTTGGGCAAGTATTGCATGAAGCTTGCCCAGCCGAACGTGGGGGGTTTATTGGATGTTAGTCACGATGATGCTGAAGCGCGGCTGTGACGTGGGGTTAGCCGTTTAGCGGCCATGCCAAGAACCCTCCGTCCTCGATACGCAAGGTTCGTTTCGCGGGGAAGCTTAGCTCCAGCAACTTGGGGAACGATCTAGAACACACGGGGCGCATTCCCCTCAATACGGCGTTAGGGGTCCCAGACCGTTTCACCGACATCGGGCGCTAGGCGCCTCAGCCAATCGGTTCCAAAAAGGGAATGACCTAGACAAATCTTGCAGTTCTGCAAGTGCCGGGACCGGTCTTCCAACGATCACGCGTCATGGCCAACGCCATCTCAAACAAGCTGTCACTAGGCGCACGGAGGTGTGGCTTACAGGGCAACCAGGCGTTGGCAGTACGGTAACCTTGTTTATCGCTTAGGTGCTTTACTCTCCGATTTGGCTTTTGTGGACAACTGTACTGCAGCAATAGTAATACGCTTTCCGGTTTCTGAACTCTTTGTCCGATTAGCTGCCAAATGGGTACATGATGCAATTTGACTTTGTGGTTAGATGGAGCAGTTTCCTTTACGAAACATTATTGCTACAACAACATTGTCTCTTACCGAAGCCAAAATATTCGAGCTGCAGTAACCTGTGCTGCACTTTTTTTGATCTAGGGGTGCATAATACATCCCTTTGTTCCGGGGACAGTAGGCGCATGATATTCACATGGTAACTATATGCTAATCTCGTCCATGTTCTCCAGAGTTATTGATTCACCTGGTGTTTCAGTATATGGTGAAGCAAAATTCAGGCGTTTTAGGGGCATAATTGTATTCTTCGTCATGGTCTTTCCCTTCAGCTTCGTAACAGTAGGGGGTGAGATCCTCCCGGCGTAATATATGACTCCAGATACTTGTCTAGTTGTGCTCTATTTACCAACAAATCCCTTCGGCATACCGGTGGTGATTTGAACAACGTCCAAGAAGTCATTGCACCGCCGCCTCCACTATGATGGCCGAAAAGTAGTTGCCCCTGTTAGCAGCAGAAACAAAAACACCTGTTCCGGCAGTTTAAAGGGCCAAGTACCTGTGCTGCGGTCTTTCTCATTGATTTTAATATATTTCTTTTTCCGGTGCCCTATATAACGGCATCACAAAAACGTTTCGGTATTTGCTTTGGGTCAAGCTTTAGTACTTCCGTTCTTGGAGTTTCTTCAGCTTTCTAAGAGCCTATTGTACTTTAGGAGTTCATCGACCTCATTATTTCCATCACCAGCATCGATATCTTGGTTAGGCGCAGACTATACCGTGCTCTTTACTTAGTTGCCAGTTACAACTGTCATGCAGAGAGCAACTCTCCCCGTTTAGTTTCTTGAGCCACGTTGTGCCCGTATTTCGTGGTATCTACACATCACCGATCTTTGGGTTTTATGGTAGAGCAGCTTTTCATGCTGAGAGTTTAGAATCCCAGTGTGTCAATTCACAATGCAAATTGCCACACCAGTACTTGGAGTATATTGGAGAGTTTTGGAAGCAGCCAACATAATGCTTTTGAGGAACTAGACGCTGTGTAGGGGAAATCGATCATAAAACGTCTCTGAAAGCGACGTCGTCAAGCCGCCAAAGTGCTTCCGGCTTCTGGAACGAGGCTATTGATGTGGCAATACGATACGACGGTTCAAAGATCGTGAATTCTTGATGTAGCTCCCGAAGGTAAGTACCTTGCAGAAATGTCGGCCAACTCAATGTCTTAGATCCGGGCGTGGTCCGGTAGTTTCGCTGCGTGTGAAAAGGAGTACGGAGTACCGATGAACCGAATCACAGGTTCTGTAACAATGGCTCGCTCAGAGGGAACATTGGCTATAAAAGAGAGCAACATACGTCGTGAGTTGATCCTGCAATCCATTTTAATAGCAGTTGTTTGAACAAGAGTGTCGTCTGCCGTGTAATGAAACAGTGGAAATCATGGCGGGCGGCTTATCCAGTCGGGATCAAACCTAAAGCGAGCTTTGGAATGCAAGCACTTTAAGCTTACAGCAGACGCAAACCACAGCGTCAACTTGACGCACACAGGGTTTTTGGTGTGCTACTACCCCCGTAACTGGTACGGAGCCTAGCCGAACCACGCTGGCTTTAGGGGTGTTGCGAGCACAGGGCGGCGGCGGTGGCGCCCCTAAACCGATCACCTGACCGCTGTGCGGCCGCGCAAGCAACGACTTCGGCGGCTGCTATGACTTACAGGTGCAAAGCTCAAACGTATCCAATAAACTAAAGCTTTCATAGCCAGAATTAAATATAATATAACGTCACGGATCTTTACTTTGAATAATCTTGATTTACTAAAATTTCTTTTATCCTTACTGACTACTAGTCTCACCTCACTTACATCGCCGAGGGGTAACAACAGTCCAAATGGCATCTACGAAGCGTGTAGTCATCATTGGTGCTGGAATTGTCGGCGCCAACCTTGCCGATGAGCTTGTTGCCCGCGGTTGGAATGACATTACTGTCATAGACCAGGGTCCTTTGGACATGCCGGGGGGCTCGACCTCTCATGCCCCTGGACTTGTTTTCCAGACAAACCCTTCCAAATCCATGACACTGTTAGCCAAGTATACAGTGGATAAAATGCTTGGATTGAAGAAGGATGAGCAGTCGTGTTTCAACCAAGTTGGTGGCCTCGAGATTGCAACAACACCAGCCAGACTTGAGGAGCTAAAGAGACGACATGGATTTGCTTCTTCTTATGGCATCAAATCGGAACTTGTCAGCGCCGAAAGATGCCTGGAACTGTATCCATTAGTCAATAAATCCTTGGTGCTTGGTGGACTCCATATTCCGAGTGACGGTCTGGTTTTGGCGGCGCGCGCGGTCCAACTGCTTATTGAGCGCACAAGAGCTGCCGGTGTTAAATACATCGGTTCAACTGCAGTTACCGGAATAGAAAGATCGGAAGGCTCCGTAACTGGAGTTATTACGGCTGATGCCACCATCCCGGCTGATATTATTGTTTCTTGCGCAGGTTTTTGGGGAGTGGAGGTGGGCGCAATGGTAGGATTACCAATCCCTCTTGTCCCCATGGCACACCAATATGTCAAGACAACAGCTGTGCCGGGTCAGTCTGGAAAGTACTCAACGCCAAATGGTGCATCTTTGCCAATTCTTCGATACCAAGACCAGGACCTCTACTATCGAGAGCATGGTGAGCAGTTTGGCATTGGTTACTACGGCCATCGGCCGATGCCCGTTGTTGCTGCTTCACTCGGGCCAACACCAGAACATGTTGACGAGAAGCATATGCCTTCTCGTCTAGACTTTACAGCTGAAGACTTTGCCCCAGCTTGGAAACTGTCTCAAGAGCTTATTCCTAATCTTCGCGAAACCGAAATTGATGACGGATTCAATGGCATCTTCTCTTTTACTCCTGATGGAGGTCCTATTGTCGGCCAGTCACCCACACTAGACGGATTTTACGTTGCAGAGGCTGTTTGGGCAACACACTCTGCTGGAGTTGCTCGAGCTGTCGCTGAACTATTAACGGAAAACAAGTCTACCATTGATTTGGCAGAGTGCGAGCTCACACGGTTTGAGCAAGTACAACTGACCCCGGCATACGTCAGTGAAACATCGCAACAGAATTTCGTCGAAATTTACGATATTATGCATCCTCTGCAGCCCCGTGACTCTCCTCGAAACATGAGGACTAGTCCATTCTATGCTCGCCAGTGCGAACTGGGTGCTTTCTTCCTCGAAGGCGGCGGATGGGAGCGTCCGTATTGGTTTGAAGCCAACGCAAAGCTGCTAAAGGAACTTCCAGAAGGATGGAAGCCAGTCGACCGTGACGCATGGTCAGCCAGGTATTACTCCCCAGTAGCTGTGGCCGAGGCTTGGAAAACACGAACCGCCGTTGCAATGTACGATATGACTCCTTTACGCAGACTGGAAATCTCAGGAGCCGGTGCAGTTGATCTATTGAAGAAGCTGACAACCGGTAATGTTTCCCGAAAGCCGGGGGCTGTGACTTACACGCTTCTGCTTGATGACCAAGGCGGCGTCAAGAGTGACATTACAGTCGCCAGAATTGAGAACGAACTATACCAGGTCGGTGTAAATGGTCCGGTTGATACGGCCTATTTTACCAGGGAGGCCAAAAAGCAAATGCAAGCGCAGCCTGACCGACCAGTATACGTTCGCGACATCACAGGTGGAACTTGTTGTATTGGCCTGTGGGGGCCTCTTGCACGAGACGTCATCAGCACAGTGACGAGAGATGATTTCTCCAATACTGGTCTTCGTTATTTCAGACTTAAGAAAGCGAGCATCGGAGGAGTTCCAGTTGTTGCTATGAGACTTTCCTATGTAGGAGAGTTGGGTTGGGAAATTTACACCAGTGCCGATAATGGTATACGGCTGTGGGACACTCTTTGGAAAGCTGGTCAACCACATGGAATTATTGCAGGTGGTCGCACAGCTTTCAACTCTTTGCGACTAGAAAAAGGCTTTCGATCCTGGGGTACGGATATGACTACTGAGCATGATCCGTTTGAAGCAGGTCTGGGCTTTGCTGTCAAAGCAGACAAAGAAGTCTATGTTGGTGCCGAAGCCATCAAAGGTCGCTCAAAGGAGACAGTACCTCGCCTCCTTCGATGCTTGACGGTCGATGACGGAAAATCTGTTGTTCTTGGAAAGGAGCCAGTGTATGTTAATGGCTTGGCAGAAGGTTACGTCACCAGTGCTGCGTTTGGCTATACTATTGGAAAGCCAATCGCCTATGCTTACCTTCCAAGCACTGTTAACGAAGGTGACTCTGTTGAGATTGAGTATTTCGGTCAGCGAAAGCAGGCTACTGTGACCCCTGAACCTCTATATGACCCGAAGATGGATAGACTGCGTGGCTAAGGTTCCCTATTGTTGAGAACTATCTATAACAAAGGTGGATTGGAAGACAGAGACTGGACTTAATCATTATTTACTGTTCACGCAAGCTTTCATAGATAAGCATAATACTACGCCAGCTTTCAATGTATGGTATGATTCCTCTACGTATCTTTCGTCAAGATATTTTGTCGAACAACCTTCTCGTCGTGACAGAGGAACATAATCGTGTCCTTGCTCCGGGTCATGGTCTAATTCTTCCTGTTATATGTATATACTAACACTGGGTCTTTTGAAGTTATTACATCCCTGTGCCTCCCTCATTATAAGCGTCTCGCCTTTATTCTCCATTCCTTTCCACATACGGCATGCAACACAACCATTAACCTCCTACCGGGACTTTACCCGGTAGAGCTTTCCAATAGACATGACCACATGGCGCTAATAACCAACTGTGGCACTATCACGCGCTATCATTAAACCCGCATATTCGGGAGATCAAGGTACGTTTTCCGAATTTCGACTCGTCGAGACTCCTGGTGGTGCTCTGCAAACAAGGGATCTAGTATGCATCCCCGAACTTTAGACTTCCGCATTAGGAGCCGGGCATGTGGGGCCGCCTCCGCACATTGGCGCCGGCTTGTATGGACATGGCGATATCGCTCTCCGGCCGGATGCGCTGCCGGTGGCACGTGAGCGGTACTCGGAGCTGTGCCCGATAACGGGACAATCATATTTGATGTAAAACTCCAGATTAAATGGAGGCTTGCGTAATGTCAAATAGACACGATCGAAAGAAAGGCGTGTTCTGCTACGCAGAAAGCAGATACAAGCCCTGCCACCGACCTTTGCCCTTAGTTCTCGCGGCGCTACGCAACGAATCACAGACAGGTTTTAAAGAATGCCTACCGAATCATCATACCTAATAGTCGGTGCCGGTGTTTTTGGCGTATCCACGGCTTACCATCTGATTAAGAGATATCCAAACGCCTCTGTGACTATTGTCGATCGCGATGCTTTCGATGCAGACAGCCGCGTTGCTGCTTCGTGGGACTGGAACAAGGTGGTTCGGGCTGACTACGATGACATAGTGTACTGCAGAATGGCACTTGAAGCTCAGGATGTTTTCAAGTCCGATCCTCTCTGGAAACCCCACTTCCATGAAACAGGCATTTACTGGATGGCCAGAGACGATTATGCGGAGGAGGTTATCAACAACTACAAAAAGCTTGGTCGCAAGGCTGATCTAGCGGCCGTTTCTGTCAGCGAGGCGAGAAAACTGCATGGCGGCTTATTTGATGATGCTGATTACGACGGTGTCAAAAACGTCCTAATCAACAAGACCAGCGGCTGGGTAGCTGCCGGCGATTGCTTAATCAGCGTCACGCGAAAAGTGATTGAACTAGGTGTGAAATTTGTGGTCGGTCAAGTCACGACTTTGCAATTGGAAGCCGATGGTAGCTGCTCTGGGGTCAATCTGGACTCTGGAGAGAGCCTGCAGGCCACTCACGTCATACTGTGCACCGGGGCATTCACACCGAAACTGCTCGAACAATCCGCAGCTTCCACCGGATTGACTGAGCTTCGATCTGGATCCAGGATCGTATCTGGAGGCATCACGACTGGCATGCACGTACTTGACGACAAAACGTACAGCAGTTTTGCTAGTATGCCCGTGGGCGTCCAGTGGTACTCCACCACAGGTATGTATTACATAGAACAAGCTTCACTTCCAGGCAGTACAAATTAACACATCTCCAAGCTCCTTTCATTGGCAGTTTGCCGCCTACAAAGGACCGAGAACTGAAATGGTGGGGTCAGACGATCTTCAAAAATACTCGTGAAATCCTGCCAGGCCGATTCCTCTCAGCCCCGCCAGCAGAGCCGGATTACGACCAGTGGAACGTCTCTGAAAAGCTGAAAAAGGACATTCAGCATGCCAGCGCCGTTTTTTACGGTAATCAAGCTGCATCTTGGTCTTTTGAGAAATACCGCATTTGCTGGTAAGCCCGCTGTTCAGCTATTTTCGCAAGTTACAAGTACTTACAGACCTAGGGACGCTTTTACGTCCAGCTCCGACTTTATTATTTCCCCGCATGCTGCTTCAAGGGGGCTTTATCTAGCTACTTGTGGCTCTTTCCATGGGTACAAATTTTTTCCGATAATTGGCAAGTACGTTGTGCAGATGCTAGAAGGTGCGCTTTCCGACGAGCTCTCCGAGAAGTGGGCATGGGATAGAGAGAGACCGGATGGCTCGCAGAACCCCGACTGGCCTAGAGTGGAGATGAAGGACTATCTGGACTGCGTCCGGACCTCTAAGCTATAACGGCGCAGAAGACAACCACTCTAAGACAAGATGCCACGAAATTTGTGAAGTTGGTGCTAGGCCAGGCATAGATAGTATGGGGTCGACGTTGCATTAATATTGAAGGGAATAATACGCCATTATCCGCCGCAGGTTGTTATGAGACTTTATGAGAATCTAATCATAAATGTTTTGAATGTTTTAATTCATATCTCTTACGTTGCTGCTTCTTGAACTGATGACTGTTTGTTGTCAACGTGTACAATCTTGCCTCGTTCCCTTCAGCGTTCTGCAGGATGTAGTATATACAGAATCATAACGCTCTTGATTCCGCGCTATCGATCAAACTATGTACCATTGACAGTAACCGTGTCAATTGTGCATCCAGAGTCGGGATACTTGGTGCTATTTGAACCACTCAACACATGTGCGAGCCAAGCTAATGCACCTGGTGCTCCATTACTTCCCTCGTCAACGTGAGCTCCGACCGTGTTTCTCTTGTACACAATATCTGCACCCATGTTGCAGTACTTGTCAACAAGCTCATCCGTGTCTGCGACTGGAGAAATTTCATCCTTGATTGCTTTGTAGACATAAAGCGGCATTTGCGGAACGCCATGGTAGCCCATTATTCCATCATTGTATACAACTTTGTCGGTGTCCTCGTTTAAAATGTCGTTGAATCCGTGTTCAAAATATTTGCTAAGGTCCTGCATTGCATAAGTCACGGCCGCGCCCGCCAGTGTGAGATTTTTGGCGGCAAGAAACCCTGTTCTGTTATAGGGGCCTGAAGTCTTTAGGTTTGCCACGTATTTCTCATATATATCCGGATACTGGCTTCCAAGACCAAGGATTGCAGACACTCCAAGTCCTGCAGATATGTCTTCGTTGATGGAGAACAAGACACTGGTAACGTTTGGCGTGAGCCCACCAAGGGCTGCACCTGCGAATGTCATCTCTGGCGCGTACTGAACTTGGAGTTCTGCAGCCCACTCACTAGCCAATGCGCCGCCGGAGTATCCCCACATTGCGTAGTTCGCGTCTTTGTGCAGGCCAAATCGATCATGTAAGCTTCTCACGGCCCTGATGGAGTCAATTGTAGCGTGTCCCGAAATCACACCCGCAGTAAAGCTGGCCAATGGCCCCTCATAGTCAGGGACATTGAGGAACCAGCCCTCAGCAAGAATAGCTTCCAGTGCTTCTGCGCCAGCCACACCTGCGGCATGATATAAAGTGTAGCTAGGGCTGGCATCAACCCAAGCCGAGTCGTATGGGATCTGATAAGAGAGGAGCGCCTTGGGTTGGGCTTTGCCCTTGCACGGGACAAATAATGTTGTCACTGCAAAGGTTGGTTTGTAATGGCTGTCTGTTGTTCGATATAGAACATGCCAGGCTGATTGGCTTCCTTTTACAACGGACGTGAGGTTTCCGGGAGCTTCACGGATTCGGAGGACAGAGCCCGGCGGGGCGGATTCGAACCCAGCTGGTTCAGTATACCATGGGTCTTTACTTGGAGGTAGCGGGGCATCGATAGCACAAGGGGCAGATAGAGCGCAAATCGGGAACCAGCTTGCTACTGCAAGGGTCAAGAGCTTGTAGATGGGTGCCATTGTTGATAATTGGTAACCAAGGGTGCCAAGTGCACTGACGGCTCGCCTGGGTAAAGTGAATTGGGTAAGAGAGGAAGACAACTTCAACTCGGCCACCATGGTATCGCACGAGCTTTTATCCTTTGGACTTTGATCGCGACCTATAGGGCCGCCCTGTACGTAGCGTCCAAGGCGACACACTTCATGACGTAGACACACAATGATAGCTCTCCGCCACTTCGTCAGTGCATCCGCCTGCGCTGTGAAGCGGCTTCCCATGCGCACTATCCATTAGCCCGCCCCAAAACGGATCATCCTGAATGTGAAAGCGCGGAGAAGTTCACTGGGTAGGAGCCAGTCGGGCTCATTGGCGGGCAGAATGATACCCACAGCGGGTAAATAGTGCGAGCATGGTGCCCTGGAGCAGTGCCTCTGTTTTGATCTTGGCCAACCTCCAAGTCGCTACAGGGAGGCTGGAGCCGAGGCTAGGTCCTCTGGAGCGGGGTTCGCCGGGATGGTGCGTGAAGATGGTGTGGAGAGAGGGCGGAAAGTTTGTTCTTCCACAGCATTGTCTAATATATGACACCTTAACTAACCTTATTTCAAGGCTATTTGGAAACAATTTGATATAGTAGTCGATATGCTTAGACTAGCCAAAGAGATTATATTGGTGATTTCGACGTAACCTAAGCCGTAGGCCGTATGATCATTGGCTTTCTCTGTTCCCCTCTCTCTTTTAATTATTATTATTGGTATTATATTTCTCTCTTTGTCTGTTGCTCAGTGCTTGTACCAGAATCCGATGCTATTTCTAAGATCAAACTTGAGCAGTAGAGGAGTAAGGGACGGTCGTTCGCTCAAGCTCTAATTGGTGACGAAGCATTTGGCGGACCTGTCGCTTATATGCTGCGACTGTTGTAGATGTTTGGTCCTCGAGATGGGTCTATCAAACCATCGGCTTCACCGCAGACGGACGTGACGTCGTGCAATCTATACAGGGGCATTCAAATGCAATCGTTTGTGCAGAAGCATTTGACAGCTGAAACAAAAAGGGTTTGTTGTTTTTGAATCTATTTAAAGATGGGCATCCTACCGCCTTCATCCCTCGGTTCTTTTTTTCCTCCCCGGTCAGGGTACTTTTCTTGACTCCTCCTGGGGCTGGATTTTGGTATGTTTTATTTGATGGCCTCTCAGTTCATCGAGTACAGCTACATGTGCACGCACGGCATGGAACTTTCAACAGTATTTAACGAACGCGAACGTGATATATGTATTACATTCCTTGCACAACGTATTCTGATCGGTTTCTTTTCCTGGTCGCAATCCGTACCATTTGAGCGATCCGGCTACCCTGCACCGGTTTTGCCGTCAATCCCCACTACTGCCGCCTCCATTGTCACGGCCCCACCGATAAGGAAATTTATGGAGCAAAGTCTGCCTATCGGTCTACGGCGAACCTTTTTTTTTTTTTTTTTGTTAGTGTCTTGCAAGCGAATGATTTTGTTTCCCATCGAACAAAAGACCGGCTCTTGAACCGTTTTGCCTTGATTAACAGAAGGCGTCAGATCAAAAGCTGCTGCCAAGATGAAGCGAAAGATTGACGATATGGATACTGTACCATCGAAGAATGCGCCCTCGTCAACAGTCGAGGAAGAATTTTCCTTTACAGATCTCGGCCTCGACCCGCGTTTGGTACAGGCCGTAGCAGAACAGAAATTCCTGAAGCCGACTCTCGTTCAGCGCAAGGCTATTCCACTGGCTCTCAAAGGCCAGGATGTATTGTGCAAGGCGAAAACCGGATCTGGTAAAACGGCTGCCTACGTGCTGCCTGTGCTCGCCAGCATCCTGAAGCGAAAGATGGTATGTCTCTTGCCAGTGTGCCTCGACAAAAGAGAAGTCTGGGAGCTAACCAAGTTCATGTCTATAGGGCGACCCCGAGCCTGCTACGTCTGCTCTCATTCTGGTACCAACCCGCGAACTGGCCGACCAAGTTTTCAAGTCGATTGAACAATTTTCGTCATTCTGTGCCAAAGACGTGCGAACTGTCAAGCTCACCGACAAGCTCTCCGACGCCGTGCAACGGTCCCTGCTCGCGACCCTACCCGACATTGTCATCTCAACACCCGCCCGAGCGTGGCATAACGTAAACGGCAACTCATCCGCTCTATCTCTCGGTAAGCTGTCCCAGCTGGTGCTGGACGAGGCAGACCTGCTCCTGTCCTACGGCTACGACAGTGACCTTGAAAATCTATCATGGTCAATACCCAAAGATGTGCAAACCGTTATGATGAGTGCGACGTTGACTTCTGAAGTCGACTCTCTGAAGCGCATTTTCTACCGCGACGGCCAACCAGAATTGTTGGACCTGGAGGAGCCGGATGCGCAAGGTGAAGGGGTAACACAACTGGTAACAAAATGCGGCGAAGACGAAAAGTTTTTACTTGCCTATGTGATTTTCAAGCTACAGCTAGTCAAGGGCAAATGCATCATATTCGTCGGCGACATTGACCGTTGCTACCGAGTCAAGCTCTTTTTCGAGCAGTTTGGTATCCGCAGCTGCATCTTGAATTCGGAGCTTCCAGTCAACTCCAGAATCCACGTGGTGGAAGAGTTTAACCGCAACGTTTACGACATTATTATTGCTTCGGATGAGAAGGAGATATTGGGTAATGAGGACAAGGCCGAGGAAGAAGAAGATGCCGAACAAGGACAAGAGGCTGGCGACGAACGACAACAAGAACAACAACAAGTTCAAGATGGAGCTTCGATTGACAAGCGGTCAAGAAAAAAGCGCAAAAACACAAAGCAAGACGTCGAGTACGGCGTATCGAGAGGAATCGACTTTAAGAATGTTGCGGCCGTCATCAACTTTGATCTGCCGACGTCTGCGTCATCATACACACACCGGATCGGGCGTACGGGGCGAGCTGGGCACGCCGGCATGGCGCTGTCGTTTGTCGTACCCAAGGACCAGTACAGAAAACACATGGCGACGTCGATTGCCAGCGCGGAACACGACGAAAAGGTTCTTGCACGGATCAAGAAGCAGCAGGCAAAGAAGGGCAAAGAGATTAAGCCGTACAACTTCAACCCGGAGCAGGTGGACGCCTTTCGGTACCGCATGAATGATGCGCTGCGAGCGGTGACAAAGGTGGCGGTGCGAGAGGCGCGGACAAGAGAACTGCGCCAGGAGCTATTGAAGAGCGAAAAGCTGAAACGGTACTTTGAAGAGAACCCGTCCGAGATGGTACATCTGAGGCATGACGGCGAGCTGCGCACAGCACGGCAACAGGCGCATCTCAAACATATCCCAGAATACCTGCTGCCGAAAGAAGGCAAAGAGACGTTGACATCGGAGCAGATTGGGTTTGTACCACTGAGAAAGTTTGGTGGCAAGGACAGGCGAAGCAGAAGAGGAGGAGGCAGGGTGGGTAAGCGTATAGGGTCGTCGAGGAGAGGAGATCCGCTCAAGACATTCAAAGCCAGGCGACGCACCAAGTAGCATGTATATATATATATATATAGTACGAGGAGAGGAGCGACGATCATTGTGTTAGCGGCGAATGGAATTACGGCGATCACGAAACCTATCAATCCAACATGTAAAGAAGCTGGACTCACTTGTTATCTGGTACGACGTGCACAAGAGGTTATGATTTTAGTAATTGTCAAGCGGGAATGTTTCTTTTTGCCTCTTTTGCCAATGAAGAGGTTCTCTTTTTTTTTTTTTTTTTTGGTCGCCTCGGTCTGGGGTCCCCTGCTGGGTACCAGTGCGTCCACCTGACTCTTCTGCGCCCCTCGTATTAGCAGGCTTGTACGGGGGAGGAGCGCATTTGGCCGCTAAGCCCAGGCCTTGGCGGGCTTTCTCGGCACTCCAGTCTGCGAATCTGCTAGGGTAGGAATACTACATAAGCATTTCCCGGAGCAGAATGGTCAAAGTGCCACCAAAAAGGTAAGGTTATGTAGTGGAGCCCCTGAGTTCCCAGTTGGGTGTGGTTCGAGGGCTTCTTTGTGAGCCGTTTTTCCAAAGCGACGCCGCACTTTCCAGCACTTATTAATAACGGGGCACATCTCCCGGAGAGACTCATTCTCCCACAAAACCTTGATTACCTTACCTACCTAGGCAGGCAGGCAGGCATTGATTCCTTCCAAGTTCCCAGCGAGGGCTTTTTCTCTCTTTCCGTTCTCTCGCCTGACTGACGCTCGTTGCAGTGTCAAGCAACGTCATTCGTTTTACTTTTTCTTTTCTTTCTTGCCCCTTTCCCTTCAGCAAAGACTTGTTGGCGCTGCAATACGTCGGTAGAGTTTCTCTCAAGAGCCAACTTTAGACGCCGACACGACCGTTGCATATCGTTTCTACCCTTTTCTTTTTATTTTACGCCGTTGCGAGGTTAATTACTTAATTACCTGCAGTACGACTTTTACAAACAGGTGGGTCGCAAGCCCTTCTCTATCTCCCCCGTGTCTCTGGCCTGCGCTTTGGCACGCCTTCCCCTCCCTATTCCGCGCGCGCGGCTGGCAAACGCTGCAATTGGTCTGCGCAATATCGATTCCATGAAGCAGACTGCGTCAACTGTCTTGCATTTTTCTGCTGCGTCGGACATTGTCACCTGGCGGGACTTTCCCTTTTGCTCGCGGCAAGACTGGAACAGTGTCAACGGCGCACTGCACCCCACACAGTCTAAATCCTTCGCAATCTGCAGCCCTACACAAGCGCGGACCCTTAGTTTTGCTTCTGTCAAGGTGCCTGGGGTCAAAGAACGTTTCAACCAAAGAGACCGTGCCACAGAGGCGGGTTCGACAGCAATGTCTCAAAAAGATACGACTGCTATTGTCGCGTTCGGCGCTGTCTTGACAAATACCCCGGCGGCGACCTAGACGATCCCGACGATGCTTGTTTGTGCGCCATGGCCCTCTCCGCACAAGTCAGCCGTTGAATCTTCTGCGCGACAGGCGTTTTGCGACGCCCGCCCGCTGCTGCTGGAGTCTTTAGCAGTGTATTCTGATGATTTAACGCCCAAGCACTCACTCAAATCTAATCTATTGTTGCTGACCCCGTTTGCTAAGAATAGAGTACGTCGGAACACGGCTCACGAAATTCGTTTGTTACCGCTTTGTAGCCACAGTCCGCCGACCTTTCAAAGGACCGTTATCAAAAGACAGAGATAGCGGACGGGAAAATGCTTACGTCGTTGTTCGTCGCAGCGCTCGCTGCTGCCCCTGTCATTGCACAGAAGTGCTCCCTGACGCAAAAGTGCCCCAAAGACTTACCATGCTGTTCCCGTGAGTTCTTCCCATCGTGGGCAGTTTATACCCAAAAAAAAACTCGGAAGAGAACTAATCTTTTCTCACAGAATACGGCGATTGTGGCGTCGGTGCCTTTTGCCTCGGTGGCTGTGATCCCCGAATGTCCTACAGCCTCGACTCCTGTGCTCCGGCTCCGGTTTGCCAGGATAAAACCATCAAGTTCGACGATATTAACAAAACCATTGCCGACGTCGGTAAATATCTTGGCGACGCAAGCAAGGCCGACTGGATGGCGCAAGGCGAACCTGTGCAGTACAAGGACTATGCACTCCTGACCATGCCCAAAAATAGCGATGGAACCGTCCTGGCTTCCACCGAGTACATGTGGTATGGAAACGTCAAGGCAACCATGAAGACGGGTCGCGGAAAAGGTGTTGTTACCGCCTTTATCCTGCTGTCCGATGTCAAGGATGAAATCGACTACGAATGGGTAGGGACCGACCTTAGGCAGGCTCAAACAAACTACTACTTCCAAGGCATCCCAGACTGTAAGACTCTCCCCCTTCAACGGTTTTCCCCTTCCACATGATCTGTATCACACAGACTTTTGCAATCTACGTATCGCTAACTCTCTACCCGCCCCCAGACACGCATTCCGATAATAGCAGTGTGTCGGACACTTTCAGTACCTGGCACGAGTACGAAATCAAGTGGACTCCAGACAAGATTGAGTGGCTCATTGACGGCAAGTCTGAGAGAATCTCGGAGCGCAAGGACACCTGGAACAAGACGTCTCAGTCGTGGGCGTTTCCCCAGACGCCGGCTCGCATCCAGCTCTCCATCTGGCCTGGAGGTAAGGCATCCAACGCCAAAGGCACCATTGACTGGGCTGGCGGTGTCATTGATTGGGACTCTGGCGATGCCAAAGACGGTGGTTACTTCTACGCTGCCGTCAAAGAAGTCAAGGTCGAATGCTACAGTGCCAAGAGCGCGCCAGGTACCAACAAGGGCAAGAGCTACATCTACAATGACAAAAGAGGCACAAATGACACGGTAGAGGATACCGACAAGGACACCATAATGGCCTCTTTCCACGCCACTGGCTTGGACATGGATGCTGGCAAATCAGACGACGACAAGGACAAGGACAAGGCGGCCATCCCCGGCGGCGGCAGCCCCGGCCTGGACCATAGCGACGATGGCAAGTCAAGCAACGACAATGTTAGCGGCACCAGTGGCACAGGTGATGCAGTGGGCGGCTCCAACAACTGCGATATTGGCAAGTTCAATCAGGATTGCAGTAATACAAAGACGACAGATGGGACCGGCAACGGCAAGAGCAACGGTTCCAAGGCCAGCGCCAGCGCATTGGCAATGGTTATTGCAGCTTGCGCCTTGTTTTGGTCCTAAATTGTCCTCCAAAGTACGTCGCGTCTGCTCAAGGCTTTGCTTTTGGTGCGTTAGCAGCGGCCGTTTGCAAATTTGAGCGTATATCGGCGTTGGTGCTGGCAGCTACATTTGTCAGCTGACCAGCGTGTAAACGATGACGGAGCAGACTGCAGGCTTGAGCATATGTGTTTCATGACGGAGTTGGCAGGCTATCTGTTGGTGTCTTTCTTGTGTCTTTTTTCTTTTAGATGTCGCGGCTGGCGTTGCTACTGCACTTCGCGATGTGTCTTCTGGCGTTGGCACTTCTACGGCGGCCGCCTCTGTTTGAATGGCGCTCTTTTTTTTTCGGGGTATATTTTTTCAAGACAGATTTTAATAGTAATCAATAATACCAAGCTATGGATGAAGACACCCAAAAAAAAAAAAAGAAAAAAAAAATTTACTTCTATGGTGCAACGTGTCGGAAGACGAGATCGACGAAGCGTTGCACAGCGTTGTAGGTAATACTGCGGAAGATGGGGCACGGTGGGTGATAATTGAGCTTCAAGGTTTCCATGGCCGTTGGGCAGAGTCGGCACAACGAGCCTCGCGACTAAAAAGCCCGAAAGGCGCGAAGGCTGTTGCGCGAAGGGGCGGGGCTACACGGCAACTGTTAGTTATTTCGTTGAGAGGGGCACCGCGGCGCTAACGCTCATCATGTACATATTTACTGGCGCGGTCTCGCTTTCGCTCCGTCGGCTGACGGACCGAAAGTATTCAAGTACGTAGTCGCCCAGCCTTGTTTCGTCTAAGCGACCTGCTTAAGGAGATGCACCTGCAGGGAGTACAGCTTGAAGAGAACGGAGAGGGCATTATAAAGGCATCTCTTGTCTTCTCACCCTTATCGGACTGTGGAAATTTTCCAGACCAAGTAAACAACGAACGAAAGCGCACTCATACATCAAACGCTTCCTTGATCAAGGCAACAACTTACTTACATTCGCCCCATCTGCGTTGAATCCGCCGTCCTTGTCTCTCTACTTGTCCTTGTCCCTGTCCCGTCGACTCCAAATGAGCACCAAAACCATTACATTCTTTGGAGCCTCGGGCGGCTGCGGCCTGTCTGCTCTCAAACACGCAGTGGAAGCTGGATACACTTGCATCGCCATGTGCCGCAAACCTGAAAAGATGGACGCGCACTTCCCCTCTAAGCCAGCTAATCTCATTGTCAAGACGGGCAATGCGCACGACGAGGAGTCCGTGGCGGCGTGCTTGACGAGCCCTCATGATCCTTCAAAAATGGTCGACATGGTGCACTTTTCCATTGGCGGCTTCTTTGACATGAAGACGTGGAAGATTGACGACCCCGATGTCTGCAAAAAGGGCACGGATACTCTGCTCGCAGCCTTGAAGCAGCTGCGTGATCGAGGCGTCACCGGCCGCCCGCTCCTCACAGTGATCAGCACCACAGGCATCTCCAAGTTCGGCCGCGACGTTCCTCTGCTGTACACCCCAATGTACCACTACATGCTCAAGATGCCTCATGCCGATAAAGAGGTCATGGAGCAGAAGCTGGTTGCCAGTGGCGAGCGATTTGTACTCGTACGACCCAGCCTGTTGGTGGATGGAGCAAAGCCCGACTCGAGAATCAAGGTCGGTGTCGAGGATCCCGCCAAGGGTGTCGAAATCAAGCAGATTGGTTATCACATTTCTCGAGACGATGTTGGGCGATGGAACTTTGAAAACATAGTGCGACCCGACGACCAGAGCAAGTATGAGGGGAAAGCTGTGTCCATTACCTGGTAGTGGAGGAAACTGAATGAGGATGGCAACTGGGAAAGAGAATATCGTTTTTTTTTCTTGTTTTTGAGCGTAGCATAGACTCGCATGGCGTTTTTGTCTTTATTAATACCTACCTTACTATTTGTCACTGTTTTGGTTGGTTTATGAGAGCTGTTCGTTGCTACCTCCATATGCCCTGCTCAAGCCGCCGCCCCGAGCCGACTTTCCCCAAAACCCCACGACTAACTCCGCTTGCTTCTGACGCAGAGGCGGGGGGGGCGTGGATTGTTACATTTTACACCAGTTCAGCCCGGCCAAGTCGGGCCCAAACCCAACATTTACATAGCTGCCTTTGAACCTGCATCCCATATCTTTTCGTGAATAACCAATGTCGAAACAACTCGTTATTGCCCGCCCTGGCCACATTTACCTGGCGGCGTACAATGAGGAGGGAAGCTCCTTCACGCTTACTTATGACTTGCAATTCGCAGGAGTTCCGTCTTGGCTGGCATTTGACTCTGAGACCTCACTGTTGTATGCCGTCGATGAGGATAGCTCAACCTTTCACCGCTTTCGTTTCGATCCCTCTTCTACAGCGCCATTCACCGAGCATGAGACATTGTCGACTGCCAGCCCCGGTCTGGTATACTTGGATTTCAACAAGACAAAGACCCGCTTAGCCGGAGCATCCTTCTCAAACAGTACAATGGATATATTCAATGTCGCGTCTGGAAAGTTTGAGAAATTAGACAAGCCAATAGTTTCCGCCAGCAAGACTGGCCCGATAACGCACATTCAGGATGCACCACACCCACACCAAATCCTGTGCGATCCGACAGACCGGTTCTTCCTCGTCAACGACCTCGGAACCGACGAGATTCTCCTCATCGACTCCAAAGACGACACCTTTAGCATTGTCAACAGAGTCCTTGTCGAGCCGGCGGGCAGTGGACCTCGTCATGGCGCTTTTTACCCCGCCGGCAGTGACAGAGCAACGCACTATATCATGCTCTGTGAGCTGTCGAATACAGTTGTCACATACGCGCTGACTTATACGGCGGACAACATTCAATTCACACAAACGTCGTCTATTTCCACGTTTGGGCCCAAAGGACCGCCAACCAACACCGCTCGCGCTGGTCATTTCGAGCTGCTGCCCGACAACAAGCACGTCTACGTCAGCAACCGCCTTACTGGTCAAGAGTCTGACAGTCTCGCACACTTTCGTGTAACCCAGGACACTGAGAACCATCCAATTCTTGAATTTGTCAGCGAGGTCCCTACCAAGGGTATTCTGCCTCGAATGTTTTGTGTTTTAAATAAAGGAAAAGGTGACATTGTGGCAACAAATGAGAAGTCGGATTACGGTGTGCTCGTCTTTGGGCGAGACTCGGAAACTGGTGCTCTGGAGACGCAGCCGAGACTAAAAGTGCCAATGACTGAATTTATGAATGACGAAGAAAAGACCAGGTACCCCAGCAACGGACCGAAATTTGTAATGCAGGTATAGGTAGGTAGATATTACAGGATAAAGTGGCGTTGCGCATTCTTGCGCACACCGTTGGTGGCTAGACTGCTTCCTATGGGCACCTAGCTTGAGGCTGCACCGCGCCATATGCTATGTACTAGGCTCGCGGTCCATGCTTAATTAGGGCCCTCTGCTTTCTAAAAACGTCTCGAAACGCGGCTGCGCTGGGGACAATACACGGCACGAATGTGGGATCCTGCTTCCCGAACACTGTTAACGAGATCAAGTCTAGAGAAATGCTAATTCTTTTGCGCAATGTATTTGATTAAGGATTTTCAAGAAGCTAGTCTCTGTTACCCTGCAGTGAGAGATACCTCCACATTCAAGTGTAGCGGTTGTTCCTTTTTTTTAGTGCCAAAAATGACCCCTTTGAGGTGACGTAGCCGAGCATCCGTACTCCCTCAAGACGCGCGCCGACGCTTGATCTTTCACATCTGCCACTGTCGGTTTTGTCTTCCTCGTACGGCCGGATTCTCTCATCGTCGCTGACGAAATACCCTTCGCGTCCTCTTGCGTGAGCGCTGAAGTCTAATAAATAATGTATTCTCCTAACGCTTTAGATCTTTGCGAGCACCTTGACCCTAACCGTTTTTATATTGCTGGTGTTCCCCCCTTAAGTCTCGACGTTCACTCGTAGTAAATTGAGCCCTCGTACTCCGAAATGTACTACCGTCCAGCTGCGGCAATCTTCACGCCCATCTGCCTCGCGTGCTGAGCCATGAGGGTGTCAGCAATAGTCAGAGCGGCCATAGCCTCAACGATAGGAACCGCGCGAGGAACAACATTAGGGTCGTGACGGCCTTTGGCGGCCAGGATGCCCTCGCCTGAAGCGTCGTAGCGAGCAGTAGTCTGGTCCTGGGAGATTGTAGCTGGGGGCTTGAATGCAACGCGGAAGAAGATGGGCATGCCGTTGGAGATGCCGCCCTGGATACCGCCGGAGTGGTTTGTCTTGGTCTGCAGGCGGGAGGGAGGAATGCCAGCGCCAGCGCTCGGTGTCGCATCGTCGGCGGCGGCGGTAGACACAAAGGGGTCGTTGTGGCGAGATCCGCGCATCTCGGCGCCGCGGAAGCCAGAGCCAATCTCAAAGCCCTTGGTAGCAGGAATTGACATAATAGCGTGGGCAAGGAGAGCCTCAAGCTTATCAAAGCACGGCTCGCCGAGGCCGGAGGGGCACCCGCGAATAATACAGGTTACGGTACCACCAGCAGAGTCGTGCTGATCGCGAAGCTCGGCAATCTTATCCTCCATACGCTTCGCGACGGTAGTATCAGGGCAGCGTACGGGAAGGAACTCATCTACCTTGTCGCGGGTTAGGGAGTCGACAAGCTCGAGGAACTTAGGGTTGCTACTAAGGGAGTCGATATCGTCGCTATCGGTCATAGGCCTGTCCTCAAAGAGCTTGATGGTGCCGACCGAGGAAACAAACGCAACGATCTCGACGCCGTAGGCCTCGCGTAGCCACTTCTCGGCAACAGCGCCGGCAGCGACGCGGGCAATAGTCTCGCGGGCGCTACTGCGGCCGCCACCAGAGGAGGCCTTAATACCATACTTCTCAAGGTAAGTCCAGTCGGCGTGGGAGGGGCGTGGGTAGAGGTCGATGGTCTTCGAGCCGTAGTCGTGAGGGCGTTGATCCTCGTTAGGCACGGTCAGGAGTATAGGTGTGCCCAATCTGCGACCCTAGAGGTATTAGCATCATGGCAAACATTATGACTTCCTTGTAGGGTTGGGTTGACAGACGTGCGCCCAAACTCGCATCCAGATCCTATAGTCACGCGATCCTTCTCGTCGCGCGGGGTGCTGATGGCCGACTGGCCTGGGCGCCGGCGGTTGAGCTGCGGCTGGATGTCGGACTCGACGAGGGACAGCCCTGGCGGGCAGTTCTCGATGATACAGGAGACGGTCTTGCCGTGGGACTCGCCGGCGCTGTGACGATGGAGGTTAGGAGGATGTTGTCTTGCGTTCCTAGCAGTTTAGTGGAGGGAGGGAGAGGACTCACGTCGTCACGCGAAAGTACTTGCCAAATGTCGACATGGCGTCCTTATCTGTTCTGTACGTCCACTGGGTGAATTGTATGACGGAAGAGAGAGAGGTTGGAAGGGGAGGAATGTACGGATAGCCGATGTCGCAAATATTTTTTTCTTTAGCGGTGACTAATCGCGGGGCGGTGCGGGGGAGGGGGAGGGGTCAGTCTCGGACCTCCATCACAAACAACACGAAACCGCCATTCTCGATCCGACTAATACACACATATATAATACCCATTCAAGTCATGGATGATCAATACTCTCCTTGGATAAGCGGGAAATACGTGCCTGGCTCTGGTGACACGTTTGTTTGAGACTCTCTCTCTCTCCCTCCCTCCAGCCGCCCAACCAACTGACGGCAGTGCAGAATACAAGTCGAGGACCCGGCAACAGGAGAAATATTCGCCACGTGAGATTCCCACCATCCTCTACATAATATCACACTATACTAAACTCGAAACACTTGACAGATGCCAATCTGCATCGCCTTCCGAAGTCGATGCCACAATTCAGCTTTCTTATGAAGCATTCAGGTCTGGCGCATGGTCCAAAGCACCGCGCCAGACCCGCGCCGACGTCCTCGAGAAAGCCGCCGCTCTTCTCGTTGAAAACCTTCCGAGGTTGATTTCCATTGAAGTGCAGCAGACTGGTCGCGCCGTCCGCGAAATGCAGGCCCAGGTTCCGTCGTTGGTACGCTGGTTCAAGTACTATGCTTCTGTCCTGAGAACCGACGAGCGGGCGGTGCTCCCGACCGTGGGAAAACTGCACAACTGGCTCGAGAGACTGCCATTGGGTGTCGTTGTTCAAATCACCCCTTTCAATCATCCGCTTCTCATTGCTGTCAAGAAGCTTGCTCCGGCGCTCGCAGCGGGCAACAGCGTGATTCTTAAGCCTAGCGAATTGACCCCCATCACAAGCCTTTTGCTAGGACCTCTCCTCAAAGAGGCCGGCCTGCCAGATGGTGTTTTCAACGTGCTCCCAGGTTTTGGAGCAACAACGGGCAAAGCCCTCGTCAGCCATCCACTTGTTCGCAAGGTCGATGTTACAGGTGGAACGCAGGCCGGGAGAGCAATTGGGTCCATCACCGGAGGTAATCTGGCTCGGTTCACCGCCGAGCTTGGAGGAAAGGCACCTCTCATCGTTTTCGACAGTGCCAACGTTGACGCGGCTGTTAATGGAATAGCCTTTGGATCGTTTGTGGCGAGTGGCCAAACCTGTGTGTCAGCGACGCGAATCATCATTCACAACACCATCATGGCTGACGTTGAGGCCAAACTAAAAATTAAAGCTGCTTCCATATTGGAACGCATGGGGTCCCCAAAGAATCCTCTCACCTCCATGGGTCCTCTAGTGTCTTCTCGTCAGCTTCAGAACGTGGAAAGCCTGGTTGCAGAAAGCCTGCAAACTGGTGCAAAGATTGTGTTTGGCGGCACTCGCCTGTCAGGTCAATCACAACTAGACGACACTGTATTTGCCAAAGGCTACTACTTCCCACCCACCATCCTCTCCTCCTCCTCACAATCTGGTAACAATAGTATTCTCTCCACCAGTATATGGCGCGAGGAAGCGTTCGGGCCGGTTATTGTCCTGGTTGGGTTCGACACAGAAGAGGAGGCGATTCAGTTGGCCAACGACAGCCAGTATGGTCTTGGAGCGGCAATTTGGACGACAAATATGAGTCAAGCGTTCCGAACGTCAGAAAGAATCGAAGCAGGCATCGTCTGGATAAACACCCACCATCGCAACGACCCAAGTAGTCCATGGGGAGGCGCTGCAACGTGCAGTGGTGTCGGCAGTGAGAACGGCCAGGATGCCTACCACGCTTACACAACAACAAAGAGCGTCATCATCAACTACGCACCGTCTGAAGAAACGCTAGCTACGGATGATTGGTTCAAAACTGGGCAAGGCGATGTTCGATACGGTTAACTATTTGCACGCTTAATGCAATGTAGAATGCTGATATTTTAGCTACCTCCCATGTAAAAGATCTCAAGCGATGGGACGGTAGAAGCTAAACCTGCCATGTGGATCGTACTTCTGCTTCAGTGCCTCGAGGCGTTCTTGTCGCCATTCCTCATCCCCGTAAACCTCCTCATTGGTATCGCGGAATGCGTAGTTGAGGTATGCGTGCATAGTATCACGCCCCGTGGCGCTGTGCAAAATCTGGCGCAGCTCTTCTCCCAGTTTGACGGCTTTCTCATTCAGCTCTTCACCCTCGGGCTTGTAGCTAATGAGTGGCGCTGTAAGGATGTTGTCACCGCGGAAAGCAAAGGCAGACGATTCGCTGGGCACAGCGCGTAAACCTTGCAGAGCATAGCCTTCAAAGAGGAAGATGGAGTGTGAAAATTCCGGTGTCTCGTGAGTGCCTTTTGCAAATAGGTCGTATGCCTTGCGCATCGCTGCAGTATCGTAGGTCTCGATGTATAGTGGGAATCGGATGTTGGCCAAGCCTGCTTTTTGGCAGGGTTCAGAGTCGAGCGCAATCATTGTCCATTCTGCAAGATCGAGGTATGTGCCAGGCTTGTTTTCAACGTCGACAGGTCCCAGCTTTTTGAAGGGGTCAGAGTGTTTTGTGTCGACAGATGTGACACCTTCTTGGAACAGGTAAAACACGACAACAGGCTGGACACAAGGTTAGCTATATAACGACTCGTATGCATACTGATGATGTTTCGCTCGTACTTTGTTTGCGTCAATGTCGGGCATATTCAGCAGGTATACCCAGTTGACGACGTCAACATCCGGACTTCCATTCTTCAACAGGTTGTTGTTAATTGCCTCGAAGACGGCTTCGACCTTGTCGCCAGTAAAGATCATGGTTTCGCGGGCCCAGTCTCGGTGCTTAATGTCAAACACCTTCATGGTAACAGATGTGACTACAGCAAAGTTATGGCCAGCGCCCTTCATTCCCCACCACAAATCAGAGTCGGAGTCGATGGTCTGCTGTGTGCCGTCAGCTAGGACAATGTCCATGGAGACGAACTGGTCAGCAATAAGACCGTGATGGCCCTGAAGCCATCCATGGCCGCCGCCAAGGCCGGGACCAAGCAGACTAGTACATTCGCAGGTACCCGTCACTGCAAAATGGTCATTAGATGTCAGGATATAGATGATGCTTATGAACGCCGCAAACTCACCTGTCTGCTTTCCAGCATTCCATAGGGCGTCAATCACGGTTTTCGATAGCGCGCCGCCACCAATCTTTGCCGTTGTGCCGTCTTCGGAGATGTCGACGCTGTTGAGTTTCTTCATGTTGATCTCGATTCCTTGGTCCATGTCTCCAAGTGTGCTGATTGAGCCATGTCCACCACTGACAGCCAGAAACGGCGTATCCTTGGCATTGGCAAATTTGATCTATCACAAATTCATAAGTATTTGCAAACAAGGCTTAACTGAGTATCGAGTATTTAGCGCACCGTTTTTGCAACGTCTTCAGCGACGCCGGGGACGACTATGACGCTCGCGGTCGGCTGATCGAACACATTCCAGCGGCTGCTTGCTTCTTTGAAGCCGGTGTCGCCAGGCAGTAATATCTGCGAGTCGCTTGATAGCTCAGACGCTAATTTCGACGTATCCGTCTCTCCCCTAGGACAGGATTGGCGGCCATCGCCATTGCTTGCCACGGGCGTGAATTGGCATACTGTGGCGGCGGCCCATGCCATGACTGCGGGCAGCAGCTGCATTGGTGATGATGTCAGGCGAACGAGAAAAAAAGGTCGATGTGCGGGGTTGAGTACGGGCGCAATACGAGTTTGACTGTTGGATGATTCGCAACAGGACCGCCGCTACTAGCAAGTTTTTTTAGAGTGCGCCGTTGTTGAGCCTTTTAAGCAATTGCAATGGGTTGTATGGAGTACAGAGCAGGGCATATCCAAAGTAACATTATAAGCTTCTTGGCCGTTCTGCAAGTGGAGTATGGAAGCTTGGATCCCGGCTGGAATACCGTCATGTCTCGACAACAAAGGGGCCGTGCAACTGGAGCCGGGTCCACTAGAACATGGGCTAATATTGCAATATCGGAAATCGCGTCCATGAACAACTTTGAGCTGAAACGAGCCTTTTGATAGGGATAGGCGGGCGGCTTTAATTATGTGGAGTAGCGGAGGGTACTCATTAATTGCTGTAATACGAAGTAGATTGCATTGAAGACGAGAGGCATCGGTATATAACAGAAGCGTCTGATGCAATATAGTGAGGCGTCCAAAGCCGTTTCTCATTGCCGAATCCCGAGAATACGTTGGAGGCAGCTACCCGCCAGACGATCGGCGAGTCGCAGACAGCCTGTTACGACGTAAACCACCATCAACGAACTGATGCTGTCAGTATTCGCAAAAGGCTGATTTAGACAGAGTAGTTGTTTGAGATATGTGTTCGGAATGAATGAGGCCTGCTATATCATCTTTAAGCGGAATCATTCCTCGACAAAGCACAGACCGAACACGAGGAGCAGACCAAGGGCTTACCCTACACCTTTTTTTCCGCCTTGCTGAGATTGCATTTCCAAGTACAGGGGACTTTTCGTTCAAATGGAAACCCAGAACATAATATTTAGAACCTTGGTCAAGCGCGTTTGTTAAAGTCAGGTATTGCTAAAAGAATAGTATCTCCCCATTCGGTGAATGATACGTCTCTGGTTGGACTAGAACTTCATCGCTCGCTACAACGTAGCCAATGGGATTGAGAACAAACAAACCAAAGTGCCCGCCAATCAACAAGAAGAAAAACAAAAAGGGCCCGGCTCCTGTTGCCGTTTTCGTGCCCTGATGGTGATGTCGGTTGGGCTCCCGTTGGGTTGCTGACTTGTCTTGCAGCCAGCCAATCCCCTTGGCGCCCGCGGAACCGGGAGCAGCACAGCAGCAGGAGCAGCATACTCGTAGTTTCCCCTTTACCGGACAAATACCAGCTGCAGATCTAGTGCTTCTCGTTCCACAATGACTGCAACTTGTTTGCTCCCTGTCTTTCAAGTAGCGCAAGACAAATGTCACGGGGTTTCGTTCTTCCCTTGTTTACACAGTTGGTGGTAGCTAGACGTGGCAGTTGCCAAGATTGGCGAGTCGCACAGCATCTGTCGTCCGAACGTCTGACTGGATAAGGGGTTCTCAACAATGAGTTAAAAACTTATTCATACAATCAGAGTCTCTTCTTTTCTTTTGTGTGTGTCAACCCAACGACTGCGTGGCATTGTACCATTGACACGCAAAGTGGCCAGTCGTACGTCGTATTCGCGAGGCCTTTTCTTCATATACTTGCGCAGGGAGGAGGTATGGCTGCGCCTTAGCCGCATATGCACTCGGTGCCCAACCATAAAGGTATCCACTGCCATGCGCAAACCTTTTCTAAAAGTTGGGGAGGATGAAATCAGCTTGCAGATTGGGAGATGGCATGGTAGCAAGGTAGATAATGCATGAGTCCCCGCCTGCGGCCTGTCGTCTAAGCTGACGCCCTCGAAGAAGAAGAAGAAGAAGAAGAAGAAGAAGAAGCTACTAAAGCCCCTCCGAGAGACGTATTCATTATACACATCTAAACGTCCTTGTTCTAAACAACGTTGACGGTATTCGACAGAAAAGACTGAATTATACTGGGGTGTTACTCCCGCTTGGGGCCGCACTTGTGGTGCCGTGGATGTATATCCCTCCTCTGGCCGCCGAGGCTTACAGCCTTGAACATCCAGCCGATGAACACAAAGAGCCATTACCTCCAATAGTGTCAGTACATGTCCCCAGTCGGGGCAGAAGCTGGCAGGTAATCAATACCGCAAAGAGGCAAATATCCAGAAGCCCACTCGAAAAGACAAATATTCGCATCGGCATTGCTGTCGGAGTCGTGCTCGGCGTCTTCTTAGCAGCGACCATCGCTTTCCTCTGGACGTACCGCTTCTCCGTCCGATGCTCGCGTAAACGTCGCAAACATAGACATAAGAGTTCCAGCTCCAAAAGCTCCAAGGCTGCTTCAGACAACGGAGGCGACGCACCGCCAGCAGCTGAGCCCGAAGCCGCACCACCTCCACCACCGGCGGCGGAAGAAGAGCCCGCAGACCCGCCTGCGGATGGCGCCAAATAGTCGAAATGACTTTGCTGGAGAGAAGTTGTTGGTGAAAACTGAAATGCTCGTGATGCTCTCTTTTATTTTATATTAACCTTTCTCGAAACTGATTTTTTTTCGGATTTTGTATAGGATATTTACTGTAATTTAGTGAACTATGTTTCTTTTCGTGTGTTTTGCAAGGGAGTTTTTCCATATCATCGGAGCAAGGATGAGTAGGAGCATTTTGTTGCAACGGACGCCTGAAAAATCTCATGTCGTTGAAGACTTGACATTGCTTTGATGTTTGTGCGGTTCGTAGCCGGATATTTCCTAATAGTTACCCTTCAATGAGAGCTTTGACAATCTTTGTTCCTGTAGCTGGCCAGCACGTCCTCTTGGAGACTGGATGCAGAGGGATTTGAGAAAGAGGCTACGAGTATGCTTACACATCATCGTTCAGCCGTTAAATCGGCATCACTTATCCGCGTGCCAAGTACGGATGCCTCATATGACATGGATTACTTATTAATAATATAATGGTCTCTTGCAAGAAAATCGCTCTCCGGTGTGACTCACTAATTTATGCTAATCTCCTAGATTTATTCGGAGTTTACACCGGGGCCACCTCGCGGAGTATCGGCAACAGAGCTCCACAGCGAAGCTACTTTGTATATACTGGAACGCTTTTGAATCAATGCTAAACACGCTTTAAAGCAAGGAAAAACAAATTAGCCAACGATTGACAACTTCTTTCCTAGCATGAGTCGTGGCGGCTCTGCACTATTTTTAAGCGACGTAGCATTGTCGTAACCAGCAAGACGAGGACACAGTCATGGCACCAGCGAAAGACGTGATACTACAAAGTTTAAATTCTTAGACGAAATTACAGCGAACTGAGCCGGAAGTACATGCTTCAACGCTGCTTACAAACAAGTGCATTATCAATCTCCAAAAACACAGACCCTGGAAATTCCTATTTAGGCATCAAATAGGCTCGGCAATCGCTAGAGGGCGGGGTTTACCTTGCGTGAGGGGGTTACCCAACAGGGATCAAAGACACAATATACATGACAAGGCTCAGTTACTGTCAAGGCACCGTGGAAAAGGGGGGCGTCGTGTGGACTGGACTGCGATGAACCGTGAACAATGTTACAATGTACCTCTCCCAGACATTCAAGATCAGCCGCACCGACTCTTGATTGGTGCGCTTCGCAGACCGCCGAGATACATCGTGTTTCAAGAAGTTCGCATCCAGTGGCTGTTGTTAGCCAGGAACGCCCAAAAGACAATGCAGCTAGGACACACTGCACTCAATAGATACAGAAGCTGGGTACTTGTACTACACATATCCTGTGCCAGTTCAATAACGGAAACTACACAGTAGACGGGACAATAAACGCTGGCAATTTTGCGGACCCATCCAGTCAAGAGGCTGACCCAGAATAACCCCGAGACGATAGCCTCTTCCGAGCAGAACCTCCCCTCGCCCCCCAATCGGACGACCAATCGATGGCCGTTGTTGCATCATTACGGATCCCACACCAAGCAACAGAAACTGGAGCTGTCTACGACGTACGACGTAGTGTAGTGCTTGCGGCTCCGGTATTCATAGCGCCACAAGAGACAAATGGGCCGCGATGCAAATAGCCGCGCCAACCTTGATTCAGCATTCCGGTACTTTGGTGGAGAAGACGACTGTAGTGTGGGATTCTGTACCTTTCCAATCGCGTCTTCCGCTGTCGTCATGGGGGGACAAGTAGGACCAAATTTTTTTGGTCTGCCCCTCCCCCGCCTAAGCTTTGTCCAGCCAGGTTCACAAACTAATAGCTGATACATAGCTTGGTCTAGCTACGAATTGCCGTCGTGTTATGACGTGGGGGGTAAATGTGGACGACAGGTTGACATAAACTTCTAGCATAGATAAAGGACAGTCTTCCCACCACTATCCCTCGTCTTCCTCTCTTCTCAACCTGACCTACCACTTGATACCCCTTATATACACAAATCAATTGACTTCCAACTCGTCCCTCAAACATACACAATGTCGTCCGGAAAGACAGTCACTCTCAACACTGGCGCCAAGATGCCCGCCTTGGGCTACGGCACCTGGCAATCCGCCCCTGGCGAGGTCGGCGCTGGCATCTACGAGGCCCTTAAGGTTGGCTACCGTCACCTGGACCTGGCCAAGGTCTACCAGAACCAGAAGGAAGTCGGCGAGGGCATCAAGCGCGCTCTCGCTGATATCCCCAACCTGAAGCGCGAAGACATCTTCATCACCTCCAAGCTCTGGAACAACAGCCACAAGCCCGAGAATGTTGCTGCTGCCCTCGACGAAACTCTTGCCGAACTTGGTCTTGAATACCTCGACGTGAGTTTTGCACTTGTGCCTTAATGTGTGCTCTGGTGTCGCTAACAAAAAGCCCTTAGCTGTACCTCATCCACTGGCCAGTCGCCTTCAAGGCCGGCGAGCAACTCTTCCCCAAGGACCCCAGCAACGACAAGTCTATGGACCTTGACAAGTCCGTCTCTATTGTACAGACGTGGGAGGGTAAGTGATGCAGCATACCAAAACTATTTTGGCCTTAAACCCAGCCTGCTAACAATCGTCACATATAGCCATGACCAAGCTGCCCAAGTCCAAGACCCGCGCTGTTGGTGTCTCCAACTTTACTGCCGAACACGTAAGTACATCACAATCCTACATGTTCTCGAATACAAGTCAGAAAAGCAATCGTCTAACAGTCAATCAAAACAGCTCGACGCCGTCATCAACGCCACCGGTGTCACCCCCTCTGCCAACCAGGTCGAGCGCCACCCTCGTCTCCTCGACCCCAAGCTGATGGAGTACTGCAACAAGAAGAACATCATCATCACTGCCTACTCCGCCTTTGGCAACAACACCATCGGCACTCCTCTTCTCATCACCCACCCCGACGTCAAGGCCACTGCCGAGCGCTTGACCGCTGCCAAGGGCAAGACTGTCACTCCCGCCCATGTTCTCCTTGCCTGGGCTCAGGTTGGCGGCCACACCGTCATCCCCAAGTCGGTCACTCTCTCGCGCATCAACGAGAACTTCCAGGAGATTGATCTTGACGATGAGGCCATCCAGGCCATCAACAAGATTGGTCTTGAGCCTCACCGCTTCAACGTCCCATTCACCTGTACGTATCCCGAAAGAAAGCGACGCACTGTTTTGCCTTGAAATTCTTTTTACTAATACCTTACCTACCGCAGACTCTCCCAGCTGGAACATCAACATCTTCAACGACGAGAAGGAGCAGACCGCAACCACCAACGTTGTTGTTTAAATTCGATGCGACTGAAGCGAAAACAATCAACAATAGAAACCACTTAAAACGGTAGACGGATATATAGAAATTTAAAAAAAAAATTGTAAAGAGCAAAGTCAAATATGCAATCCCTGTGATTTGTGAAGCTGATCACAGCAGTAGGAGTAACACGCAGGAACTTCGTTGCTCCCCAACAGGTCAATTACCTATTTTAAAAATATGCACCTTATCTACCTTTTGTAAGTACATATGCAAGCCCATTGCTCCCATGAATCATGTGTTTGCCAAAAACCGAATACGCCGAGCCCATGCTGTACATCACCCTAAGCCCTCCTTTTACCGGTCTTGCACCATTTAGCTGAGAAGCTCCTTGATATCCTCGATTCTCTGCGTCTTCTTTTCTTCATCAGTCATCATCCCCAATGAGGTAGCGCTGTCATGTTGGTTAGCAACGACGGAAACAACAAGTATATCAAACTGCGGCGCAACTCACATAAACTTCTTCCGCTCCTGGACCCTCAACATCCTCTCTTCTACACTCTCCTTAACAATGAAGCGTTTGACTTGCACTTCATCCTCTTGCCCTAGTCTGTGAACGCGATCAATCGCCTGCGCTTCAACAGCAAAGCTCCACCACGGATCCATCATGAAAACACGTCCCGCACTCGTCAAATTCAGCCCGACACCTCCCGCTCGTAAGCTAATTAATAAAACCAAGAAGCCTTTGCCGTCTGTAAACTGTTCCAGCACGGCTGCTCTCGCCTTCTGTGCCATACTTCCGTCCAGTCGCAAAAACTTGATATTCGCGCGCGCAAGAGCCGGCTCAATTAGCGACAGAAACGAAGTAAACTGCGAAAAGACCACCGACTTCATTCCTGCATGGTCACGTCTTAAAGACCGCAGTTGCGATATGAGAGCCGCCACTTTGGAAGACGACGCATTGGTACCAAGTCGCTGCAGACTGATGCGAGGTTTGCCAGTCATAAAGTCTAGCTCGTCATCGTGCCGAACTACTTCAAAAAGCTCCCGCTGATTCAGGGGTTCCCGGCAGCTAAAGCACTTTGGCACCATGCCGCGGTCTGTCTCATGTTTCACAAAGTCTAACAGGCACTGTTTACACGCCGAGTGCCAACACCCTGTTACCGTCTGATCATTCATCGGCTCTTCAAAGCAGAAAGGGCATTCCCTTTCTGACTCGTCACGGATTTCACTCAAAGCATGAGCTCCGTACGTCTGGTTCTCCTTTGTAGCCTCATCGGTCAACGCTGTAAAGTGCTGGATTAGGTTTTCCAGGTCCATATCGTCTGCCAAGCCAGTAACAGCGTCAGCAGCTGCTCCTGCTTCTTCCTCATCTGTGACGATGTCCTTGTTTCGAACCAATATGGGGTGACAACATGATTGACGCAGGCGTAAAATCTGCGCAAAAATAGTTGTAAATGCCTTCATTACAGTGCCGGCCTCCATATTCTTGTTGAACGTTCTTTTCGCTTTGGTGAATATGTAGTCGTAGACATCCCTTTCCGTCTTGGAAAGCTCCACATCAATCACATCGATCCGTTTAGGCGGTAGCGGAACCAGCAGTTGTCCATCTGGCGTTTTCATATCTTTTGTTCGCCGCATCACTAGAGGTTCCAGCACAGTTTGAACCACATTCAACGCTCGGACAAAGTCACCCGAGTCAAATGGAACTGTGATGAAGGTCTTCCAGAACGAAAAGTTGTTCCAGGGCTCGACGCCAAGGAAGCGAACGAGACTGAACAGGTCTTCCAGCTTATTTACAATTGGAGTACCCGTCAACACCCATCGATGAATCGCAGAAATTTCGTAACATGCTCGGGCAGTTTTGGACGACCTATTCTTGATGTGATGTGCTTCGTCCAGTACGACTCTGAAAAATTTGAGAGAATAAATGCCGTTGTGAGATGTCGTGTCGCCGTTCTTAGCTGCAATAGACGTAGACTCAGACAAAACGATGCCATAGCTCGTGATAACCACATCCGGGGCAGCTGATGCATTTGCGCTGCAACATAGTGCCTGTAAATTAGTCGTCTTTTCGTTGCCGTAATACAGCTCAATTTTTAATGTCCCACTTTGTGACGCCTTTTCCGCTTCGCTTTGCCACTGCGCAAGCAATGACATGGGTGCAATGACCAAAGTGGTGCATGGAGCATTAAGGACACTCGGCGAATTTACCCCAAGACGAGGTAGTTGGTTGACGCTGGATATTCCTCCACTAGAGAGTCGAGCCTTGTGCGCAGCCTCGGACCGATGGGAATGTATCAAGCTCAGCATCTGAATCGTCTTGCCCAAGCCCATCTCGTCCGCCAGCACACCGCCGAGACAGTGTTGTTCCTGGGCGGGGAAGTCCAACGACAAATCACCAGAATATGGGTTGACGTAAAACTTTGAGACGCCTTCTATCTGAGGCAAATCCTTATCGTCAAAGTCTTTTGTAGGCCAAGTGTATTCTTCCCAAAGGGGATGCATTGAAGGCTCCCTACTTCCCTTGAGATCCTTCTCTTTCGAGAGCATCCAGTGGAGAGATTGCTTTTGATACGGCCGGAGCGTCATGGCAAAAGTGCCAGCCGGCTCCGCCTCTGGCGTGTTAAAATCAAAAGACTGGGCCTTCTTGTATAGTGAATCAAGCTGGTCTTGCTCAAGCTCCTTTCCCTCTTCCGCTTCCTCCGACGGCGGCGTGCCCGGGTCTTTCGTTCCGTTTGTCTTCTTCTGCTCGTTTTGCTTTTCGTCATCCATTTCAGCAGCGCGTAACAATCCTTGACGACCATCACGCGCAGCTGCATTGGCGATAGTGGGCTGTACATTGATCTCTTGCAGTAGCCGAACCAGAGCCACTTGCCGTAGTCTCAACTCTTTTTCGTCCGACGTCTCCGATTGCTCGAAGAAATTCTGTGGTCGGTCATCTGCCAGCTGGAAGCTGCGATTATAAAATGCCGAACTGAGTACGAAGCACTTTAGTTGTAGGAAAACCGTGTCATTTGTGCGCAGTCGATCTGGAGCGTAAACGCATGTGCCTTCAAACTTGCATATCTTCTGGTCCAGCAAAGTCGATATCCACGTTGCCATGTCCTTTGTTAGTCGCCCTATTTCCATGCCACTTTCACTCGTGAAGCGCACAATGACATCGATGCGCCTTGAAGCGGCTGTGTTTGCCTTGACTGGGACAGCTGGGGAGCCGGATTTGGCCTTCACTTTCGGCGGCGCTGGTGGTTGAATCTTCTGACGCTCAATCTTGACGACGTCTCCATGCTTCAAGATATTGGTGCCACTGCGTGTAGCCCATCCTTCAGCTCCAAAAGCACCAATGTACCTCGAGTCAGGCATTTTGCGCCGGACCTGTGGTACTACAGGACTAGGAGTTCCGTTGGACGGCTGTCGTATCGATGTCGGTGTCGGTAACCCAAGAGGTTTTCTAAATGGCCTGTTCAGAAAAGTTTTGTACGTGCCGTCTAAGTACATATTGACCGCTCGCTCGAGGTTATCGTTGGCCTGTTCGCGTATAATCCGTAGTATCTCCGGAGAGACTGTATCGCCAATAAAGGTTTCAAACGTTTCGATGTCAAAAGTACCCTCTAACGGCGCCGTTTCAGCCTCAGATTCTGCCGTTGGAATTGTGCTGCTACCAGCGGCGTAGCCATTTTGTTGAATCTCCCCCAATACCTGTTGCGACTCGGCTTCTGCCTTGATATTGGCTTCAACGTTCTCGTGTCCGCCACTATAGTCCACCGCATTGTTGAACTGGCGCTCATCCGCTGCGTCTTCATTATCATGACCTGATGATCCATCCGGGTCTTTAAAGAACCTCCGTTTTTTAATAGGAGGTTCTTGACCAGGCGTAATGTCCATGGTTGGCTGAAATCATCTGGTTGAAGGCCAGTTTCTGGGCCGTGAATGCGCAACTGGGTAATACAGCGCCCGGGAGACGCGCCGAACGGCCGCCACCGCGAGAGCGCGTAGAGCCGTCAGGTGACCGTGTCGCAAAGATCAGTGCGTGGCGACACGCTGTGACAGGCTCCAACGTCACTGTAATATTTTAACTGGGCCCGCTAATAGGACATGCTTATAGCGGAGCCGACTTTGAGCTGCTGCCCAACTTTGAAATGCCTAGGCCCCAATTGGTTTGAACAACCTATGATTTGACGAGCGAGCAAAAGGACGAACCAATCTGCTCACCTATGTCCGTATGAATCGGCCGCAAGTTTTACGCCATGGCCTGAGGCGGCTTGCTGGCGGCTCGCGTGGCCGCGTTTATTACAGCACCGAAGCGGATGTCGAATCAGCAAGAAAGTACTGCATGGCGCAACTACAGTATGCATCTACCTTGCAACGGAGAGATCCTCGAACTTAAACAATTACTAATTCTGTTATAGAAAAAGCGATCATGACTCTCACCTCATTCGACGATTCGTCCCTCCGCCGGTCCAAGATACATACACAGCGCTACGGGCGCTCAACTTGGAGCTCGTTCGCCTGCCCGAGCTGGTGTCCAACCCTACAATAGGTGTAATGCGCATGAAGTTTTGGCAAGAATCACTCGAAAAGACATTTGCAGGGCAAGCTCCGCGAGAGCCGATATGCATCCTACTACAACGTGCACTTGCCGACCTCGAAGATAGAGCAGGCAGCGCCACCAAAAAGTCCATCAAATTCTGGGTGTCACGACTAGTCAGGACGAGAGAAAAGCACATGGATAACCGACCCTTTTCAACTTTGGCAGCCTTGGAGGAATATGCCGAGAACACCTATTCAACAATGATGTACGCTACTCTCGCGTCAATGCCTCTTCGATCCATGGATATCGATCATCTTGCTAGCCATATTGGCAAAGCCTGTGGCATCGTCGCAGTTCTGCGAGGTATCCCACTACTCGCTTCTCAGGCAGCACCAGTGAAGACGCCGTCAGGAGCAGACGCGCCTATGACCCGTGAACCAACGTTGCTATTACCACTTGATATCATGGCGGAAGAGGGTGTCAAAGAAGAGGAAGTCTTCCGCCAGGGCCCCAGTGCGCCGGGCGTCCAAGATGCCGTTTTTAAAGTGGCGACAAGAGCCAACGACCACCTAATAACGGTACGGGAAATGCTTAAGCGTTTAAAAGCAGGCGAAGATGCAGGTCACGAATTTGAGCATCAAGGCGAAGCTGAACACGTGTACGACTTGGAGAGTGACAGGTCTAGAGACATCCGGCACAGCTTTGGGGTGTTGCTCGAAGCAGTGCCTGCCGCTCAGTTTCTCGAGAACCTGGAAAAGGCAAATTTTGACCCATTCTCTGTCAAATCTGGTGGATGGAAGTTACCGTGGCGTATTTGGCAGAGTCTTTCCAAGGAAAGATTGTAGAAGCATGAAGAGAATTGTATAATACATGATACCATAGAGCCTGTTTGGCCCAACCAGCCATTGAGCTGGCGTCTTGCGCAATATATGATATGAGGGATTGAAGGCCCATAGAAAAATTAAACCCTCTAGAAACAAAATGCCTTTTCTCACTTTTTATTAATTTTGATCATCTTTTATTTCTAAAGAACTTTTATGGTTGAAATATACAACGCGAGATTTGACAGTGTTGGTGCAGGCGGCGGATAATCTTCGGCGTTGGTCTTTTGCGGGCCAAAGATTTCAAGAATCACCAGCAACAGAGCCCGTCGACAGTTACACCTTGTAAAGTTTTCCTTTGCCCACAACAAATGCTGTCGCCAGAATGCTGTACGAATTGATAGCAGTGGTAAGTTTTCTCCCAGTCATATTTTCAAAGTCCCAAATATGCTAACGCAGTGGAATAGGTGCGACCGGGCGCCCTAAACGAAGTAAAGGAGTACGTTATCCCCAACGCAACGAACCACGGCAACGACAAACCATCGCAGCGATTTCGCCCAGTAACGACTACAACAAAAACTTGCTAACTTCTACCCAGGATCGCCCAAACAGTAGGCTCCCTAGTCCTGCGCAACGGCGGCGTCGTCCGCGGCATAAACAACTGGGGCATCTTCAGCCTGCCAAAGCCATTGACAGTCCATCAAATGAAGCACACACACGGGCATTACTTTGTGATGCGTTACGACTCATCAGCCAAGGTCCATCACGACGTTCGATCCACACTGCGCCTAGAGCCTCGCATGATTCGCTCAGCACACGTCAAGCTTGGCGACGGCAAACTTGAGACGCTTTCGCGATTCGGCGCGCCATCATGGAGGGATCAGGGAGCCTGAAGTTAAACGAAACGTGTGGGTGGAAGACAAAATGAGGAGGGATATCAGTCGTCACAAAGAGCGAATTCGCGATGAATTCACCAACAAAACCTACTATTCGAGCTCATTTCGGCAAAGTCGACAATGGACATCCGAAACGACAACTAGAAACATATTATACCATTGCACAATATCGTGCCACAATGTACAACACGGAAATCAAAAGGCTTGGATTGGAATAGCGAAAACAATGGCTAAACATAGACAGGTGGGAGGTAGAATCAATCTTGTATGAATATTTTTGAGAAAACAATGCTCGTCTACGTAAGCTTTGCTAAAGAATTGCCCTGCAACTCTCGATATAAAATGCGGTCTATGCATTGGTTGGCCAGAATCATACGAGGACCATTCTAAGTCCGAAGTGTTACAGCTCGCAAGATTACCATGCTGAAACTGAATGTTTAACTGTTTATTTGTCTTTTTAATGTCTATCATAAATCGTCGTGGCATGGGCTTGGATATAATACTACTCCAGCTCTCTTCACGTCAGCAAGGACAGCAAGGCAAGAAGATGCCATACACTGCCCTTTTCCCGTCTACTCGGCGTCTACGTCCATCTGCTCTGCCTTGCCGATGCCTTTCGACCTGCACCACTCAACAAAATCGTCAATGACACTCGGCCACGCACCATCCTCGTTCCAAAAGGACAAAGTTTCGTCCACCATGCTCTTGAGAGCAAACTCAAGGGTCATGTTCCACATATCTTTGTTGACAGAGCGAGTCCATTTTTCGCCAAGAAACGTCTTCCATAGGTCTAGCCAGTCGTGCCGCTCCGTCTCCCACTGCATGCCGGGTGGCGAGAAAAGCATTGTCCAGTAAATGACTGCATTTTCTAAGCTAAGAGCTTTCTGGTCTCGCTCGCGGCCAGCCACAAAGGTGTACCTGTAGACTCGCTTGAACAGGGCTGTATCTGTGCTAAGTGATGAAACAAGTTTCTTCAGATGGCGAGCGTGCTCCTGGTGCGTTGCGCCAGCACTGTTATGGATGAAGCGAGGTTAGATGACTGAGATATTTGGAAAGCGTATAATGGTTGTAACTCACTTTGCGTCCTTCCATCCCTCAACAAAGCCCTTGCGAGTAACCTCTCCAATGCTGGGTGCTTGTAAAAGGTCAACAACAACGAATAGTTCGGCATTTTCAAGGTTGGCTTTGAGATGGGTACTGAAGTAGCTCATGGTCGACTCCAGCTCCATCGTGTCTTTTTCATCGTTGTTCTCGTCTGCAGATTCTCCATGGTTAGTTGTACCGATCAAGGTGGAGTGTGTTGCATGGAAGCATACCTTTTAGGGAGTCAAACAGCGAGTCAAGTTGTGACTCTAAAGCCGAGGGTCCACGACTGTCGCCTTGTGAAGAGTAGTACCTAATTCATCGTGTTAGAAAGACTGCGCGAGACGGCATCACGCGTGAAAATAACATGTCCCGTCCCCACTTGGCGGCAGGATATCTGGAAGGCGGACACGGGCAATCTGATAATGGGTTGAAAGCAGGGGAATAAAGCGTCAGTACCACTCGTCTTTTTCCTTGAGGGTCTCTTCAGAGCCAGCTTGATCCCATTTCTGTTTCGATGACCAGAAAGGAAGAAATTTGCAATGGAGGCGGCGTTTGGCGCCTTTGAGCCCCATGATCTCGAGAGGACAGCAAGCCTAGGTACACATTGAGACCCAAAACGTGTGACCAAGATACAAGCAGTTGACAGAAGCGAAGGAGCCGACCGACTGCCCGCAGTCGAGGTGAGGGATAGCGCGTCTCCAAGGGCGAGCGGTAATGGGGTAGCGAAATATGGTGCAGATGTGAAATGCAGAGCGATGTCGTCCTGAGCTTGTTGAGCGCATAGATGGGTGTTTATAGCGGCAAGGAAGATGGCAAAGGGCAACAGATTGTGATTTGGCAACGTTGATCCATTTTGGATCTTTGTTTCAGAGCCGTCGGCGGTGCTCGGCCATACTTTTGTCGTGTGTCGGAAGCTTGTTCTAGTGACACCCCACCAATAGCCCACATGCGTTTGACCGTCACGCCCGTCAATCCCGGGCACAGCCTACCAGAATGCGAGGTGCAATAGTACCAAGGCATGCGGGCGCAACGAGATGTGCTAGCTAATAAAAAGCTGCTCATGAAGCAGCCTGACCGGCAGTGAACGTGGGTGTGTACCATTTGGACTTTTGACTATAAAAGTAACGCGAACGCGGCAACGTACCGTGTGCGAGCTCCGGGGTTCTGCCCACCAAACCAAGCCAACCCAACGACGACAAGCAGGCGAAGAAAACAAGACGACTAAAAAGCAGAGCAAAGAGGATGAAGGCGAGCAAACACACGCTGAGCAATGACAAAAAAAAGACATTACACTTACATGTCCACAGCTTCATTGACCTTGTAGCCGGAAGATTTTATAAACTAGATTGTCGCACACCGTCGTTAGCACCATTCATCTCGCGGGTTGACAGGCAGGTATGCAAGAAACGGGCGATCGCCAGGGCTGGAGGCCAGGTTCCAGGTTCAAGAACGGGAACAACAGCGTCGCGTTGCCATTCTGGTCACGGTGACAAAAGCTTGTTGCAATGGCGAAACCTACGACGCCTCCAGCAATTGGCCGTCTTTGACGTTTTCGCCCCGTATCTAGCGCCACGATGCAAATGCCCGAGATAGATCTTACCCTAGTTGCCACCCGTTCTGACTCTCCGGTTAGCGAAGTAAATTGCGCGACCATGGCCTTGATCTGCGTTGAAGATGGGGGCGCCATGGCGGCAGTCGAATGGATCGGATGACCGGCTGGAAGTTGGGACGAGTCGCGGCGTGCTTCGCTCTGGTTCGTATCGGATGCACAGCTGCCGAACTTGTCTGATTTTTGCAGACTTTGTCACACCGGGTCTTGGCTCTCCTTTGTTCTTTGCAAGTTCAAGCTAAGCACTGATCTTTCCTGCTGTGGACGGACGAGACGCGGCTGGCACGAGCAGTCGTTTCCGAGTAAGCGCGTCGAATATGCCGATCGGGGAGCGGCGAAGGGGGGAGGTTGGCTCAGGCTCAGTGGCAATGAAGCTGGGCCGATGAATGTCGTCTGCGATTACAAAAATGCTGAGCTTCGTCGCTGAAGGTTTGGTCGTATGTCAGCAGAAGGAAAATAGTCGCAGACGGTGGCCCGTTCGAACGCTTCACGCAAATGAGCAACAGGTGGGGTTAGAAGAAAGGTCAAGCTCCTGCCACCACCACACCGGTGAGCTGGTAGGTAGTAGCTCCCGTTGGCGCCGCGGGGTTAACAAGAGCAGTGGTGTGGGCTCGGAACTGAGCAGTGAGCAGTCAACACAACCCTTGTCGCGAGACGTAAAATAGTAACAGCAACTCTAGAAGAGCACTTTAACAGTGCCTAATAAACGCCGTAACCTGTACTTAATAGTGGGGCCTGATCAATGGGCTAGTGAAAGGCGAAACTCTGTGGCTGCCGAACCGCAATATGCGCCGGAAGCCAACTTTGGTTACGTGGTATGTATGAGCAGGGTTGATACAACTCGGGGAAAATATGAGAAACATTTAGTCCAAGTGTACCGAAAGTTCAAAAGTCCGGCTGCCATTGCTATTTACCACATAAATGGTTAGAGCTATAACGCTTCTCTTGTCGGGTTGCCTAATTCAGCCTACAACTTATTATCATTAATGGCGGGGTTGCCTGCCTGCGTTTGGCCTGACAAGGCCGCGCTGTGTGGGGATCGAAAACGCGTCTGCACGACCGATTTCCGCGACGGGACGGTTTCCTTGCCGCCGCAGCTGAGCAGACGGCTACAACAGTTGCAAACTACCAGCAGCCTTGATGACAGCGTTTCTCTTTCTACGAGCAGGTCTCTCGGCAGCATGTCCTCCCATTCTGTCGACGAGGATGATTACGCTATAGATCCGTCGTCTCCGTTCCGAGGCGTCATTGTTTGCTGCACCAGCATCCCAACCGAACTACGGGTTTGTCTTTCAGCTGATTTTGACACAAATTGCACGAATGAGTCCTGTCCTGACACTTTTCATTCACTGCGCGCAGACCGAAATAGACCAGAGAGTAGTCGAACTTGGCGGCGTCCATAAATACGATCTTACACCGGACGTGACGCACCTAATCGTAGGCGACTATGACACGCCCAAGTATCGCCATGTTGCCAGAGAGCGGCCCGATATCAAGCCCATGGATGCGGGCTGGATTCAAGCTGTACTGGAGAAATGGAAAAACGCCGACGAGATGGATTTTGCGAACCTCGAAGCGGAATATAGACTGAAACCTCTCGAGAAATGCGGCGCCGAGCCTGCTCTACCCGGACAGCAACCCGAACGAGACTCGTTACTCATTTGCTTGACAGGCTTTGGCGAACAGCGGCAACAAATAGCAGACCTGATTGTCGAGAATGGAGCGCGGTATACTGGAGACTTGACGAGAAAATGCTCTCACCTCATTGTCAGCGCACCCGAGGGGAAAAAGTTTACCGCCGCCAAATCTTGGGGCGTCAACACTGTTACTCTCGCATGGCTCTACCAGAGCGTTGAACGAAGAATGATTCTCGAGGAGTCAAAGTTTGATCCACTACTGCCACCCGAAGAGCAAGGGAAAGGTGCCTGGGTTAAGAAAGATCCTCGAAGAGCATCCCTCGGCAAGAGATCCCGTTCTTCTGGCTCTACCGCCCCGGAGGACGGTGTCCGAAAGCTGAGGAAAACGGCAAGCATGAAGCTCAGCTCACAGCACAGCCATCTATGGGGTGACATTTTAGGTCGATCTGCCTCAAGAGAGTACTCCTTTGCCAAAGACGAGGCATCAGACGAGACGCCGCCGCAACAGGCAAAAGAAGCGAGCCCTGCAGTGCCAGAACTCACTGGCACTTTTGCCCACTGCATATTTTTCCTACATGGCTTCAAGACTGCGCAGACCGATATACTAGAACAAACAATCTCGTCGCTCGACGGAACTATTGCGCCAACTCTCAAAGCCGCCGCTATTTCGCCCCCAACATCCGACCCATACCATCGATTTCTCGTCGTGCCACAGACTTCACCGCCCGAGACTCATCCTCAGTCTCAATACGACAACCTTTACATTGTCACCGAATTCTACATAGAGAGGTGCCTGCACAACAAACAATTTTACCACCCGGACACCCAAGTATTAGGTCGTCCATTCCCGGCGTTCCCAGTGCGAGGCTTCGCCGACCTCACGATATGCAGCGCTGCATTTACCGGACTTGAACTGAGTCAGCTGGCAAGGAGTGTCAGGCAGCTAGGAGCAAAATTTGATGAAGAGTTTCGGCGCACGACCAATGTTTTATTGTGCAGAGAACTGTCTTCTATGCGCAAGGATAAGCTCAAATATGCGCTGGAATGGGGTGTCCCAGTTGTATCAGCCGACTGGCTGTGGGAGTGCATATCTACCGGGTTTAAAGTTCCCATTACTGACTACATATATCCGGAGTTAAGGAGCCGTTACAGTGTAAAGGCAGAATCAGAGTCTTCTGCGGCACGGATGCCAAAGATGCCCAAGGAATCTCAGCCTTTAGGAAAGCAAAAGAAGTCGGCGACCACACGTCCTCCTCCTGGTGCCAAGGTTGACATATCGGCTTTTGATGACGCTTCACCCGAGAAAGCAAACACTAAGAAATCCACCAACACGAATCTTCATGACGAGCGTGCAACACCCGCCGACTTTGCTAATACTGGAAATAAAAATCAACAAGACAGCGACACGCCTCTATCAGAAAAGTCATCAGCGTCTATAAACAAGTCCCCTTCTCCAGCGAAATCCACCAGTAAACCGCTGCGAAACAAATCCGAGTCGACAACAGACACTGAGAATTCCGATGCTTCCAAGCTCCAACAACCGTCTCTACCTGATGACAACAAGGCACGCCGTGATGAAACGACTGTGCAAAACGCAGACAGCGAGGCACGCCAAGCCGCCAAAGCATCAGAGCGACAGCGCCTTACGTCCCGAATAACAAGCCTGCTCGACTCGGCAAAGCCTACTCCCCCAATGGAGTTCGATGCCGCGGTAGGATCGGCGCCCGCACAACCGCGCCCTCGCAAGCGTCAGATCCTTGGTCGAGCCATCAGCAACGCGTCCAACGCCAGCAGCGGCGGGAGTGGCCAGGTGCCAGAATCCATGCGTTCGGCCTCTGCTTTGGGGGGGCTAGACGACGACGAGCACGACAATGAAGACCACGAGCCTCCCAGCACACAACTCGAATACCGCGATCCACAGGCGCAAGAGCGCAAAGCGATGCTCATAAGTCGAATGATGAGTGGCGAAGACGCTGCCAACGGAGCAGTCTCGACAACTGCTTCAGGCGAAGACACGATTGTTGGAGGGCGCACTCTTCGAAAGAGAACTTAGTATACTGTTCGGTAGTTACGCCATGTGATGGGAGTTTGTATGTTGCACATTTAGCGGTATGGCTGGGTAAAAACAGGGCAATGAACATAATGAAATGACACAATACGTACACAAGTCACACAGATACACTGCAACACGTAAATCACCCTTGTGCAAAAAAAAGAATTAGTCGATGGTATTTACTTGCCAACCATGTCGTACATTTTACTGGCTTATATTAAAACAAAACTAAGTCTTGTGACAGCCACATCACCCCTTTACAGTCTCCAATTTCAAGTCATTAATCAGCATATAGCGACTAAATGAAATCCACAAATACCTAAACCACACCATCTGGCTCTTATGCGCCTCCGTCATAGCTTTCCAAGCAGCGGGCCACCCACCTTGGCCGGTAAATTGGCTCAGGAAGACAAGACCACCTGGATGGTCGCGGTTCTTGTGCTTAACAGTAGCCCACATGGCCATGGTTGCAAAGACGTCGAGAAACGAGGTATACTTGCGAGAAATGTTGATGGAGCGTAGTGTGTAGAGATCGACTGGGCTCGTCCAGCCGGAGCGGCCGCGCATAAGCGACGCGACAAAGGCGCGAGCGCCATGGTAGAGGGAGATGTGGTTCGGGTGAGAGGAGATGCCGTGTTGGTCAAAGGTGATGAGGACGTCGATATTGGCCGACGGACGTTCGCCGGCGCGTTGTTTTGACAGCCCTGGCGCAAAGGCACTAGACAGGAGGCTGGATATTTTTTCTTCGTCCCATTTCGCAGTCATCGAGTCGGGGAAGTCGGTCCTGCGTAAAGAAAGCCAATGTCAGCAGAGAGATCGTCGTACAGAAGTGTAGTTCCATTAGCATGAAACTTACGCGTTGTCAACGACAAAGACATCATCTTCGTCTCGTAATCCCAGAACCATGCCGCTTTTAACAAGCTCCTTCTTTCTTGTTTCCCCCAGCCCAGCTGCATTGCCAGAGCTCAGGCACAGTATCTTGACGTGGTTGCCCGTCTCCGGCCGGGTGAGCGCCAGCACGGTTGGCGCAAAGAACATGGCCTCATCGTCCGGGTGCGCAATCAGCAAACATATGCGCTTGTTTTGTAGTGTCGGAAATCGCATTTGTACAACACTGATTGTATACATGTACATAACAGGCAACAGCACCAATGCTGATGCTAGCACGGAGAGGTAGGAATTCATTTTGGGGGATTCGCTCGGAATTGGTTTAGACCCTCGCGCTTGTCTCTAGTGATCGCAATAGTTATCTGCTGGCTGCTGGGGCTCTGGAGAAATGTATAAACTCTCGGTGAGCAGTTGCGGAATCGAAGGCGGCAAGGTGAAGCGTCGCAAGCCAGCAGTCGGACTGGCTGAGCTTGTTCGACACGCGACTCGTTCGTGAAGGTGGGATGGAGAGGAGGGGGAAACAGATGCCACCTTGCGGTTTACCAAGCGTCCCCTGGCTGGATCTTTACTAGCATCCCGGCTGTTAATTACCGGGTGAGGTCATCTGGGGCGTAGTGGGCTCACCTTGCCGGGCCCTTGCACGCTACCGTTGGCCTCAGCTTGCTGCGCTGGGGTCGAGTTGTTGGGGACAGGGGAGGGGGTTGAGGGAGTAAAGGCTCAAGGCCTGCGAAACAGCAGAGAAGAATACCTCAGATGCAGAGGTAGGTTGTCAAAGTGAAGCCCCAATTGTGCTCTGTGTCGCAAAGTGTTGGTTGGAATAGTTTCTCAGAGAATCAAAGAGCAGCCGCAAACTTAAGGTCTAGCCAACGGAAGGCGACCAATTATTTAGGGGTCTTGCTGCAAAGAGAGCAGCTGTGCCCGGCTGATTGGCCAGCGTGGCCCACTGATGTCATTTGGGGTTCGGTCCGACATGCGACAAGCTTCAGCGTAAATCTGCATCGAGCAAACGCCAACACACGCGAGGCCACATTGACAGCAGCGCATCTCCTTGGGGCTATTTTTTCCCTGGCAGCAACAATACCGACACAATGGCCCGTCTTCGCAAATCTCGCATGAAGGGCTACAGTAAGTCTCCCGAACCCGAGACAATTGTGCTCGAGCAGCCCGACCGTAGCGGCCCACGCGTTGGAGACAAAACCTTGTACGAAATCGCCGACGAACGACGCCTGATGCAAATGGCTGACGAGCGCATGGCTGCCAATCGAGCTTCCAAGGCTGCAGCTGCTCAAAAGGCATCGCAAGATACAAATTTCACCGTTAGCACTAGCGATGAAGACGGAGAAGACGGAGAAGACGGCGACGTCCCTAGGCTTTCGCCCACAGCCGAGCGAGCTCTCGAAGCGGCCCTGTGGACAGCCTCCCTCGCCACGCTGCATTTTACGTTTGACGTCTTGGTTCAGCACCAGTACGGCATTGACATAAACTGGACCCGAATTGGACAGCGCACTGTCCGTGCCTGGGCTGGTAAGATATACTGACAATTACCTCACCACGCTTCTTCTTCTTCTTCTTCTTCTTCTTCTTCTTCTTCTTCTTCTTCTTCTAATACCTGCTATAGTACTTCTCTTTCTCTTTTACGCCCTCCACGAACATAAAGACGACGATACCCTGATCCCCGGCCTCCCAGCCAAGCTCCAAAGCCCCCTTCGACAACTTCTGTTCTTCTTCATGAGTGTCTGTTCAGGCTGCTACCTCATCTACGTTACGAATTCCAAAGGTTACCTTGCTACTCAGAAGCAGGCGCCACCACTGGGCTGCCTCTGGCTGTGGTCCGTCGTTGAGCTGGATCTCATTTGGGCCGCCACCAGCGTGCTCGGCGCCGTCGGGTTTATATGGTACGGTGAATACAGCGTGAAATGAAGATTGGAACCGGTTACCGGTGGTGTTATTTCTTTGTATCTGGTACATCTCAGTCTGGCCTGTTTGACTTGAAAAGAAGTCGCATCCTCGTTTGAAGCTCCTTTATCCCAAGTGCTTGAGCCTCGACAGCACTCCGCACGACAACAGCTCTTCTCTCCTCCGCAGCTTCCCGCACGCGCACATAGCTTTCCAGGTCACGCAGCCGCGACGAAACCATGCTCATCTGCAAGAATTGCACCCGCGCAGTTAGTGCCTCTCGCTGTCGCACCAGCTCAAGCGCCTTTGTCCGGACCCCAAGCCACGACACCGCAACAGACGATTTTCCACCCTGCCAGCTTTGCGGAATAAATGTCCATGTGAAACCCACGTTCGCCCTCGATTGCTGCTCGCCCGTACGACTCTCAATGTCATCTACAATATCGAGCAGTCGTTTCTCGAGATTCAGCAAGTCATCCATGACAAACGCAAACATTTGATACTCTGTCCTTTGAGTGTGCAGGCTCCGACGATCAATACCAACGCGCCGCGTGTTTGGCCACTCCTTTTCATCCAGCTCAGTGCCATCTGTGTCGGTATCCGCCCTCAAGTCTTCATCAAGTGCAGCAACCAGGTCACCTAGCCAAGCCGGCTCTGTCTTGTACCAAGACAAGCTCGTTTTGACGCGGAGATACTCATCATCGCTACTTCGCAGATATGTAAGTCGTGCATATGCCGTTGCAGCCACGGCAATAACGAATGTCAATATGCCGACGACGTTGGACGCTATTGACAGTGGTGAATCCTGCTCAACCCCATTGTCCATTTCCAAAGGTTGCGTTGCGCTATGGACTTGTGGCTAAATTGGTTTCTTTGTCATGTACGATGAGCGCCAATTGGCTGCTTTGAAGGAAAACCAACTTTTGCATGTAGAGAGCTACTGTATTGTTCAAGCGGAAAGATGCTGGTTCTAGCATAGCGGCGAGAGATACGAGGCTGTGCATACCATCACGTGATACCAGCAATTTTATTTTTGCCTCTAGGATCGAGATGGGCATCAAATTGAGGAATTGTTGGCTAATCAATACTAATAAATTTGATTATTAAACATTTTGAATGAATCAAAGTCCAACATGCGCTGTCGCTTCTGAGCGCGTACCTGACACCAACCCCCACGCTGTGAACACTAGCATCGAGCGGGCCGAGCCGCCGTTCACAGATATCCCCTTTAGAATACACCTTCTTAAAGAACATCTTCACGGGCGATAAATAAGTTTAAAATGGGAAGAGTACTAATTATAAAAGCTATTATGGGTACCGCTGTCTGTCGTGCCGAGTTACGTTTCCGGACAGTTGTAAGTTCATCGGGCCAAGCTAGCACGACTCCAGATGTGAAAGACAGCAGTGGCGAACACCCACGCAATCCCGGACCGAATAACAAACAGAGTTGCATCTATAATGAACATTTTGCCCGCAAGATAACGCTTAGAAACGAAACGCCGTAGAGTGTTCCGAAAGTAAGCTCGTTTCAAAGAGGCGTCTTGACAACCCGCGACATACAAATCCATTGGTGACGTACGAAAGTTGTCGGTATGCTTCGCCCGAGGTCTCTTCGTTTTGTCGGCTGACGTTGAGGACAGCGGAAGATTTGACGGGCGCTGCCGTAGTGATTGTATAGCTTTCAAATACAGGCGGTCAACAAAGCTAAGCCGATGACTTGGCTTTCCCATCTCGCTATGAAAGATTTCGTGCATTAGGTCCAGCTCATTGATCCATATTGTTCTATTCTCGTTGCACTCTGCTGTAAAAGCCGCAATATCATTAGAGTAATGCATAACGCGAGTATAAAAGGCTGGCGTGAGAACGCAGAGTTCCAACGTCTTGGTTTGCGCATCGTTGTCGTTTGCCGGTGAGGTAAAGTACATCTCAGTCGAGTCGTCCATGCTGCTGGAAATATATTTTACGGAGATGTTTCTCTTTGACCGAGACACACAAAACTCCACGTACTTTCTAAAGCACTCTTCAAACGTTTTCTCGGTCGATGATGCATGTCTCCCCGCGGTGCGTGACAATGGTTGGGGCCGGTACCAGACATGTAATTGGCGTCGACGGAACAGCGCTGCGGCTTCTTTGACAATTCTAGGAAACGTGGCAAACCCAACCCAGCACCACTTGGCAATAAATAGATATTTTTGCAGCAATCCAAGCTTCATGGGGTCGACAGCTTCACCATCAGAAAAAAGTCGTGCCACCAGCTTAGGATGACTCTTTGATGAGTTGAGAGTAATGGTGACATCAAGTCCTTTGAAACCTTGCATTTCAGGGCCAAGCGGGTCATTTGCAAGAATAGAGTAAGTCCCTTTTCGAGAATTAAACGGTGAGACGTGAAAGTCTTTTTCAAGTGAGCCCTTGACTCGAGAAGGACTGGCGGAATTTGACGTTGGTTGTTTGTCCGCTTCAAAGTCCCGCAGGAGTAGATAAGACCGTCTTTCGTCAAAAGTGTTGTTCACCTCAGACACAATCCCGGACAAAACTTTGTCTTTGGAGTACAAGAACCAGAAGGAGACGGGATTAAAGTTGTAGCCTGCAAATCGCGGAGCTGTGACGAGATAGGCATAGGGAAAGTCCTCTGCGGCAATCTCCTGCATAAACCGTTAATGCACCGGCCTGACTTTATCAAAAAAACAAGCAGTCTCACCTCAGATTTAAAGTAATTGTTTAGCTTTGCACGAAGATCGAGTTCGTCGTGGCCTCTCTGCAGATGATCAGAAGCCTGTACTGAAAACCATCGCCAAAACACTGGCCGTAAAAGCCAGCCGGTGAGCGAAGTCGACGGCCGAATGTCTGTTTTCACCAGTCCATTCATGGTCCCCTTGTAACCAACAGGAACACCCACAGTAAGGTAAGAGTAAGAGAAGGAATGTTTCTTTGGGAAAAGCCTAGTGTGGGATGTTCGGCAGGGAATCAAGTAGGGATGATGAGGGCCTTGCCATGCGTCTTTTCCGGCCAACAGAGCCACAACAGCCAAGTGACAAATGACAACATAGAGGATGCTGGATATTGTCCTACCCAAATAGTTCGCATTTTTCTGTATAATTGATACCACAACAGCGAGGTTCCGGTATGTGAGGAAGGAAGCGTTTAGCAACAGATCCGTCTTGTTCCCCATAAAGAGGTAGAGTGTTGCCACCGCTGCCGCAATAGTAACCAAGAAGCCATCTTCCTCCCAGACACGGTCCAAAAACTCGGCGATTGTTAGAAAGGCAGCCCAGAGTCGATCTTCTGGTGCGCTATCCATGGCAGCCGGTCAAAACATCCGGCAATGGACAGTTGGTTGGAGGAAGATGAGAACGTGTTGTGGTGCAGCCAATGCGAAGCTCAGCCTTCACCACCACCCCCCAGGCCCCGCTACTACTAACGTCACGGCGGCCAGATTCGGCTTCGGCGGTTAATGCTTCAAAGCAGAACGAGAAAATAGCAAAGTCCATTACTAGAACTGCATTTCTTTCCTATAATCATTTTTATTGTTTGGCACCGCAAATGGTGTTGCTCCAAATCGCAGCCATTACGTCGTACTTAATTAACAGAACGAGTTGCAAAATGTCACCGTGTAGACTGGCAATATAAGCAATTGACTTAAATTGGCTTGAGGAAATTTTATATTTTTATATCCAAGTCAGTCTAGCTAATCATTACGCTTTCTGCTCCGTCATGCTTATTCCGTGCAATTCACCTGGATCTATTTCTGCTTGACTTCTTTGACTGGCTTTGCCGCCTGCCTCCGACTAGTACCTGCGAAAACTTCCAGAGTCTGAATAACAAACACTTGAATAAACAGCATCACAAATCGTAACAAGTGGTCAGCCAGCCCCAGCTCTGGTTTGCCTCTACTAGTCTTCGAGTCGACAAGCTCAAACGGCAGCTTTGCGCCAAGATGATCCTGCGCAACCTGCAACCCACTGGTGAACCCATCCTCATGGAAGCCATACTTTGTCCACGCCCCAGCATAGCTAATACCGCGCTTGTTCTGTATCGTGTGCAAAAGCGATTGGGCCCGAATTGCCTCTGATGTGTACAAAGGGTGTGAATACTGGAAACGGCCTTGGGTCAATGTCGGATTGGGTGGATGAAGCGGGTTAAGCGTCACCAAGACGTCTCCAAATTGTTTTCGCGGAATATGCTGCAGGATGTTCATGTTGTAAGTCAGAGAAACTTGATCAGTGTACGATCTGGATGATGATGATAGTGTCATGTAGTTCCAGCTCGACCACGCTTCTCGATTTCGGGGCATGTGTGTCAAGTCGGAATGGAGTACAGCCTCATTCTGTGATGTTTTAAACGAGGAAAGCACAGCACGCTCTACGTTGGTGGCTGAGTCCCCTAATATTGAAAGCGCCTGGTCTCCATGTGTCGCAAGCACGACATGGTCGAACGTCTCAGTCTCATCATTTGCCATATGCAGCGTAACACGACCGTTGTTGTCGTTGGATACTTTGTGGACTGGGGTGTTTAATGATACCTTTCCAGATGAAAATTCCTTCATGACGGCGTCAATGTAAGTTTTGGATCCGTTTTTGAGGGTCAGCCAATCTGGCCGAGACGAAACGGTGGACATGAGGTGATGGTTCCAGCTAGAGATGGGTTCATTAGTCAAAGATGCCGCAAAGCAAACAATGGGCCAACGTATTGAGTACTTACAAGAACCGTACGAGGGTTAGAAGCGGGAATTCGTCTATGCACTTGCCAGGGCTGGTACTCCAAATAGCAGCCGTCATAGGTATCAAGTAGTCATCGCGGAAAGCATCTGAATAGCCGTTTCGATTCAGATACTCTCCAACCGCCTCATCTCCATTTCCATCTTTCAGTAAGACGTCTAATGAAAACTGATTGAAGCGAATAATGTCAAAAATGAGGCGCCACATCCTACGCGAGAAGATGTTGCGTGGCTGGCAGAATATGGCAGCTAGGCTGGTACCAGCCCATTCAAAAGTACCTTGATCTCGTGAGACGCCAAAAGTCATCGGGGTCCTTTCCGTTTCAACACTGACTTTTTTGAGAAAGTTTATAAAGTTTGCTACCAAAACGTGTTAAGTTGCTTCAGTCTTCATAAAAGGCCGCTCACATTGACTCACGATACGTAGCAGTGTTGAGCACAATGAATCCCGTGTCGACATCGACAGAGTATTTGCCGTTTTTCCATTGAACGGTGTTAGTATGTCCTCCCAGACGAGCCGCCGCCTCATAGAGGTACACATCATGATCGGTTCGCTTGAGTGCCCAGAGTGCGGCAATACCAGAGCAGCCGCTACCAACAATGGCAACTCTTTTGCGTGGTGGTGCCATAGCCGGTGTACTTGGTGGGATCAGTGACTCTGGAACTGATATCGACATTTTGAAGACAGCAAATACGAGGAGTCTTTGCAGGACCTCTCGGACGGGAAGAGAGCCACTTGTAGAGCCACTTGTAGAGCCACTAGTCTTGCACCTCCGTTGCACGGTCGGATCACGGTGGAGCGATTTGCTGAAATCCATGACGGTGCTCGGACATTCAGTTAGTCAGCCTAGCGTTAAAAGTGCCGCAGGAAGCGCTAAGGCGGGCAAGCTAGTGGCCTAGGCTCAGCAGGTACAGAGGCCTGGTCGTACTGTAGTCACTACAGGGACATCCATGTCATTATTAGCCGGCGCCGATCCGGCATGACCTCTAGAGTTCCCCCCGATCGAGCCGCCCCGAGCGCCGGCATGTCCTCCGTAGTGCAACTTTGTCGAAGCAAACACCCTTTGACTACGTCTCTTCCAATTGACCTCTGTAACGACTTGGAAATAAAAGCTTCAGTGCATTATGAACTACGGTTAGTGAGGCAACTTGTCTGTGTAAATCAAAATACAAGTCCGCTTATTCTTGAAATAGACTGGATTCTGGATGGCGGCTACCTCCCGCACAGCGTGCTACGCGTGGGCATCCGGCAGCAGCTCAAGTCACGTCTGACGTCCATTGACCGGAAAACTTTAGCGGAAGCAACATCAGAAAAACAGGGCTATATTGATAGGCTCCGTAAGCAGCCCATTGCGATATCTACCGACACTGCCAACACCCAACACTATGAGGTCGGCACCGGTGTGCTCGCAGCCTGCCTCGGGCCACGGATGAAGTATTCATGCTGTCTCTACCCTACCGGCAAAGAGACACTTGCGCAGGCGGAAGAAGCCATGTTGGCAGAGTACATTGAAAAGGCGGAATTAAAGGATGGCATGAGAATTCTCGACCTCGGGTAAGTCAACACCACAGCTGAGTATCCTGCGCCTTGCCAACTGACGCATGTTTGTAGCTGTGGTTGGGGCTCAGGAGCTCTGTACTTTGCTGAAAAGCTACCATCATCCCCCGTCGTTGCCTTTTCCAACTCTAGAACACAGAAGCAGCATATCGATTCCGAGGCAGCTCGCCGGAACCTAAAAAACCTGACAGTCATCACTGGCGACATTGTCGACTACAACTTTGAGCCCGAGCAGTTTGACCGCATTGTTTCAATCGAGGTATGTGCCCTGGACAGAGCAACCGCAATTTCCACAGCTTAACTCGTCTCCTCAGCTCTTTGAACACATGAAAAACTACGAGCTTCTCATGGCCAAGGTCTCCTCTGCCCTGAAGCCCGGCGGGAAGCTGTTTGTGCACATCTTTACCCACCGCGACACACCCTATGACTTTGAAGACGGCTGGATGGCCACGCACTTCTTCACCGGTGGAACAATGCCTTCGGCAGATTTACTCCATTATTTCCAGCGAAACCTGGTGCTCCAGAGGCAGTGGTGGATAAACGGAAAGCACTACTCCAAGACGTGCGAGGTACGTTGCTGCCAGGGGCGCGGAAGTAAAGAAAAATGTAAACACAGACTGACTTGACATTATTAGGACTGGCTCTCGCTGCTCGTAGGTAACAAGAAGCAAATATGGCCGCATCTCGTCGAAACATATGGCGAGAAAGACGCAGCAACCTGGTTCAACCGTTGGCAGGTATTCTACATGGCTTGCTCAGAGCTCTTTGCATTCAACGGTGGCGATGTGTGGGGTGTATCGCATTATCTCTTTGAAAAGGCCTAGCTGTTCGCTCATATGGGCGGTTGGTAGAATGGTCCAATTAGAGAATGGCTACGGCTAATTTTGGACATTGGTAGAATATACAACTCAGAAAATAGCAACGTCTAATAATTTTGCTATTATAAGGTCTAAAAACGCTTCGTAAATTCATGTCATCTCCTACTCTGCATGGCTCTTCAGCCAAGACAATCCCAGTATTATAGTGGTATACCCTCCATAAGCTCCAGTGCGCCTTCGCGGCCAACGGTAATGATGGCATCTCCAAGGGTCTTGGTAATGAATCCGGCCTCGCAGTACGTGAAATAGTACTATTTCGACTTGTCAGCAAAACCCAACGAAAAGGTCTCATTGTTTGTCGCAACATACTTCCCATTTTCTCTTAAACACATCAACGCCATCCGGCGTCATTGTGGGATAACTTTGCAGCAGAGCAGGCCGAATCTTGTCCTCAAATTTGTCTAGAAACGCTTCTTTCCACAGCCTCAAAGCCTTGGAATAGTGACCCCCGATATTCTCAACATTCTCCACAATTAGACTACCTTTGGACTCTTTGGTGATGTGGTTCAGCAGCTGTGTAATAGATGGCAAGTAGCCGCCAGGAAATATGTACTGGTTGATAAAGCTGGCGCCCAAGTTAGCCCAAAAGTCATTACAAAGAAAACGGAGAAAACACATACTCTGACGACTTTGAGTATGCCTCGTGACGTCCTTCAGGCATTGTAATACATTGAAACATGGCTATGCCGTCGTCTTTAAGCAGCTTATGAATGATGGCAAAATACTCTGCCAGGTGCGCCTGCCCAACCGCTTCAAGCATCTCGATGGAGATAATCTTGTCAAACGGCCGCTCCGAAACCAGCAACTCTCTGTAATCCATAAACTTGACGTCTATTCGGTGGCTCAGCCCCGCCAACTTGATTCTGTGTTCTGCGAGTTCTTTTTGGCGCTGTGACAGCGTGATGGAGGTAACACGACATCCGGTTCTCTTCACAGCTTCCATCGCAAACGATCCCCAGCCCGTTCCAATTTCTAGAACGTGATCCGACTCTTTTATCTTGGCACCCTCGACAAACCGCCGTAATTTGCGGATTTGTGCACTTTGCAAGCTTTCCGACGGGTCATTCTGCCAAACAGGACACGAATACGTCATGTCCTCTGACAAGAAAGCCGCAAACATGTCGTTCGAAATGTCATAGTGCGCCGAAGTGTTGAGCAGAGAATTAGCAAGGGTATTGGTAGACCTGCCAACAGTCGACGCCATGGATGACAGCGCCGAGAATAGAGTCGTTCCATTATCGAGCTTGTCTCTGTTTACAATAAACAACTAGATCCAGACTGTAAGCTACTAGGCGGGAAATTTTACATCAGGGAAGAAGCGTCAAGAAAGAAAGAAAAGAAAGAAAAGAAAGAAAAGAAAAGAACCACGTACACGAAAAAAAGACGTGAGGTCTGCACACTCAAAATCTCCAAGCATATACGCCTCTGCAAAGCCAATGTCTGCAAACAAGAACAGCCTCGGCCAAAAGGCATCTCTCTTGACGACAATCTCAATCCTCGGAACAGAATTCGCAGTCTTTGCCTCACCACTACCACCATTACCCACGACGACCTTACCCTCTCGTTCTCCGAACCTATGCTTCTCATCCCCCGCCTCATCGACAACAATCAACGTCCCCGTTTCGATGCGAGAAAACATGCCCAAAATCGCCTTTTTCGTAAATGTCACGGCTGGCGGCCAGGTCCATGCAGACACGGCGTCCTTGAGGGCATCAAGCCTCGGCACTGCCATTCTTTTCGGCCGTGTATTAGCTCAAATCACAGACAAAAGCTTTCCTCGGATTGTAACGGCCGAAACTCGGAAACGCGACACTTATCCGCACGTTACTGCAAGCCCGGCCATGCGTCTTTTTTAAATGGTCCCTTGTTACAGCACAGTTAATAAATATGGCGCCGCTAATGTAAAAGGCTGCATTAAGGCGTTGAAAACACATAGGCTTGCGTGGAGCACTGCGCCCGGATACATGGGCGGCCGAGGGGGGCGACGGACCAACGAGGAAGTCGGAATACATTACAAAAATGCGCACGTCACAGAATCATAGTCAAACAGTAGCGGGGGTCGGTTTCGGCCGGTGTTCCCTACTATTCGTTCCGAAGTTTCTTTGGGTTGCGAAATGGGAGGGGTGGGCTCAACTCTTCACGCATGGCATCATCGGGGGGGATCATCTTTCTGATTCCAAATGCCCTGCGCCTCCAGAAATCTTCCACGACACTCTACCATCGTAGTTCCAACGCTTTTCGATCTCTAGCCGCTTCGCACGGTCATGGCGATCTGAGCTCCACATATTGGTGGACTTCCCGATGGTAGTTCCTACGCGTAGTCACGAATGTCGATAGTTGCTCCCACTCTTATCAGAATGAAATGTCCTCTAGCAACCCCTTACTAATTGGCAAGATATGCACTGGATATGCACTGCGATACAAACAAGTACCACTAATCAACGTAGATATACACCATGTTAAGGCCACCGGTTCCGGATGCATAATTCCTCACCAATTCAGAGTAAATTGCAAACATGACAACCAAACATAACAAAGTTTGTACAAAACCGCAATTAAAACCTTCTGTCGCTATGCATATGCTGTATGTATAATATCCACTGCCAAAATTCGTGACAAGCATTGACACAATCGCCTCGCTACAAAAATGCCCATTCCCATAGACGATGCAACAATCATGGCGCATCCACCACTCCTGTCCCTTCTCCTGGCATAACTCCAATGCGCAATATACGTATGCTTTACATGATGACGAAAACTATATTGAAATCAACGCCTGCTAGGCTCCGCAAAGCGAATGCCTCGTCTCGCAGGTGGCACCCGTTCACCACCTTCATCTTCACTGTCGCTATCCGCACCGCCCAGCCCAAGAGCAGCTTCGCGTCTGCGTCGCTCGGCAGGCGTCTCGCCCGTGTCACCGTGGCCTTCAGGACTCTCATCTTTTTCGCTCACCTCTCCTTGGGAAGCAAGTACTGCAAGTCGGCGACGGCGCTCAACAGCTGTTTCGCCCTGTTCTTTAGATGACTTGCCGGTGCGAGAGGCAGGCGCTGGTGCCGGTGCTGACTCTGCCGGCTTGGTGGCCGTGGATCTACCGCGGCCGGGTGAGATTGATTCAGATCGCATGGGCTGTTCACTGCTCTCAGCGTGGTGTTCGACAATGCGCGGAATTTCCGGCCTTGCTGCTTTCACTTCACCTCGCTTCGCTGCCTCCTTCACCACAGGGGGAGCCGTCGACTGATCAACAAATTCTTTGCGAGCCGTTCCGTCGAGTTTCTGGACTTCCTTGATAAAGTCGTCCTTGGTCATCCGTCTGCCGCCTGAGCCAGCGATTGTAAAGCGCAGGTTATTATCGTCTGCATCTGTCGCACCAGCTGCAACGCTCTTCTTACGTCCTCCTTCCCACCAGTTGGGCTTCGGCGCAGGTTCACCAGCCTCGGGTGCGCCTACCTTGCCCTCCTCGGCGGTGGCCTCAGCAGACTGTTCATTCTGGCGGACTAGCCCTCCTAGGCCGAGATACTTAAGTCTCGATCCAAAGAGCGCACTGCCTTCTTGATTCGACGACTTCTGACTTGGCAGTTCGTAAGTCTTGACGACTTCTCCATCTTCATCCTCGACAATAACCTTGAAAGTGTTAGTATAGATTAAACCTCACAGCAAGATGGAAAGCATTAGACTTACTGTATTGCCAAATTGGTAAGCACGCGCAGGTTCGTGGCGACGACTCGACAGTTCCCTGTCCTTGCGCTTTTCCAACTCCTGGCTGTACATGTCGTTGAACCGGCGGCGAAGGCTGCTAAACGACCAGTCCATCGGATCGGGCTCGGACTTGGATCTTTGGCGCGTCATTCTGGGTCGCTCGGGCTGACGGGGCGGAGATTCTTTGTCTTCCGGCTTGGGGTGGGTTTCCTGGGCATTGATGACCTCGCCATCTTCATCCTCAAACACTAGGTGGCTTCCCTCGTCGTAAATTTCAACCGGGCGAGGTGATGTAGACTCAACTCTCGAGTGTTGGCGATCAGGTGCGTGCATTTCAGCCTTTTCGTTTTCGGTGTCCTTGGGGCTCTCAGCGAGGGTAGAGTCGGTTGCTTCCTGGCTGTGAGAAAGGTCATCGTTGTCGGCTACCTTCTCAGTAGAGCTCATCGTTGACTGTCGGTTGGGGAAGATGGCCGATTGACTAACAGGGCCACCAGGTCCAATGCCGTCGTCCCATTTCTTGTTTTTTCGTTTGCGAGACACAAGAGATGATGCTCTGCTGCCAGGGCGGCTGTGATCCTCTTCGCGCTGACGGCGCAAGAACCCCGTGGGTGGTGCAAGAGTGCCTGCAGGGTACTGTGGGTCTTTGAGGTCAAAAGACGCTTCTGAAACTGTTTTTGCTTGCGAACGAGACTGTGACGAGATTCTGGGCAAGCGATTCATCCAAGAGGGTCCGTCTTCAGGCGCCGCGGTGTATGACATGGTCAGAGTGAGGGTGTTGATTCGCTTGCCGAGTGTGAAGACGGCGATAGAAGAGCCGTGTATGAGAATGGAGGAGATGACCAGGAACGTGACTATGGGCCATAGAAGGTAAATTAGAGTGTAATGTTTGGATCCTGGTGACGGCAGCTCGCCCGATGGCACCGGCTCTTCAAGCTCCAATTCGGCACGAGCTAGAGTGGCCACAAAGATGGCGCCGACACCTATAGGGCCAAAGTGGCCAGCAAACAAGGCTTCTCGCCAGTTCTTCACATCTGGTATGAAAGGTTTGCATATCAGCATAATGGGAATTCGGCGGAATAGCAGGACAAAAACGGCAATGACGACAAGGCGCCAGGCGACCAGGCCAAAAGTGCCGTCATTGTACTGCTCCCAGGGAATGATGGTGCCAAAGTAAACAAAGTACGCCAAGTTGAGAAGTAGATCGATGACGTTGGATACGTGAGACTCGTCCGTCTTCTCGCCGAACCAGCCATCGTTGGAGAAGCCTACTCCGGCAGCAAAGCCCACTAGCAAATCATCGAGGCCGAGAATGCTGCCGGAGCCGGCACAAAACAGAGCAACGACAAAATAGAAGACGAGGAAACTCTCTCGGTCAATCAACTCGTTGGCCTCGGCGTACTTGATACCATGGCGGGCAATGTATCCGATGCAGAAGCCATAGACGGCACCGAATATGCACTCGTAGAGAATCACGTAGACGACGAAATGAAACGACACCTCGGCGGCATCGCGATTGAACTGGATGAGATAGAGCGAAAGATAGACAAAGGGGAAAGCCATGCCATCGTTGCAGCCAGACTCAGCGGAGATGAGGTCGCGCAGATGCTTGGGTACACGCTTTGCAAACTTGCCCTTTCCGACGACTGACGATGCCAAGACGGGGTCGGTGGCGGTGACACAGGCGGCGACAACGAGAGACTCAAGCCAGCTGAGGGCGGGCACCATCCACCAGACAAAGAGGCTGACGACGAGCCAGCCAAAAGTCATGACGGGAAGGAGTAGAAAGACGACAGACTTCCAATGCCGCTCCATGTAAAATTTTGGTAATTCGACACCGACAGCGAAACATTGGACGACGAGAACGATTCTGGAAAACTCAATGGTGACAATATCAACGTTGCCCCAGTCGCCGGGGTTGATGAGGTTGGCGGCATGAGGACCAAAGATGACGCCGCAGATGGTGGCAACGGTAGCTTCACCAATGTACATGCGCTCCTTGATAAAGGAGGAGCAAAGCATGAAGAGAGTGGTGAAGCCGCCGAGGATAACGTAGACCAAATGCGGCTTTGTGACGCTTAGATGATCCCACGCCATGGCTGCTGTGTGTTTATTTCGGCAAACTTGGAAGTGGTGATGCGGGTGTTTGGGAGCAAAGTCGGAGACAAGGTCGGGATCGGCCGGCCGTGTACAGGCGAGAATACCACCGTGGTCGTCCGAGAATGTAAGAGAGATGTAGAGTCTGCCCGTGCCAATCACTTCAAGAAGGCAGCCCCCCAGTCAATCGAAGCCGAACCACGAAGATTGCGAGTTGGATACATGCGCCGGGACAGCTATTGCGCAATGATGTGTGATAACTCGGCGATTTAACACGTTATTGAAGCAAACTAGACTGAGCAGTCTGATTATGCCAACAGCGAAACAAACGTCGCAAACGCGATATCGTAGCGGTCGTGGTGGTCGGGATATATCGGAGTCGCAAACGCGCGTTTGGTAGTGGCGGATTGCGATGACAAAACGATCAAACAGCGAACCAGATTCTGATACGCAGTCTCGCTCGTTATTGATCTCGGCTCGTTCCCCTCAGCAATAAAAGCAAAGACAGGAGAAGAGAGAAAAATGCCAGATCAGATAATGCGGAAGTAAGGTGAAGGGCGGTTCTAGGTAGGCAGTGTGGCTAACAATTCGGAAGACGGGGATGTTATTATTCTTCTCTTACCCGTCTGGCTGTCTGTCGGGCTGGCCGAGTCCAAAGAAAGGGCCAAAAAAAAAAAAAGGCAGCAGCCCCACGTTCCACTGACGACGCCGCTAACGGTGGGGCTAGGCTTGTAAACACATCCACTGCAGCCACTGTAGACGCACAATGGACCACTAACAGTCCACTGAGTGACCCTGATGTCGTTGCAGGTTGCCCACTATCAGTGCCCTGGTTGTTCCAAGTTTTCGTTCGAGATTGCGATGTCCGGGCAGCTCCGAGGAGATTGCCTGTAGTTGTGATGGTCGTGAAAGATTCGTGCTATCTGGGCTACATGATCAGACATCCATTTCATAAATTTAACACGCTCTTGTAAGAATGTTTTGGCGTCTAGATGCAACAGCACTTTTCACTCGAGGGCGTTGGCCACTCCAGACACCCCAAATGCCCCGCGGAGTCGCTGTATTCGAGGCTCTGGGTCACCACTGGACCCCAGCCGCTGACGTAGCCCAGCAGACGAATCAGACGCGCTGCGCATCACCTGGACCCTCTATTGCAACATGGTCGATCGGTGGCTCTTTTTTTTTTCATGCCTGCTAGGTATTCGTATAGAGGACGGAGGCAAGTATATGCCGGCTTCGTTGACTATCTATCGGCAACTGAGTTGGAATGGTAGGTACTGTACGATGGCGCACGGTAATGCTCAATAAATAATAGCGACTTGCTGCAAATCGCATTGTACTACTGGCGGACTGCACACCCGTCAGGTAAGTATGGCTGGTTATGCTTATTATTCCAACAGTCCACCCGCTCCGCTGATTCTGATGGGTCACCGGAAATAAACATGCATTTGCCGGCCAGCGGTAGCGTCCCGAGTAAAAGTTTCTTTTCCAATGACTGAGCAAATTCGCACCTATACTTCAGTCGTCACAACCTGCCAATATACAAGGTAGGTAACCAGGCGCTTCTCCTCTTATTACGTTTTCTAATGGCTTATCCCTTTGCAAATCCAATCCCCTTCTGCCCTCCCTCGTACCCCCGCCCACGATCGCTGTCAGCCAAGCGACCAAAAAAGAAATATCTCCAGTTCTTTTGTAAGATGCAGATGAGCGACAAGCACCATGGCTTCCTCCCCTCCCCTCCCCTCCCCTACCTAGTGCATCTTGGCGACGACCCCAGGTTCTCAGAGGGATCTGTCCGCTTGGCATGGCGATTTGTGCAGCGTATCATCTCTACTTGGCAGTGCCTATCACTCTTCAGCTGGGCGCTGCCCGTCGATTGGAGGCCGCAGGTTTCCGACATTGTTACACCGCAACACTTGCTCTTGCTGCAGATCCGCGTAGACTTTCCCGCACTTGGTTGCTTTACTACTGACCCCGCTCTCTGAAGCCAAGCCCGTATCTCATTGCCTATCCGACGTCACCTTGCAGAAAAAGATAGATCCTTTTTGGAACGCAAGCTAGAGAGGTATACCGCTCGCAAAGACCTGGTATGCCCTGGCACAAATGCTCTTCTACCACGGACAGGACAAAGACTACCCAAGCACAGAGTTCAGTATCAGTTCCTGTCTATAGCCGCTGCAAATTCCATAAATTATCTGTCTAGTGTAATAATATAGACAAAATATTACTCATCTCTCAGCCATCTCTCCATTACAGTCGGCTCTCGTCATCCCCGTTACCATCCTGTCCCTGCCAAAACGCCGATCTCACACCATCAGTGGCAAACTGCCCAGGCCCAATACATCCTCGATACCAAATGTCCCTATAACGCCCAAAGTACAAATATAATACCGTCTTGCCACAATTATCGTCCAGCTACATGAAAATGGCTGCGAAAACGACTCCAGCTACTCCCAGCAGTCTCACCTCCACCCGTGTGCCTTGCGCGAGTTGATCGAGCGGAATCTCAAACGGACTGCCACCGCCGGAGCCTGGGATTTGCGCAGGCCTAATTTCAGTAGTTGTGGTTGCAGGTGTAGATACTGAGGAAGAAGAGGAACTAGCCTCGTTCTCCTTCACTTGAGTGCTCGTCTCCGTTGAGGCGCTGCTAGTGCTTTCAATCGACGTCGAGCTTGTGCTAGATGTCTCTTCTTCGGATATCGTTGATGTCGGAACTGGTCTTGGAGTAATGCGTGTCGTTGCCGTTATGGTCGACGTGACTTTAGGCTCAGTGCAAGTTCTCGAATCGTCGCAAGACGTTGTCGAAGATGGCGGCGGCGGTGGTGGTGGTGGTGGCGGACGTGTCGACGATGGCTTAGAACTGCTCTTCTGGCATAATGCATTGACCAGGTTTCCATTCTGCGCCTCGTATATGAGTGTATTTGGCTTCGCATCTACCGTAACGCATGATGCTCGTATGTTTGACTCCACGCGTCGTAGTGCCTGCTTGCACGCATTGGAGCACTGGTTGGTATTCATAAAGTCTGCCAGATCGCATCCAAATATCGGCGTATTATAGGCAAAAATACAACTGAGCGGCACGGAGAATGATGTTATCGTCTCCACAGACGACAGTGTAAGCAAGGCGCTGGAGGCTGGCCTGGCGAGTGCCATCACCATAAGCGCCCAAGCCGCCCATTTAGCATCTCTCTGGCCCATTGCTCGCCTCGTTTCTGTCGACTGTGTCGTGATTGTCGTTTCTCGCTCACCAAAGAAAATGCGATTCCAAAAGTCTTTAGGCCCGTGATTTGCTTTGAACTTGTTCTTTATGCGAAGTTTTGCTCGACTAAGGGCAGGGTCGTGGCAGGAACAATGCGAAACGCAAACTGTCGCAGGGTGGCTCGTGATGTCACTGTGTAAAGTGGAAGGTACTAGCCACTAGGTTGTCCAAACTCCATGCACCCAATCGTTTGGGGATGATCTCCAAGTTCTGTAGCTGTACTATAATGTTTCGGTGCCACGAGTCGTCTGTGGTTCGTTATGCGTTTGCTGTCGTGGGCTAGTAGTAGCAAGCCGGAGCGAGAAACAGCATGTGTCTTTCTCGTCGTTGCCAACTACAACTTTATGCGTAAAGCGTTGTGGAAACGAAGAAAATAAAAACAATTTAAATCTTGTAGATTTGCCAAAGACACAGCACGCCTTAGCAGGTATGTAATTAAGACTCAGGACACGGGACAAAGGAAGGTATATGTGTGGGATTGCCCAAAAACCGACATTCAAACGCCGTGTATTAACACCTGTCGGCAACTCTAATAGCCACATCATTTGTCCGTTTCCCAGAGCCGCTCATGTTCAAAGAAAATCGACACATAGGCGGCCCGACTTTGAGGCGCAATTCACTGGACAGCATCAGCTATTAGCTGGAATGGTCTTGGCCACCGGCTGCATGAGCTGCGCGGCCGGGTCAGGAAAAAATACACAATAAACGCTTACAACCAATAAGCAGGGTGCATCCGGGTACTTACCAGACATTCCATTGAGATTAGGGAATCACTCGTCTTGCAAGATGGAAGCATAAAACGAAACGTTGGCGTGTTTGAGAATTACCCCAAGCACACCATTTCTTTCGCTGTGATTGGTCAGCCAAAATTATTCAGCTCTAGGGTAGCTAACGCCATCTATTATTACATAACCTGCGTTTTCGGTCTATTCTAAGTACAGGTGCAGTTGATTTATGAGATTATTGTTTGGTAATTAACTTTACGTGTATCGATTTTGTTTTGTAGAATTATTGTTTGTTTTTCCGAGTTAGGCACAGCAACGTCGTACATAACTACACCATCCTAAAGGGCTATGGGGGGAATGTGAGAATTGCAAAAGCACAATGTAAAACTAAATTTACTAAAACGGAACTTGATGAAAACATGGCTCTGTGAACAATAAAGTAAAATCTAAAACAAAAAACTTGCTCATCTCCCAATAAGCGTCATTCCAACCAACGAAACCATACAGCTTGCAAAGACGCCCAAGGTTTGGTGATGCATCTTCCAACCAGCAGAATCGACTCTCTCCTGAACCTCATCCACAAACAGCCCGATTACATTTCCCCTAGGCCAATACTCACAAGCCAAAAACCAGCCTCTCTCTCCACACAACCGCCTCCCACAGCCGACAGCAGACGTATTCTTCCAAACCATCTGCGTAAAGTGTCCCGTTTCCTTACTAAACTCTCCCTCATCAAAGTCATATTCCTCCCTCTCGTCGCCCCAGGCTTCTACCGCCGCAGATGCATTCGCATACCCAATGGCAATATTCTCGCCATAGGGCCCGCCAGAGTGCTCAAACTCGCAGTCGTCGTTTTCGGCGAGATAGTCTTCTGCAAAGTCGGCAAGAGTATCGTTCCACTTTACGTCGCTTGCATTGTGCTGAGTGCGGTAGGTATTCGTGCTGTTGAGCATGGCAGAAGTAAACTGCTCAATTTTCGAATAAGAGGGCTCGGTGGATGGTATTGCCGGCGGAACCGTTACAGTCACCATGACTGCGAGCGCTGAGCACGCGAGCGCTGACGTCGCTGCTATTTGCGCGAGCTTCATGTCTGTATAATTTGTATAATAAGCACCACGATGTTGTCAATATGGTGGCTTCCGTGTAAGCAGCATTTTCAGCATCAAAATGTGCAAATGATACTGAGACATGCATATCATCATAGGGATGTAGCTAAATAATGCAGCATGTTCCGCTGTGCTGGCCAACTCATCAAGATATATTAAATTCTGCAGCCTTTGTTCGTCGTGCTCTTGGCAGATGATGTGGCTTTGTCGTGGTGGCAAATATTGCTGCTCCTTTCCTAGGGCAAAGTACAAACAGCCAATCAACGGTAAATTTATTATGCCCTGCTTAATTTCACTGTCCATTGTAAAAAAAAGACTATAATATTAGTTGCTATCAATACAGTTTCTAAGCTTGCCTGGCTACATTGCCGGATTGGTGTCTAAGCTTGACCTGCGCGGTTTGTAGACTGTTGTGAAACGCAGGCCTCGCGAAACGGCCCGCCTAGGCGGCTAGTAAAACGTTCAAGACCGGTCGAATCCGATAAGCTATGAGGAATCAGAATACGTGAAAATGTATTTCTTACTTTAGTACGTATTGGAATCCACGTCATTTTGAGACGAGCCGTAAGAGTAGCTATGTTTGGTAACACTGTGCGTAATGATCCTTGAACACCTTTCGTGCCTTTGCTTGGCTATAGAAGAGGGCCATTTGAGCGATACTGGTAGAGTGCAAGTTCATACTAACACTTTAATTAAGGTACGTTTTGAGACCCGTCCGTACTTATTCTAGGGTGGCAATTATGCACGTTATTATCATCGAAGAATGAATTGGTTATTAGGAACGAGCTGCATTGGTAAAACGGTCGCCGAAAAGAGAGGTGGATAAATCCGAGTTTCCAGCTGAGAAAGACTGTGCATGTAAGAGATTACCGGTAATTAACGACCTGTTCTGAAGAACATCATGCATTAAACTCACAGTATGCGAGTATGCGCAAAGTCTTGTCGTTATTTATAACCTGGGTATTCTGTGCACAATAAATTCCTCCAACACGATGAAAGGCTGGATCACGAAATGAACACTACTATTGCCGGCCAGGGAGACAAAGAGCAAGCGACTTCGGCACTTACATGAGAAAACATCTCTCTAAACTAACGTGTAAAGACACCAACCACTTAAGGCCAGAGATTAGGTCGATTTATGGGAGCAACGTGCTGCAGCTTGAGCGCGCCAGGCGCCACATCCAAACGGTCTAATATTCAAAGAGAAACCTACGCCGCAAATGGGTAAAACTAGGGGACCCGTACAGGAGAAACGTCCAAAGAGATGCAGCAAAAAGGCCAGCCACAGTGGGTTATGGCCTGTAATGCCTCGAGCTGTGTGGTTGCACGTCTTGCACAAGAACACGCAAGTGGAACCTCGTGTGGGCCAGCACGGTTCTTGGATCCTTCATAGCTCCAAGGCTGGGTCCGGGGAAACGATCCTCTCTCGGTTGACTCATAAGAAAGGCTAGCACGGAGATTGTTCTCCCTTTTGCAGGCCACTGTACCCGGGCTGAGAGCTTCGGTAATACGAGTAAAAATACCAGCCCAGCACATCCAATGCCATGGTCTTGCCACGTCGTATGACTAGGGGGGATGAGAAACAAAGATGCTGCTTTCCTGTACTTGGGTCATGGTTCAGTAGGGGTAGCAGTACCAGGAGACGAGCGAGGCAGCCACATGGCCACTGACAATGCCCGACGCTTCCGTTGGCTGAGGCGTCTGCATGCACAGTTGGGGCAATATTGGGGTAGCAAGCCCATGTCCATTGTTGGATGCATGCAAGGTGCGGCTCAGATCCCAAAACGACAAGCTGCATTCTAACGTAATGAGTTCTCGCGAGTACATTATTACTTCGCCGAAGCAGACAACTGGTTCAATCCGTCGCAAGTAGCGATTATAGTATGCTATAATAACCATTGTTAAGCCTATCGTCTCTACCTAAAGCACGCATAATGTGACAGGCTATTCATTTCACTTGTCGTAAGCAGATACGCGGCCTATTTCCAGACTTACCGCGGCCTGGTTTCGCGAATGATACTTGCCTCGGGCGGCCTCATCACATGTCCCTGTAGCCGAAGACCGGGCTTGTTAGCTGTTACAAACATTTTTGCAAAATAGTAGTCGGCTACTCTAGCTGCCGTAAAACCGACCTCGTGGATGACAAACGTACAGCTTGTTTCGCCATTTCGCCACCTCAGTATATACTCTTTTACGTGTATATTAGTCTCTCATTGTCGAGGAGTCAATAAACTCATAGCCAGCGCCAGAATTCTCCTCTTTTTTCCGTACCAGCAGAGCCAAATGTTGAACATGTATCGGCACAAACGCTAGGAAACCACGGCGCACTGTGTTGTGGCGTTTCTGCACCATCCCAATCTGGCGCAAGTCTGGGGTACAGGATGCTACCACAAGCACAGGGCAACAAAGATCCAAAAGGTCCAAGCTCAACCCGCCACAGGGTTCAAAAATCATCGTAGGCGGCCTTCCCCGGAGTCGGAGTTGATAAAAGCCCAGATAATCCTCATTGGCCTTTTGTGAATTTCTATACGCGGCTCACTAATACAACAGTCGCTCTATCACCTCACCTTCCATGGCGTAGATAAGAGGCAAGCCGGGCAGGATTTCGCTTGGAGTGGGGGGCCCAAGGCCACGGAGACTCGGAGCATCTTTTTGTGCACCAGCGAGCTCGCATTGCCGAACACTAATAGTACCCGTAGGGAGAGCTGGTAGTAGTAGTAGTAGTATGTAGTAGGCCAATCCTTGCCATATCTGTACGAAGAGCTGCTAGCGTCGCCGCTGTTGCCGTGGCTTTAGGCAGAACAAGCATCCGTACTTTAGCCCTGGCCAATAATATGGGCAATAGCATGCAGCCTGTTAAGTACGCGACACTGCCAAATGACATGCAGTTGCATGGGCTGTGGAAAATACATTAGCTCAAGAGCTCTGCGGGCTGCCTCAATTGAATGTAGCGTAGTTTATAACTTGTCTGCACGCTCGCTAGCAAGAGCACTGGGATGAGGAGAAAAGATGTACCCCGGTATATTACGCGGGAAAGTGATATTACTTTGTCTGCGTGTAGTTAAAGTGCATATTTTACATTAGATGGCATAGATGAGACAATGCGGTTTATAGTGCAAAAAGTAGTACACTACGCAAGCGGCCATCGAAAGACCGGCTCTATACACTTCACTCTTGGCATGTACACATATCACAGCCCATCATAGCTGACAGAAAAACTGCCAGCGTCTGCTTGAAATACGGACTCGTAAAACGAGCCACAGAGCGTATCGAGTAATCGATAAGAGCCCTGTATAAAATGACAAGCCTGGCACATTCGGTTAACAATCGGGCTGCAAGGTCCTTGTTGTTTAAGACATGGCGCTTCAGCATAAGGAGTGCAATGCATCCCTGTGCAGAGCTTGTCGCAGCTATTCCTCCATGGACGTCAGTGGCACAGTATTCAAATCTATATATGAGCACATACAGGCCGCGGAGACTTTGCAGGACGAGGCCAAAGGAGATTAATGACACACACTGTGCCGCCCATCAGCGAGCGACCATACAGATACGCACTAATTAGCACAGGCCACTAGAAAAACAGCAACATGCGGCTGATCAATCAGAGCCTTGTGTGCTTCGCAGGCCCCCTGCAAAACATGGAGCTGTTCGAGAATCGATCGACTGTTAGCAGCCCGTCGCTGTGGCGCTCGTTTGTGGGTGGGTGGCTTTTTTCCGCCTATTCGTGCCACATCTCGCACTTCGTACCTCGTACCATGAAAAGTAATTGAGGCGTTGAATCCAGGTGGGCGAGAGCATTTGTTTTGGGTATTATGGTAATAACTCGAGCGCCGTCCATTGCTTTCACGTCGCTAATGAGGTCTTGGCTTAGAAGAAAAAGAGTAAATGAAAAAAAAAAAAACGTGTAAGAAGGATCAAGGTGGCGCAAGCATGGCTTCTTTGTGGGCGACAACGGCGGGAAGTTTATACCTCAACCAAAGGAGCGGCCGGGTTGCGTCCTCCGAATGCGGCTTACTGCGTTACATCTGTCTAGATACTACTTTTTTGTTGAGATGATGGTGTACCACAGGGGCGGCAACGAGGGGTAGAGAGAGAGAGATGGTGATCGGGCCTGTCAGACCAACAACCCCAATTCTGATCTAGCGAGAATAGCCGCATCGGACGCACTGATTTGGTGCCGCCAAACTTTCATACAAGGTGAGGGATGGCTCAGACCATTGTTATTGACGAACAATACTTTCACCAAAGACGTACAATATGACAGTATAAATTACAGGGAAATTGAAGCCGCGTAATAAGGCGATATACTCGTATCAAACCGCGACATGTTCAGCTATTCGGCCATACATATTACCATATTACAGTTTTAAAAAGTAACGAGCAATCTGGTCGACAGGGGATCGCAAAGCGGTGGCCCGCACTGTGCGGAGATGGGTTTTAGTCCGGCCGAGTGTCTCTGAGGGCAGGCGGCCTTCGGGGGCTCTTTAGCGGCAGCTTGGCAGCGCAGTCTAGCACGGATTGGGGCGCACCCAGATGTCGTTGCAGGGTCCCGTAGGGAGGAGCCCACAAACAGCGCTATCTTTTTTTTTTTTTTTTTTTTTTTTTTTTTTTTTTTTTTTTTTTTTAATAAATAAATTTTGTATTCCCTATAGAAGTTCAAAATTCTCACAACACACTTTATGGAGCCTGTTGAGTTTACAAACGCTACCATTTGGCGCCTGTACGCCCCGAGAGCTTCCGCTTTTTCCTGCCGCACAGCGAAGACAGCAGCGGGCATAGACTCCACCTATTAGCTGGGTTAAGCTTCAGCTTCGTAAAGGGTCACGCCCGCACCGCCAACCCACTGCAACAAGGCAACATTTGCTGGCGCCAGTAACACAAGACGGTTCATAAATAAATGTGCTTTTCCTTCTTTCCTTCTTTCTTTCTTCAGCCGCCCTGCTTTCCCTCCTCTACTCATCCAATTTCAGCTCAAGATCTTCTCTACAGCCCTTTCACTTGCTACCCAGCATTACCAACTGTACGTGTCCTATTAACCATCTCCTCTCCCTAGGTCGGAGTCGGCTTTGGGAACCTTGAAACCCCGCAAGGAACCTGAAGCTCGTCCGTTTCCTGCCTCCCCCCACCGCCACCTATTCAGGCTCCCCGCCAAACGACCGACTACTGCCCAGTCATCCCTTCAACCTCTACCTCGCAACAACGAAGCTGCATCTAAAGACCACAACCCAGACTGCCCTGCTAATCACCACACAGTGCAGAACTGATCAAAATGGCCGACGCAAAGCCCGCACAGAAGGTTTGGCTCGTCTCCAACGACAACGCCACTATTGAAGTCGGTACGTAAGCTCGTGGACTTGCCCATGTCGCAACGTCATCTCGTTTGCTTCTTGGGAGTGATGACTGACCAAATGTCTGCAGACCGTGTCGTCGCCGAGCGCTCTATGCTCATCAAGAACATGCTTGAAGATGTTGGTGATGAAAGCATTCGCCAGGATAACCCCATTCCTATCCCCAACGTACGTGCCTGGCCGACCATCGCCGCTCCCTTGAGGCCGTGATCAAACGGAAAATCACTGACAATCTTCATTCCAGGTGAACGAAGCTGTGCTCCGCAAAGTCATCGAGTGGTGCGAGCACCACCGCAACGATCCCCCTCAGGCCCAGGACGACGAGTCTGATGCCCGCAAGAAGACGACAGATATTGAGGAGTGGGACCAGAAGTTCATGCAGGTCGACCAAGAAATGCTCTTTGAGATTATCCTGGTATGTTTTGCTTCTTCTACCATCCAAAACCGATAGCTCGTTCTCTTTGCTAACCGCTACTGCTTAATGCAGGCTTCCAACTACCTTGACATCAAGCCCCTCCTCGACGTTGGCTGCAAAACCGTCGCCAATATGATTAAGGGCAAGTCTCCCGAGGAGATTCGCAAGACATTCAACATCACAAACGATTTCACTCCGGAAGAAGAAGAGCAGATTCGCCGGGAGAACGAGTGGGCCGAGGACAGATAAGGAAAACGTTAATCACAGTTATTGCTTCATGACGTATCAGTTGAGAGTTGGTTTTTTTTCATTTGAACTTACGAAATCTGTAACTTGCTTCCCGACACCCCGTTTCGCGATACACTACTGGCGTTGATTGGGTTTGATTATAGGGAGACAGAGAGGGTGATGAAATGGTTGCTACGAGGCTGTACGGGCACTTTCGATAAAGATAGTACAATGGGAAACATGAAACATTTAACAACACAGTCTCTTAATGTCTGCAACAGTCTCTAAATACCTGACGCTGTGCCATATGCCCAACCTCGGATGAACTATTGGGCACGAGGCAGTATATCGCCCTAGACGTAATACATGGCACAAAAGACAAAAACAAGCACCACAACCTACCTAGTGAGGAGCAGCGCAGCTATATCGTGTTCAAAGCCCAAGTGACTTCGCAAACGCAGAACACATCGCTTGGCAAACACCATAAGGTATTAAGCACAATTTCACCAACGGAACAAGACAAGGTAAAAGTCATCAAATATTTGTCTTTTTTTTTATATTCCTTTCCCCTATGACCGACCGTGATATGAAGCAATATCAATTGTAAAAAAAAACCAACAAAGGGTCCTCCCAGCTCGTCTAGAAAAAAACAAAAGAAAGAAAAGTCCAAGGCGCAACAGAAGTGTTCCAGAAAAGAGAGACCGCCAAGAGTCAGCAAGAAACTCTCTTCCCTTTCACCTTTCCTCCCTCCCCTTTTTCTCATCCTGCCATTTTGCAGGGTAGAAATTCAGTTGAAAAAAAGAAACACTTCCTTGTTCTACCTCTTTTCTAGACGAATACCACCGGGAATACGGAAACCTCATGCAACCACTTCACTTCATCGCTGAGCGTTGTATTCTTCCTTCAAAAGCCCATGTTCCCCCATCTTCCAAACCGAAACCTGCACAAGGAGTAGACCGTCGTGGGGACAAAACGAGGAGGGAGAGAGGAGAGTAATGTCGCGGGTTTTGTGGATTAGATGACGAAGACGGTTGTCTATTCCTCTAGGTCGATTGAAGGATGATGGGACATGGATATTGAAGAAGAGCAGGATTTTTTGTTTTTAAAAGACATAGTCGAGTGCACGCAAAGAAAGAAAAACGCCAAGGGGTGATCTGTTTAGATACCCAGCTTCGTCTTCCTCCAGTGCCTGCGCTTAGCGTTGTAGCTGTGAGAGAAAGAAAAACGTTAGCGTACTGCAGATTTCCTAGAAGGCGTTCTCGCAAAGTCGTGGTTCGATAGGAAAAAGAAGTCGTCGCCGTCGCCGTTTACGTAAGGGACGTTGCTTGTTCGGACACTTTTGGGTATCGAATATCGCTACTGCGTGAAGTCCGTTGAAAGAGAGAGAATAAAAAGGGAACCTACCGGACAGCGTTGTTGGTGCGGAGGCGAACCCATTGGGGCACAGGGCGGTTCTGCTTCTGCGCCTTGGCAAGCTTCTGCTTGGTACGGAAGGTCTTGTTGCTCTATATCCAAAGAAAAATCAGTCAGCAATTCTGGGTTTCCTCCAAAATTCAATAATTCAGCCGACAGGTCATTTGATTCTTCTCTCGATGCTCTGCCGGAAAGTCGCTGCGTTTCAAATGGACTCCCTCCAGGGCCTCGAAAAAGATTCCATTGTCGCCTTGACCGCGCGAGAAACCGAGAACAGCATCAACACGGCGAAAAGTTCGGCATCGAATCGAAAGAAAGAATCAAAGACTCGGTTTTCGAAATGAATTATAGGGCGTTGTCTAGCATACCGGCATCTTGACGATCGTTGGCTGTGTCGAGTCGAATTGACGAGGATGGGTGGTTTCGTGGAGTTGCAGGCGTCAAAGGATTTTTGGACTGGCGCAGCCCACCAGAGGGCGTAAAGCCCTAGACGAGCCGGCGTAAGAGTAGGCGAAAAGGGAAAAATTGCGTGGGTGTGGCTTGTTGTGTGGCGCAGACGGATATTGACACCTGAGGCGGGAAATTTTGCCGAGGGGGCCGCCTGTTCGCCACCTTGTTGGAACGTCTCTGACGCTTTGCCATATTTGGACTAGTGGCTTTCTGAGGCCAGATTATTAAGGTGGTGAGGGCGACAATTGTAGGTATTAGATGGCACACTTGGACTAGCACGTGAAGCTATGGAAGTGGTGAACGTGTCTTTGCTCATACTTGGCCGAGACTTTGGAAGAGTTCAAGTTGACAGGATGGAATCTGTGTTAGACCTCTGATTTAAACTAGGAGCAGCTTCGAGGTAAAATAGTGTGCTTGAGCTATTCGGATCCTGCATGTGAGAAGTGGTCAAATCGAAGATCGCCCGCCAAAATCGGTCTCGTATTCGGCAACTGGAGAGGATCAATTATACAAGCCAGACGTGGCAGCCAGAAAGCTCTTCAATATCCTTATAAAATTTCCATTTAGCAAAAACGAGCGTTTTCAACTGTCAAAATAGCCTCTGTAAGCAAACTGCTGTCGCATACCCGATCCAGATTTATTCTGTCCAACTAGACCGGCTCACCCCGAGGCCGTACAGAGGGACACCTCTCACCCGGGGCCCGCCCGCCAGGCGGCACTTGGGGATGCATCGCCGCCGACCCAGCCAGAATAGGGGACAGTATTCCTAATAAACGGCCGCTAGACCGGTTTGTTTCTACCTCTTGCACCATATCAACACGCGTTAGGCAATAAGACCAGAAGATACAGTTTCGTATCTTACTGGCCGACGAGCATTATTTTCATCGAGCTTTGTTTTTTCTTCGTTTTTAATCCTACGTACATAATACCCCTCTTGCGCCGCGGCCCTAAACGTTGTGTTTGGTAGTACGACTTCCTCGACTTCTCCCTTGCTGGGGTTTCTTTTGACGACCCGCGCGACTCCACGCAAGCTATACCTGTAGTACGAATCGACGGCGTTCGTACCCCGGAATTGCGACAGAAACTGCATAACGACCGGTGTGATTACCAATAGAGGAACTTGAGCTCCTTGTGGCAGGCAGACAGACAAGATGGGCGCTTCCGTGTCATGGCTTTCGAACCTGCTGTGGGCAAAGAAGGAGATTCGCATCCTGATTCTCGGCTTGGTATGACGATTTCGCGGCGAGTCAACGGGGACGAGCAAACGTGAGCGGAGGGTGTGCGAAGCTAACTTGGGTTTCTCATGGATAGGATAACGCCGGAAAGACGACGCTGCTATACAGACTAAAGGTACCGGAATCTTTGCCCTCGCTACGCCGGTTAGGTCTACAAAGACAAAACTAACATTTGCATCGCTAGATTGGCGAAGTCGTCACAACGATACCAACGATAGGATTCAATGTTGAATCCGTCACCTACAAAAACCTAAATTTCAACGTCTGGGTACGTCTACCACTGACAGGCCCCGGAAGGTCTTCCATTTACCATTTACATCGTCCAACATCTACTGACGCACGTTTTCCTTTCCTCCGTACAGGATCTCGGCGGCCAAACCAGCATCCGCCCCTACTGGCGCTGCTACTACGCCAACACAGCCGCCGTCATCTTCGTCGTCGATTCAACCGACATTGACCGCCTGCAGACGGCCGCGGACGAGCTGGCAGCAATGCTAAACGAGGAAGAGCTCAAGGACGCTGCGCTGCTCGTCTTTGCGAATAAACAGGACCAGCCTGGCGCCAAGGGTGCGGGCGAGATTTCCGAAGCGCTTCGCCTGGGGGAGCTGCGAGATCGCAACTGGAGCATCATGGCTTGCTCGGCTGTTGATGGCAGTGGTGTCAATGAGGGCATGGATTGGCTGGTGGTGAGTTCTTTTTGTTTCTTCATCCTGGCCTTCTTTCTGGCTTGCCCGATCCAAAACTAACTGATTTTTTTTTCTAGACGACTGTTTCCCAAGACTAAATCGCGTAACAAACACCAATACGAGAATGCTAACATTGAAACCTTTGTACAACAACATTCATGGCGGTAGAGGTTAAAACAAATAAACATTGCAAAAAAAAAAATACAGAGATGGCATTTGGAGATTCGTCGCAATACCTGGGTAGACAAAGCAAAGCAACAGCGCAGCGAACTGGTCCGGCGTCCTGGGACATGGGAGAAGGAAAACAAGAATAAATTCCAATGGGGTGTAACCTAAGCAGAGCCTGTAATCGAGGAAGGAAAGAATGGGGTACATAGTATCAGAAGGGGAAGCGGGCATGATTTGATTACCTTTTATTTTCAAGTTATTGAAATGGCATCACAAGTTGACGTTTTTTGGTGTAATGCATACAACACTTATTTACTCGCTGCATTGGACAATGTTCTCACAACATACATGATATAAAACTTTTTAGGGCATAGGGTTGTTGAGGTTTTCCATCTACATAAATCACAGTGCACAAAAGAGACAACAGAAAAAAAAAAGAGTTGGCGAAACGTTGTTTCGTATTGATATTAACTAGACTTGCCAAGGAAAAGGGACAATGTCAAGGTCAAAAAAACGACGGCGAAAACAAGCGAGCAGAGGACCCTAAATTGTTTCCTAGGAGCTTTGAGCCACGCAGCGACTTACGGCTGAAGACCCAAAACCCCCCGCGACCACGTTTAATTCCTTCTCAGACGGCGAGTAGCGGCAGAGATCAACAAGTCGACACACGATCCACCATGTCAAACCCCCCAGTCTCCTGGACTGTTGTTAATGGGGAGGCTGGTTTCTGCAGTCTACCAGTTGGTTGCGCCGAACTCCGAAGTCCTGCGTGACCTGGCACAACAGATACATTCGTTGGCCGTCCGTTTGTGTATTTGACTAAAATATCCAGCATCTCGTAACATTGGGGCCGTGTGTAACCCGTACACAGGCGCTACCTAGCCTCGCCGGTTGACTTGCCCTCCCGAGTTGTGTTACCAACCAAGGGATCGTAGACCAGCACGACAGGGTAGCCCAGGGAAAGATGCATGAGGTGGCCAGCAACTGCACGGCAGTCTGGCGATTACCTCGTTGCTTCCACCTGCGTACGGACAGCCCACCATAAACCATGCCGCAGACGGGCAAAGGCCCCTTGACTGCGGCGGGTTCCATTGTAGGGAGATGATCTACAATGTCGCCTTGCATCACCACATGATATCTATTCACTCACCGACGAGGGAGTGAGTTAGATATGGCGGTTGTCTGTGGCCATACAAGGCTGTGCTTCCAGGCGAACGAGCAATCCCCAATAGAATGTGCGCAGCATCATCTCAAACGGGAGCTCGCATCGCCCAAAACCACTCGCGCGACCCTACCATACCGGATGGTAAAATCGAGCAATTATTCCATCGACAGCCAGTGTCCGCAACAGCAGATTATCCAGATAATGCAGCGTTGCAACGGATTGTATGCTTCAGTATGACGGTCGAAATATGAGGATTCAAGAAGCCAGCCTAATATTCACAAAATCGACAAATGGCGCACTATGGCGAATCGAAAACAAGTGGTGTAAATGAGCGTACAGGTCGTAACGGCGCTTCATGCTCATCAAGTATAGTCCGATTCGTCATATTCGTCATGTTCGTCATGACAGTCATAATTCGTTAGTAGAACAAAAAGGAGAGAAAGAGCCGCTTTGATGTGTTGCCGGCAGTGTTGACGGCCATGTTTAGGCTTGGGCCATCAATCTCAATCTCATCATGTCTTGCCCATGCCGATAGAAGAAGCATTGAAGAATCCGTGACGGAAAAAAGAGAAAGAAAAAAAAGTATTCCAAAATGTAGGGGAATCGAGAAGCAAAAAGAGTTCAATCTCGGTCCGAGCCGAAATTCGTGCATCGCTGCATATCCCTCTTATCTTAAACCCAAAGCGAAAAACAAAGGGAATAAAAACAAAACCAAAAGGAAAAAAAAAAAAAGTAGGCGGAAAAGCGAACCAAGCGAATCGCATCGTGTTAGAGTCCTCTACCCGTTTGAAAGCACCCAAAATACCCTTTCCGGAGCCAGTCCATTGTACGGTAATAAATTGGAACAAAGGCCGAGCTAGCGGCTGCGTGGTATTGTGAAAGCGTACCAAGGGTCCCGTGAAGGTTGAAAGTGTCCCAAACTTGTCCCAAGTAAAACAACAGGTAATAATAAAAGCACACGCTCGCTGATTGTTGATGTAATTGTATACAAGATAAACCCGAAGAAAAAAAAGAGGTTGCCGAGAGTGGATATTTGAAGCCCGATATTGAAAAAACTCCAGTGGCCAATGCAGATGAAATAAAACGCCGAGATGCCATGAAATGCGAGTCTATGCCGCTGTCAAGTCTTTGCACACATTTGAAAAAGATTTCGATTCTCTCCAGGAGAAGACGGCAGAGCAGGGGCGGCATGGGATATTAAAATGTAGTAGCCGCGGGATAACTGCTCTGAGGTGGCCTAGACGCCGTAGGGAGTCACATTATTGGCGTGGCATAGTCTTGGAAACGCTGCCAGTCAAAGCCGTTTCCCATGACGACACTGACACCGCATTGATTTGCGGCGTACATGCTGGGGAGCGGCATGGTGGGAATCGGAGCCGTCATCTGGGGGCAACTGAAGAAGTAACCGAGAGAAGTTTGAGGCTGACTGAAGGGCATGGGTGGCGAAGTAATCTGAACGTCGTGCATGTTCATGTTTGCCCAGACAGAAGTGCTCGAGTCGGCAGAAGTAGAGGCGACACTGGGGCTGGAGGGCAAGACATGCCAGGCATCGACGGCGGGCAGAGCGGCGGGAGCTGGAGCCCACATGTGGTTGACGGGAGAGTTGGGAAGCAGGGGCGGTTGGCGGATCATTTCGACCACTTTGGGAGGAGGAGGGACGAGAGGCTTGAAGAGGTTCAAGAGGCTAGTCTTGACATCGTCGCTCTTACCGGCGAGTAGCTCGCCGGCGCCCTCTTCCTCGAGGCCCTCGAGAGCCGAGACGTGTGCGCGAAAGACAAACTTGTTGATGGCTTGGACAAAGTCTTCGTGAAGCTTCTTGGTCTGCTGTTCCTTGCCGGACCAGTCCGACGAGTTTGCCTTGGCATCGACGCAGTGAATCTCCTTGTGGTAGTCGACGAGAGCCTCGATTGTGTCAGTGGTGAGCTTGTAAGCGACCTCGTTGCGCAGGACCATGTCGACATGGACAATGTATGCTTCGAGGTGGACGAGTTGGTGGCTAAAGAGGTGCTCGTTGGGATCCGAGGGCATATCTGCTTCCGGCAGCTTGGGCAGCATCAGGGAGGCGAGGGTCCAGATGGCATTTGGCGACGACAGGGTCTCGGTGAGGCATCGTTGGTGTTGCGGGATGCTGTTGAGGGGCCTCTTGACTTTGTTGATACGCTTGAGCGTTTGGGTGAGCCAAGGCTCGACCTTGGAACCCAAGACGACATTGACGGATGAAGCGCGAGGCGCAAAAGCCGCAGCCGAAGCCGGTAGGAGCTGGACGGGCATTATCGCTGTCGTCGAGTCTATACAACCCGTGAGAGGGCGGCTGGCGGGGTTTAGCGGGTGGGGGCGTTTGCGGGAACGAGCGGGAGGTAGGCGAGAGGGGGGACTTGGTGCGCTTTCCACACCGATTAAGGGCGAAAAGAAAAGAATATCGGAAAAGAAGAAAAAGAAGCAAAGGAGAAAGAGAGAAGCAACGGTGCTGAGCAGGGAGTTATAGATTGTCAAAATATGGGATCGCCTGCTGAGCTTGCCGCAGCTGCGGACGGGAGAGGGGGGAGGTGAAGAAGGAAAAAAAAAAGGCGTCGGACGAAGGCGAGGTCGTGACGAAGAAGAGAAGAGGGGAGGGGAAGTCGATGCAGATTGGCGGCTGGGTGCAGGCGGGAGATATACTCGTACGGGGGGTGCCCTACAGTACGAGTACGCTACGGAGAGGTGAAGAAGGGCTACGGCACCGGGCATAGAAGGAGAGGAGAGGGGAGGGGAGCCACACTTGGGCAACTGTTAGCCTTCTGTAAATGCTGCGTGGTAGCAGTGGTGGTGGCCCTCCTCTAGGCCTTGGTAGCGAGGCGGCCACCGGGGCGTGCAGGCGTGTAGACAAACGTGCAGGACACTGCATGTAACCCACAAAAAGGAAGACATGGGGGCGGGATATCCAACTGAGAGAGAAGACCGAAGGTAGGAGGGGGGGGGGTCGCTAGTAGTAGAACCGGGTCTTTTCTTTTTACTCGTACCCGTACGAAGTAGTGTCGTAGGCCTACGGACGGCGTGCCAGGTAGCAGTTTTCGCCGCTGCGTGGCGGTGGTGCCCCGGGGCTAAAGAAAAAAGGCCCGTAATAGCGTTCGGCGCGGGTCGCTTGGGGCCGGCTTGTTGCCCACCTACGGTACGGAGTTCTGCTATGGTGCAGTGTGTCTTTGTACGAGTACCTACCTACAGCCCCCGGTCCGGGCTACTAGGTAGTGGGGCATGTATGCACATCGCCAGTGTTAGCCACCGCCGACAAAGATCTTTTTTTGGATGCATAGGGTGGCACTGTCTACGAGTAGTGCATGTCTCTCACGTCTCTACTCGTATCGTCTTTGGTGATCTTCCCTTGTGGAAAGTAAAGAGTGCGTCACTTAACATGTGCGTTTCCGCCGCCCTTTCAGTATTATCTATACTACAGAACAGTACAGTGCTTGTTGCACATCGGTAAAACAGTCACGAAGAATCCGGTGGCGGCCGCTATAACAATGCTAACCCTGGCTCTGCTCTGGCCACTATCTATCTGGCCCACACACCAATTTTCTGCACTCAAGTACGCCCCCAGGTACTAGTACATACAACTGCAAAGCAATCATGGCTGTGCTCAGCGACCTGCATACATACATACCGAGTACAACTTGGATAGGCGCACACACTCTCGCATAAGCAACGCAATCAGCCTCTACTTCATGCGCCATAGCTGTGTCCATGTCATGCTCGTACCTATTACCGACTAAATACTCGCACAAGCGGATTTTTGCAGAAAGCAGCCCTGCGAAGCTGAAAGCCTGCATGGCCCAGGTCTCCACGATTCCCCTGCGCTCCTGCTTGGATCCTGTACTCGTACTTTGTCATACATGCACCATTCGGAATACACGCCATCGCCGGTAACAAGGAAAGCACTTTTACTGTACTGTACTGTATAATTGCGCGACCTGATCAACGACGACGCAGCATGCCATCATGGGACTGGTGAATAGCTGCACGTATTGTATTGTGCGTGGTCCTCCACCCACCTGACTCGGACATGCTACGCCGAGTACCACAACACGCCTTCCTACCAAGTTTACGAGATGGAAAGCCAGACAAAAAGCCACACAGGCTCGGCATATGCTTTCCTTCTTCATGCGTGGTGATCCCATTTTACGAGCCGCCAGCCTTGGGGCTTATACTCACTCCCTCTTCTGTGGGTGGCGGCTACCGGGAAGCGAGCGTGGGAGAATACGTCAGCGACGCAACTCCCGGCGCTTCGTCGAACAGGGGCTCTTACAGGAACAAGAAACATGCGCTGTTATTATCATCATTATTAGCGTGACTATCAGACAGCATGACGGGCTGTTTCCTTTGCCCAGGCCGCTGTGGAGTCCTATCTAGCCCTCTATTTCCAACCTTTCTCATACTCAGAAACCTTTAGTGTCATGCAGGGGATCAATCTACTCGTAGAAGATGAGACGTCTCGGCCACTCATTGGATCTTCATCGTAGAGCTGTTCCTTTTTTCCCGTCATTTGGAAGAAAAGCGAGCGCCATCTTGCGTCGTGGTAGCGCATATCAGAAGCCACGCTTCACCCCGTCTATTAGCTGCCTCAAAGGCGACGCTTATGCAAGACGCTGGATCCGGCCTGGGGACTACTAGTCGGGATGTCCCTTCCATTTACGCGGGATGGAATGGGCGTCTAATTTACTATGCCGTGTGCCCGTTGATATTACAATTCCTCCAGGACCGGCCCAGGCGTCGTCTCGACCTACTACCGGCTCATCTCACCACCACACAATTTGAGAGTAGAACATTTTCCAAGGCCATGATACAGTTGCCGTGTTAGTTCGTGGCCATTTTAGAGCGCGCCTTGTACAGCAACTGCCGGATGTTGTGCATTTGTAGATGCGCAGATGGCTGCTTCTCGTATGTGCGTAGACGCGCCGGTCTTGATACAACCCAGACAACGCCCGGCGCTTACTGGAACACTGGACAATTACGAGGTTACGCGGCGTTGCATTCTGTCATCTCTCGTCTCATCTTTTTCTTCCCCCTGCTTAGCTCCGGCCGAGCATTACCGGTTTTCAAAACATGAACATACAATACGCCCCTACGGGTAAATTGCATGAAGCCAAGGCTTGCAGCTCACAGTATTTCACAAAGAACAAGCCTTTCGACGAAAAGGAAACAGCCGTGCCCTAAGAGCGGGAGCGCCCACCTCAAACAAGTTTCTCCCCCCCCTTCCTTCGCCATCCCGAAGATCCCGCCGTGGGTCGAGGCTTGCCAAAAGGCTGCAACCAGCAACTTGATAGGACACACGGAGTAGCGGACCGTGTCGGGGCCCTACGTTTCAACACTAGTACTGCACCAAGATGGGGTTAGCAGGAGCCCTTTTCAATTTTTTTAAAGACGGGAATCGCGATACAAAAAGGGAAAGAGCCAGGAGCCACTAATAAGAGTTGAGTGAAGTGGTGGTCGAGAAGGGCTCTTTCACGCGTTTTTTGGTTTTGGCTGGGCTGTAAGTGGGATTGGAGTGGAGGTTGAACCAAAGGCGTGTGTCTGGTCGACGAGGCCGTTGGGCGGCGTGATTGGCTGCGGCGCACAGACGGCCGATGGGAGGGCCGATGAAGGTTGTCGTGATTGGTCAGGGGCTGGCCAATGAGCGTCGCCAGGCGCGGTTTCTTGGACGAGGGTGCGTGGTCTGGAGGTGGTCGAGGCCGACAAGGAGGGTTTCCTAATGGGGACAAAAGGTGCGGAAATGTCTCGAGTAGTATGTGGTCTGTCATTTTGAAAGAGTACTTCTTCTTCTTTAATAAAATAAAGCAGTTATTACTTTGGTATGCGGTGCGACGTGAGGATTTGGCTGTATACTGACAAATGACATCTCATAATAACGGCGACTGTCGCCGTTTCATATCGCCCGTAACTGATGCAATACTCGTACATTTCTACCAAACCAGTTTCTTACAATGTAACAATACATGAACATGATACAGTTGGGGAAACACCCAATGGTCACCTCTCAAGACACCATTTTTCCAGGTTTCTACCCGCGTAAGAGCCTCATCACATGCTCGACGGCATCTGCTCTTCAGCCCACCACCACTTGCATCCACCCACGATGAGACGCGCACACACACACACACACACACACACTCTACCCACACACGCATCGACCTTAAAAACCTGCGAAATTTTACGCTTTCAAAAAGCCAAGTCTTGCACGGCAGCCGTTAATAGAGGGTGGCCCAGCACATGGAGAAAAAGCGGCGTCTTTTACCGCGCTGCTGGGTTTCGCTTGAGGAGTAATGAACGTGCACGGTGGAGAGGTCTGCCGTGAATGTACGAGTATTGCTTCTAAGGCTTTGATATTGCCCACTTGGGACGAACTAGTGCGCCCATTAGGATCAATATTCAGAGCAAAGATGTGTCCAAATGATTAGTGGCTTTAGGCGTGAATTTTTTTGTAATTTGCCGTGATTAATTTAGCTTTTTTACCGAAACCAGGCTGATGATTCTGCCTAGCCTCTGAACTGCCGTAATGTACGTTCTGTAAGTGAGTCAACTTACACGTGTACTCCACCGCGCGGGTCTTGTTTACAACAGCTGGTAAGTAGAAGATGATTGGAGAAAAATAACGATAAAAATTAAAGTAGATGTTTCAACTTCATTCTAGAAAAGCAAATAAAATCCTGTAATCCTGTTCAATGTGCTACTTGTCTCAACCAAAGAGTCATGCATGGCTTTTCACATCCGGTGCGCGGCTGTCGAGACACGGTCCACGCTTAGCATCCAAGTCATGCTCTACCCAAGACAGACGACTATACAAGTACACGTCAGACGGCATCTACCCTGGGATATCCTACCGAGGTTACATCTATTCAGGCTATCAACGGTATTGAACTTTTGACATGGTCTCGGAGGTCCTTTGCCACTCTTGAATGCCGTCATCTTGCGTGGCAGCAAGTGGCCGTTGTTCTGTGTAATAGCCAGATCTGCCCATCGGTAAGCGAAAGCAGCCATAGTTCTTTTTTTGCACATTCTACAAGGTCTCTACCTTTCGTAACTTTGTTTCTATAATTGGCAATCAAATCAAGATATTCATTTTCTTCTCATCTCCATCTTCCTACATATTGAAATCAACGTACGTACCAGTACACGCCCATCAACATGCAAAGTATCCCACATAGTCCCGGAATTACCCATGAACAGCTGAACCTATCCCAGCTTCATGCAAGTTAAAAAAAAAACCCCGTTTAAAACGCCCTTGTTAAACAATTCGCCTCTCCACTGTCCTCGCCCGATGCCAGGGGCTTCCCAGGCAAAAAAAAAGACCAAAAAAAGTGTCCCACGATATCCATGTCGAGCCACTCTCTCGGCGTCGCCGGCACGGCCGCATATAGTGACCCCCGCTGCCGTCATGCTGCATCACCGGCTCGTGGCTGTGCACGTCTGTCGTGGCTAGGTACATAGAAAATAGGCTGCCTCCCCCAAACCGCCACCTCCACAACGGCTCTTCGAATGGCCAATACTTAGCAAATTCCATATTAATCCGGGCCAAAAAAAAAAAAAAAAAAAAAAAAAAAAAAAAAAAAGACAAGAATAGCCATGTTTCTTTTTTTAGAACCTTTTATGCAAAACGAAGAATCACTGTTTGGATTTCCATTCTTTTTCTGTTAAACACTAAGCAACTTCTACCGAGGCATAACATGAAGGAAACAGAAGAGGAGGCAGACGCAGACGCCGAACAGTGCCCGCGCGGCTCTGACCGCCGCCCCTGTAAAGTCTCGAAAAGCACCTTGTTAATAAGAGTCAGTCGTCATTTGAAGCCGCGTGACCTGTATACCTTGCACATGTCCACCATCGCGGACCACTGATTAGTAGGGCATAACTTGACACGACTCTGCCATGCCTTGTCAAAACGTCAGACGGGTCCGTTGGGACGTCACGAGGCGGTTGCTTACACCACCCCCAACTAGCCGCTTCTTCGGAAACAACAGCCACGGCTCTTCGTCCTTCCCCCAACCGCGTCTCATGGTTAGCTTAGATCGTGACCGTGACCGTCTTTTTTGTAGAAGAAAGGCATTTCGTCATGGTACAGCTAATACTCTCGAGTCCTCTTCTACTCTGCTGACCCCATCCATGCAAAACCGACTCCCCTACCAGCAGACCGCTCCATTGCATACACCACAACACGCCTTTTTACCGCCCCCGAAATGATACAGTATTTACTCCACAAATGCCCGATTGATAGAAACAGTACTACTATCCACACTCACACACACCTTACACGACCCCAGTAGACTGACACAAACTTAAGCCTTGCCCGCCATGTCCTGCGCAATGTTGCGCGAAATATAATCCGCAATAGACAGTGCCGTGATCATGGGATTCACCCCGCTCGCGCTGGGGAATACACTCGCATCCGCCACATACAGGTTGTTGGTGCCCCAGACCGCTCCGCGGGGGTCAACCACGCCATCCGTCGCCTTTGCGCTCATCCGGCATGAGCCCATCTGGTGCGCCGACAGCCACGTTGCCTCGGGACCATTATTGCCAGCCTTGCGTAGCGCGCGTAGCCACTTGGCAAACTTGGGGTCGGTGAATTCGGGGTCCTGGCCGTCCCTGTAGTTCCGCTGTAGCTCTGGGTCGCCGTTTTGCGCGACGACAAACGGCTCAATGTTGGGTAGGCCGGGTTGGATTTCCAGAGCGCCCATTACGTAGCATAGCTTGGCAATGGCCTCGGTGCCGTCCATGGCGTGCTCGGCGTCAAACTCGGACGTTAGGTAGTCGATGCGAGGCGTGCCCGTTCGAGGGTCTACCCAGACGCGGCCGGTATCGCGGTCCCTAGTGATGCTGATGAAGCCGCTGAGGTTGCGATATCGCGGCGTAACGAACTTGGAGTCTACTCCGTTCCGGAAAGGTTGGACTGTAAACGCCGCATAAGGCTGCCGTTGCTGTCAGCTTCAGTCTCTAGCAAATCTCTTCGTGCTTTACCTACCACCATGCAAAGCGTCTCAATCTTGATCCCATGGCCTTTCCTGTCCAGGTTCTGGAACTCGCCGTTGTAGCTCGTAATGATGCCACCTTGCCATTGAGGTTCCTTGCCTTTGAAAAGCGCGGTAGTTATGTTGCACGGGTGAATGTGCAGGTGGCGTCCAACATTGGGATTCTGTAAAGCGAGATTTAGTCAATAACATGTCTTGTTTTCTCGTTTCCGGGGATGGTCTCTTACATCAACTCCGCTCTTGCTGAGCAGCACAGGGCTCCAAATGGAACCAGCAGAAACAACAACCTTGTTCGCGTTGATAACTACTCTTCGCTGACGACGCAGGGTTGCCTCAGTATGGATGTTGCCGTCATCGTCGCGCGCAGTCCAGATGCCCTCTACGCCCGTAGCTGTGACACCGTCCGCCGCAAAGCGAATCTTTTCCACGGTAAAACCTTCCATAAACTCGGCACCGGCGGCGGCAGCGTCAGGTAAAAACGCCACCGCCGGGCCACGCTTCTCGTTGGCGCCGCATCCAAGGTGGCATTGACCGCAGTAGTGCTCTACGCTGCCGGTATTTTGGTCGCAAACCTTGCTCTGCCAGCCAAGTTTCCTGGAGCCGTCGAGGACGACGTTGTTTTGGAAGTTGTGGCGAATGGCATCATTGCTGGCGCCTACAGCTTGCCACACACGGTCAATGCACTCGTCATACTCGGGTGAGGTAAAGAACGGCAGACCGGCAGCAGCCCATTCCTTGCGCACATAATCTTGCAACTTTAGACAGACACTCCAGTTGATGGTGCCGCCTCCGCCCCAAGTGCTGCCGGCGACTATATTGGCAGAGGAGTTGTCGGTCATGTACAGGCCACCGTTGTCGAAGAGATATTTGCCGCCGCTGACTTGGGGTAGAGGCAGCTGCTCGGGATTAAAATGGTAACCCTTGTCGACAACGACGACTTTGTGGCCCGCCTCGGCGAGATTTTTGGCAGAGACGCCGCCTCCGCACCCGGAACCAACAATAACGACATCTGTCTTCATTTGATGCGGACCCTTTCCATCCTCGATCTGAATAAACTGAAAGTCGAATCCAGTCTTGCGTTCCCAGTCACGAGGCATGTCGGCGTAGCCAGCGAGCTCTGCAAGATATGGGGTGGTGATGGCCATGGCTTTTTGTGCAATAGTGTTAATGGACTTGACCAAGACTCGCAGGAGGGTAAAGTTGGACGATGACCATGACTTGAGGATTTCTTCTCGTGCCTTGACGGGCTGGTCTGCGGGAGGAGTCCAACGACCTGTAAAGAGCAAGCTTCCGGCGTTTGTGCTAATTGTCCAAAGGTTAGCTGAAGCTGATGAGTCAGGAATTGGAACAGGCGGGCCGGGAATGCAATGCACAAAGAACTCACCCAATGAAATGCATTACTTTACCGAGTTCAAATCTTTGAGGCGTACCCGCCAGGGTAGCAATGCAGTCATTGCGAAAGCGTTCGTCGTCAATGGTTCGGCTCCCCAGAAAGTCAATAACCTTGTCGCGGGGCGGAGGGTCTTTGAAAGCGTCAAGGACGGCGTCAATCTTCTTTTCCAGCTCATCGTCCGGAATTGATAATTGCGTTTTGGAGTCTGTGACTTTGGACGCAGCAACTACAGCGGGAGTTACGCCATCAATGAGGGAGAAGAAGGTGTCCCAGCCCTGTTTGGTCATGAAGCTTGAGTTGGCCAGGGCCGGAGGCGGCGACGCCTTGTAGCCGTTGACAACAGCCATTATGAAGAAAGGACGTGAGATTATGGCGCGGATATAGCAAGCGCTGATTAAAACGCGTAAGCAGAAGAAGCCGTAGGCAGCGAGCAAGAGACGGGCGATGCGCAGAAAAGCTAAGGAATAGCTGCCTGAGAAGCTCAAGCTGTGTTGGGGTGGGTGATGAAAGCTGAGGGGAGCCGAGGCAAGTCGTCAGTCAAATGTTGGGAACTCCAGCCGTTTATCCTGAAAGTTGCAAGCTTCCCGATAGAACAGCCTAACGTAGAACAGATTAAGCAATATCAAGAAGCTACAACAGCTCCAGAGAACAACGCGATCCGCAGCGGGAGAAGGCAGTCGTATGACGAGGATGGGTGAAGGTGGAAATTTAAACTTGGGGAAGAGTACTCCGTACGGGGCGGCAAACGGAATTTGGGGGGATGGGATGGGGAAGCTTAGCCGTGACCCCACCCACTAGTAGGCGACCGACGGAGGAGCGGGCCAACCATGGATGGATGAGAGATTTAGAAGCAGTCGAGTACAAAATGGCAGGACAATGAAGCAAAAAATCGAAGAAACTCAATCTCATCTCAGCTTTATATATGCACAGGGCCGTAGTTTAGATGTAAGAAAAACATGTCTTCGTTGGGGTATGGTGTTGACAATACTTTCGACGATAAACTAACTCATACGAGCTCTGTCTTTTGAAAACAGTAACCAACAGTCACATGCTGGCGAGTTTAGATGAGAAAGAGGCGTAGAAACCCTACCCAAGTAAGAGAAGAGTTTAACTTTGGTGACGAGAACAGTACATCTTCTTTCCCTTTTTTTTTTTTTTTTTTTTTTTTTTTAAATATTATTTGCTCAATTCAACTACTCGTACGACCACCACCTCATGCCACGGAGACGGACCACCCCTGTCTCTCCGCATCCCCTGGAACCTAGACTATGCGGGGTCCCCATGGCCGCCGTGTCAGATGCCAAAGCGTGACCTACGAGTATTGTACGCGAGCGATTTAACGCCTGCACCACGCACATACTCGTACATATGCTGCTGAACGGACGATTTCGGGGGCCTCGGCAAGACCCACAGCACAGTCGACACTATACCGGATTTCCTCTTAGCGTCGACAAGGGTGGTTTTCGCCAACCTATCAAGGCGGAAGTAATCATCACCGTGTTTGAAATGTTGTGTTTCTGTTGTTTCGACGAGACACTTACTGTGCATCATTCCTCAATTGCTCATGTCTTCTTAAAGTAAATCCGACAGACCCACAGATTCAACTCAATGACCCAAGGCGCTCTCCCACTACATTATCAACTGATCCAATCCACCAACACGAATAAACGACTCTCTTATTTTACACCATGATACTTCAAAGTATATTGCCAAGACATGTCTTTCCGCGGCAAAACCGGGAACAGTCATACTCTACCAAATCTCACCCAAGAAGCCTTATCCACATTGCGCCAACCACTTACTAGTGCACCCTGTAACGTAACGCCTGTATAACAAGCACACGCAGCCTTGTCGTCCAAGAATATAATACTTGGATTGTATAATTAATTTGCTTCTTGAGAAGAGCCTCTATATAATCTAATTTACTAAAGAAAGATGTAGATGAGTTTTGCGCCGAGGGGACGCTTACTTGTGGAGCTGCCATGCCGGGTCTGTGATTTATTGATCGCAAGACAGACTTGTGCGGGTTTGCATCGTTTCAGGCTTCTGTTGCACCGGTATAGAATAGGTTTGTGTAAGGATGTGTTTAGACGGGATATATATAAAGCATACCACGTGGGAGAGAGAGTCGGTTTAGTCTTTGGTACATTATATAAGACAAACACTACCTCATGGAAAGTGCATAAATGCCAATCGTGGTTTAAACCAAAGTCAAAACCAATGCATATAAGCCATATAGCTAGATATATCAATCCCCACTGCCTAACCCATGACCCCAAGTTATACAAATACACACACTCATAAACTTACAAACACACATCACATCGCCTCCATCTCAACGCCAACCAACCTCTCTACCTCACCCATCTCCAACCCATCCAGCCTTTCAATCGTCGTAACCCCGAACGTCAACGCGCCAATCTTGAAGCCAACCTCATTCTTGTCACCAATAAACCCAACAAATACACCGCCAATATAAACACCACACCTTCCATCCGTCATCACAAACGAATACATCCCCTTTCCCCCACAAGTCGTCACCACCACTTCGTCCTCATTCAACCCCTCCGTACTCACATGTCCATCTTCAAGAACAAACCAAACACCCCCTCGGCGCAAAGCACCACTCATTCCACTCCCCCAACCAACACCTCGACTCCTCCCATTGTACCCTTGGCGCCCGCAACCTGTCCCGCAAACACATCCCAGTCCACCCTGCTTACATCCCGCGCCAGCCCACGGCTCTGGCATCATTTCCGACGTCGCTGTACCGTTGTCTCGCACGGTTATCGCCGCGGGATCAAAAGGGTAGCAAATGGATTCGGACGAAATGAAGGGATGATGTCTTCGTAAGACGGCGGCTGCGGCGGCGGGCTGTCCATGTTGTGCCATGTGTTTAGTAGTTTCGTACTTTATACGCTCGCTGCCCTCTTTATATGCTTCTTAAGGCGACGACGACGCTTTTCACAACCAAAGATGCTATATTGTTCCTCCTGTTGAACTTGAGCCAGGTACTCGTAGTTAGTGGAAATCCAATCAACTTGCTAGACTTTATATAAAGGGGCAATAGACAGACTGTCGGAAACGCCGTGCCGCGCTCTCACACGCACACGCAAGCCAACGCCACCAACGAGGTTATCCCCCGCACCCATTGGGCCGCCCTACTAGCCGCCCAAGACACACTAGCAAAAGGACCTGCCATTTTCGACATGGGCCGCTAATCTACTGTGGGCGATGTCTAGCGATCCTTTGTAATCCCGCAGTAACCCCAGATCTACTATTCGTGAGATGTCTCGGCCAAGCACACCCCGGACTTGGCGAAACGTGCAAGCCATTCATATACCATGTATCATATTACGGCGGAACGAGAGCTTTTGGAACTGTAAGTTTGCTTCTGCCACGTCCTTCTGGCATCATATTCGTCGGCTATAAGCCCACCTATATCTATGTCAAATGCTACACTCGACTCTGCTTCTGTTTCCCCTCTCATAAACCATACCTCAACTCCTGCAACTAGTACAAACGGACATTACATCCCGTGTCCTCTCTCGATTGCCATGTGCGAGCCAAATTAAAACCCAGTTAAAAAATAAAGCCAAAAAAACGCCATTGTCATAAATCACTTCAGTAAAGCCCAAAAGTCTCCCATTTTCCGTGTCCCAGTCGATCATTGGGTATACAATATTCTTACTGAGCCATCGTGGTCCGTCATACGAGCGTTTATGATCCAGTGTGTATGTAAAATGTATGTATCGCGGGATATGCTGGCAGTATCGTAACTGCAGTCGCTGTTCGCTTTGTAGAGCTCAACCCCTGGATACCTCGTGAGGCACAGCGAACTCGAAACCCTGCTATCCTGTGGCAGGCGGTAATATACAACCAAGGGGTGGACAAACACTATCCAGAATGTTTCCGTCCTCGAATCGCCAAAAGAGAGTATAGAAGAGAAGAAGAATTATTCGGCCGTCTCATACCATCATGTCATAAGGCCGTCATTAATCGGTTCAGCCCGTGGCGTCAGCTGCGGGAAAGGGAGGACTCGACCCCTTGTTTCTCCTAAAGAAGGGAAAGTCCTTCATCCTAAACCTGCTAGGCTTCTTACGCAGAGACTTGCCACTCGACTTGCCAATGCTCCCCGACGCAGAAAGAGGATCGTCGACCTCCTGTTCTGTCTGGCTGGTGGACGAGTTGTATCCGCTTTTGGTGCCTTGGGGGGACAGAGACGGCGGCGCGTTTAGCGTTGCGACCCCAACGGTGCGATCCACTGAGTCGTTGCTAACAATGCTCGTCCCCTGAGTGCTCGGCGAGAGTGCAGCTTTACCTGTCGCGCTTGTACCCTGCGATGCCCAGTCGCCACCAAACGCTCCAGACACGCTGCCTTCAGTTGTTTCACTGCACCGTTGCCTCCCCGAAGGCATTGACTTGTTATCGGCACTTGAGTCGCCTCTGGCTCGGCAATTGAACGGGTCCGATTCGGCGAGCTCACGTACAGCGTCAAAGGGAGACGCCGATCCATTGACATGAACGTGCTCACCATGTTCCGCTTGCGTTTGGGTTTGATAAGAGCCGGCTCCAGTTGGTTGACCATTTCTTTGCTCAAGGCCTTTGGGCCATTCTTCTTCCTGTGGTGCGTAGTAGACAGTCTCGGCCGACGCATCCGTCTTGAGGGGCGAGAAACTCGCTTCCTGGCTGTTGTCATCGTCTCCAGCATTGCTTCTAGTTTTCGGCGAAAAGGTTCCGTCGGTATTGGCGTTACCGGCCTCTTGTCTTGCCTTTTCGTCTTGCAGTTGTTGTGCGAAAATGGTCTTGTTCTTTTCCAGCTCATCAACCGTGTACCTCATTGCAGGGATAACGTCAGCGACGCCTTGGAACAGAGGAATGGCAAACATGTTCATGAAGCCAAGCTGAGCGTTGAACAGCGAGATGACGTCCTTCTTCGGCTCAGCAATGAGGGACGATTTGATTTCGAGCTCGCCTTCCATGGAGGCTTGTCGGGAAAATTCTTCGACCAAGATGTACATCCATTTGAGCGCCGTGTCGTGATGGCGCGCAACATTGCTGACGTCGGCGCACTTTATGAGAAGGGCACAGGCTAGGATTTTGTTATCCTCCAACTGCCTTCCGTTCCATCCCTCGTTGGAATTGCAATGCGCCAGCTTTTCCTGTAAATCGCCTAGCTTCTTCATGTAATCGAAATGAGTGCCCATATCCGTCGCCAAGATGGAGCTAATCATGAGGTTGCGCATAGCTCTGTCCTCGAAAGCCGCGGGCCAGTACCGACGGAGAATCTGTGAATAGGCGGCACAGTGAAAAGATTCCAGGACCGACTTGTCGTTGTACAGTTGCGCTAGGGGCGCATTGAGCGTGGTAAGAAAACCATTGTTGACGCCCGGGTGGCCGACGTCATGGCCTATGGCGGTAACCAGTAGCGTTAAAGCATCAAAGGGTGTCAGCAGCTGAGCAATGGGTGATTTACGGGTCTCGGTGGCAGTGGTTTTCGTAGAATGGTACGGTGGCAGTGCACCAATATTGACGAGGAAGCTAAATGTGGCTTGGAGGACGTCGACGACGTGACGAAAATTGTGGTAGGGTACAAAACCGTTATAGGCGGTGCGGCATGCAACGAGAAACTTAACCAGTTGGTCTATGTGATGTTGTTAGCTTTAGTCCCCATGGCCTTTTTTTAGTGATTGCCGTGCCATGGATGAGATCCAGTTGTGGCTGTAGCTTATGTCGCGCAGACAACGGGAAAGTCGGTATGGCTCAACTTACCTGCGGGGAGTCGCCATCGCTCAAGACCAGGCATGGCAAGGGCGTGCTTGAACATAACCATGGAGGCTACGAGTAGCTCGTCGTCGGTAAAAGAGTGGGCGCAAAAGTGCCACTTGCCGACAGCGTGGGCAATGGCAGCCTGGCGGTCGACAGAGACGGCAATGTGAGCGCTGGCAATCTGGCCCTCTTCGAAAGAGATACGACAGATGCCGTTCATGAGACCCGAGACCATTGCCTCGCGGAGATAGGCAAATGGTTTCTGTTGGTTGACGCCAACCCATGAGCGCTTGCGGCCCTTTGTAATTTCCAACAGTTCCTGCTGTTCGCGGGCAGCATCCCTATGCGCCTTGTAAGCGCAGATTTCCAGAGTGGTGATACACTTGGAGCTTAAAGGACTAATGATGACATCAACAGCACCGAGGTCCAGGCACTTTCTTATAAGGGGGCGATGAGCGGCCAGACTGTTGAGGGGAACGGCAGGAGACTCGACAGCGCCGTCCGTCTGTCGGTCATCGGAGACGACAGAGTCCGGGTAGCTGATGACGGGAACGGGGACAACGAGCTTGGCCATGCTCCGCAAGTGAGACTCGGTGATTAATTTCTGGAGAAGGTTGAGGCCATAGACGTCATCTTCGGGCGCGTGGATTTCGGGAGACGAGGAGGCAGGATCGAGCGGATAGGAGGAAGCCGCGGAGAGGGCAGGAAGGTCGAGCGTCTGTTCGTCGTGAGGGGTATCTATTAATACAATGGCGGGAGTCGCGGGGGATAAGCAGTCTTGCTGGAGCTGAATGAGTCTTGATAGACATGCAGCACTGGACGAGCAGGCGTAGACTGGGCAGAGAGAGAAGAGAGATAAGTTAGCACCGCGCAAAATCATTGCAGCAAAAGTAAGGCGACCGAAGAGCGAGATTTGGGAGGAGATCTGAAAGTGAAGACAGGGGCAAATCAGAGGCTTACCGTCGCCAAAGGAGTCGAGTAGAGGTTGAATATCTTGGAGAACGTTGTCACCTTGCCAATCGCTGCCGCAGGAGGCGACGTCTCCCGTATCGGATGTTGTGGAGGAAGTTGGTTGACAGCGGGAAGCGGGTTGCGCGTAAATGAGGCGATCGCGGGCGACGGAGCGATTGACATAGATGACATGACAAGTGGTGCTGTCCATGGTGGCAACGAAAGGCTACCAGTCTCGCGACCGGAGCACGTCAACCACACGGGCAGAGGAGAGGGCGATTGAAGTCGTGGTCAGCGTCAGCGGCTCCGGCGTGTGCGCGATTCGGGAGGGAGGTGGTCTTGTCGAGAGGAAGGGATTTTGGAGGACGAAAAAGGGTCGCAGCCAAAGTCAAAAGGTGAAACCAGCGACGAGTGTCTCTAAGAACTGCGGACGCAGACGACAGGGACAGAATAAACAAGGGCCGCGTGGAGAGTTTGGTGGCAGCGAGGGGCGAGGCTGGCAATACCGACAGCGACAGACAGGGTTTACCGTTGAAGGAGGAGGAGGAGGAGGAGCAGGAGGAGACGGCGGCGGGTGGTGGTGGGAGGAGGGCGTCACTAAGTTGTGTGGATTGACAGTGAGAGAACGGTCCTGCTGGTACAGCACAGCGGCTTGGCTGGGTGGGTGTAGTCGTAATTACAGTGAAGGAGAGCCGGTCGGGCGAGGCCAAAACGTCGGAAACGAGGGCGCTGCCAGCATGGGCTTGAAGTCGTAAACGATTGCAAGGAGGCGCGTTGTGGTTCCTCCAGAGACTACCCAAATCCTTTTTCTGTCGTGGTCTTGTTGCAAAGAGAATAAGGAAACCTTGCTTGTCCTTTTTTTTTTTCCCTTTTTTTTTTTTTCCCGGGTCGGGGCCAGCTCCTAGTACGATAGACGGGCAGTGGGCGTTAAGGTGGTGCCAGTGCCCAGGTACAGTGGATGGCGAGATTTAATGGTGCTCTAGCGCCGTAGTTAGTTGCCGACAGGGCCCTAACAGTTGCAGAGAAGGCGTGCAGTGTGGAGAAGCTAGGCGGGGAGGGTCATGGGGGAGCGAGGACTGGCGCAAGTCGCCTGGGTCGGGTCGGAGTCGCCGTGAGCAAGCTGGGGCAAGTTTGTCTGGGCCCTTATTATGGGTATTGGCTTCGGTTATTCGGCTGAGAATAGCAGTTGCACGAGTACTCGGACGTGCGAGTGGGCGAGACGATGACGAAAAAAAGAATGGATTATGCGATGGAGACGTTGTCGGTTAGTTGGTTGCGATGTTTGTTTGTTTGTTTGTATGTCTGGTGTTGTTGGATGTGATGGTGAAATGGCTTTTGACGTTTGAACAGAGTTGCCCCAACAAGGTTTGCGATGATGGAGGAAAAGAAGACAAAGACGAAGACGAAGAAGAAGCCGTCAATGTCGCTCAAATCGGTTCCGAATTAGAAGAATGGGGCTTGTCGCTCCGTTGTGGCTCATAGACTTTGATGTACGAGTATGTACAGACTCAGACGCTGGAAATTGGAGATAAAAAGGTAGTCAGTCGTAGTGTTGATGCGATGGACGCAGCCCGCAGCTTGGACTCGGGCACGAGAGCACGCAACCATTGGAGACGCACCAGAACTAGCGCAAGATTCGGGAGGCGAGATGGGTGATGGGCAGCAATCCGGTCCAGTGTCCTCTTATCGTATCAGCCAGAGCCTAGATTTTGGGGGGAGGAGCGTCGACAAGGTGCAGTGGGAGGGAGGGAGGGAGGGAGGGGGAAGAAAATGCCAGAGAAGAGCACAAGGACAAGGGTGCGGACAAGCTCGCGTCGCAGTGGCGGGCCGGTGGCTGCAGCAGCAAGCCAAATTGTGGGACAAGGTTTGGCCCGTTTGGGCTGCCAGAAGAGCAATGGAAGCTTTTGTCGGAGCGGGGAAACGGTCTGTTGGGCATGGGGTCCTGGACTTGGGGCGCTCTGGAAGGTTTCTAGTTGTTCTTTTTTAGTGGGTGTTGCAGGGTATTGCAGGGTGCTGCAGGGGTGTTGTGGCAGTCCGCACGCAAGCTCAACTCTGTCTTGCTGCACCTGCAATTGGTCGAGTTGGAAAACCACCCCTGGCCCCTGCGTTGTGCACTGCAGCAGCTGTGTCCAGTGCTTCCCTCGGCATCTGAATCACCTAAACGTATCTCCCACGCCAGCCTATCACGTAGCTTTAAAAGCACAGCACCCTACGAGTAGCTCCCGTAGCTACAAGGTAGAAGTCTACGAGTACGTCGTAGGGGCTACGATGCAAGCCTCGCCTGTATCTTGCGGGCGACTGCGAGTACTATATTCGTAGTGCTGAGGGGTAGCTGTCTAGGTAGGTATGGGGCATTGCCTGTGGGCGTGACAGTGCTCGTACTCGTAGACAGCACATCTATCATCTACGATTACAAGGGAGCAACGCAAAGCAAACTAATAATATCCCATTTGAAGTTAATTAGATTAAAAGAGGCGAAACAGATCAACCCTATCCCGCTACGAGTACTACAACAGGCGTGGCGGCCGACACGCAGCCACTTCCTCTCCCCACCCAAAGAGGCAACGATGCGTTTGGTCAAGTGAGTGATCGGCAGCCCGTGTGTGGTGCGCCAGATGTGTGGTTGGTTGCAGTGTCGGGGTGACTAGACCGAAACCGGTTGGGGGATGCCATGAGGAGAGGGGGGGAGGGGGGAAGGCAACATGGCGTACGAGTGCCGTGATATGATGTGTATGTGGCCAGATCCCGATGCGATAAAGGAAAGGCACAAAAGAAGAAATTATTTAGAAAAAAATTGGAGAGATTGTGAAATTTGGTTGGGGACATCTTAAAAGCCGCAGAGGAAATTCCACTTTTGTTTTTACGATTCCGTTGTTCTTACAACATATTTCGTCTCTAGCCAGTCTTTAACATGTGCTAGTCGCAAACTCTACACCAAAGTAAACGTAGTCGTTATCGTTATCGTGTCAGTAAAATTACAACCCTTTACTTATCCATGAAATCGAAAGATACTACGCAAATAAAGACACGACAAGTTCCAACTTCTGTGGAAAAGAAAACCCCCCCAAATAAAGAACCCATCTTGAACGGATCCGCGACCCACGAAATGGCGCCATTGCCAACTTCCTTACCCGGTCTCCATTACGACGTAGTCTGTAAACATGGGAAATTGGAACAAAATCCCATCTTTAATCAGTAAAGGACCCTCTTGCGTGGAGAATCCTTTTACTCGTCACAGAACGCGTAAGCACATCCAGAGGTAGAGAGAGATAGATGATGGCGGAAACAACAAAACGCTTAAATCAAGTCACCCATTATGAAAGAAACGGAAATAAAATATATAAAATACGATCACGGCTCAACTTCCCAAAACAGCAACGAAACCACTCGAAATGGAACAATTTTTAAGCCCCTGTGCCGCCAGCTAAAATACAATCTGAGATCACATACTTCGTATACGAGTAGTCAGTCAACAGGCACATGAGTAAGCGCTTATCTTGGATCCTTGTCTGGAAACCTTCTGGAACATGCCTAGCGACCTTCTGGCTCCGCCCATTCTTAATAGAGCTCGAACAATCCACCCCTGTCACTCACAGCCTCCCGATGTACGTCGTACGTACAATGTGCACTGCAGCAGTAAGAGTACCTACACAAGTACCTTACCTAGTTACGCACGGCCATAACCTTTCCCCGCTTGACCATTACCTCGCAGTACCTAACAGAAAACACACCTGCAGCCCATTTCATGCAGGGGCATATCTAATTACATGACCCAAATGCATCTTTTTTGTTGTCTCAACCAGTAATTTCACCCGCATAAAAAAAGAATAAAAAAGCGTGAACAACAACACTCAACTCATTTCACTAATCTATATCCCTTTTCTAAATCCTTCTTCTTGATTGGCTACAGGCCAGCCTGTCGCTGCAACACTGACCATGAAAAACACAGAAAACAACAAAGCCCTCGACTCCAACCGCCCGCCCCGACTTACAATAATGATAAAATTACCTACGAGTATTACAAGTATACACATGGTCAAGTCAACACAGGCTCTCATACTCGTGCATTACCCCCAAACCATAACCAGCCCCCAAAATCCCGGCTCGTGTCTGTGCAAGGCATAAAAACACACACCTTGCACCACCGTTACCCGTCGAGTCTTCCTGTGTGGCTGGCTGGTGAAACGAGCTGGGCAGTTTATTAGCATCTCACCTTGCCTTGCCTTGCATTGGTAACTCTCTACACTATTGCACAGACACGATACCGAAACAGGGGATTAAAAACAAACCTTTTCGTTGACATTGCATAAATTACTAAACCGCTTTGCCCCCCTACAACCCCTTGAGCTAAGGCCGCAAAAACAATTTCTTACCCTGATTATACCAACACTATACACTACTACAAAGTAACACAAACTTAAAACACATGACAAATTCTTTACTTAAAAAGCGGGCAAAAACGCCATACCCCATCTTGTTGGTTTGCCATTGCATGGCGTCTAAATCTATCTACATCCGACACCTTCCAACGTGTTTATGCAGCACCACCTTTCTAGTCATGTACGCCGACAACGACGCTTTTTTTGTTTCCCTTCCGTGCCGTCGTGTCATCGTCAAAATGCTCAAATAACATTGCCTCGTTTTCTCACTCATTCGACTTGCCATCCTCCAAATGTATCTCTGCAACGTCATCGGAGCCGTCATACATGCTAACCTCGTTCAATATGGACATGACCCTCTCATCATGTTCTCTCCCGCCGCTCGCCATGGCGGTATCTCCTTCGAAATACCCTTGGCTGCTGTTACCGCCTTCCTCTCCAGACGAATCGTCCGCCTGCGCAACGTCGCTGGCTGCATCACCTCCCGTCGAGAATTCCGCTCCGCTGTCGAGCCCGTTAAAACTCCAGTTTTGCGTCATGTCAAGAGACTTAACCCGCCCGTTCCGGCCATTGTTAGACGACGCTGCATCATCGTCCTCAATGCTGCGTCGAATGCTGTCAAATGTTGGCTCGTCATACACCGGAGGCGCGTCGTCGTCGGAATCACGCTCGCGACCACCCCGCCGCGCTTCATTGCCAGACTCTTCATTTTCGTCCTCTGTCGTGTCTCTTTCGTACTTTTCCAAGATCTGCGAAAACCGAGGCCCGCCGAGATGACCAGAAGAGCGGCGTCGATAAAACAGTAAATATGCAGCGCTCGTCACCGCTGACGAGGGGTCCGATACCTGGCTAACAGAGGAATCTAAAATATAGGTTAGCTTATAACAACATGCGCATAGTCCACCGTCGCACGTACCATTGTAGTTGTACCACTTGCCGTCCACAAAGTTCTTCGCATAGGCGGTGTAATGGCCGCCGCCGAGCCCTCCATAATGGTCATCGACAGCAATGAGATCATACACTTCAGACTTGCCGTCTTCCTTATGAATAACACGCGACGTTAAATCCAAACCTTCAATCGGGAAGTCGACCAGGACATCCAGCTTATCACGGCGCCAACCGGTACTGCTAAAACGCTTCAAATGCGCCACAAGGTAGTCAGGCGTCTTCCACAGATCAAACTTCTTGCTGGCTCGTCTGTGTTCTTTGCAGCGGGGACAGTACCACATGTCTTGTTCAGAGAGAATTTCGGCACGCTCAAACTCGTCAAGACATTCCTCCAGAGAGATACCCCGCGACTTTCGGTTTTGCCTGCGTCGCTGATTGATCTTGATGGCAGAGTCTTGCAAAACTTCCATGTCGGTAAATGTGCGTCCACCCTGTTCGGCGTTGTAGGTGCTACTGGTGTTGCCGAACACAGTCTCCCAAGCGTCGTCATTCCACTCAACCACGATGCCCTCATACAGTCTCACAAGAGGGCCGCCATCGGCAACAGCTGGTGACACGGGTTGAGCACTCACAGTGCTGTGCTTTGCAGATCGCATCTGCTTCTCGCTCCGCTTATTGTCTCGCTTGGTATAAGCCTTGTGCTGCTTCGGCTTCTTCTTGCCACGACCATGCTTGGGCTGTGCCCGTGGACCGGCAGAACGTTGGGTGACTGGCTCAGCATCTGACTCATCCCCTTCAGAAGACTCTTCTTCAGCCATTCGGGTCTGGCCGGCAGCATCCTCCTTAGCACCGCCGTCTTCATTATTACTCTCCTCTCCCTCAGATGGACCAGTTGCGTTGGAACTCTCCGGCGTGGAAGCCGCTTCGTCCTTGGTAGACGAATCCGGCAGACGGTCCGTAAGATTGGGCAAGCTCCTGTTGTTGTCAAGGCTGGACCAACCCGTCGGAATCGCTCCATCGCTTTGACTCTTAAAGTATTTCAGCTGAAACAGATTCTGCAACTCGGGAACCAAGAAGACATCTGGGTCAACAAACTTGGCGCGCGACTTTTTGAACTTTCTCAAGATCTTCGGTGGCCCAAACGGATTGGCAGACGGAGTCTCTTCGGTTCCATCTTTCATTGTGACATCAACCATGTCATCTTCACCCTCGACAGATCGAGCAGCAACTTTGCCGTCAGCTGACGAGTCCGCATCTGAGGTATTAGTCAGAACCATGTCGTTGTCAGCGCCATTGGCTGCGTTGCCATTGCATGCATTAGCAAGCCTGGACCAAGTAGAGAACGTAGCGACTCTTTCCAAAACCTTGCGCTGGATAGCATCAAAGCTGGAAGCTTCTTGCTTTGTCAAAGAAATAAAGTGTGGAGGGGAAACTCCGGGGCCACCATAAGCCGATTCCCTCTTGTGCAACACAGGGACTACCATGGTCTCGTATCGCGGGTCATCGTAATCTGATGTAGCGGCTGGTGTATCAATATCCAGCATGGATCTATACATCTTACGCTGAGCCTTTGCGGGCCAGTTGGTTGGCACGGCCTCAAGCTCGTGAATGGTAGGGATATCGCTCTGCTGAATCTCCTCGGAAATGTCTTGCGTGTTGTCGTAAATCTTGAAGAAGCGGTCCTTAAACTCCTCTGCTCCCATTAATCGATCGACCGGGACGCCAGTGCGCAGGGAAATGAAGTGTTTAAGGGCCTCAATGGAGCTATGCTTGGGAAGTTCAACCTCAATCTTGACAGGGACGTCGTTGAGGGGAAAAAACTTGACCGTCTTATTCCAGACGCTCTCCAGAGGCAGGGGCAAAGTTAGATTGTTAAATGGATCAAACGTGATGCTGATTTTACCACATTCGGGGCATTTCAAAGTTGACTTGTACATGCCCGTAAAGAGGTCGGCAATGACGGAGTCGTCTCGTTGTCTGGTTATGTCCCAGACCTTTTCGGCCATCTCACGAATGGCAACCGGATCATCTATCATGTCGTCTGTTGAATCGGGCTTTTCAATATACGGCTTCTTCTTAACACGACTCAAGTCTTCCTGAAGAGCATCAAGGAGGAACCCAAGGAACTCTTGCGAATCCTGCTGACCCCAGCCTGAAAATGTGCTTCGACAACGGCCGACAGTGGACTTGAAATCTCTAGGGCTTACAGATCCGCGGTCTTCACGGTAAATATCCTTGAGGAGATTGCCATATGCCATGGCCATTCTACCATTGTAGCCCAGAAGATTTGTCTTGTTCACCTCATCTTGGTAGGCATCCGTGATAAAGAACTTAGTCAGTTCCTCGACACTGCGCACACACTGCAACGCTGAGTTCATGTAACACGTATTGCCCAAGTTGTGTAAACCGACAGACCCAACCGTTCGGCCCAGCTTCTTCTTGTTGGCGCGACCACGTGTCATGACGCCCTCAGCAGCAGGGCTACTCCTTGTACTGCTTGGTCGAGAAGACAGAGCAGATGCCTGGCCTCTATTAGGGATGCCTTTGCCTGCAGGCTGGGATTTGCCGGTATATTTGCTGACCAAGTTCTTATTATCAATATATTCGTCCAGTATCAGAGTCTGATCTGTCGTGAGTTCTTGATGGTGTAGGGTTGATTTTCCATTGTACTTCTTATCGCAAGTGTGATCCTGCATACGTAAATGCTGCCTCGTGTTACGGACCGCCGCAAACGAAACCAGGTCAAGCAAGAGATGGGGCCAGGCGTTACCAGATGCTTGGCCGTCTGTGCGGCCAGGCGAGTCGGGAGGGGTGAGGGCCGGGCGAGTTTCCTGAGCAGGTGGTGTTGGAATGGGCTCAGTTATAGAGTATATTTGCACTCTCCGGTTGAGGGCAATACCGCTCCACGTTTTAATATCTTTCAAGAAGTTTTGGGCATGTGCCTTGCGGCTTCTCGCAACGACCAGCGGTGGGGGGTTCTTAGCCTTAATGGTCTGCTCAATGGGAATGGGGCTATTTTCAGACCACAGACGATGTACGCGGAAGATGGGAGGATGAAATTCGTAGAGGATGTTGGGCTCGGACAGATTATCAAGCGCCGTGTTGATAGCAGTACGCACAATAGGTTGCTGTCCCTTTTTCAAGCCGTACCATTCCATAACAAGCTTCCAAGCGTCATCAGGAAACAAAGTAAATGAATCAAGGTCAGCATCCGGTCTGAGACGGGTGAAGAGTGTGCCGTCCGGCTGCGTCAAGATGTCCTGAATGATATCTGAGTTGTCGACAGGACCAAGTGGTGTCACGCCTGATTCCTCCTTGGAAGACTTTGCATGTGCGCGCAGGGCAAGAGCCTGGTCGACCCAGGACTTTGAGACGAGGTAGGCCACATCGTCTTCCTGGATTGGTGCATCTTCAAAAGCCTTGAGCAGGGTTTCGATGATCTTGATTTGCTCGGAAACCGGTGGTGGTGCTTTACGCAAGAGATGTATCAGTATACAATTGGTTTAAAGAGGGTTTACAGCATGGGTTTACTTACGCTGGGTGGCAGCAGCAGCACCATCGTCTGCATCAGGCATATCGACACTCATGGCCCGCGACATTTGGGTTGCATCGTGATGCGATTCGGCCGAGTGGTCCATGTTTGCATCGGCATCGCCGTTTTTCGTGGGCTCCGGATCTGGATCCATGCTGGAAGCTCGTCGTTTTAAAGGAGATGAGGAGCGCTGGGGCAGATCTGTGTCGCCGTTCATAATGGCTCGTCTCGAGACTCGAAAGGGAGACTGGCTTCTGGGCTGGTTCAGCGCAGAGCCAGCCTCATCTACGGCCGCTTCACTGTCCAGTGACAGGTCGGCGTACGCAGAGGCGCAGGGAGACGACGCAGCCGAGGAAGCGTACTCGGAGGAGACGAGTGAATTCGGGGCTTGTTGGTTGCCAGGGTGCTGCAGACGGGCAGGCAAACTCGAGGCCGGGTGAGAGTCGGCTCGAAGATACGACGGGCTTCCTAGGCGGGGAGGGAGGGCCGCCGAAGTCGTCGAGGTGAAGGAGAGGGCGGTGTCGTCTTCGACCTCACACGAGGGCAGCGCAGTGTCGGCCGCGGGTGACGATGAGCCGGGGGGATCGGGGTGCTTCGTCGAGGGTCGGGCAGCGAGCTTTCTCTTCTTTGAGGAAGACGTCTTGAACGTGTGAGCTGCTCGAGGGGCGGGCAGCTCTGGCGCGTAGGCGATGGCGGGGAAGACGGCGAAGCTGTGCTATGATGACGAGATGGAGGTTGTGTTTTGTAGCAACAATGATGGATTTGGTTTCTGGGTAGTTGTGCTTCTCGTAGTGAGGAACAAGGCCAAGCTCCAGTGGGCGAAGAGGCGAGTTCCAGGCCGTAAGGGCGGAAAAACTTGGTGAATTAAATCGGGGAAGCTTGGCTTGGAAGTTGTACTGGAAGCTGACCAAAAGTCTAACGGGGAAAAAAAGCTGGAAAAAGGATGCCCTCCAAATATCGGGTCTTTGGTGGAGGGAGAGGAGGCGTTTGCCCGGTGGGTCTTTGTGTAGGGCCAGTGCCAGTGGCGGAGATGCTTAATGTCCATGACCTGTGAATGGCGGGCGTCATGGCGCCTAGCCGGTTGGACGGCGGATAATAAGCTATTTGTACAAGGGCGGATAGCCCTGGGCCTAGACGTTCACAGATCCGCCTATACCAACTCAAGTGGCATAAAACCGTTTCCGTTTCTGGCCAGATTCTCTAATAAACCACCCAAAGCATAATAATAGCGTTTGGCAAAAAAAAAAAAAAAAAAAAAAAAAACCAATGCTGTTACTCTTTCAATTCTAACAAGACTGCAGTGCAATAAATGCCCTTCCATGTCGCCCTACGAACGGGCACCCATGTGTTGCGGCTGTCTTTCTGCCGTGACGCAAGTTCTACATCAGCTATTGTAATACCATAACCAACGGCATATTTGTAAGAAACAAGTACATAGTTTACCGTAGGCCAATATTCCTTCACCATTGACCAGGCATTCTATTCCTTCCTGTCCAACAGTACACTTGGGACAAACGAGATTGAAAGAAAAAAAAAGCATAAGCCAATCATGTCGTCCTATTCTATTCAAGGTATATATAATTGCACAAAAGCACATTATCTGCGCGAGGATGCCGTCAACGGCCTTGTAATCATCATTCATGGCTTCTCACCCATCCTTCAACCAATGGTGTCGCCCAACTGGCCAATCCAAAAACGGTCCACTGTCGATTCACATTGTCCCAATACCTTCCGCAATATTACAGCTTCGGATCGTTATCTTCAAACTCGCTCAGTTCCCTAACGGGTCGTGCGCCAGAGCTTGCCAAAAGCGCACCTTTGTACTTGCGAATATCCTTAATCTCCACGGCGGTATCGACGGCAGAGACGCCATTCATTGTGGACGGTGTTTCGCTATCCTTGGTCTGAGCAGCCTTGCTTACTCCCAGCTCCTTGACCTTGGCAATGATAGTCTCCAGATCGCTCTCCGAAGTTTTGTGTTCTTTGGTTAAGAAAGCTTCAAGAATGTCCAAGCTTTGGCGATCCTCGTATGGAACACCTGTGAAGCCATTTTCTTCCAACACGCTGGCAACCTTGCCATCTCGCTCCACCGCGCCGCGTGCATGTAGATGGACAGATACTCGTGATCGCTGCTTTGAAGAAGGATGTAAGAAACTGTTGAAAAACTCCACCATTTCTGCCTTGGTTAGAGTCTTTACATGTGCAGCATCAAGTTGAGCTGTTCATTGTTAGCAAGACTTGTACTTGTGCGAGGGAGCGAGCATGTGTCATTTACCTTGCTCAAAGTCATAGTATTCATTCGATACCTGTACCCAGTGCCTTGACGACTCCTGATCGAGATTTCTCAACTTCTCGAGTCGCTTATTGATCAAACTTCTCTTGTGACCCTCAAAGTCTGCGTCGCTCATGTTCTCTAGCGTCGAACTGAATTGGATCAAAAATGCCTCAATGCGTCTGTCTAGATAGTCCGGGGTCCTCTCGCTCTGGATCAAAAACCGGAATCCACACCTTGTTGCAAAGTTGCGCATTCCTGCAAAGACGATATAACCCAACTGCTCTTTGGTCCGCAGCTGGTCGAACGCTGGCTCGTGTACCATCTGATCAACTAAGAGGGTTCTGGCACGGACTGCACGGTCTCCGCGGTCGCCAATCAGGAAAGTCGTCTCAATACAATGGTTTACATTAGCCGGGTCTTTCAAAGTCTTGTTGAAGACGTAGTTGGCACCCGGTGGAAGAATGAGAGACCTTATAATTGGCCATTGGTTTCGGGGTAGAGTCCGAGCCTTAAACGAAGAGGTAAGCAAGTCCGTTACCTTGATAGCATCTCCCCGGTACATGTTGCCATGCACATATACTTCAATGTAGAGTCGAGCGAGCATCTGCCTGTGAAATTCACGCACAGCCTCCACAGTGACTCCCTTGAGCTCCTCCGCCATCTCCTCAACAACGAAATCTCGCTCAGCATTCAACCAAGCCATATAGTCGCCGACTTGCTGGTAAGAAGATTGAAGCTGCCAATTGTCATAGCCCCGTGTAAGGCGCTCCTTGACAATATCAAAGCGGTCTTCTTTAATGTTGATGTCGCGCATTGTAACAGCCACCTGCTCTAAAAGAACGTGAAGCTTGTCGTTGTAACCCGATACATCCAAAAAGAGGCCGCGCGAGTCCAAGGAAACAGTGTACTGGAGACCGGCAAGCTCGGCATCATACGAGTATTCCTCCAACGCATCTCGGACAAGCTCTGCAAACAACCGAGCCTTGACACTGTTCTCAGCCGTAGCGTGAATTATTGGGTTTTTGAGGCTGACAATGACGTTTGCTTTCGGCACCCAAAATGTGTCATCCTTCTTCCACCAAGTACGTGCCTCCATGTCATTTCGGAGTAGTCTCGGGGAGATGGCGGGCTCAAAGACCTCCTTCTTTTCAACCTCTAGCTTGTTAGGAATGAAGTTATTCTTGTGCGGGAGATGCAGTTTCCGGAGTCGGTCGGTTTTGGATACGCCTGCCGCCTTTTGATAATCTGCCATATCGCTTTTTGGGATGATTTCTAAACGATACTCCGTGCCGTACCACTTCTCCTTCTTGTTCCAATCGCCTGGAAACTTTCGAGAAATGACTGTGAGACGCATGTTCTCAGGGCGAAGCTTGTCCAGGGCCTGTTCAATGAGGGCCGCATTAAACTGGCGCAACCTGCTGTGGCCACTCAACAGCCACTCACGAGGTAAAGGTCGCTGCATAACGGAGCTAATCTTGCTCGTGAAACGGCTTGCCGGCGTCTTTTGGCGAAACTTGAAATCGACGTCGGCCATACCCTTTTGCTCATCAAATATCCACTCTTGCGGACCAGTTTCCCGCAACAAGGCAACATACTGGAAAAAGATCTTGACAATTTCGGGATAGTTTTTGAGGCCCTGTACACGATGTTGGCAACTAAATTCGCTTCATGAATTTTATGTGTTTGTTTTCCTTACCTCTTCAGTCAGGCGAATTTGCACATTGAAGATGCCCGGGCTACCATGACAAACAGGGTAAGCACCAGCCGATAAGCCGTTAGCCCAGCCTTTGCACTTGATGTGTGCCATTATGCTTCCGGGACCTTCATGGCCGATGAGGTGGGAGATGTATCTGCTCGGTTGCGACTCAAACAGCTCTTCCTCGTCAATAAACGGAAATACAAGTTCCAATTCCCGGGTGTCCATGACGGGCTTGGCAAACCATTGTATGCCGAGGTCATTTGGGCGGAAAGGGGGCTCGGCAGCCCATCGATTGGGTGGAAGATTTTTGTTGACAACGGGCGAGAAGAGATCAGCTACCCATTTCTGAAGGACACCTAGTGGCTCGCGTCCGAGAACAACCAATTTCATGCGATTGGCAGAGTAGTGCTTGGCATGAAACTCGATGAATTTGTCCCTTACATTGATGCCCTCGCTCTCGGGTATCGTCTTTAGAACTTCAAAATTGCCTGTCGAAAAGTGGCAGTAGGGGTGTTTAGGATTCGACAACGACTTGTCAAGCTGATGCAGTCTCCAAACGTCACTTTGCAAATTCTTCTTGTTTTCGGAATCGACGGCCTTGAGCTCGCGGTCCAAGGTACTGCTCAGGAAGAGGGGCTCGATGAAGAACTGGGCAAAACGGTCGAGAGCGCCGTAGAGCGGCGACGGGTTCGTCTCGTTGGGCTCTTGGTCATTGGCTGGCTTCGCAGCCACATCGAAGAAGTAATTGGTAGACGTCGATGCCGTGTATGCGTTCGAGCTGCCTGAGTTGGAAGACAGGTACTGGCCGTACTCGTTCTCGACGGGAAATTTTTTGGTTCCCATAAAGAGCAGCTAAGAGTAGTGAGAGACGAATTAGCAATTAAATGAGGGGCGTTGCATCTGTATGCACAGAATTGATATTTGAGAACCTACATGTTCGACGGCATGGGCCATACCAGGCATGCCATCTTCATCGCTGAAGTTGCCGACGTTGACGTCGAGGGCTGCACTAGCCTTGTCCGTCTCGGGATCATGGACGAGTAGAGCCTCAAGGCCGTTCTGGAGACGAACAACTCTGTAGTCTCTGTCATCGAGAGAGGGCTTCTCGAGCCTGTCCGTCAAGAGCGTCACGGGAAAAGCTTCGCGGCCCGGAGGCGACGTCGGCACCGGCGGCACAGAGGGGGACATTGTGGCAATGGGGCGAGAAGCAACCGAGGCAGAACGGCTTGCCAAATGATGAACCGGGTACGACAAGGGAATAGAGGAAAGCAGACGGTGTTGGCGGCGTAGAGTCAAGACAAAGCCGCGCACCATGGATGGGATTGAGGTCGGAATGGGTCGTAGAGGTGGTGCGGCGACGGACTACTAATGTACTTGTACTTGAGGCAGAAGGATCTGGACGATTGGTGACACGGTCCGTGCGGCCGATCCGCCTGCTTTGGGGGGTGGAGAACATTGAACTGATGATGGTGGTAGTGCCGACAGCAGCTTTTCTGTGAATGGGTCCCTGGTTTTAGTGGTTGTCAAGGGACCATCACTAGTCACTGAGTACAGGTACCGTTCCCAAGTTCCTGGGCTCTTCGCGCGCAGCTTTTGCCAGCCACGGAGGTATAACTACGGGTGCTCTAATGGGCTGCGTTGAACGGTGAGATCTAGCGCTTCCGGCTGCTGTACCACAAAGCATGTGCGTGGCTTCGTACAGCTCACCACCGGCTCCCATGCCAAGTAACAGAGAGACAAAGCAAAAAATAATAGCAAATTGAGATAATGTAAGTGAGCTCTTGATAGCTGCCGTATCTTCCGCAACTGCACGCGCTACACGGAGAACTCGTTTTTGTCGTACCGAAGGCATATGCACAATGTTTGTACCACCCCTGTCAGGCGACCAGCAGCGCACACCTACGAGTACTCTCGGGGCCTGCCTGCAGCCTCTTTATTGGGGCGCATGGCCCAGCGCGGCGGCACCCATACGGGGGAGGCTTTCTACAGGCGTTTGGATTGTGGGTACGCGGGATACCCAAGCTGCAGGTTTATCTTTGCTTTTTATATTTTCTTTCTACATTTCTTTTTTTCTTTGTTTCTTCAAGAAGTTGGGTAGATATGACGGTGTGCTGATGCGCTTTTTAACATCCCACCCACGAGTACACGGGTAGCTACGCAGGCTACTGTCGCTACCTAGAGAGGTATGTGAGAGGCATTACTCGTAATGTTTGGAAGACTCAATATGTGCTTGCTTGTGGGACTTTTGTAGTTCAGTGTCTATAGCGAGCGGTGTCGCTCTTCCTAGGGCAATGTTGAATCTCTGTGTATCCGTAGTACGGAGTACTTGTCTCATAACACATCAGGCTGGCGCCAAGTCAAGAGAATCACCCCGACTTCTTGCGGCATGAAGGGCGTCGGCGCACTGAATCACGGGCGCGTCCTATCACAGAATCTGCAGAGGGATCAACAGGCACGCATAAACATGGCGTTGTCTGCCGTCGGCACGCATTATGCATAGGTGGGCTTGCATTTTGCCGGTGTGCTTGTGTGACCGACGTCATGTAAGTAAGTGGTGGCCAGATGCCGTCAAGCATGCCATGGAGTGAAGTCGCAGCACTCTTGAAGCCCTGGAATTCGCATTCCTTTATTTCCCTTTTATTTCTCTCTGCAATAGGTGATATGTATTCAGAGGCGGCCTACTCGCCAGCATGTTCGTATAATGTTCAACAAATGCCATGCCACTCCGCCTATGACGCACGTTATATTAATATGATGCCCCCCATCAGACAGACGCGGAATCCACACATAGTTGGTGGGACTGGCCTGCATCTTCTTCTCAAGCCACCTCGCTCTTCCCGGACGATGAAGATAAAGCGGTCTGGGGCAATTAATTCACGGCGAATATGAATGCGCAATGTGTCCAAAGAGACTTTAGATGTACCGCTCCAACCTCCAGTCGCTGCCATCGGTAAACAAGAGATGTAAAGCCCATAATTGCGTTCTCAGCTACGTCACCACCAGTACATGCGCTCCTCTTGCCAGTACCTAGCACAGCTTTGCTTGCTTGGAAATATTAAGCCAACATGCGAGCTGGAAGTTCGTTTCTGATCCACAGCCTTCACACTACTTAGTACTGAGAAAATTTGTGAAAAAGAGGACGTGGAAGGACGACCACAGCCCCATCGGTACTGGCAATCCTGCTGTCTCACGTCTGCACCCATGCATGGCTGCGGCGCCGGTCACTGTGTAGCGACTTAAGTTTCGCGCAAATATTCACCAACCTTCTGTCACATATTCAGAGGCTTTAAATTCGGCTTGCTGCCCAAATTGATAGCGTCGCGCCCAATGCACATCCTTACCAGGCCGCAGACGTTACATGATTATAAGCATTGTCCTGTATGCATGCCGTGTGATAGGACCTTTGCATGGTTCGATTTTTATCCTTGCAGAAACATTTGCATTGACTGCCTCCGCATTGAAATTTGCTGCTTTTGTTTTTAGGATGCTATAATGTTGATGCTATAATGTTTCGTTTCGTCCACGTCAAATCCCGGCATACCATTGTCGCGGCTTTTCTGTAGGGTTCCTGGGTGTCCTCTGCCGCGTAAGCCATCCGTTTGCCGGGCACCGACATGCATGTGTGAAACAGCAACACTCCAATCCCTAGTTTTCCCTCATCTCACGTGGTTTAGTCTATTCAGTCATTACGAATTAAAGGAGAAAGAGATACCGAGATTATTATATTTATTTTGTCGGAAACATCATGTGTCGCTGTATAATATGCCCGACTTGTTGGTCTGCGGGTGTCGTCGACGAGCCGCTGGTATTCTAGTATCATCTACTGGTCATTTCTGTTTTATATAACACTGCGCCAGCGGAACGGACCGCGGAGCTGCACTGCCTTGACACAGGTATGAGCTGAACAAGGTTTGCGGCAATTCGAAAGCAGCACTTGGTAGCCACGCACTGCGATGCTAGGATATCGTTTTGCCTAGACGAGGGTCACTCTATCCTGGCGAAACAAAACGGCTGGCCATGTTCATGGAATAGTTGCCTGACTCGCGTCGCTTTTCACGGCTTTCTGCCTCGAGCACCTGTGCTCCGACGCGGGCAGTCAGTCGCTCTATGGCCTGGTTGTTGACAGTTATAGCACGTCATATTCTGTGCTTTGGGCGATCCGGTCTGGTTGTCGCCTCCTGAGGAAATAGATGTGAGCTTGTTAAGACTTATGTCTTTCTTTTTACGTTTGTTCCGGAACTCTTTGGCTTTGGCCGCTTTTGAACTTGTCGCGTATCGAGAATGTGATTGTGATCGAGACTGTGAACGGCTATCTGGTTGACGGTTTTGATCTTTTCGTTTCGGGCTCGAATCGTCGCTATCGTCAGATTCTTCATCTGCACTGTCGTCCTCTGTCTGTTTTTCAGAAGTCGGCTACAGTCAGTGTTAGAGATTCGGCCTATGAATTCATACATGGTAATTGAGCTCAACGTACTTGATTACCGGAAGGCTTTGCTTTCCGTGTCGATGTCCGTCCCTTGGTTGAAGCATCCTCGCCGTCACCATCCTCATTTGAGGAATCAATATCGCCGTAGCCAACGTATACTATATTGAGAGGCGCCTTGGCAGGTTTTGACGCCTTTGTATTTTCTAATTTCGTATCAAGAACCCAGTGGGTATCTCCTGACGAGTGTTGCTGGAGTGCCGCTCGTCGTTTCGCTTCCTGCGACTGAAGTGCTGCGTCAACCGAAGCTTGGTCGAATTTCGCGCCGACACTCCCAGACGGAGATGAATCATTGAGCTTTCGTTTTTTTGACGAATGCGTTTCTGATTCCGGAGACCCTGAGGATGGCCCTGATGCTATCGCTCGTTGCATAAATTTCATGGTCAGGAGCCTCGATGAGACTCCCTTGGGCGTTTCTGGCGCCATTGTGGCTAAGTGAGACGACGGATCTGACTGCTGTCTCCAGGGCTCTCTGGAACGATTTTTAGGATCCAAAAAACCATGAATTTGCAGCCAATTTAAGACGGGAGACTCTTTGACACTGGATAAAGGAAAGACTCAAGCAAAATCAGTCATTTATTGTGATTTTGTGCTTTCATGTGTAAATTTCGTTCACCTGCAGGAGCTCTGCGAGCATGGAACTTTTTTCTGGAGCTCTGTTATCTAGTACCAGGTTTGGCTTGGGCGGAATTAGCTTTTTCCGATGGACCTCTAATCCGCTCGCTTCGGTTCGTCGACAGCAACGCGGGCTGGTGCTTTGATGATCGAACTTGTTTCCAAGTCAATTGCGCATCGCCACAGCAATAAAATCCAACAATGTCTTCATGCCAGCTGAGGGTATTCAGAGGGCTGGCGCGTAACATGCGCGTCTCCCGACGAGCTTTCACTGTTTCCGCCCGCCGGCTCGACGTTGTCCCAGCCACCAAGACCGAAACCGCCGCGACAAAGGTCACCGAGGGCGGCGAGGTTAAGGAAATCGAGCAAGCTCCTAACCGTGTTGAGAGATGGTCACGAAACCAGAAGGCTCGATCAAAGGCCATGACTGGCCCACGATTCGAGCAGACAGACTTCGACCTTCAGGTAGGACTCCGCCATTCCGCAGGTCGATACAAAAAAAAATAGCTGGAAAATGCTCTCTTGCTATGGAAAGGACGGCATAAAGGCTAACAAATTTCAATAGCCGCAACCTCTCTCTGCCATGGAGATGGTCCACAAGGAACCTGTTCGATGGACGCACGAGCGAATTGTCGTCTGCGACGGCGGTGGTGGCCCGACCGGTCACCCCAAGATCTTTATCAACACAGACAAGCCTGAGATTGCCTTCTGCGGCTATTGCGGCCTGCCATATGTGCGTGCAACTGCGACGAAATGCAATGCGAATTGAAGCTTACAACATTACAGGCCAACGAGCACAACCGCAAGCACCTCGAGTCGCTTCCCGAAACCTCGTACCCACTTTCATAAAGCTGAAGTGATAGACACGGATTACGGGATGTTTGAAAGCGGCCGAAATAGAGGAAGGGATGTTTGGGCTATCCCGGGATTTACTGTACTAGCAACCGCATTAAAACTAAATTTAACCTTTTGTACATACCATCTTTTCTCCAATGCGTTGATTTATATCGCAAGTCTTGCAGAGGAATTCTAGAACAACGCCTACTAAACTTCTGCGAGCACTGGAAACAATTACATTACAATTCGGCATCCATCATAGAAATTAAGTAAAACCAACATTCGTTGGACGAGAAGGATATTGGTGGATGCTGTGCGAGGCCCAGTTGTATCGGCGCTGGGCGTGGATACACTTGTGTCGACCAAGCGCAATGCTGATATCATTCCCCACTTCCCACCTACTTCGTCACCCTTCAAAGATTGATGATGCCTCAACCATCCCATAGCATCTCTACGACGACAACATTAGTGCTGGTATTGATACTATTCATTGCACTATTTCCTGGCTTGTTTCATTCCATCTGGACACTACCCTTCGGCTTGATTCCATTCAAAACTTCCAGCTCTAGCTATAAAGGCTCAGGCATCATGTCTTGGTCCCAAAAACAATTTACTCTGCCCGCCAAGTCGCGCGGCTCCTATCTCATTACAGACCATGTCGTCTCATCGGTGCCAGAGATTAAAAACTACAAAGTTGGTCTTTTGAACCTCTTTGTTCAGCACACCAGCTGTGCGCTGAGCCTAAACGAGAACTGTATGTCGACGTGGTGGCTGGCAACAGGGTATCGAGACAGATGCTTACATGTTTACTTCTCACAGTTGACGACGATGTCCGAGCAGATATGAGTGATGCGCTGGATCGTGTTGCGCCAGCAGCTGGACCCAAAGGCGAAGCTCTTTACAGACACGAGTATGTACAGCTGCAACCCAAAAGTGCTGGAATCGGTACTAACATTGAATGAAACAGCGCTGAAGGACCTGATGACATGCCGGTAAGCTACCAGTTAAAGCGAACTCAATCTTGCAGCCCTTTTACTGACAAACCCCAAGGCTCACATCAAGTCTGCGCTTATTGGTGCCAGTGTTACCATTCCTATCAAGGACGGCAAGCTGGTAAGTTCTTGTAAAGCATGCGGCTTGGTCCCTTGCACTGACATTAAATAGGCTACCGGGACCTGGCAAGGTATTTGGTATCTCGAGTTCCGCGCTTCCAAGCATCAGCGCCGCGTAGTGGCCACTATTCAGGGAGAAAAAGCATAAGTAAATCATGCAGATTAGTTTTTAAAAGGAACTCTATTTTGAATTACATTCAAGTCGTGGCAAAATGCGTCGTTGGCTGCCACTAAATAATCATGCGCCAAACACCGTCGCCTATGTATTTTCTTTTTCCTCATCACTTCCCTAGCACAGTTCCATTCTCCTTCATGTCTGTATCACCTCCGGCCAGCACCTTTGTCCGGGGCACATATCCTTCTGGGGCCCCCGAACCTGGTGTGGCAGCAACAACCTTGCCATTTTCGTCCACAAACTCAAAGTTATAGCGACTCAGTATGTGGGGGATAGCAGAAAGCTGTGGTCCGTATCGGTTTGTGTTTTCGTACAGTTCAAAAAGCGGAACCGCAAGCAGCTTCATGTTCTTTGGCACGCTGAGAACCTCTGTAATGTTTCTTTTGGTTAGTCCATTGATGTGACCAGTTAGCAGCAAGCAATCTTAGAATGTGACGTACTGTTCTTTGGCAACTGAATGAAGTAGAGCTTTTTACATTCTTTGGGGCGCGTGACGTGTGCGGGTACGAACGGATACATGAACGTCTCAAAATTTGGACGCCACCATTGCGACAGGCACTCTCCAATATCCCACTCGCCATTTGACTCTTCTTCACCTAGGCGGCCAACTGGTGCAAGTCTTTCATCTAGACGCGACTTGAAGCCTTCGATCTCGTCGTCCTCTGGTTTTAGGTAATCTCCTGGGAGCTTGAAGAATGCATTTGCAATCTGCAGCATAAGGATGTGAGGATGGTTGTGTTCGTGGCACACGAGGATGCCTTCGCAAGTGCGGCGCATGCCATGCTCAGAAAAGTGTTCTTCCAGTCGCTTGAGTCGCGCTACAACAGAAGGATCTTCCTCGGGCTGTGTCTCCTTGACGCCAAATGTATAGTTCGACAGAGGGTAGAGTGTAACGCTCGAAGGCTGGTTGGCGTTGAATGGCAGCGGAATAACCGGCTGATGACCCGACTGGAGGACATCGGGCGGAATAGTTGACATTTTGGCGTGGGCCTAGACCAGGCAAACTAGAACTTGCGATTGCGGGATGATTTTAAAGGAGCGAGATGCTCTGAAGCGGGCTGTCGCGAAATGCTCGGTGGGAGTGATTCTGCTGCCGCGCTTTGGTGCCAAAGCTAGGTAGCTTGAATAGGCAGGCGGTGTGGCGGTGTAGCGCCCGCCCGGACAATTGCTTCAGCATCCCAGTATATTTCTGATCTACGTGGTTCAATTTGAGGGAAAACATTTCAAACGTAGGAACGTCGTAATCAAAGGTCTTAAAGCTTCAATGACTATCCGGATGTACATTACAATGCACGCATCATGAGTATCTTCACTGTCGCTGCAAATTCCACCATGCCACCTCTACGCTAGTTTATAAGAGGTGACCATGCCAATGGCGTATTTGCTCTCGCCTGAGCTCAATTGAGCAGCCGAAAATCTGCATGACAGTTTGGAGTGGGATATGAATAAATAGGACACCGGTGATGCAGATGGAGCGTCATGCAATGCTCACAAAGAGCAAAAGGGCTGGTGTCGGCAAGTCGTCCCAGCCTCATTTTTGGGTTTCCCGTCCAGCCAATCTGCATCGGCCGTGCGATCCCCAGCGACATTTGCAGAATGATGGGCCATGAACCCCAACCTACCGAGACCAGTGGGGATTGTTCGCCTTGGTTCTAAAACCTCCACAGTGCAGGGAAAATCGTCCTGCTCCGTCATTGCGCATCAGGCTGTCAAGAAACCCAGCCGATCCGACTCGAGCAACGCAAACTGGACGACTTGGTCGGAAAACCGTCTCGTAACACAAGGCCCTTGCCCGCCCGCCCGGTTGTTTTTGCCCGCATTTTGCGTCATGCCCACACGGCGGACCTTTTTTCTGCCTGTCCGTATTCCACTGCCCGCTAATACGAGTAGGCACGATGGAAGCTAGGCTTCTGGAGAACCTAGGCAACAAGCTACGCGACCTTGAGGGGAAGCTCGAAGCCTACCGCCAAGACCTTCTAAACGAGTTCCATCAGTTTTATGATTCTCAACTGCGAGACGTCGATCCCGCGGTCGTTTGCAATATTCAGCAGGCCATCGAGCCATCTCTTAGTAGCGAGTTTCCGGGCTTGCGCCCGTACCTTCTACATCCTCCACCTGACTCACGCCCGCCAGTCAGCCCAAAGACGGCGACTACATTCCAAACCTCGGCGGCACCAACCGACTCCGGCCGCCCTGACGCTCCAGACAGTGCACGCGACCGCGACCACGAGCTAGAAGGCGTCTTCACCCCAAGCTATCTCCCACTGCTGGCCGTCTCGCAGCAATCACAGCCTGGTGCTTCAACCCCAGCTGACGCTGGCGACGCTGCGCCTTGCGACTCACAGCCGCCACCACCACCACCACTACAACCAGCACCACCTGCAGGTCCTAAGGCAGGTCTGTCTCCTTCTCACTGCCCCAAGCATTACCAAATGGAAGAAAAGACGGATCCTGGCAGGCTGTCCGCGCGATCCCCACCGCCGTTACAAACCAGTGGCGACGATGAGGCAGGCGACCGTGCAAGCGATGACTCCAACTTGTCCGAGGTATCTGACAAAGGCGATTCAAAGACTATAAGAAGCGCACTGCGCCGCTCGTCAAGTATCTCAACGAAAACTCCACAAAGCCCGAGACGTGTTCGGTTCGAATTTATGGGTGCTGAAGTCCTGCCTACATCTTCTCCTCAGACAGCCGACCACATGATCCCGCGGCCGATATCGCCCGTGCCGTACAGTGAACAGGTCACTGTCGATTCAATTCTTGGTGAAGACGCTGAAGACTCTCCACCGCCACGCAAGGTCTCATCATCCGATGCGCTACGCGCTCTATCAAGAGCGCCGTTAGAAGAAGATGGGACAGTGTGGACGGTAGTCAACGCTCAGACTGATGATGGATCCGCGAGCGCTAGCACGCAAAGCTCAGACACGGAAGAAGGTTCGAAGACGAAGCTGCCGGCGCAGAAGCCACCTGCTGCGCCAACAGCCAAGGCGAACGGTCCACCAAGCGCCAACGAAACGCAGGTGCACCAGGAACCGGATAACGCAGACGACATTGGTTCAGATGACGATATTCTCGCTATATCAAAACCCGCAAAACGGCAAGCTCGCACTTCGCCAAAGGGCAAAATGAAGCAGCCAGCGTCCATAGAATCAGCACGTCAACCCGATCCAGAGGGAGACGACATGTTCCACTTTGAGAACGACGGTGCCGAGCCTGATTGCCAACCCGTCCCTGAGCGACGGAAGGAAGAGGTTGAAGAAGATGCTAATATTTCGGATGCGGATGAGGCTGGTTTAGACAAATCGGCCTCCGCTATTTCCTCATCTCTCTCTATATCAAGACCAGAACCGAAGGCTGAAAAAACTCAACCAACGTCGCCGCTTGCATCCAAATTCCAAATTGGGTCTGTTGGATCTTACAAAGGTCGATCCCTTATAATGCCTATCGTGAAGAACCCCGAACTTCATGCTCAGGCTGCTTCTCAAGGCGACTTTGACTCTTTTGTCGGGGGCGTGGATGGGCGAAGTGGAATAGACGAATCAGACTTCAGCAGCTATCGTGCTTCTATAGCACCTGGTGGCTTTGTTGGCACCCCTCGCAGCTTTACTGAACGTCTGATGATGGAAGACATGGAAGCTGAAAGGGCCAAGAATACGCAAGCACGTTAGGAATTGCGCTTTTAAATACTTGTATATGTGGGAATTATATTGTTGCATTTACGGAAGTGAATCGGATATATAGGTCAGGGTTGCGTTAAGGCGTTGGCAAAATAATATTGGAGAGGAATTGAAGACAAGGTAAATACAGTAGGGACGCTTTGGTTGAAACCAGTTCACACCATTCGATACAGTTGGGAGATAAAACACATCTCAAGCACTATACATAGCAACAAAGGAACAAACTACATTAGAAAGCCAGAACCCTGTAGCGACTGAAATAACGTGTAAGTGGCAGCGTCGACAGTCGGTGCCACTTTATTGACGACCTTGATTAGTGCCCATTTTTCTGGGGCGGCACATGGGCAGCTATCCAGCGACACCAGACTCATGTCTTTTTGCCTCCAACAACAGCCAAACTAGCCAACGCAAAGTTTTACTCTCACGAACAGACTGCATATAAAATGGGCGGACTTAATCTGGAAGTGTTCAAGGTATGATTCATTTGCGTGTCAAAACATTGTCTAGGCAAGAAAGACACTTGGAGGCCAACAACTTTTGGCTTACGATCTATAGTTTGGCTTGTATGTCATGTTCCCGGTTGGCATCATGTACTACTTTGGTACAAACCTCGATAATCGGTTCTCTGTTGAAGGCTTCTGGCCGCGACCGGAAGAGTGCAACACGGTGCCACGCGACCGCGAAGAGCTCATGGTTGAATACGAAAAGATGATTGCGCGCGCAAAGCTCAAGCAAGCACGACAGCAAGAAAACAACGAAGCACGATCGAACCAGAAGAACTCGTGACTCAATTTAACGGGGAATTACTCTTGCTTGAATTTACAGTGAATTTGGCGACGACTCCGAGTCTGTACGATAATACAAAGCACACAGGTTGCAATGGTAGCGATTCCTGCGGTCTGTGTGCATGGGCGGCGTTTACGGAAAAGAGATTGGGCCTGAGTAGCAGTGAATACTAGTTTGCTGCACTGCTATGTACTATATATGTTTATACAAAAGCTATGTTACAAATCTATATGCCTCTCTACTTTGTCCCACGCGTCCGCGCCGACGTTGCCTCGCCGGACGTTTGCGTAAATTGCCTTGACATCTGGACACTCTTTGATGGCGGAAAGGAGCGCGTCAAGGTCCTTAGCGGAGGAATCGGAGTCTAATTCGACCATTGTGTCTTCTTTGGGGGCCCAGACAATGTCCGATTCGAGCAGCTCGAGCTCAAATTTGTTGACAACGGCTTCCGTGATTGACGTGAGCGCCGTTGGTTCTGTCCAAACCACGAATCCTCCTTGACTGTGCTCTTCAACATCTTCTACTCCCTCATGTTCTATGGCTGCGTCAAGCACGTCGGACAGCGTCGGATCACCTTCCATCTTCTTGAATACAGCTCGGCCGCGCCGAGAAAAGTAAAACGCCGTGGAGCCTGGGACGCCGCCAGCCTTCTTGACCGAGTATTTAACGTCGTGGAGCGTCCGCGTCTTGTTATCCGTTTCTATATCTGCAATGAGAGCAATAGTCGGAGGCATCAGAATCTCCATGGTCATTGTTTCTAGTTGCGCACCACTCGTTGATCGACCTTGGCCTCGTGCGATTGCGGCTGCTACCAACGCTTTGGGAACGCTCGCTATAAATAGAACAGTTAGCTACAGCGCCAAATGACTTCAGAATGAAGAAAGTCTACCAAACCTTTTGTTGCGGCAGCAATCGCATTTGCTAATTGGGGGTTAAATTGTGTGTCTTCGCCATACACTTTCGCTAGCTGTTAGCAAAAATGCGCTTCCGTTATTCGTATGACGGTTTCGTACTTCTCGAGTATGCGGCAATAAGCTTCGTGTAAGCAGTCCGATCTGACATCTTCTTCTTATCTGTCACGGCTTTAATATGTTTCGTCTTTGACCACTTGTTGTGGCCTGCAAGCTGTGGTCTCGACGTTCCAAAGGACTGCTTGCATCCAGCGCAAATGTAGTACCCTCGAGGAGCCAGCTGTCCAAGTCGAGCCCTGCGCATGACGAACAACACAGAGGATGGCAGAGACATAGCTGCAGCTGTATTATTCAATAACCGGTGCTCTGGACCGCCATGCGGCTACTACAAACGCGGTTTAAAGTGATTCGCAACCCATAGTCGTCGGATTTTTATCGGCCGGCTGCGCAGAGCGACACAGAAGTGGGTTGTAATTGCAGGTCGTCACTGCGGGCCGCCCGCCCCTGTATTAGGCACCTCCTAAAAGTGCATCGCGTGTCAACCCACTTAGCTCCGGCATCTCATTGTAACGACTTCGAATTGAGCAGGACGCTTCACTGTTTGCGAATCGGGGATCAATCTTGGCCCAATGATATAAGCGATCACACGTCATGTCACAAAGCCAGGAACCAGAGGCCCCCGAGGCGTCGCCGACGCCAGAAGCCCAGCCTACACCACCCCCTCCGCCGCCGCCTCCCCCAGCCAGCGACGACAAGAAGAGCGCAAACCCGGAGCTTGACCTGAAGAAGCTCCAGTCTTTACCAGCCGAACAACAAGAGCTTTTTCTCCTTACGTTTGTCACCGACCTGAGCAAATATGTCTGCGCGCTGGAACCAGATGACTGCACCGCACAGCAGTTCTATCTCAAGAAGGAGATCTTCGGCATCATCAACCTCTCTGCCCCTCAGCCGTCCAAAGTCATTCGCAACAACCTAGGCAAATGCCTCGCCTATATATTTCAACATGGCGACCGAAAGCTCCTTTTCGAAACTATAAACGACTTGGTCTCTATCCTGTCAGGTAGCAAGTCCAAGTCGGATGCCGAGACCCGCGCTAAGCATGCTGCTGTCCACTGCCTCGGCGACGTGTATGCTGTTGCAGGAGATAGCGCTATTGGATTGCACCAGCTTTGCTGCACTTCGTTGGTGAAGCTTCTGAAATCGTCATCCAACAATGCAGGTCTCCGCGCTGCCTGTCTGGCCGCTCTGGGCAAGATTATTGCAGTTTTGGGAGCTTCCATGGATGAGAACATCGCGCGTGACATCTGGAAGCAGGGTAGAAGCCATGCTTCCAGTGACAAAGGTGCCATGGTTCTTGTGTCTGCATCAAATTGTCTCAAGGCCCTGGTCGCGCATACGCCATACTTTAGAAACTCGTCGGACTGCGATAAGCTGGAGACCTCGGTATACAAAGCATTTGATTCACCGGCACCACTGGTTCGCCATGCTGCAGCAAGCTGCTTTGCGGAAGCCCTTGCGCAAGGATACACCGAACCAGCCCCAGGAGAAAATATATCAAAAGGGAGGAAGACGAAACCAAAGCTAAAGCGTCAATCGACACATCCTGGTATCGTTGGCGATGATGACGACATTCCTGCCCGATCGGAATCTCCTGCACCTAGTGGAAAGCGAACCCAAGATCTTGCGCTGTCGTTAGTCGACATGCTGAAGCTTCTTGCCAGCCATTACGTAAAGCAGACGACTTCCAACCGAACGCGAGCCGCGATTGGCGTTTGTTACGGCAAGCTATTTCGTCGTTTGGGAGAGAATCTTGTAGAGAACAACTACTTGCACATTGTTGATATCCTTACCGGGGATATTCTTGGGAACGCAACCATCTACAACAATCGCTATCGCCTACTTTTGTCAAGACGAATTATCGATACTGTGCTCCATGATGTGATTGGGAAGAAAATTCTAGGAGAGTCGGGCCAAATCAAGGTCGCCGAGTGTCTCATAAACTCGATTCTGAAGAACTACCCTCAAGCTCTTCCTGAGCGTCCGGAGCCCTCCAAGCAGACTCTGATTACGGCGTTGAGAGCCGTTGCTTCGCTAATTGAATGCCTCGGCTCTGCTGCCAACAACTTTGCCGAGTCTTGCCGTGAAGGTCTACTACAAGTCTTCCAGCATCTGAGCTACTCCGTACAGGTTTTCGCATCGCATTGTATGAAGGTTTTTGTTGTTGCATGTCCACAGCAGCTGCTTTCTTGCCTGTCAGTTTGTATGAATAGCCTCACGCGCGAGCTATCTCTTCTGGCAGGCGGCCGGAACTCCCAGCGCCGCTGTATTGGATTGGCGCATGGCTTGTCTGCTACTCTGAGCGCAAGCCCACTACGACCACTGCACGGGTCGCTTGACATCTATAGTCGTGTCTTGTCAATGGCCACTAATCTATTGAAATCTTCTGGGCAGTCGGAGCTTCGCGTCTCCAGCACTCAAATTCAAGTGGCGTGGATTCTCATCGGTGGTCTCATGTCGTTAGGCCCGAACTTTGTCAAAATTCATCTCTCCCAGCTCCTACTTCTTTGGAAGAATGCGTTGCCGAAACCACTTGCCAAGGACACCACTTCGTCACGGAGCATACTTGAAGCGTCTTTCCTGACACACGTGAGGGAGTGTGCTTTGGGATCAATTCTCGCATTTTTAGAGTACAACAACCGTTTACTAACGGTAGACGTCTCCAAACGAATTGCCACCATGCTACAAAGCACCACGGCATTTCTAAAGACATTGCCGAGCAAAAAGACAACAGAAGACGTAGCACAAAGACTCACTCCAGCTATTCAGCTCCAGGACCTCGAAATGATGGTCCAACGGCGAGTCCTGCAGTGCTACGTCAAGCTCGTAAATCAGAGTCCAGCCGGCGGCAGCGAAGCGCTATTGCAGTCCAATCTGCTGACTCTTGCTATTTCTCTCTTTGCAGACCCAGAGAACTATGCTCAGGGCTCACTAAGCGTGACCATTGCCAACTCAGCTGCAACATTTGAGTCAGTGTGGGATGTTGGCGATAACAACGGGTTTGGCGTGACTGGCCTTGTGTCAGGATTCAATGTCAAACCCCTACCGGGCCAGCATGAAGCTTCAATTCAAGCCGAAACGCAGTTGGACTCTCCCGAGAAGGTCGTTGACAGTACGCTTCTTTCTCCAGTGTGTGGTAGCCTGGAGCATGACGCTTCAACTCTTTACATTGGTCCCCTGAATACAGATGCTGCAATGCCCGATCCGCCTGCTACAGAAGTGGTGAACACAGCCATTCAGCTGTTTGCGTTTGCTTTTCCTCTTACTCCTGCGAAAGTGCAGGAGAGCATTTTGGAGCAAATCCGAACATTTGCATCGGCAGGGTCACTCCAGCGCGATCCAGGTAGACTGGCCGCCATGAACGTCAATGTCGCTACTGCAATACTTGCCACAATGCGTGTGGCTGTGAAAGAGACCCAGTCTCCTGCTGGCGATGTTTCTAATCTCGCAGTCGAACGGTTGCTGCAAGATATTGTACGGGACTTTGTCTTAGACCAAGATCAATACGTACGGAGTTTGGGATATGCTGCCACGGCGAGGTTATGCAACGTTTATGGCAACGCTTTTACAAATCATGAAGTCAAGTACCTCGTCGACACAATTGTTGCCAATCGCGAGCCGAGTGCAAGAGCGGGTTGTGCTATGGCTCTTGGAGCGATTCAGACTAAGGTGGGAGGAATGGCAGCTGGTTATCACCTCAAAACTATCCTTGGTATTCTCATGTCACTCTGCAATGATCCGCATCCGGTTGTTCACTACTGGGCTCTGGAGGCGCTTTCTTTGGCTGCCGACTCCGCTGGGCTCAGCTTTTCGGGCTATGTCTCTAGTACTCTGGGGATGCTTGCTCAGCTGTTCGTGTCTGAAACCCACCATCGAGAAATTCCTTCTGCAATTAGCATGAATCTTGAAACTGAGCTCTCCACTCCGGCGGCAATTGCGAGATGCATCGACTCTCTCATCAATGTCCTTGGACCAGACTTGCAAGATGCGAACAAATCGAGGGAGTTAATTTTCACTCTCGTTGGCCAGTTCCAAGAAGCGGACGAAGATGCGGTTATCGAAGCAGCTCTCGCCTGCTTGGAGCACCTTTCCCTCTACGCTCCAGGACAAATGCACTTTTCAGATTATGTGAAGCGTCTGCAAAAGAATTTATCATCGGGCCAAATTAAGCTGCGAGATGCTGCTGTCGATGGCATCCACAACATGATGAAGAGAAATCCAAACGATGTTCTGAGAGACGCAGAAGCGGGCTTTGAAGAGCATCTCTGGCTCCTGCTGGATGCAGCTCCGTCGCACGAAGGGATTAAAAACATAATCCGAAACTGGCTTCATCAGACTTGTCTCGATGAGACAGCAGCGTGGCTATCTCGGTTCCAACAAGCCCTGAGATTGACAAGGCCCAAGCAGCAGTCCCGTCGGGCCAATACAAAAGAAACCAGCGGTGGTGTCCCTGATCTTCAGGATGAAGAGGTTGCAGGCTTTGCCGCTGCTGCGACTGGTCCAGCTGACGGCAAAGGAGTTGATGCGTCCACTGATGCTGAACCGCTGCGGTGGCAAGTCACTACCTTTGCTATTTCATGCATTGGTGACATTTTTGCAATGGTATCCAAGGACGTCGCAACCAATGGAGACTCTGAAGCTCAGGCCGCTCTTCAGAATAAGATTGCAGATGTTGTTAAGATGGCATTTTCAGCCTCAACGTCTAGCGTTCTGGAGCTCCGCATCTTGGGCCTCAAAATTATAGGCGCTGTGCTAAAAATGTTTGGCAAAACTCCTGACCCTGATTTTGAGGAGGCCATGCTACTCGAGCAATACCAAGCTCAAATTAGCTCTGCCCTGACTCCAGCTTTTGCAGCAGATTCGTCTCCAGAACTGGCATCCGAGGCTGTGAATGTTTGCGCCAGTTTCATTTCTATCGGCATTGTAACGGATGTCGAGAGGATGGGCAGGATTTTGAAGACACTCGTTAGCGCTCTGGAGAGCTTTTCAACGAATGATGAAAATGCCGGTATTGGCGACTTGAAAGGTCTTAGCTCCAATGCGCAAATCATGATCAAAATTGCCGTTTTCTCGGCTTGGGCTGAATTGCAGGTTGCGAGCAGTGAGCAAAAGCACCTCTTGGATGTATTGAAGCCGCATATTGGAACTCTCACGCCGCTGTGGCTAGAATCACTGCGTGAGTTTGCTCAGCTTCGGTTCGAGCCTGACATTTCCATGACACTGGGGCCCCCCTCCCTTTCGGGCAGCCTGGACTCCATCTACGCTGCTTTGAACCGGGAGACATTGCTTCGATTCTACCAAGAGGCGTGGTTGAAGCTAGTCGATGCAATTGCCAGTCTCATTGAACAAGACAGTGAATTCGTCTTTGACGCGCTTGATGGGAAACAATCCAAAGCACAATGCACAAATAGTCCTACGAAGCCTGGCATCAATTACCGTGATGAGCCGGTGGCATTCTTTTTCGTTCTTTTCGGCCTGGCATTCGAAGCGCTGGCCATTCGCCCTGGTCAGAGTGATTCATTGGCCACCAGGGAACAAACTTTGGCCATTCTTCGAGCGTTGAAGAGAATCTTACACCCGAGCGTCTCTGGCCACGCAATATACCGACCTGATGTCTTTGCAGAGACCATGGACCTTCTCGACCGCCTTGTCCTCACAGAGGGCCTCGATGTGCAGACCGTGATTGTAGACATTGCTAGAGACATGTGTGTCACGCACCCTTCGGCCCATCGGCACTCCGCAGACGAAGGAGATCTTTCCGAAGATATTGATCAGTTGTTCGAGCTGACGAGAATCACTGTTTTGGTTCTTTCGGGCCTTTTACCCAATCTCTCTGAAGAGAAGCAGCCGCTCAGACATCAAATGAATGAGGAGGCTATTCTTCTCATCCGGACATCAATGGACGCGCTGGTGGCAGCGGCCGAGGTCTTCCCTTCGATCATCAAGGCAGACCTTCACGCTTGCATCATTCACATCTTTGCCACAATCCTCGGCACTCCAGGATGCCAAGAACTAATTGTACCACAATCTTTGACGACGCTGAAGCGGTTTGTCAGCAGCATGTCACAATCAAGAAAAGTAGCAACTGACGGCACATCCACAACAGATGTTCAGCTCCAAGGCTGTCTACGTCGATTCTTATCCATCTACTTGAATGCGCAGAAACGAGAGATGCCGAATGCACTTTTGTGCGTCAAGAATTGTCTCTTGGCCTCCACAATACTGTTCACCGGTGGCAAGAATCAGCTACCAGCTTCCGATCCCCTAGTCCTGAAATACTTGGATGAAGTGCTTGATTGTCTAACGGACCGGATGGTAAGCTTTCGTGAAGCCCTTAATGGATGGACATTTACTAACCGAAGCTGCAGACGTCGAAAATTGCGGCAAATTGCATCAGGTCATTGCTCCTTCAAGGCTCTTCAACGCCGGCTGACACAAGCATTGTGCGATATCTGCTTCCGCGGCTGATATCGTTTATAACCAACGTCGAACCGGAGGATCCTGAAGGTGCACGGTCACAAGTTGCACTCGGCTTGTGCTTGTACACTGGAACTGTGAGCAAAGACCGCGTTCCTGCCGCGATGGCACTGGTTATTCCGGCATTGATGACTCGCACGACGGCAGAGGGAGAAGAGCTCTACCAAGAAACAAGTGCAAGACTACTTTCCCTCGCAGCAATCGACCAAGAGGCGTTCCGGGGTATTGTAAACGCCATGAGCGCAGCGCAAAGAGGACTTTTGGAAGAGGTCATTCGCTCTGGTCGGCAAAAGACTAGCAACGAAAACAAAGTATCGGCTGACGAAGGGGGCCAACCCAGTATTACGCTCAAGATGGACTTTGGTGGCTAGCTCAGACGCCAATACTGTCGGTGTATACAACGAGATGTGCAAGGGACATGAAGGAGATGCTTCACCCCACAGTTTTAGTCTAGGAGATGGAGTGCATCGGCTATTAGTATATTACAAATACAATTCTTTTAATACGTGTACGCCGTTTTGCTATTCTTCACCGAATCGTGCATTTTCTTCTTTATCCCAAATATGCCCTGCCTGAACCATTGGCGATAACTATGCCAGAGTCTGTTATGTACCTGATATTCCGCGCGTGCTGGTTTCTGTCTTGGTAAGGGGGTTGTGAACCATTGGCAATGACAACTCCCGATTCCGTAGCCCCTAGACGTTGATATGCTGGTGCTGCACCAACATCGCCACTTCTATGGAGGTGTGTGGCCTTCAACGCAGTAAACGTGGCTGCTACAGGTCCATAGCGCTGGAAATTGGCAGCTATTTCAGCCTCTATTGGGTCGCTGCAGCGTGTTTCCGAATTGATTTGGGGAATATGTATCGTTGGTTGATTTCTTTCGAAAGCGGTGCTTGCCGCCGGTGGCAGGTCTTCCACTGGGTATGCATGAAAGAAGGCTCCATCGTACTGAAACGGTCTTTGAAAGCTTGAGAACTATTTCGTATTATCTTAATGTTAGCCTCTTGGGTTATCTTGTGTATTTGGGGGGATTTTCCAGGTCGTGCCTGTTCAGATGTGCTTGGCGGGGGTGCAAGCTGGTGAGCAAATTGGTCAAGTAGCGCATCGTGTTGCGTAACTGGCTCCCCATCAACCTGTATCAGTGGTACAGGAGTTGTATGCCGTGGTGGTGGTGTTGAAAAGCTTCGGGGTGGCCCGTATGCTGAGTCTTGTCTGCCGCTGCTGCGATGACTGGTGTGCCAGAATTGGTTCGTTGGCCTGTAGTTTCTGGTTCGCTGCGGCCTGGGCGTCGCTACTGGATGGAGATGATAATGGTCTTTCATTTTCTTGTCTTTCGGGATCGTATACTACAGCATAACTAGCCAGCGGACGTTTGTTGGCGACGATGAGAGAAAGGATGTCCTTTACATAAGAGGCTACTACTGGATTTTGCGGTAAAGACAGCTAGATTCTCATCTAGGGTCCTAAGTTACTAGATGCAGCTGTCCGTGTCGATGGAAACTGCGACAACTCGTCTGTTTGCAAGGCAAACATCTGATGGTCCAGCATCATTGTACACGCCGGCAGGGTTGCACAAACCTGGCGGCATGCAGCGCGGTGGGACTCTTGGACCGCCTAGACTTAATGTTTTGGATACATATTGTAGCACTTGACACGCCTTGGGGATGCCTTGTTGATATTTGCAGCGTAACATGTACAAAGCGACCGCTATGAGTTACGGACAACTTCTGGTGTTGAGGTGTGGATGGTTAGCAACCTCATGCTGTCGCAGCCCAAGTCGCAGCCTGCTACCGTCGTCGCTCTTGTAAACGGTCGCTATAGGCTACCTTGGCTCGCTCAAAAACAGGCTGTCTATGTACAGAACATAATTTCCGTGGCATGTCTCTGTTTCGACAGCGAACTTACAAGGGAGCCCATGGGCCGCGCCTCACAAGAGATTCGCAGCCAGCTCAAGATTCAGATGCAAGAGACGCAGGTCACTTCATTTTTGAATCGAGTGCGGCAAAGCGTGTTGAAAAATGGCAAACCTACTATGGGGTTATATGGCGACAGTTCTACTTTGCCTGTTTACTTCAACAATCTGACGAAGCCTGGAATCTTACAAGTAGCCGACTTTTCTCCTGCGGTGGTGCGTCAGGGAAAAGACTGTTCCACAAGGAATAACCCCATAGGCACAGCCGTCATGTATTTGCATCGATCGTTAAATAAGATTTCCGGCTTGTTTGATAGCTTTCACGTCTTGGGGAAAGACCACGCGGGTAATTATTGGCTGATGGTGACAATGTTGGAACGCGCATGGAATCGGCTAGACGATGATATAATGAGCTTGGCCAAGTGTTAATTTTGATGATACCTCCGGATATATAAGGGCGTTCTTCTCTGGGTCTCTCTCTTCCTCTCCCTCTCTCTCGGCCTCGGTCTAGTAATGCTCACTCTATTTCATTGCCGGCTTGGAATAAATAGTCCTAGAATAAATATAGCATCAACGCTGTGGGCGCCAGCTATTCACGTATACAGTAACGCATAAACATATCGTCGTGATTTAGTTGTGCTTGAACGAGAAAGTGTCATCAGGCATTGCCTCATCAGCACCAGACAAGGTCGATACATCCAAGTCGCTGACTTCGTCGCCCCACTTCGAGCCACCAGACCAAGTCACTGGCACTTGGTCTCCTTCCGCGACAGACAGAAGTCGGTATTGCTGAGGCGTTGAGATGAGAACCACCGGCTGTTCAGCTTCTATATCAATCCAGGAGATTTGCACCTTTGAAGACACTCCAGGCGTATTAGTCGTAGAAAGATAATGCTCTGGTATAACTGGCTTTGGCCCGTGCGAGATAGGATCCCAAACGTATGACAAGCCTTGCCGAGTTTCATCTTGGCAGGTTATCAAAAGTGATTCGCGATTGGATGGGTGCCATGAAAACGTGACTATCGAATGGAAAATGAGGACAGCTCTCAGTTCTGTGGCTGAAAGATCCCATATCCAAATTATGCATGGGCAGTCATCGAGTTTCGTTGCGAGAAGTGTTGAGGAGGCATCAAATGACGCTATTGAACAGCCGGATTTTGCTTCTGTTGTTCTACCTTCAGAAGGCATTTCTGGGGGCGATATAGCATGTGTAGCGCGAATAAAGCTGGACTCTGCTTGACCATCTGATGAAGTGCCTAGCTGCTCCTGCCATGCCTGCTTCCAAGTCAGTAAGTCGACGGATTTGATTTTGCTGGCAACAAAGACTTACTTGCAAAGTATCTCGTGGTTCTATAATGGCTGGGTGGGTGAGTGTCATGCTTCGTCTCCAGGATTCCGTGTGAAGAACCGCAACGTCTCTACCATGATCGCCGACTACGCACAGTCCTGAATTGGGACTCGGTTGGCATACTTTTATACCCTGATGCAAACTGGCATCCTCGTTTGTTGACAAATTCAATACAGTGATGGTGCGGAAATGCTCGCCGTCTGCCGTGTAAAGGACAAGGCCGTGGCCGAAAGATGCAGCCTCCCAAAGCATCAACCACTGTCCATCTGGGGTCCATGACAAGCAGTGAGCATCGATGGTCTCTGGATGCCATGATTTAAGGACTTTACGCGTCGTGGGATGATGTATGCTGACGAAATCCTTGCCAGCTACGCGGGTTAAGAGAGCCAAATGACCACTTTCGCGACGAATGGCATAGCTTCTCGCGACTGATGAAGGCTGGTGGAACTTGGGGTTGGCAATCTCAACGGCCGTGGACGTGGTGAGATCAAACAATGATAGCTTGATTCCAGACGACGAGAAAATGAGCACCTCTGAATCTCGGGCACCAAAGCGGACAATGTTGGACTTTTCTCCTGGCAAGAGGGGGCTGGTGATTGCGGCTTGAAAGGAGGAATCGAGAGCAGAGAGAACCTGGACCTGGTCTCCGCACGTGATAAGCAGATGCGTGGACGAAGGCGACCATATCATCGACGACACCGGGCCAGAAAATGCTGCCGGCAGCTCGACGACATTCTCGATTAGCAGTGACTCAGTTGAGCGTATTGTTATGCTTGGTGGGCTGAGCGTGGCAATCAGACGTCCATTCGGACTTGCCTTGCAATATGCAGATGCTGGAAGCTAGCATTAACCGAATTGTTACTGTATCCTTAACATAACACTGAGAGGGAGCACGTACAAGGAAACACCGGCGAGGGATACATTGTACAGCCCAAGTTGCTGACGTCGACTGTCGTCTACTTTCTCGCCATGCGGCCTCTTGTTACAACAAGCCTATCTTGCCCTTTGCCCATGTCCAATCCGGTCACGGCGAATGGTGGGTAGCTCAGCTCAGCTTCGGCGGACCAGTATCTCGACCAGAACTTGTCGTGTGGCGCGAGGCGACCCTGAATCGCGGTAGGGCGCTCGTGGTGTTGTCCATCAAACAGGCGTATGTTTACTGGCCACCAAATCTCCACCAGTGCTGTTGGACCCGTCGCTGTTCGCCAAACTCCGTTGCCCAGGGTCGCGTCTACAGGCCCCATTTGCTGCGGGGGGCCACTGAAAGACGGCCACCTCCACTACGATTGGTGGCCGGCTTACCTGCCGATAACCCCCAAAAGGTCGCCACATTTCGCGGCGCTACCGCTGACTCATCAGGCTTCTAATGCGCCCTATGCCATATTACTTGTGCAACCACACAGAACACATCTCGGAGCCTTTCTCTCCTCATCTAGTCAATATTGCTTGTATCGATATTGCTACTAGAACCCGTTCTATTCACTTGGTAATTCTTTTCTGGGGCGAGACACCATTTCAGCATGAGCAACTATCTACTATAAACCCATCTTCGCAGAGCAATTCTGCAAGCCGATAACGCATCATAACGTCATCCATTCACTGCGGCCACCACACATACTCACTCTCGCTTTCACATCTTGACATTATGCGCGCTTTCAGTCGGTTGCCCTCGAGGGCATCACGTAACACGTCGCAATTTGGACTTGCATCGTCACATAGGCAGCTGCCCTCAGAACCTCGGTTTTGGACCTCGCGGAGACGGATAGCCACAGAAGCCGTCAAAGACGATTCCCAAGTTGAGGCGGCTACTGGCGTGTCATCACGGCGGCAGAGTATTCGCGATGCGAAACCTTTTTCCGAATTTCTCACAGACACATTCCATCGCCAACATGACTACCTCAGAATCTCCGTCACGGAGCGCTGTAACCTACGCTGCTTATACTGCATGCCCGAAGAAGGTGTGCCATTGTCGCCAAATCGCGAGCTCCTGACCACTCCCGAAATCGTCATGCTATCTTCCGTCTTTGTTTCTCAAGGCGTAAGCAAGATCCGTCTCACCGGCGGAGAGCCGACAGTCCGTCGGGACATTCTGCCGCTCATGCACCAGATTGGTGCGCTGCGGCCGCATGGACTGAAGGAGCTCTGCCTCACCACAAACGGCATATCGCTGCACCGCAAGCTCGACAGTATGGTAGAGGCCGGTCTTACTGGAGTGAACCTTAGCCTCGATACCTTGGATCCCTTCCAGTTCCAAATCATGACCAGGCGCAAGGGCTTCGACGCCGTTCAGAAGAGCATCGACCGCATCCTCGAGATGAACAAGCTTGGCGCGGGTGTCAAGCTCAAGATCAACTGCGTCGTCATGCGCGGCCTCAATGACCGCGAGATTCTCCCGTTTGTGGAAATGACCAGAGAAAAGGACATTGAAATTCGGTTCATCGAGTACATGCCTTTCGACGGCAACAAGTGGAACAAGGGCAAAATGTACGGCTACTCAGAAATGCTCGACCTCATAAAAGAAAAGTACCCCACACTGCAGAAAGTGCAGGATCACAAAAATGACACGAGCAAAACATGGCACATTCCTGGCTTTGTCGGCCGGATTGGCTTCATTACCAGCATGACGCACAACTTTTGCGGGACGTGCAACCGCTTGCGCATCACTGGCGACGGCAACCTCAAGGTGTGTCTGTTTGGCAACGCAGAGGTCTCGCTGCGTGACATCCTGCGCAGGTCCAACAGCGGGGAGCCCATCGACGAGGAAGCCTTTGAAGCCATGAAGCAGATTGAAATGGACCGCCGGCAGGGTCTGACGTCGTCGGATCAACCACTGGGCTTGGCACCGAACGAATCTGAGCTGCTCGACGTGATTGGCATGGCAGTAAAAAGAAAGAAGGAGAAGCATGCGGGCATTGGCGAGCTGGAACATATGAAAAACCGGCCCATGATTTTGATAGGTGGGTAAACGGAACAGTTCCTTTACCTTTTGTTTTGCATACACGATACGGACATTTAATGTACTGCATATGGATGGCGTTCTTTACTATATCCCATTATCAGGCGCTCGATGGAATTCATTCTTTCATTATTACTATTCACTCATTCACTTTCCGCATTCTTTTGTTCTGCCTGCTGAGACTAGCAACTCTGTAGATCCAGTTGCGCCGTCTCTGCACGATGCTATACCGCCCAGAGTGAAGCGCGTTCTAAACACCAGCTCACTCTCTTGGTCGCATCACACAACACAGCCATCGAGCGCACGACTGTTTTCAACATCTCGGTGCCGCGCCAGCAAGGATGACTCGAGAGCAAAAGCAACCTCACCAAAGTTGACACACGTCTCGGAATCAGGCGCAGCACACATGGTCTCGATCGCCAAGAAGGAAGTCACCTCACGGATAGCAATAGCCGCGTGCACAGTGCACTTCTCCGATGCTACGGCACTCAAACTCATACGCGACAACCAGATGAAAAAGGGCGATGTCCTCGGCATTGCGAGAATTGCTGGTATCATGGCGGCCAAGCGCACACCGGACCTGATTCCGCTCTGCCACCCAGTCCCCGTGTCGCATGTTAGCGTGGACTTGAGACCAACGCAGGAAGGAAGTGGAGCGGAAAGCATTGAGATTCGTGCTACGGTAGAGTGTGATGGCAAGACTGGTGTGGAAATGGAGGCCTTGACTGCTGCCTCGACTGCTGCGTTGACCGTGTATGATATGTGCAAGGCTGTGGATAAAGGCATGATTGTCGATGGTTTGCGGGTTGTGTTGAAAGACGGTGGCAAGAGTGGGCGATGGGAGATGAAGTAACGAGAGAACTATACTAAAAATAAAAGAAACTTTACTTTCGCAAATTCAATCATTGTCACATACTACTTCGTCAGTCTTGTGTCCTTATACGTCATATATATTCTGAATCTTGAATCTTTTGGAACCAATTTGTCCGCATATTCCGCATATTGTGATTACTTCCTCAAATCAGGCGAAGCGCTCCGACAATCTCGAATACCACGGAATCAAGCCTACTCGCGCCTTGCGACCCCAGATGGCCAGCGGTATGCCCAGCATGTTAATGAACAGCGACAGGCAGCCCGCCGTGATAAACATGTTTGTAATGCCCATCGAGTCCACCCAAGGCGTGATTGTAAATGGACCTGCAATGCTAATGGCATTTCGAAAGAATGCAACAACGACAAAAGCTTGAGCGACAAGCTTCGATTAACGTTAGTTTGCGATTCGAGGTAGTCATAATCGTTGCTGTTAAGGCTGGTACTTACATTTGGATAAGCGTCGAGAACAAGGGTAAACGACATGTCTGATACGGCAGCGAGATTAAAGGCAAACATGCCTGCCCCGATACTTGGATAAATCCAATGCAGGCCCTAGGTGCTGTTAGCTGCCCGCACTCCTCGCGATGTGACTTTTTATCTTATTCAGGTACTCACTCTCTCAGCCGTGATGCCAAAGATCATTAGCCCGGTAGAACCCAGAATCGCAGGCACTGGGAGAGGATAGAGCCGCATTTCAGGCTCAAAGATGCCCTTATTCCGCCTCGCGAGCCGAACAATAACCGCATCGGTAAGGTAACCCCCGTAAAACGTGCCAAAGACGGTGCCAACACAGGGACCGCCAAACATGTATCCAACCGCCGCAGGGTCAAAGTTGTAAGGCGGGGCGGAAAAGATGACGGATATCATGGATGCTAACACCACTAGCCAGCAGATGCCACTTGCCAGCTGAAGAGATGTGAATACAACGTGAGGCAGCCATACTGTGTATAATGGAGCGTACGCCGTCTGTCGGATTGAGTCGTCTGTCGGCGTCAACAGGCGCATGGCATGCATGTAACTCTGGACGCGACGTTCGCGCGGAAACGAGGCGCTTTCAGAGGTGACAGACGGCCTATGTTCGACGTCGTCTTTAACCTCGGTGTCGTAGATGCTTATCTCTTCGGCGTTGACGGCGTCCGGATCAGGCACAAACTTTGTCTCCTCGAAAGCGAGAATGAATACGAGGGACAACCCTGTGAGAACACCAGCGAGAGTAATGTATGACGAGCGCCATCCAGTTGCTACCGCCTGGGCGCCAGCAGCCATGGGAGTTAGAAAGCTGCCTGCGAGGACGGATGCAAAGTAGACACCATTAGCTGTGCCGCGTTGGTGAACAAAGAACATGTCGCGTATCTGCCAAGCAGATGTGCTGTCAGTACTTGCTCTATATTGGTGCTCAAATGCAGTTACGTACACTCATTTGAATTGCCGTCTCGTTGGTTGCTCCAGCAAGGCCAAAAAGCATGTTGCTGAGGTAGAGACTGACTCGATCCTTCATGAATGCACTCCACCAGGAAGCACCAGCGACCATGGCTGTCGAAATTATATATGTAGAGCGGCGGCCGTATTTTTTTGTGAATGGGATGAATACGACGCATCCTATAGCGAGGCCGACGAGCTGTACAGCCTGTCCGCTGGCAAGGTCTTGGAAAGTGACGTCGATATCTTCGACTATTGGTGCCCAGAAAACAGTCTGGATAGCCAGCCTGGTGGATGGTCAGTATACTTTGTAAAACTGTTGTGTATGATTAGGGAGATTTGTGAGGAGTTCTTACCCCGTAAACACAGCCGTCGACATGGCTGTTAGAAGGCTATAGTTAAGAATTTTCCGCCACATGGGCCAACCCTTTTGCAGTGGTGTTAGTTGCTGAGCAACAGGTACAATTTTGGCACAGAAGCGAAATGCATACTAGGGGATCATCTGGATGTCCTGAAGGTTTAGGGACGAGGATTAGTTCGCCGCCTCGTCTTGACTGATATGCTATGGAGAAGCGTTAGCAGCTTGTAGTTGCTGGCCAATCTCGACCTGTACTTACACGAGAACAAGTGTACGGTTCCCGGTGGCAGCACCGTGGAGACTTGGTTTGGCACTTCATGGCTAGACATTATGGCACTCTCAATAGACTCAAATTTGCTGGTGAAGGAAACTGTGAGGGAGGCTGTAGTTTAATGAACAAAGATGCGGAGCAGTAATCATGCGTCTCGTAGGAAGCTGGAATGCCCCAGATAAGGTCAGTATGGGGAGCAAGGCCGGGGTAGTAGAGATAGGGGGCGGTCATGGAGATACTCACTGGGAATGCGCCACTAAGTGTGCGCACATCTAAGCCCCTGCTATGGGGGAACTATGGGGAAGAACGGGGAGGCGAGTATCAGCGGTGCTTGTGGTTTTGGAACCGAGATAAGACTACTCGTACACTCGGCGGCTGAGAGGGAGCACTAGCGCAATATTTTATTATCAAATAAAACTAGAAGTATAATTTTTATATAAGCTGCCTTATTCTTTTCAAAAGAAAGCCCAGAGATACGTTCCAAAGAAAAGGGTTCTTTCACTTACGACATAATATTCCATGCACGCATAAGACGCTACGTCGCGTGTGCTCGACTGACTCGTTGGTTACCCCACGATCGATGTGCGAGTATGTATCTTCTCCGAGGTGCTTCAACAAATACGCCAAATACGCCCAGTGACGAGGCCGGCAGGTCCCAAAAAGGGGAGGTCAGCGACCCGGAACCAATCGCCGTGATTCTCAAGTCTTTGAATGGAATTAAGCTCCAGTTCTTCGGACGACAGGAAGCCTTGCATTTACATCTTCTTGGTCCGGCATCGTCGTTTCTATGGGGCCGAGCCGCCATCAACGGGCCCGCGGAGGCCGAAATGTTCCCACATTCGGCCGGGGTCCTTCAACAACGCTCTTACGAGTAAATCGCAACTACCTGGCCTCCAAGACAGCGACAATAAATTGATAAGAGTACATGCAGGCTTACAGCTTGCCAATGCAACTACATGACTAGGTCTGCCACATTTCTCGGCTCAGTTCTCCGCGGTCCAAGTCTCTTCCGTCCTACAACGGTCTCATCGGGTTGGCTAGCAGATAACCAAGAGAAGAAGCAACACGGCCACAATGACTACCATCTTGTACAACGGACGGGTTTTTGTCCCGAATGATGGCGATTCGTCTCACCGATTTGAGAGATGCATTGTCATAGACCAGCAAGCGGGTACAATAGCACACGTTGGGTCCGACGACGATCAGGCTGTGCAGGACGCAAGAGCTGCTGGCGCCACGACGCACAATCTCCAGGATCGCGTGGTTGTGCCCGGCTTTGTAGACTCGCACATGCATCTCAGCCAAACAGGTGAAGCTCTGCAGCAGTTAAATCTACGACGAAGCAAGAGCCTGGATGAGATTCGTGAAAAGATTCGCGCACACGCAAAGGCGAACCCCGACCTGCCCCGCATCCTGTGCGGGAGTTGGTTCCATCCGTCTACAGATGGTAATGAGCTGGCATCGCAACTGGACGATCTAGATCCGCGGCCTATATACATTAACGCTGATGACTTGCACTCTGTTTGGGTGAACTCGGCCGCTCTCGAAGAACTTGGCGCTGCAGACATGAAGGATCCCCCTGGCGGCAAGATTCGTCGAGACGAAAGTGGCAAGCCGAGTGGTGTACTGGAAGAAACTGCCGCCATCAGCATAGTGTGGCCGTTTCTCAGCAACTTGCCCTCCCCGGAGCAGAGAGTGGATTTTGTCCAGGACGCCTTGGATGCCTACATGGCTGCCGGGTACACGGGCATCGTGGAGATGGCCATGGGAGAAGAGTCGTGGCAGATTGTGCAGGACTACAGGGCACAGCGCGGCGAATTGCCCATCTGGATGGCCGCTCACTGGTTCATCTTCCCTCGGGATACGGAAGAGGAGAACCTGAAACAGGTTGACCGCGCAATCGAGCTCAACAAGCAGTTTAATGCGACCAACAGCCCGCAGTGCCGCATCGCAGGCATCAAAGTCATGTGCGACGGCGTAGTTGACGCCTGCACGGCATCTCTCAAGAACCCATACTCGCACACTGGCGAGAACGCAGACACAATGTGGACCATGCAGACGTTGGCGCCTGTGCTGAAAAGGGCCGACGAGGCAGGACTACAGTGTGCGCTGCATGCTATTGGCGATGCGGCGATCAAGCTGGCCATCGACGCTCTAGAGGTGGTGGACAACCGCAACGGAAGGCATCGCATCGAGCACCTGGAGACATGTGCGCCAGAAGATGTGCCGCGGCTTGGACAGCTCGGCATCACGGCATCCGTGCAGCCTGTCCATCTCGACCCGGCAGGTCTGAGTGCATGGCAGAAGCTGCTTGGGCCCTCGCGATGCAACGACGTATTCCCCTACTCGGCCATGGCCAAGTTTGGCGCAGCATTGGCTCTGGGTACGGACTCGCCGACTGCGCCGTACAATCCGCTGCCGAATCTGTACATTGCCACGACACGGCGTTCCGCACTGGAGCCGGAGCGTGAGGACAAGACGACGCCGCAGTTTGCGCTGGACATGGCGAGTGCTGTATCTGCAGCGACTCTGGGAGCAGCGTATAGCTCCTTTGCGGACGGACGGGTAGGAAAGCTGCAAAAGGGATATCAGGCCAACTTGACTGTGGTGGATATGGAGTGGGAGGCGACCAAGTTGCTTGATGCCAAGACTGTCGAGACTTGGGTTTCTGGTAAAAGGGTGTTTGAGGCAAAGGTGTAAAGTTGGCAAATTACGAGGAGTTTGATAGAAATAAGCATAGCGAGAGAGACGGAAAGCAGTGTGTGGTTTGGAGTTGAGGAGCATTGAACATGTAGAGGTAAGCATTGCATTATCATATATGTATATATGTGTATATATGTGTGTGTGTGTGTGTGTGTGTGTGTAGACTAGATTGTCAAAGAGCTTTCGTCGATAATAAAGATTTATTCCAACACTGCACTCATTCACAGTTTCCGAGGATGTCTATTGGTAGTGTCGTGTCATAATGTAAACCTACCTGTTGTTGGTTGAAGGTTGGCACATCTTGTAGATGTTGGAATGTGTTGCAGGCTTGACTTATAAAAAAACTAAAAATAAAAAATAAAAAATAAAAAAACAGCGGGAGAATTCAATCATTCATGGTATGTAGGGCGGTTAACGCCTTTGAGCTATTGGCGCTCAATGCAAAAAAAGTCCAGCCCCTGCATTGCCACCAGAGTATCTCGTGATTGCGGGTTTGGCAAGGGCTGGTTCATTAGTAACGAGTAGTGTGCGTTAGCGTCAGATGGCAGTGCGCGAGGAAAAACGTTCTAGAAGGTGTAGAAGGTGAGAGCCAAGAAGAAAAGACAGCGCAAGCTCAATGACCGGGATCTGAGCCTGGCTGGTGCGGGTGCGCGAGTCGTTGACCTTGTTCTGGCGGGCGTTTGATGGTGGAGCCCGTAGGCTGATAGCCCTCTTCACCTTGGATGGTGGATATCGGTGGTTGCATTAGTGGACAAGCCTGGCAAAGGACATCTCCGGCGCAAATGCAGCTCCGACGTTAGTGAGAGTACGAGGTATATGCCTGTATTTTTTGCCTTTTGAAGCGGAATGAAAGCCATGGCATGTTTGAATTTGACAATAAGCTTTCGCCCAGCTCCTGGATGAAATCGGCGATCCTTATCGCGCTCGCGACCTGGCGTATGAGGCGGCTACTGAAGAACAGAGTTTAGATCATGCAAGGTGTGGATGGCTGGACCGGAATGAGGCTGGTATGTGTTCGCCGGGGCGGTAGCCGCCTAGGAGGAAGCTATAAGGTATTTCTTTGGATTCTCTACGAGTAGAAACAGCCATGTCTAGCTATGAACGAGTACTTACGAGTATGTGCTGGTAAAGAGGGCGAATCGGGAGCTCATCGAAGCTATAGCCAACTCGTCGTACAATTTTCCACACTTATGGAGAGAGAGGAGGGGTCAACGCATGTCACTGTACCATAGTACTCGTATGTGGGCTCCTAATACGAGATTTTTTGCTCTTTAGCAGATTAAGCCGGTCCAATAGAAGTACACGCATTGTCAAAGCAAGTCTCCTCTCCAGAGGCAAAAAAGAGTCTCCATTCAGTCTCATTACTTGGTAAAACACGACGCGGCGAACAACCAAAAAAAGAGGACTCGAACCAGCAGGGGTCCAGGTGGAGCAGAGGAGCCTGTAGCGGGAGAAGCGGAACCGATGGAAGCAGAAAAGCAGACGGGAGCTTGGAATCGTACAGTACTGAGCAGTATGTACTCGATAGTACAACGTTGAAAGGACAAGAATCTCTCTATTGATTGTCCACTGCAGATTCAGTTTCACCTTCTGGGAATTCACATTTGCGTCAGGCAATTCTACACCTACAACACATCCATCTGTGTCTTCATCTCTTCATCACACCGCCTCGTCCGGCTACCGGCAGTGTCTCAGGACAAAATTAGTGGCAAGACAGACAGACAAAAAAGAAGTCGGTTTCAATAGCCGGCAGGCAGGCAGGCAGGCATTACGAGTAGTCGCCACGGAGTCAAGCTTCCGTCCAGCGTGCGGTGCGCCATCCGGTTCCGCGCTAGCGTTCCGACGCCGCCGCCCAGAACGCCGGGGCTCTTTTAGGCTTCTCCGTACCAACCTACTCCGTACTCCTACAGTAATTACGAGAATAGGTCCTTCCGAGTAAGGCAAAGGCCGTCGTGACGGGCGCTACCTCTCTACTCGTAGCCGGGAGGTGGGTGGGTGGGAGAGCGGCAGAAGGTTAAATTACCTTTACGTACGGGTTGCTTAACCACCTGCTGCAAACGGCCCGTCCACTAATTAGTAGTGGCCTCGCTGCGAGGCAATGGGAACTGGACAATGCAAGCAAAACTATTCATATTCGTAAGAAATTCAACGATAATTCTACTAAACAAAACTTGTACGTGTACGAGTAACCAGATCCTCACGAGACCAGATACCCCTGATTGCAGCCTCAAACAAAACCGAACTGCGCCGCCCCGGCAAACTCCAGAAAGCCAAGCTGCATGTGCATGCGTCAGTTCAGTCCCCCCGGCCGCCCCTTGACGTCCCCAATCAGCGCACGAACCCACTGTAACTCCAGCACTAACACCAGTAGAACCAACCAGCCATCAGCACTATTAGCACCGCTGGCTGATGGGCATTGCCACCAGCCAAAAACAGAAACTCTGCCTCGACCAATTGCCGCGCGACGATAGTCAGTATTACCCAGCGTTTTATCGGACCCCTGCATTGCTTAAGTTCTTTTCCCGCCTGCCACTTCTAGTGTCGCCTTTTTCCCCGGGTCGCCTCCCCCAGCAGCTAGGTACTCGTAGGTATCTTTTCCCGCATCTCCGGCCGCCGCGCAGCGCACGCACGCTTGTACCGTTACAGTCTGAGTCGTGGTCTACTGTACCTACAGAACCCCAGTCGCCTTCTCCGCGCCACGATAATTTTATCTTTCTTTACAACCCCCGTCTAGCCTCCCATCCAGACCTCTAACCTTTTTTTTTCACTATCAACGACGGGCATCTGCTTTCCTCTCTCGCAGACTCTATAATACTACAATTCTTCGTTTCAAATATAGACTAATTAGCGACATCTCCTCAAACCAGCAACCGGCACTGCGCTTAGCCCCTCCTCTCCTCCTCCTCCGCTACTCCTGCTCCTCCAGCTTGCTTCCGTCCCGTTTGGTCAATTTCACCGCCTCCCCAATGGCCGCTCAGCTCATCATGCCAACTCTGCCCGGCGAGCAGCAGCAGTCTCGCCATTTCCTCACAGCCGAACGTCGTCCTTCTCATACTCGCTCTCAGTCCTATCACCTCTCCACCGGCCGCAGACTCGCTCCCATTTCCACCGCTGACGCCCGCGCTGGCCACTATGCCTCAACCCCGCCATCGGCCACCGGGGCCTCGAGAGCACGAGCCCGAGCCAGCACCGCGCAGAATAACATGGCCAACGACGCTCGGCCCATGTATATGCCTGCCGTCCTGAGACCAAACTACGAGTTTCCTCCCCAGCAGCCTCTCTCCCGCTCGCCTGGCGCAAGCTCAGACTCGGGCTCCGACTCGACTCTGCGCCGCTCCAATACTGGTGGCCCCGGCGGCTTGCTCAATCTGCCCGGTCTCAATGCCATAGGCACTCGTCTCACCCGCCGTTCTACCGCCGAGAGCAGCAGGAGCCTAGACGGAGAATGGGATCTCGACGATTTCCCTCACGTCACAGCAGCTCCCACTCGCCGGCACTGGAAGGTAATGTTTTCCGCCGCCTTTGGGGGAGATTCCGTCCATAACTAACAACAAAACCAACAGCCCGACACAGAATCCACCATTTGCGATGACGCTATCTGCAAACGCTCCTTCAACTACTTCAACCGGAGACACCACTGCCGCAAGTGCGGCAACATCTTTTGCGACTGGCACTCCAGCTCCGTCCTCCCCCTCGACCAGGACGGCAACTTTAACCCTCGCGCCGCCCCCTCTCGCACATGCGACCACTGCTTTGAACAGTGCAGAGCCCGTCACGCTCGAAGCGAAAGTCAAGGCTCTGGCTTTACTGCCTCGGGCGCTCGCACACCCGCCGGCGCAATGACGGCACCCAATGCCATGAAGGCGGGCGGGAACGAATTCAACCTACCAACCAGCAAGGAAATTGCTGCCAGCGTGCCTCGCGACTGGAACTGGAGTACCTTTTAAGCTCAAGTTGTGCGTCAAAAGGTTTCGAAAAATTATAACGAAATTATAAGATAGAATGATACCCTCTCTTTTGCAAAAAGTTGTCGACTTTGCAAAAGTATACTATACAAGACTACTTCTTACGACAAAGCGACGGATTCGAAATCTTGTCTCGCTTTTCAAATCTTTTTTGGCACCATTTCGGCGTTTGGATAATTTCTTTTCAGCTGCTTTTTTAATTGCAGCATCTTTTTGGTTTTAGCGAGGTGTTTTCTTCCCTTTTTTTTCCCCATCTTTTCTCATGAGGCAAATTTTGGTCAATTGGTCCCATTGGTTGCCTATGGATCCTCGACACTTGCATATGCGTTTATATTCTTCTTTCATGCCGATTTAAAATGGCAGTAACCAAGTTTATATATAATATTATATTATCTACTTCTTCTTCCTCTATAACCGTGATTTGAATGTCTAGTCTAAAACCCACGTCTCCATGCCCCCCAGGTTCGGGACTTGAGGACAAACAACTGATAAATGCATGCATGTATACATACACACGTACATTCACCCTTTTGTTCTTTATATTTATTTATTTATTTTTGTCAATAAATAGTTTGTCAATTTTTATTGTACTGAATATGTTAAATTTTAGAAAGAGAAACTCCCCCATCAGAGCGCCAGAGCTAGCTTTTCTGCTGTGTCAAGTAAATACAACTCGAAAAATGCATATATATATGTGTGTGTGTGCATGCCAATAAGGAAAGGAAGGACTGTAAACCAGGTCTAAAAAAGACGCAGATTCTTGAAAACAAAAAGGAAGAAAAAATGGAAATCAAAAAAAACCAATTTACGCCGGTACATGTATCACACTCCTTTCTCTCTCATCTTTCGCTCCCCTTTTCTTCATTCAGCGCCGTATTTTTGGATTTCGTATACCACGTAAATGCAACACATCTCTCGCTCTCTATTTTCCTTCCCTGCTCCACTCCTATGCTTTATATTTCATGCCTCGTCTACCAATGGTCTCTTGGCCATCTCTTTAAAGATTTCGCGTACCAGTATATGAGATTTGCTTAACCACGGCGTCTCGTGACGCGGCCGTTGCTAGCAGGCTTAGCCTTGGAAAGAACAGGAGGCTCCTCGGTGACAGGGCTGTTGCTGCCGCTGCGCATCATTCTCTCGCCACCGTAAACCTCGCGCTCAATACCGCGAGCAGCGTCCCATCCAGCCTTCTCGGCGAGGGCGACATCGACGTTGACGTTGCTCAGGCGGCGGGCGTTGGTGGTGCCGGCCTTGCCTGCAGCCTTGTTGGCGGCGTTGCTGCGCTTGACGTAGCTGGCGATGAAGAAGCTGACAAACAGATACGTCAGTGGGGCGAGGTACACCACGTTGAGCCAGATGGCAAATGTCTCGCCAGAGGTGACGACGCAGGGCTGCGTGACGTAGGCGGTCGTCGTGGCGCCGTTGTGCGAAACAACGCGGCCATTGTCCTCGGAGCCAAAGAGGTATGCGCGCAGCGATTCGACGGCGCTGTTGGCGGAGTCGGTCGAGTTGACCTCGGCTGCATCGGCGGACATGGTCTTGACGGGGGCGTAGTACGAGACGAAACTGTGCAGCATTGCGCAGGACGCGCCGACGAGGAACTGCGTGATTTGCATGGTGGTCAGGGTGCGCTTGACGAGGACAGGGACGCGGATCGAAAAGGCAGTGATGGTGTAGTAGGTGTACTGATTAAGTGTTAGTGAGAAACTGAATTCAGGTGGCTTCTTTTTCTTTCAATTTGAATTTGAGGGAAAACATACCATGAGAGCGTGGATGAATGAGTTGAACTGCACAAAGAGCACAATGGGGGCAGACATGTAGCGCATACCAGCCCACATGCACATCATGGCACCAGCGTGGTGATAGGTCTGCAGAGTCGAGCTAGGCTTGCCCTTGGCCAGGATGATAAAGGTGTCGAGGACCTCGTAGAACTTGGAGATGTAAAACAGCCACCCGTAGTAGGCAAGGCCCTCGTTCCAGAGGCGGCCCATTTGCGTAGTGCTGGGCAAGCCGGCAGCATCAATGGCCGAAGCAGGCACATCGGGGCCAGAAGCCTCAAAACGGTCGGCGTGCTCGTTGAAGTAGACAGAGTTTCCGAGACCAGGAGCACCGTGTAGACGGCACACACTGTCGGCAGTAGCAGCAGGGCCACCGGGTCCAAAGGGGTTGGCAACGGTGCGACGGAGACCGCCCAGCATGCCCCAAAAGGTCCAGGCAGAGTAGACGGCAAGGAAGATGTTGTGCAGGACAACAAAGATCTTGAACAGGCCAGTCTTGCTCATGCTCCAGGGTTGCTTGCCGCGCGAGCGGTTGAAGCGGTTGAGCAGCTTGACGGTGACGGCGTAGGTGGCGGCGATGGTGAGGGGGACACGGGCGTCGAGAGCGCCCTGAAAGATGTTCTCGGGGATGTTGAATGGAGTCATGATTGAGAACTCTTGGGGAGCTGGGGCGATGGGTGTCGCCGGGTTGTGAGGCGGGAAGTTGAAGAGCTTGCCCTTGGGCCAAGCGGCCATGATGCCCGAGTATTCAGACATGGTGTGTGAGAGTCTGACGGGACGTTTGTATTCCAATTCGTGGTTTCGCGCGGTGCCACGATCCGTGGGAGAGAAAGGACGTAAATGATCCAAGAAGACTGCTTTGTATGCTCGACGTGCCGGACACGCAAGACACACAGCGAGGTGGACGTCAAAGAGTTTATTGAGGCTTGCTCTTGTATCCGGCAGAGACGTTGGCGTTGCCCAATCGAACAGTCTGGTCGATTTTGCGGAGTCAAGACAGAGAAAGGAAGAAAATTGTATTGATAGAGGCAAAGCAGGAAGAAAAGTTGTCCAAGTAGACGGAACGGGAGGGCGAGCAGGTGCTTAACAAGATAATGTACAAGGCCAAGCCTTTTTTTTCGGAGGGGTTTTGCTAGAGCCACGCCCTCTGGTAACTCTAAGTCCGATCCTGGTGCCGCGGCCTCCCCACTTTCTAGTAGTTTATGTCGGTTAGATGTCCAGCGTTGGGAATCTGCTTTGCAAGAAACAGCTGTTCTGACAGGAGGTGTTATGTATTTAGCATGTGAATGAATCGGGAACTCAAAGAGGCTACGTAGCAGGGATGATTGAGAACGTGTTGGTGAGGCGGATGCTGTATCGCTGACGTACTCGATCCACGTGGTACGTTGTGATTGTGACGAAACATACGTCGTACGAGTATGTAGCTTTATTATTGCTTATTGAATCCCTAGCGTTGTTGCTGAAGTTGCCAACGTTTATCATCCTCAGTTGTAGTCTTTTTCATTCATCATGAACTGTGCAAAGGCATCGCGCAAGTTTAAGTTTAAAGGCAGTCAACGTCATCGTCGCAAACTGCCATATACTTCAATTTTCGACGCCGCAACTGATACAGCCGCGTTTTACAGGGGCCATACGAAGTATTGTTCAAATAGTTTAGATAAATAGAGGGAGCAAAAGTCACACGCTATACTCTACCTCGCTTCAAGACATCATTGGCGTGTCGAGCAGGGGTGTGTGCAAAGAGGCGCCAGCCAGGAACAAGCACCCCAAAAATCTCTACCTGATCTGTTAGTGTATCTGCCCAATCTTCTGCACAGATACTAACATTGGTGGCGCCAAAAAGCCCCAGGACACACGACACTTCTCCACCAGTCTCGGCACCGGGAGCGCGGCCGTTGATTCGCGACAGAGCCACACGCCCCCCCCCCCTCCCCTCCCCCAAAACTTGCACTTTGTTGGGGATGCTGGGCAGAACTTACATTGATGAGGAACGGCTCTGGACGGCTGAATTTCAAGGCCCGTTGGAGGCAGAAAATCGTGACATTGAAACCATTCTATATCCATTGTATTTAGTCTTTTACGTTTTCCCAAAAGCCATACGAGATTACCTGTACCGTAACCTTTGCTGACTGACACCGTCCTGTGTACCATCTACCGCCCATTGCGTCAACCACGGCGGCAAAATCTAGTGAGGCGCCACTGCTAAAACAAAAGAGCATCCTTACCCAAGGTGGCCACCTACAGGTGCTTTCCAAGTTATTACTGGGCAGCGACTTGTTACTTTGCCTGCTTCTGGCCCCCACTCTTCAACCGAGGCAGCACATCTCTTGGTCCCGTCCATTAGCGCCGCGGCCCTTTCCCACAGGCGGAAAACCTCCCAACAAAAAAAAAATGCGCCGGCCTAGGGCCATGCATGCCACCGTAACGCCCGTACGAGCTTGATTTTTGCTCCGTATCTCCGGTACGAGTAATAAAGCAGGCATGCATGTTTCTTGGCCCGTTTTAAAAAAAAAAAAAAATCGCAAATTTGTCCAAGGTTCCTGACGACTGACTATTCAGCAAAGAAGAAAAAACTGGGTCTGCCGTGATGGAAGACCTGTTATTACCCTCCTGAGGCGTTGGGTGAAGCCATCGCCGACCTATATAGCAGTGAGGAAGATGAAGAAGATTTAGTCATAGCGCAAGCGGTGTTATTATTGAGGCGAATGAAGAATAGGAAATACCCCAGGCTAATAATACGTCGGCGGCGCCAGTTATCACAGCAACGACGAATGAGGTCGAGGCAACTAGTCAAGACGTGGCTATGTTGCCGTTCCACTGAACCTATCAGCAGTTCGGAATCACAACATTAATGAGCAGTTTTTTTGTTTTTTTTTGGCCGGTGCGTCTCGTTTAATTCTCCAAAGACGAAAGGTTGATTCATTATTAGGCCTTTCACGATGCCTGACCTTACAGCTTTGGCAATACGGACTATCTCCATAACGCTACATTACGAGTACCCCCAATTACCGTAGACGTTAGTAACTCTGCATAAATATCTCTGGCTGCAAGTACTTGGCTGATAAATTATTGCCTTTTGATAATAATGAACGTTATAAACAAAGTGTCGTATAAATCGTTTTGGGGCGAGACTTTCATGTTACGATACAAGTCACCCAGTCCATGCAGGTCACACATCGTCTTATACAGAGCCACGTAATTACCATCTGTTCCGCAAAGATCAAGTAACAAAGTAACCAGATTGATATGCATGTATGATAACCAAACTATGAAATCTGAAAATTCCTCATCTCAGCCTCTTCAATAGTAACCCCCACGTCTAAGCTAACCACTCGCCCTTGACCCATCGGTTGATAAAGTCAAGAGAGCCCTCTGGCTGATCATAAGGTGCCATGTGGCCAGCCTTGTAAATCTGCGCAAACGTAAAGTTTTGGGCAGACTTAATGTTACCATAGGCCTTGGCCTTCTTGCCAGAGCCAACAGAGAGGTCCTCCTCCTTGGCGCTCGCAAAGTCCTCGTGGCCGGGCCACTCAAGCGCGTTCGCCCAGGCCTTGTTACCGAGCCAGTTGCAGATAAAGTCGGCGTCACCGGCGTAGAGGGCCACGGGAATCTTCTCGAGGAGGCCAGGAACGACGTGAACAATTGGCTTCATCCAATCGCCGCTAAAGGCAAACTGGCGGTTCAAGTCAAAGTTGCAACCAGTGTAGCTGGATACCTCGACACCGAGAGCATCCATGACGTCGCGGCGGTTGAGGAACTCTGAGATCCAGTCCATCTCGCTGTAACACAGGTTGGAGTTTTCGCATTTGCGGCGCACGTCGTAAGGATTCTGGCCAGACTGCTGGTACTTGCCAATCATCTGGCTGTTGCAATACAGCAGGGCTGGGACGCAGGTCCACGCGCTCTCGCTGTCGTAGCAGGACTTGATCAGGGACTGGCAGCGGGGAATAGCGTTCTTCACCGACTGGCAGTCGCTTTCGCTCAGCACACTAGGATAGCCGCCCTCGCCGCAGGCCATGGGGCCATAGTAGGCGTACTGAGTGTATGGGTCCGTCAGACCGTTGCCGATCATGGCACTCTTGAGGTTGATGTTGCGATCCTTGTGCGAGAGGATCTCGTGGGCGAAAATAGGCACATAGTGGCCTCCGTAAGATTCACCAGCAATGTGGAAATCCTGGTGGCTATACTCGGGGAACTGATGGAAGAAGAGGGTCAAGAGCGCATAGACGTCCTTGCCGGCGGCGGCGGTGTTACTGACGGAGCCGCTTCCGTACGAGAAACCGGTGTTGACAGGCTGATCCAGGAAAATTACGGAAGCATTGTTGTTCCACGCAAATTCGTTGGTCACCACCTCAATCTTCTCGTTGATTCGCGCAGGGCCCAGCTCCATGAAGAGACCGAGCATGGACGAGCAGCCAGGGCCGCCGTTGAGCCAGAGGATAACGGGGTCGTTCTTGGGGTCGTTGCGGGACTCGAAGAACCAGTAGAACAGGTGCTTATCCTGCTCGTTGTCGTCCAGGTATCCGCTGTACTGCTTGACCTTGTCGACGCCGAGCTTAGACGGGTCGACCTTTTTGATGCGCATGTCGTAGGATTCAAGCTTGCCACCGACCTTGCGGCGGTCCTCGCCGTCGGCACCCTTGACCCAGATGCTCTGCACATCAGCACCCTTGACAATGTGCTCCCATTCAGAGTCAGACTTGCGGTTGGCCTTTTTGGGCTTGGCAGGCATGCCGTGCTGCTTAAAGGCCTCTACGGCCTCGGGGGCCAGCTGGGCAACTTCCTCCCATGTAGCTTTAGCATCGGTGGAGATTTCGCCCCAAATGTCCTTCAGCGGCTGTGTCCACGAGTCGAGATCCAGCTCGAATCCAAAGGGACCCTTGCTGCCAGAGGTGCTGCCGGAGCTGGGACCGGACTGGTCAAAGTTGTTGCCCTTGCCGAGCACCTTTTGGTCCACGGCGCCAAAGGCGGTCGAGGCGGCGCCGACGACGAGCGCAGACGTAGATAGACGCATCGTTTACGGCTGCGTTTGCTCGCGTGCTTGTTTATTACTTGGGGGAAAGAGTCCTTCGGTTCTCCTCCTCTCAGTATTGGTTTCGTTCCAGGAAGATGAAGGAGGAAGGAAACGAATGGATGGTTCCAAAACAGTAGCGGAGGCAAACAGCCATGGCACGCGGCCACAAGGGCAATGACGCCGCTATGGGGCGAGTCGGAGGCGCCCATGACTCCGTGACACCTTTGCTGGAGCAACTTAGTACCTACGCCTGCCTGGAACACTAAATGCCGGAGCTAACATGCAGGTACGTACCTGACGAAACTTGGCGCTGCTAACAGAAATAGGTGGCAATAGATTCGTAAGTCAGTTAGTGCCGTTTGCGGCATTGTGCAGGCGTACCTGTACCCCACAACTTGGGAGTCGCCCTGTGTGACGTAGAGCCGCCCTGGGTAGAGTACCCATGGCCAGCTATCATTAACTATACTACGGTCTTTGGCAACGAATGCCTTACTTTGGTGAATACGCTCTAGAAAGTCCATGTTGAAGAAAATCTTGTCCTTTCTACTGAATGATTTGATCATTACTTGATGTCAATTTTGATCAGAATCAATGAAAAACAAGGCCGTCCAAGGCAACCGCCGCGTAATGGCAATCTCAAACTACGCTCGTTTTAGCTGCGTCACGCGACGGCCCGCTGTGCAGCTGCCCTATCACGCTTTTACCTTCATCCATGAACACCCTATTCGCACTGTAACCGTAGGCCTCGCAGTAAAAAGCGCCACTGCCGAGTGGCTGGGAGGCGCATGCAAGAGCCTTCCCCAAACTGGGCAAAACGCACCGCTCGGTCTGCCACCGACTCTCACGTCATCTACGCAGCCTAATGCGTGTTCCTGCAATGTTGCCTTGGTGAAACTGGCCATATCAGATACAAATAAACAAAGAGCTACAATGTAGCATAAGTCACCTTTCGTGGCTTCGAATTTGACCCAAGCAGCAGCAGGACAAAGACAAATCAGAAGGGGTATTAGATTACAACATATGACGAATAAAAAACTCAGTATCAAAAGCAGTCTTGTATTTAACGCTGCTCTTACTATTTATTCCAATACCTCGCAGCATCTTCAACCACCTTCTCCTCCCATCCCCCCTCAGTAACCGGCCCAATGACCTCCACGCTCGTCTGCCCACGCTCAAAGACCTCTCTACACGGCAGATCCAGAGTCATGTTTTCCTTATTACCGTCCCCCGTCAACCGGCGCAGTGCCTTTTCAGAAGCCACATAGACCAGCCGTCCAATATTGGCCCAGTATATAGTCCCAGCACACATGGCGCACGGCTCCCACGTAGAAACCATGGTGCAGCCTGCCAGATAGTCGTAGGCAAAGTTGTCGGCGGCGTTGCGGGCTAGTTCGCACTCTGCATGACGCACGTGCGACAGAGATAGTGAGGAGAGTAGTATGGTTTTGTTATCTGGTGCGAGTAGAAGCGCTGTAAATGGTCGCTTTGCGTGGATATCTTGGGCTGTTTGCTGTAGTTTTAGGCATGCCGAGACGCTGGCTGCCAGCTGGGCTGGAGTTAATGGGCTTAGGTGCGGCGCTGTTGCTTTGGTTTCAACCATTCTATATAGAAAGGAATTTGTTTTGAGAAAGTGTGCATATGGAGCATGTCGAAGGCTGTTGTATGTGCTTTCAACTGTGCCCGCAGTCGACCTTGTGACGCCATCGGCAACCTCCGACCAGCCCAAGCGGGTGCAACGGTCAGCGGCGCTGTGGGAATAAAGGCATCTTGAACTGCAGCATGCAAGTTTGCAGTAGACTGCGTTATTTTCTCAGATTTGTGTCTGCTACCTCTACTGAAAATGCTGCTTAAAGTCCACAGGCTCAGTGGTACACATTAGCAAGCACGGCTAGGCTAATATTCGCCGCAGTATAACAATCAAAATGTGTCATAGTCTTTATATGTCTACTCGATTCTACAGGCACTCTATGCGTTACTCGCCGCCTTTGCAGCCGCGGCCTCCGCTTTGGCCTTTTCTTTCTCTGCCTTCTTCTTCTCAATCTCTTGCTGCTTCTGAAGCTTCTTCAGCTGGTTCTTGGTCATCTTGCCGTCACCTTCGGCTCCCTCGGCAGCAGCATCACCCCCCTCCGCAGCCGGCTTCTTCACGGGAACAACAAGGTCTGCGCGAGGCACCATAGGATTACCCTTCCACTCCAGCGGTCTAATGGACATGAACTCCGCGACAATCTGGTCGGTAGCCTTGGCTCTCTTTGCCTGGAAATCGGCAACATACTCTTGGACGTACTTGATGCAAATGGCTTTGATCTGCAGTTTACTGTAAGCATGTATTTCAACGGCCAAATGCCTGCTGTACTTCGTCATCTTACCTCTGCAGTGAGCAACTTGCCGCTGTTGTAATCGGCCTTTATCCTGGCAAGTTCCTCGTCGTCCTCCATGAAGAATTGCAGGTACTGGTACGAGACATCCACTTCTGCGTTACCGCCCTTTTCACGGTGTTCTTCGACAGTCTCCTGGCCGCCTGAAAAGGCATATCTACGTGCAAAATATTAGTATTTTGCTGTAAATCTAGTCGCTTTCATGAATGGGAGTGGTACTTATTAATCTTGTTCTTGATCTGATTGGGGGAATCGCTGAGGAAAATAGCCGAGCTATCGTCGCTGGCTGACATTTTGGAGCCAGGACCTTGCAAGGCGTCCAGGAAACGCATGTGAATTAGTGCAGGCTTGGCATATTTGAGGCGAGCAGCACAGTCTCTTGTGAGACGGAAGTAAGGGTCCTGGTCAATAGCACAGGGAATCAAGCAGGGAATGCTGGCAGTGCGTTTTTCGTCTTCACCAAAAATGTGTGGGAAGGAAGAAGCAAAGGCTGTAGCACCCTGGATACTGGCAAAGTGGATTTTGCCAATGTTTGAGCTACATGAGGTCAGATAATTTGTCTCAAAAAAGATTGCAAAATCGGTAATACTTACCTGCCGTCAAATCCGAAGATAGCCTTGGCAACGTTGTAGGTGACTGTCTTTGAAAAGCGGACAATGTTCTTGTAGAACGCACCACCGACGTACTCAAAGTCGGAAAAGATGAATGTCTTTTTAGGATCAAAACCAGCGGCAATGATGTCCTTAGAATTCTGTTTGCTGTAACCAATAACTTCATCGACAGTTCTCTTTTCTGAGAAGAGAAACTTTTCGTCTATCTGTTTGTTAGCATAAATTTTTCCGTTTTGCTAAGTTTTGGTAAAGACATGTCGTCACGTACCATCAGTCAACATGATAACCAAGGGCACATCAAATACGTCTTGCAACCATCTGCATTACTGATTAGTATTCTCGTGTATTAAAGCTACGTAAAAAAAGGGGAGGAACCAACTTGACAAAGTCAAACACTTGGGTATGTCCAATGTGCATACTGTCACTACTCGGACCACGACCAGTGTACAAGAAGAAGGGCTCGTTCTAAAATTGAATTAGCCGCCATAGTTAAAGGCCATTGCAGGTGGCTCCATCATGTACCTTTTCATAACGGTCCAGGATTCTTGTCATCTCACGGTGGCTGAAGAAGATCTTGCGGCGCATAAAGCGATGTGGCGTGTGGCCAGTCACCTTCTCAAACCGCTCGAGCAGCGCATCGTCAATCTCACTCGTTCCAAACTCGTCAATCAGCTTGCGGTAGTCAATTGCCTTGACGTTGCCATCCTCGCCAACCTCGCCAGAGACGGACCACGGGTTGATGTTCTGACCCTTGGAAGCAGGAGGGGCAGCAGGGTCCTCGACGGGCACAGTCGAAGTAGGGTCCGTAGCTGAGGACATCTTTGGTGGGCTTTTAGGTCTGTCGGCCCCTTTTGAAATGATTGAATATGATTAAGAGACCGTCTAAGCCTGGTTCTGGGCTTAGGCTCCTGATGTATTGGCTCGGGTGAGTCACCTAGTTGACTCAATTGACCAGGCTTTTGTATTTCTGGAGAGGCGGGGCAATTGGGTAAATATTTCAGTGGACAGTTTGGTGGTGGCGGGGTAGTACCTTAGCAGGTAGGTCTCAGAATTCTGAGAAAAAAGAACGACCACCTCCCAAAAACGTCACCTGCTCCGCTTCGTTGGCACGACTTTTAACCTACATAAAACACATAAAACCAGCCGCTGCGTTCTCCTTTCTGGCATAACTCTTCCTAGCTGCTACTTTGGTTCTTAAAGACTCACCTCAAAAAAAAAAAAAAAGCAAGCCATACCCTCAATTTTCTCTCTGATTACGCTAGCGCGGTCGCCCGCTTGACGACCGAAAGTCGCCAAATATGTCGCGCCAAATCAACCAACCCTCGAACCAAATCAAGCTGACCAACGTGGCGCTCGTGCGGTTAAAAAAGGGTAAAAAGCGCTTCGAGCTCGCCTGCTACAAGAACAAGGTGCTCGAATGGCGCTCCGGAATCGAGACGGACCTCGACAACGTGCTGCAGATCCCCAATGTCTTTCTAAACGTGTCCAAGGGTCAGACAGCTCCCAAGGAAGATCTGGAAAAGGCGTTTGGCAAAAAGATGTCAACCGACGACATTATCCTCGAGATTCTGAAAAAGGGCGAGCAACAAGTTGGCGAAAAAGAACGGGCTGCGCAGCTAGAACGGGTGCACAACGAATTGGTAGGCATAGTGGCCAGCAAACTGGTGGATCCGCGCACGAAACGAGTCTACACGTCTGGCATGATTGAAAAGGCGCTGGATATGCTGAGCTCTCAGGCTCATAATAATACCTCTTCTGCGGATAAGGCTCCGGGCAGCGGCACGGCGACCCCGACCACCGGAGATGACGGCGAAGCCAAGCCTCGTGTCAAAGAGCACAATTGGACCGGTGTGGTTACTACCAAGAGCGCAAAGAGTCAGGCCCTCGAAGCTATGAAGGCTCTTATTGCGCATCAGCCCATTCCTGTCGCAAGAGCGAGAATGAGACTGCGTGTGAGCTGCACCACAAATGTCCTCAAGCAGGCTGTCAAGACTGCAGCTCCCGCCAAGGCATCGGGTGCCAAGAGGGACAATGAAGAAGGCGAACAGCAAAAAGGTGCTTCTGCGGGCACGGTCAAGGATAGAATTCTTGGATACATGGAGCAGGTGGAGAGCCAGGACGTCATGGGCTCGGAGTGGGAGGTTCTTGGGTTCGTTGAGCCCGGGGCTTTCAAGGCCCTGTCTGACTTTATTGGCAATGAGACCAAAGGGCAAGGACGAGTAGAAGTGTTGGAAATGGCAGTTACTCACGAAGACTAAATGAATACATGATACCCATGACTGGAATAAAATACTGTTTAGAGAAATGTTGTGAAAGGAAAGTCAATGCTACAAATTATGCCTCTTTACGGTGGTAATGTAAGAGGTAGCTCACCATGACATGCTACAAGCCGTACGAGGTCTGAAAAACTATAGAAACACTAACCGATTATGAGCGATTGGCAACCAGAGATAAACATCATTTGACACTAGATTTATTTTCAAAGTGGCGACATCATCACATATGCGGAGAACAAAGACAGCAATTGTTTGAATGCTTTTTTTATTTTGAGGACATCTCATATAGAGCTTGTAATGCAGGGAAAAGCCATTCCCCTCTTGTCGAAAACGTTCCAAAAACAACGATGCAGAACCCAAGCCGTCACGCCCATGTCCCTCACCAAAAAAATCTTTTTTCACATTCCCTCATCAGATTCCTCCTTTTCCACCTCTCCCAAGAATTTCTAAAAACAAGGGAAAGAGCGAAGAAATGAGGAAAACAACAAGAGACCGACCCCTCGCGTTACATTTATCCACCCTTCTTCTTGGAGACACCGACAGTCCTGCCGCGGCGGCCGGTAGTCTTGGTGTGCTGACCGCGCACACGGAGGCCCCAGTAGTGACGGAGACCACGGTGAGCACGCATTCTCTTGAGGCGCTCAAGATCATCACGGAGCTTGGAGTCGACGCCGTTGGCGAGGGTGTGGACATCCTTGCCGTCAATGATATCGCGCTGTCTGTTGAGGAACCAGGTGGGGATCTTGTACTGGGTAGGGTTCTGGACGATGGTGACGATGCGCTCGAGCTCTTCGGAGGTAAGTTCACCAGCACTATATGATGAAAAGTTAGCCGCGTGTTCCTATGTTTAATTGTGTGTGTGTGTGTTCCCGATGTATCGATTCGTCTGGCAAGTTGACATTGGTGCCATCGAGAATTGTTTGTTTTTGGACAGGACATGTTGCATACCGCTTGTTCAGGTCGACATCGGCCTTCTTGCAGACCAGGTTGGAGTAACGACGGCCGACACCCTTGATCTTGGTCAGGGCGTACATGACCTTTTGCTTGCCGTCAACGTTGGTGTTGAGCAGACGCAAGATCTATCAAGACTTCAGTTAGCCAAAAGTTTGTTCTCCTAGGCACTGCCTCTCCCTCTCGTTTATCTGCCCGCATTGGATTAATGGTCGGGGATGTCGACTATTAGAAAATTTCCTGCAAGCGGCCCACGGAGCCATCGGCCGTCGAACCAAAATCCCAAATCCATTCCGCCGCGAAGCGAAGACGATTAAACAGAGAGGGCCCCAAGAGGAACTCTGGAAGGTGATGGTTAAGCACTTACGAACTGGAAGTTCGTCTTCTCTCCCGAGACGAGCGACATGATGGGCAACTGTTATCGGTCGTTGCCGTTGTGCTCGAAAGTGTCGATGGTTTCGAGATGGGAAGAGAAGGAGGGCAGAGGAGATTTGGGTCCTGCGCTCGCTTAACGTGGTGGAATTTTCCACCGTGTGGGGGCACGAGTAGGGCAAAGCGGTGTCGTGGCCATCAAAATTGTGGCTCACGTGACGCAGCTCGTGACTAGCCGAAGGGCAAAGCACTGCGCACCCTCAGAACTTAAGCCAGCAGAGAAAAATTGCTAAGGAACCAAGGCATTCGCGCTAAACCTTTTCTGTCATAGGCCGCCGAACACGTTCTTCTTGTTGAACGCGTCTTTGCTCCAGCCCTTTGTGCTTCTCAAGCGTCTATCAAGATGGCTATCACTGATCATAAAGCATCATTTGCGTCGTTCACTGCGCATGAAACTGGAGCAAATACCTCAGTAATTTGCAGTTAGTTACAGAGTTCCATTGCAATGACGGTAAGTCATCAGTGTGACGGCCATGACCCCGGGGCAGGCCAGTTGCTTCGTAGATGCATCGCTGTGCACTTTGCAACGTTGTGATATCGCCCATTCATCCGTCTTTTGCCATTGCTCGGTCCATGCCTTTCACTCTGCGTGGATCTTGAGCCGGATGCCTTTTTGCTGCTTTTATATGCGACAATTGGGCACGAGACAAGAAGAAACATGCCAGGCAATGTTTTTTGAGTACGGAACCTCCAGTGTTTTTCACCAAAAGGGGGGCTTTCGTAATTTATCTGTTGCCACAGTATAGTAGAGTGTAGTTTTTAGGATTCAATTGGCGGAAACGTGCAATGGTATACATTGTCAACTGTGGTGTTTCAAAGTAAGGTGCTTTGACTGCTTTGAATGTCGCAAGTCATGACACTTTGGTAGCACAGACTATATATTATCTCCATGAGCCGCAAGACCGAAGCAACGTCCTCATAGTGCTACATGTGGCTTAAATAGCAATTTTCAGTATACTTAGCAATAGCGACACTTTATGAATGCGTATAAGCTATTTTTAGGGACTAGGGAGCTCTGAAACAATTTTGCAAACCGCTATAGGGTAACTCCTGATCCCAACTGTAGCACGCCACTCGTCATCTGGGGACAGCAATGGCAGTTGCATGGACATATTCAACACGCTCACGGATTATGTAGAAAAAAAGTAGGTATTTTAAGTTTGAATTTATTCCCAGCCTTCTATAATAGTAGTCTATCCACCAAATAGCTTTTAACCGGACAAAAACGCCAGTAGTAAAAATGCAAAAGCTCCCTAAAGCAACCGAGTAAAAAAAACAATGGCGCCGTATAAAGAATCCGATTCTCCCTTATCCAGACCCAGGAAATTTGACATCTCATCGGAGCGCTTCCAGTGTGATGATGCCAAGTGAGAAATCCGCCCTTGTGCATTCAAAAAGACATGTTCTGCGTAAGAGAGTAATGTATGTGTATGTCGTATGTGCATGTACGTGTATATGAGGTATATCCGAAGTTCCCAGAGAGGGGTCTCTGAAATCTAGCTTCTGTAAAAAGTTACAACCTAAAAAAAAGGAAGCAGCCTTTTTATATGTGCAGATGTGTGCACGTGTGTGTGGTTTTTGCGTTGTGTGTAGTGTAGTAGTGACAAATGCGAGAGCTCTTTACTCGCGAGTCGAGTCGGTGGCAGCAGCGGTAGAGAAAGAAGTCGTGCTGCCAGTCATGTCGAGAGAAATTGAAGGTCTACGGCTGCTGGGCCTGGTACAGCAAGGGCTGACGCCCATGAAGCTCTGCGTCTCAATCTGATTGGGGTCGCTGGCGCCAAACGTCATGCTGAACTGGTTGAGCAGCTCTTGGTGGCGGAGGTTCTGCGCCGTGAGGGGCTTGTCGCGGGGGTGGGCGCGGCCATTGTTTCTTGACTTCTTCTCCCTCTTTTCCCTCTTCTTCTTTTCCTTGATGGCGTCGGTTTCCTTGTCGCTATTTGACGAGTTGCCGAAAGTGAGGACGCGGGCAAGACGGGTGGTGGTCTTTTCCAGCGTGTTGTTGGAGCTTTGGCTGGTGTTGGAGGTGGTGGTTGTGGCGAGAGCGTTGGTGTCTGCTTGGGAGCTGGAGTCGGAGGCTTCTGACTTGCGCAGAGCGCGGCGGACGCGATCACGGATAGCCATGATGGTTTGTGTTGTTGTGGTTTATGCGTAAATGCCTTTTGCAATTTGAGGTGTTTTTTAGAGTATTGGCTGGTTGCCTTGTCGGGGGAGACGCGGGCGACGCTCTGGTTGGCTGGCGAGGGGATCTGAACGGTTACCCTTTGCAGGTGCTGATCATGTAACGGGCTGCAGCTTGGTTGGGTGATCTGCAGGCCCAAAGTCGAGAAGTAGTAGGAAAAGCGACAGAAAGTTTTGGATGAGGATGGGGGAGGTACGAGTAAAGGGGAGCAACGGTATTATATTACGAGAGAAGAGGTGGCGACGACAACCATTTTAAGAGAAGCGTTTCTTGAACCAGCCGCTTTCGCGGAGGCTTTGTGGAGATGCAATGCCCGCATGAATCCTGCGTCTGGCAGTGAATGCTGCTGCCTTTGCCCGTGTTCTCCGGAGCGAGCGGGCGCAGAGCCCCAGCAGGTACGAGTCTGCAACGGACGAGCAAAATGCAAACGGGCCCCGGGCTGCCACCCCCAAGACGGAATGGGCGGGCTGGATGGCAAGGCGGAGTTTTGGAGCCAAGGCGACGCCGAAGCTACTCCGTAACAGGTATCGTACGTAGTCGTAGGTAGGTACTATTGCGGGCGCCAGCAGGTACTCGCGCAGGCAGAGGTACCTTTGGCAGGATGTGGAGACCCCACGACGGACGCACCTGGGGACCCCAACATTGCGCGCAGCCACTGAGAGTGTGTACGACGTAGGACGGCTGAGGGCGTTTTGGGGCTTTCCGGGCGCCGTGGCGAATCGGACGTTGGTGAATGGGCGGAAAACAGGAGCCAGCTGGGACCCATTTTTTGTTATTTTCGCCAGTCTTTCTTCGCGCCAAGCCCCTGCGACTTTTCTACGTCGTAGTGCCATCCTCTAAATACTAAGCAGCTTGTGAGAAAGGACTGCCTCCATCCTCCAGTTGCGTAAGAGCCTCAATTATTGGGGCGTGATTGTGGTTCCAGGGAGGCATTACTCGTACGCTGCTATGTTTGTATGCTCTCCTCTGGTAATTGTGCAATTAATTCGCGCACGTTCATCCCATCTCTGGGGGGAAACTCCACGAATACTTCATGCGCTATTCAGCACCCAAGAAACCTTCTAGAAAGACGATTACCTCAGGCCATGTAACCCCCCCTTTCAAAGTAAACCGCCAGGGTGCGTCAGTTCCCCCCCGAGGAGATGGACAACACCACACTCCATCTAGAACAAATTTTTTTTTCTTCCTCTGCGTTCCTTGATCTGGGCCCATCTCGAGCTAGAGGGGCGGTCTTACACGGTTAGCCTCCTGTACTCGTGCATACCACAGTGAGCACCACACCCTCAATCCTTTGCGTCCTCAACGTGCCTTGCCGGCCAGTCCGAGCCGGGTTCTACTCGTAACAGTTGGTGTGGTGGCGGGTATACTCGTAGGCAGTTTATTAGTTTGATGCATGCCAGCAGCAGCAGCAGCAGCGAGGTTCCTTTGGCCGACACAAGGGACTTTGCCAAGCCAACAATGCTAGCCATTTATTTCATGGCATTCCTCATATTTTATTCTTCTTCACCTTTATTCCGTCGCAGGGAGTTCCCTTCCACAGAAACGGACCCTTTGTGGACATTGGAGACGTCACTACAGACGTATACCCTCTGTGAATGGCGACAGCTGGGTCTTCGGACCCAGCGGCGGGAGGGGAATATGCAGTCTACTACACCGTCTGTACGGTACTCGTACTTGTATTTTTACACGCCGGAAAGTCCGCCAGGATCTGCCTTGAAAATAATAATAGTGCAAAATAAGGCAGAATATTTTTGCGGCAAGACGTCTCGAAAAATGCGACAAATAGTGGCTTTGCAACACAAAAAAACCCGCCCTGGGCTATGCGCCAGATCCGTCGTCTTTGGCAGATCTGCAGGCCTAGACGCAGTTCGCAAGGCACCGACCACCAACCGCATCCTCAGCTCATAATAGTAGGGCCGGATCAGACGGAGAATGGCGGCTTAATTACCACAGATGGCCATCTATTTCTGGTTTTTATTCTTCTTCTCGCTCGGTCACCAAATGCACTTTTAGCGCCAAAGTGATCAGCGCGGCGGTTCTGTGAAGGGCCGGGAAGATACGTTACGAGCAGACGGTGGGTGCAGATTCGGGTGAGCCCGATCCAGCTGTGCAGATTTCTGCCTGCAACAACTCGTACAAAATTGTGAATTTTTTGTGCTTCCCGTCACCAAATCGCTCGGGCTACCTATTATGCTCCATCCAGGTCTCTGCATTATACGAGTAGTGCTAATTACTAAGAGCACGAGCTACTACTCGCTCACGTAGCCTGCCATCGGTACCGCAAGTGGGTAAAATAGCCACTGAACGTGCAAAGCAGCACACGTCAAGCATACCGCCTACCAGGCTCTCCGCCTGCCTGCCAATAGGTACTACTCTATGCTTGCATTCACCTAGTAGTACCTCGTACCGTCTGCGAGCACCACTATTCATATGGTGCCGTCTCTCTTTGTTCAATAAAATGACCAAAAAAAATGTAGAGACTCGCGAAAACTAGCCTTTACCCTTGTTTATTCCCTGATCCAAGCAATGTATCCCCATAGCAAAGGGTACTCACCATCTCTTGGCAGTGTACGCAGTTACGTCGCTCATAGTCAGCGGCTTACTGGTATCGGGAATTCTGCCCACTCCTGCTCCAGTGACGTCAATACGCTCTACCAAGGTTTTGGCACGTCTTGGCAGTGTCCCACCTTTTGATCGAACCAGCTCACCGTGTTACCAGTCTGGGTTGACCTCAGGTGAACCACGTTTGGTTATGATTTCATCCCGTTGGCCCAAATGGGACAGATGATAAAATCTCTGGGCCTCTTTTAGGCCAAAACCCATCTTTTGCATTGGTGCACCTGAGCTCATCATTGTGACGTCCTGTTGCGAAGTGACTTTGTGAGCCTGCTTGGCGTCTATTCCACACATATGCATATCGTCATGTGCTGAGATTACCGCCGACATGTGTCATCGATGAAGTGAATTATTATAATTATTGTAATTATTATTTTTGTTAACGCAAGTGAGAATGAATTGTAATGCGTGAGATGTACCTCTTACTCTACCTGCTCGCTCTCTTAAATTCACCACTGATTCACTACTTTTTTTTGCGACTGCTGCCAAGTTTAGTCTCAGCCTTGTAATCCTATTTCTGGCGACCAGCCTACTGTGTGTCATCCTAACTGGGCTAACTTGCGTCCAATCTTGCAACGTATTATCTCAAGCGGGCAGTCGGAAACCGTAGAGTATAACATGACCGCCTCATCAGACGCGCATTTTGAAGATGACGAACTGGGAAATAGACTCCTATAAACGTTGACAAAGGAAGGAGAGTGAAGCGGGTGATTAACAGTACTCTAACCTTACAAACGGTGGGGGAATGTCCTAACCCACGAGTGGGACGGCACTACATTTCAAGAGTCTAAATTATCTTCATGGAGCACATGTGTATATCATCAATTCAACCTACAGCTCTGCAACTGCCTTGTTTAGTTCTCTCTCCGCCACACCGAGCCGGCTGGTCATCTCATTCTGCCAAGCGAGATTTTGACAGTGGTGTTTAGTAGTCTTGACAAGAACTTTCAGATTGCAATGGACCGATTCTTCTCGCACTAAGGCTCTTCTGGACAAATTCAGTATAATCTAGGGTAGTGGTTAATGCTTCCTGCGTCATTGTCATCGGGTCTATAGCGGCAGCCGAAATGAGGCTATCCTGAACGCCCAGAAAGTGCTTGATGACATGTTGCAGGCTGTTTCGGTCTACCATACGCCGGGCTGTGGCTCCCTGGTCAAGGCGACTTCGACCAATAGGCACTCGCCCAGAAGTAACATTACCGAGTTTCTGTGAGAGAACCATTTCCATTTGAAGGACCATGCTTCAATAGCCTACTTTTTCTGAACCGGCGTCTCGTATGCCTTGCAGCTCAGCAAGAAGGGCGGATGCCTGCTCTGCAGCCATGTAGCCCTGACTGCGAGCATAACGAAATGAGCGCGATAGACTTGTATAACGAATGCGAAGTTTTAATCTCGCATGTTATTCGTGGTGCCTCGTTCAGTTTAAGGACCAAGCTGTTGGCCGGTTTGGAGAGGCGGCCGTCTGTAAAATTCTTTGGCGCTGGCGGTATGCTGACGTACTTTCCTACTTTATTGAGTATGTAACTGGAAACTACCGTGAATCGTTTAAACACCTCTTCACTGCGGAAAAGAAGCCTTCCAGGCGGCAGTTGCTTTGGCTGTGCGACGCAACAGAGCCTTGGACGGTTGGCCAAAATTGCCTATTTCGGTAATACATGGAGTTTCACGGTTTAACTCTTAACTCTCACCTCACAGGGTACAGTTTAAACGCGGCTTGGAAGATAGGTTAAAGGGCACGCTCCAAACCATAAGTAACCAAACGCGCGCTCCAGTTGAGCTATTTACCCCCGTAATTTTTTCTTTCTTTTCGTTTTCAGAGCGAGCACTCACTATAACTTGCGACTGGTATTATTGTGGCATTGTCGGGCCAGCTGACCCCGCTAAAAGGACGGGCACGGGGCCCGCCAAGGGCCGTGCCGGTGATACGAGTAAGCCCAAGCCAAAGTGTAAATATCGACAGCGTTGCAACGGCGCCTGGAGAGCGTTGGAACAAAGTTGAAAAAAACGGAAGATAAACTTTCTTAAGGCCTCTACAAGATGCATCACGGTTAATAACTGCACCCACCGAGGTGCATTATCGGAAACCACAAGCAGGTAACCTTAATTCCCAGCTGCCGCAACAGTACAACAAAAGCCACCATCATGACCCACCACTGCAGGGTTACAAGGAGCTAATGTGATCGTCTCCTCTTTCATTGGCAGACCATCGCCATCCATCACCAGAAGAGGTCATGGCCATGGCCCCCTCCAGCTCCTACCCCCGGACACATCCTCGAAAACAGGGCAGGTGATATCATCGAGCTACCAGCACATGAGCCATGGCAGGCCTCTCAGTTCCTCCACGAGCGCAAAAGCTGAAAGTCGCCAAACTTACGAGCGACCTATGACTCCCCTGTCCAGAGACAATCTACATCACCCTTAAGATTTCCTGCTACCGTCTGTCCGGCCATTCACGCGGACCAATCTCACTCTGCCTGCTGACGCTGCTGCCTGCTGTTGACTGACTTGACTGACCCGCGTTGGCAAGTCACCAGCATCGCGAAAACGACGTCACAGTTCTTGGTCCTCGCGCAGAGTATCCAACGTAAAAAGAAGCCGCTTCGCGCGAAACGTCGCAAAGATGGCGTCTATTCAAGACTTTAATCCCTCGAAAATCGCTGGCGATATGCAGCTACGCACGCGAAAAGAGAAGAAGTTTGACGAGGTCGAGGCCTCGCTGCCAGACCCCAAGAAACCGACTCTTGAGACGAAGCGATTCAGCATCAGTGGCGCCCTTAACAGCCTTAGCAGGCTAAACCCGTTTGCCAGCGCTGCTGGAAAAGGCGACGTCGTTTGGCTGTTTGATAATACGGCGTACAAGACTGGGCGGTTCTCGTCATGGGAAGCCGAGTTTGTCGCGGCCGTGTTTGAGGAGGAGCCCAAGAGCAAGGTCGTCGATATGGTGTCTGGGGTTGCCCGAGTGCTGGGGCTGGCAGACGATGCCGAGGAGCGCAAGACGATTCAGGAACGCCTGATGCCGTTTGTATGGGATACCGAAGCGTCGAAAACAATTACTGTCAAGCAAGAGGGCTCTAGCAAGGAGCTGAAGCTCTCTCCCACTGGCTTCAACGGCGTTTCGTCGACTGTACTCAAGGTTCCGAGCCATCACAAGGGAGCATTTGCAAGGAGCAGCGCGAAAATCCCGAGTGGTGTTCCGGGCTTGCTAGGCATGCAAACGTACTATGCTGGACCATCTGGCTGGGGTTTTATTTCCGGTACGTTGCTACATTGTGGCCACACCCAAACAAGACGGGGCAAGTAACCAAAACTAACACGAAATAGACGTCGACGACACCATCAAGATTACTTCTACGAGTGACCCTATTGGAATCTTGCGCGAGACGTTTGTCGAGGAGCCGAGACCAGTCCCCGGCATGCCCGAGCTTTACAAGTCGGTCAATGAGATGCTCAAGGGCGATACGCCGTGGTTCTATCTATCCGCGTCGCCATACAATCTGTATCCCTTCCTTCGAGAATTCCGCGACAAGTATTTCCCTCAAGGCACGCTCGTCCTTCGAGACACTAGCTGGAAGACGATTGCTGGGTTGCTCACGGCTCTGACTACGGGCACGGAGGAATACAAGGTCGACCGCATGAAGAAGATGAATTCATGGTTCCCGAAGCGCAAGATGATTGTCATTGGTGACTCGACACAGTCAGACCCAGAAGCATATGGTGAAATGTAAGTTGCCACAACAAGCACTGAGAGTTTAATTTACAATGCTGATATTTTAATTGCTTTAGATACCGCATGTTCCCTGGCTGGATCAAGCTGATTCTGATCCGCAAGGCCACAGACGCGTCGATGTTTGGGCTTGGCGAAAAGAATGAGCCGCAAAGATTCGAAGAGGCCTTCAAGGACGTTCCAAAAGACGCCTGGCACGTCTTTGAAGACCCGAATGAGTGCGTCAGGCTGATTGAACAGACGATTAAGAATAATTAAGCCCTCCCAGGAAACGAGCCAGGGGTGCTTCGAAGAGCAATAGACTTTTTTCCATGTTTTGTGTTTCTCTTGTTTCTCATGTAATAGTTGGCACGGGCTATGACGGCGTTTATTGACTCAAGGTTGCGATGAATGGGACTCGGGCGGCTTCTGTACTGTACGTATGTGAAGAGATGGCCGAGACACAGCTGGAACAGAATGCGCACTTGGAACTTAGGACTGTCATTACCCAACTTCGGACACTACCATGGAGGAGTGCATGCCTAGTGGCAGCTGCTAGAAGGGGCTTGGATGGGATAGCCGAATATCACATGAAGACTGCGCTACGAGTATCACATATGTAGTATCAATAGAATACCCTGGTAACTTACTCTTAAATCGTATGGTGCGAGTGTGCTATAGAGTGACATGTCATTTGAACTGCAACAAACGACAGAACGGTTTACATTGACAGCAAGTAATATCCCCTGATCGCTTCCGGACGTGACCGTGCTTGGTTCGAAGCTAAGATGGGGTCTCGGGGGACGGCATGCCGCGGGGCGCGAATCTTGCAAATTGACTAGTTTATCAGGAGACAGAAATTATAAGATACGACTACACTTTCTGCCAAAAAAAAAACCCCCCCATTTTTTAATTGTCACTTTTTCTCCATTTGGTACTGCCCGGTTAATTACGGAGTCGCCCAGTTCCGCTTGGGGGAGAGCGGGATGTCGACAGGGCTGGATGGCTGAAGCATTGGAGACGGAGCTTGGCTGTTTTGCGGATTCTCCCGATATTTGTTCAGACTATTGTGCCTGAGATGTGAGGAAACCGCGGGCGTGTTCGCTTGAATAATTTACGTAGCTTATAAGTTTGGATCCTAAGTAGGGGGAGAAGAGACGGGGCGCCAAGCACGGGATTGATTGACGGATTAGCCGGAGCTTCAAGACGGAACTTGTTACGGGAATGCAGATGTGAACTGAGATCGGGGTGGAACTTGTTCACGGCTAGGTATTTCGTGTGAGGTGATTGCCGGGAGTCTCTTCACATGTTGACCTCGCGTTTTGGGCTTTGTTAGTGCAGATGCCGGGCTGGGGTATGTATGTATGTATGTACAGTAGGAACGGCATGTGTGGTACCATGTAAATTAAGAAGAGATTGCCGACAAAAAGTGCGGAGTACGCCAGTCTTCTCAACAAGCCTGAGCTCAACAAAAGTCAATATGAAAGAGAGACAATTAAACACAAATACTACGAATACGAGGTTGAAACTCTAATAAAATACACTAAACGTCTATAAAAACCTACTAGAACGGGAGCTACGAGGTTGACCTTTTTTCTTTTCTTTTGGCGCGACATGGCTGGACGGACGGGACGGGGCGGGATGTAAGGCCGACTCCTGGTCTGTCGTCATTGCCAGAGGTCGAGATGTTACCGGCTTGTCGTGACGTTGCACATTACCAAGTTCAGGGCATGTACTACATGAATGAAATCTGCTATAGGCCGTGTCTTACATATAGGCTGAGCTCCGGTTCCGCCCGTTAGCGCTGGCGATGGTGGTTGAGATGTCGAAGATGGGAGGAAGGGGTCGTGCGTACTCGTACTGTAGGACCTGGGGTAATAGATGACGTACGAGTACTCGTAGCTTAAATAGACAAGGAATATTCGAAACAAGAATTATTTAATAAACTGGAAAGAAAAATTGTGGAACTTGAAAGGAAGGCGTCAGATTCGTACTCGGCCCGTTCATCTACAAATACAAGCATGTGCGGAGTATTAGTTTCGATTGGATAATGAAATTTCGAGGCCGAGCGTGTCTGGCGCCTATAGTGCAGTAATAGCAGCCAAAAAAAAAAATGAAAAAAATAAATAAATAAAAAGGACGAGAGGAGATTGTAGGTGCAAACGGCGCTTTTGGCGCCGAGATGTCCTGGGGAACGGCTGATTTGCTAGCTCCTGATTGGCTAGAGATAAGCTTGTCTTCTGGCGTCCCCTCCGAAGGTCGGAAGTGTGGAGGTGCCTAAAGCGGTAAAGCCAGCGGTTCGGCCTAAAGAATGAGGCAAGACACACATGCTTTAGGGCGGGCAGAGAGCAAGCACGCCAGCTTGTGCGTGTCCACCGCAGAACGCGAGGCGCCACACAACGTTTTCTGGCCTGAAATGAAGCCACTTGGGGCCAAAGTTAGCGGACGCACGCCAGCCTAGGGGGGGCCCGAGATCGCCTGTTAAAAAGTTACGGGTGGAGTTTACTGAGGCTCCCTCCGGTGGGCTGTCAAATGCTACATCAGCGGACTACTCGTACACAACAACCCACCCCCGAGCCGAAACGGAAGCTTTTTGTGTGCGTTTGTCGGCACCCGCGTCCGCACTGCAGCTTGAGCAACACCACCACCACCACCACCAGAGCCAGAATTTATAACTTGAACCACCTCCGCACTTTGCATCTGTCCCGCACACACACGTCTTTCCTTCTGCTATTCCTCTCACCACCACCAACAACAACTCTCTATACATTCATCTCGCAAATCCAATTGGCTCGAACAGCGCCTCCAGTCGCCAAATCGCCTGCTAAACCGCTTCCGCCCACTTTGCTGGCTTCCGGCCTTCATTAACCGCGACCGACCCACCGACCACGTCCCCGTTCTTCCCGACCACGTCGGCCATTTTTTTTCCCACCACCTCATCCTCGACCTTCTCTACGTTTAGCCTCACAGCTTCTTCCTCCTCTACATCCTACACATTCACAGCCAAAATGTTTGCCACTCGAGCTCTTCGCCAGGCCGCTGTCCACTCCCAGCGACAGCCCATGATCAAGTTTCTCGGTCCTCGCTCAATTCCTTGTACGTCATCTCCGCTAGCTTGCTTCTTCCCCCTCCCTCTCCCCCAGCTTCACCGAAGATTGCTAACCCTCGTTTCCTTGTCTGCAGCTTCCGTCGACCACGCCCGCAAGCCTCACCCCGAGTCTCCCTCTGCCTCACTCCCCGATAGCTTCAGCTCTGGCTCTAGCCACGGCTCCTTCAGCTCCTACCGCGACCACGCCCAGCAGCACGGTCCTCTTCAGAAGACAATTCGCGGATCTGCTGGCGGCATTGGCGGTGCCACTGGTGCCGAATTGGGCTCGGTCCAGCCTCCTAACGGCGTCTTCTTCGACTTCTCTGAGCTTCCTGCCCGCTTCCGTAACCAGCCTCTCGACATGGCCGAGATTGAGGCTGTCGAGTCTGGCGGCGCTGCCCTCCTCGGGTAAATGAGCCCGCTGCGGGCTTTGCACGTCCCCAATTACATCAGTAAAGCATAAAAGGGACGCGCTCGTTGTTGGCCACACCAACCTTGAACCCGTTAGATTCAAAAAACGGGACAGGAGTTCAGGCAAAACGAATTCACAAACGACAACATTTATGACCAACCAACTCCGCACGACGGATACCCCAAGAGGCAGGCGGAGGAGAAGAGAACAATTCAAGTGCCTGGGATAAATAACAATCACCATTCAACACCCCCCTCCCAAACTCCCGACGCCCGGATGGCAACATGTACGATGACGAAACAACCGAGTCAAAAAGCATCTGGACAAAAGCAACTTCTTTCTTCGCAAAAACGGGTAGCGCTGGGAGCAACGAACAGTCAATGAGCTTTGCGGAAGCGATTTCGGCAACATATTCCCTTCTCGACATTGCGGACTTGCTTCAAACTCCCGCGACGAATTGGACAAGAGTTCAGTTCCTTGCCTTATTTTTTTATATTTTTTTTTGAGCCACTTCTTCTCTTCAACACTCCCCCTATTGGATCATGCTCGCAATATCCCGCTTGACAAAGGATAAGAGCCGGCGCTGGTTGAATTTTTCCATGCCAAAAAAGACAACGCTTGGGTGGCAGGTGGATACGGACATGTTCTGTTAAAATTGCCTACTTGCTTGTCTTATGGCTTCCAAGCTCTCCCTCCTAAGTACTATCTAGCTGCTGTCAAATGTCAAGGCAAGCAGGGCGCTACCCAAGGCAATGCCTGAGGAAGATGCCAAGCTTGAGTATTGTATATAGATGCACTGTATCCGACTGACTTGTGTTCTACACTATTCAACAGTCTAGTCGACAAGACAGTGAGCAAGGTACACAACGATAAAAAAAAAATATTACAAAACACATATGGGAAAATTACAGATGTATGTATCTCAACGTGACATCCATGTGAATATGACTTGCTGTGGTTGTGATTATGATGCCAGTCTAGTGACGATAACTGCGAGGATTAACCAGGAGCTACAACGCCGACAAACATTTTATATCGTATGTCTCCTGCTTTCGAAGCTGTTCTCTTTAGATATGACGGAGCCAGTACTAAGTAGCCTTTAGAACTCGACATTAGCAATGCTAGATACATATCTGCAGAAGACTACAGGCCTCATAAGCCGCAGTTCAACGACTCCCCTCTTCCAAACAAACTTTGGAGTTTGAAGAAGCAGGTACAGGGTAATTCAAATAATCGTTGCTATACTGTAGAACTGTTTGTTACTTTGATTCCAGAGAGAAAGACACGACGAATCTAAAACCGTTGACATCATCCATGCCGACGTTCAACAAACCCAGGTTTCGTTAAAAACATTGTCTTTCTATTTTGTCATACCCGATACAGAAAAAGTGCAACGCATTCACCAAGGGAGTCTGGCAAGTCGTAGGATCATCGGTCTTCCAGAATACTTCTAGAAGCCAAACAGAATGCACGACATAGGTAGGTTACCTGGCGACATAGACACAGACCCCGCCCACCATCAGCGCAAACTGGGCAAAAGGTTTTTCTGGAAAAGGAAAAAAAGATTTCAAGTATATTAAGATCCATCCCATACACCAAAATAACACGGACAGTCAAAGTGCGTATAATCTGAACACAGTAGACGGTTCCAGGGACCGACCACGCCGCCTACTTAGCCCCATCTCAAATTCCCTGTTAGACACTCACCAGTAGCTTGTTCAGCGTTCCAAACTCGAAACAAGATATAGTTTACAATGGTTTTGGAGGTATACTCTCAAATAAAAGAAAGCCTAACAAATACTGCTTGGTGATTTGTCCATGGAGTTACACCCCGTGCAAAGTACACACGCAAAAAAAATGTCAGACTTACCAACAAACATTGTACATCCGACTCTCACACCGCCCAAACTTTTTCACATACGCTTTTACTCTTTTTTTCCTTTCTCTTGAAATCCCCTCACTTCCATTGAGCTATGCCCGTCCGCCCTACCTGAACCCAGAACCATGGATCCCGGCAACGTGGCGGCAGTACGCCTTCTACACGCAGCTAATAAAAGAGCCTACAGTACGAGTATCCCCCTCTTTGCACGAACCAAATCCTGGGGTCAGTTACAGATATTGGAACTACACGAGAGACCACACGTCCACATGAGTCGTGTATACCCCATAAATGGCGTCGCGGAATTAATAACGAGAAGCCACACGGACTCACAAAGCCGACAATCACACAAGTCAAACCGGATCGTCAGCATCTTACTACTGGTACTTCTTTTTACAACGACCTCCACTGGAGAACCCATTCTCTCCAAAGCGCCCCTTCGTTTCCAGTAGCAAATCAAAACTCCCATCTCTACTTACCCCGGAAGAGGCGTCCTGGGGGAAGGGGGAAAGATCTTCCCGCTATTCCAGAACACTATTGGACAGTACACACATCAGCCTCATCGACAAGAAAAGAGAGAACAGAAAGACGGCCTCCAATCCTCTCCAGCATTTCAGCTTTCACAGACCCGTCGACAACCGAGCCAGTCTTCCCCCCTCCCCCCGCTCCCCCATCATCTAGGCATCGTGTCAGAGGCAGCCCACCGAGACCCTCAGGTTCAGCCCCAGGCTCAAAAACGTGGCGAGTTCGATATCGTTCGAAAAGTTAGGCCGGGGAAAACGGTCCCCAGTTGCGGCATGGCCGGCCTGAGCACCAACCATCTCTGTTACAAGCCTTATCCTTGCCATCTATGCACGTTGTTCCGTTGTCTATTCTAATATATACTAAGGAGAACCAAAATTCCCTCATAATATTGTGCCGTATTAACCGCCTCGGGGAACTTGAGGCCTTGTTACAACAACGATGTCACACCACCCCAGCGATGCGATTGACCAGGGGCCCAGCAGGCCGACGGTCACAGTTCCCGCGAAGCTTGGGATGACAACGTGAAGTGGAACGCTAGCGAGACCAGGGCTTGTTGGTGTCCGTGTTCAGAGAGGGACAAAAAATAGCACTAATCTCAGCATGCATTTGCCAAGTGCTTCTAGTGCTAAATAAGGGCCACAAAAAGGAGCCAACACCTCCCCCAATTGCATTAGTCGCAAAATGACCAAGGGCCCTTTTGAAAAGCAAAGCAGCCCCTTTTACGTCGCAAGTAGAAAAAAAACCGCAGTGACTCTGTTATGCATGCATGCAACTGTGCAGTCGTCGCCACCTGAACACACAGATCGTCCTTTTGCAGACGTTATGCCCAATGCTGGCATGGCAGGGTGCAAAGCCACTTGCCTTTCACGGGAACCATCGAAGGCCGGTAGAAGGCGGCGTTAGCCGGTCAAGCCAAGCCATGGCCAAGCTTTGTGAGAAGGAAAAGCCCGAGTAAGACGGAAACGCCTCCGTTCTTTTCGAAGCGTTCCAGAAGGCTCTTTGGCGTATTTGCGGCGTTCGCATCACGCGTGAGGGGGAGGCGATGTGTGTGCGCAAGCCACCACCGGCACTACTCGTACTTTTGGGGGGACGCAGGCGCCATCTACTGGTTGCGCGTAAAAGACAAGGGATGAAAGAACTGGAGCATGTCGCTCACTTGCAGTGTAAATCGCCAAACTGAGAAGTGAGAAAAACTCTCGCCGGATATCTGCGGCTATGAGCCAAAGAAAGGACAGACTTTGAACACATTGCGTCAAAGATGTCGTAACATTTATTAGCAGTAATGACTCCACGAAGCCAACTGTCGTCAGGTCCCGCTGATCTCCTAGTGGATATGGGGAAGTGGGTTTCCCATGGAGAAGAAAGCCAGAAGAATGCAACATTGCTCCATGTTTTAGAGTAGAGAATCTGGGGCGATTTCCCATGACCATGACGACAACCGCTTCGGCTATGGTACTATACGAAAGAGATGGATAAGAAACGGGTACGTGAAAGGTGAAATGACAGGTTAAAGATCGATGAAATGAAGTCTTTCAGCATGCAGTGCGGTGTTATCACGACGACCATCCTTACGCAGACCGCCCGGGCGGGGAAAGGCCTCAGGCTGGCCAACCATCTGCCCTCTCTGCTCTTTCGTAAACGTGGCTGGAATATTGCCGTGTGCTAAAACGGAAGATTTCCAGACAAAGTAGGGTATCCAGAGCCAGGGCGGCGCTTGGCTTAGGCTTCACAGATTGTAGCCCAAGCCTTCCATGCATCTGCGAAGCACTACTGTGTACCAGGCAAGTGCTTGCTTGTAAGCCCCTCCCCCCAGTGTTTCCCAGTAATTACGTACAAGAATAAAGCAGTATGCTTTGGACGTGAAGCCGGAAACTTCTTTATGTGGTCTTTACCTTGGCAGCATTCACCCCTTGGGGCAAATATTGACCCAGCAGGAGGTTTGCTTGCAAGCTGCCTCTTTTGGGGATGGGACCGTAACTTTTCTCTTTTTCTCCCCAGGGCGCTGGATGGCCCGCAAGTATTCTAAAATACCCAAAACTTTGTGAAACTCGGAACAGGAAGGTGTACCGGCCTGCTGGATCTTGTGTCTTTTCTAGAACCGACACCTTGTTCATGCGAACAGTTTCGACTCGTCTACCAGTCTCCACGCCTGCTCTAATAGCGCTGATGCTGATATGCAACAACTTCTCGTACACACAAGGGGTGTGTCGCGTCGGTCCTCTACCCAAACCAAGTGTAGCGTATCATGGCGCCTGGACGATGGGGCGAAAAACGATGGCTAGACCCATGACCGACTCTATCTTGACACGCCAGGGTGTCAGAACCCCGCTAGGATCCGCTGTTGCTATCAGGCCCAGAAATAGGCACCATTATCTGTCAAAGGCAGGTCAAAGCATGAGTAACACGTGGAGCTGACTGATTACAATGTGTAAGCCGAGGCCGTTGGCGCCTACTGTCGCCAAACTCTGACCATCGACTTGAGATTGAAGTCTTGGTCGTCCTCAGTCTAGCTAGCCTTTGGCCTCAATGCGGCTTGAACCGATGGTTGTAACAGTGACCCTTACAAGTTTACCATTGGCTGGACCTTGCAGAAACAGCCATTAATTAATGTTGGCGCTGTTGCGAAAATATACCATGTTGAGTCCGTCCATATCAGGGGCTGTTCGTGCTCCCACCAGCAGAGACCCAGAGTGCCATGGCGTGGCTTGAGGCATGGGAGGGCATCAGTCTGATCCGTTCTTCTGGGTGGCGGCTTCACCCACCTTAGGCTTCTTGGCTAAGCCCGCTACTAGTGGTAGTGCAGCCAAGCGGGTGGGCTGGTAGGAGCTGTGGTTGGTGGGCCACCAAATTTCTCCAATTTGGCTTCGAGCATACTGCATGTGCATTATTCTCCGTTTGTGGCTTCTTGGGACCTTCCTTTTTCTGTCTCCAGGGTTCGAAGCCACCATCAACGGCGGCTACAGCACATCTATTCGTATAGCCCATAATCTCGTACTCCGTTGTCCCTCCCTGTCACAAGCCAAGACATGTGAGATAGCCTAGGAGCAATTATTCTCTCACATATACGAATCGTCCAACTTTTCTGTTCTGCATTCCACATGAAGAAAACTTCGCGACGGGGTTGTCTTATGGCAAGCCCTTTCTTTTCGGCTGAAGTGGACATATTGCTCACGCGACGGAGTTGGATGGTCGCCTCGGGGGAAGATGGCTAGAAGGATGCGTGGAAGCTGGGCATTGCCACTTCGGACACACCGCTGCCGCGGCCGAAAAAGCTTCTTTTTGTCGGTCGCTGAAACAATCTTCACCATTTATAGGCAAATTTTCAAGTTCAGGAGCCCAGTAACCAAGCACAATGCTGTGGCATATTTGTGCAAAATCGCAACTCGTATTAGTTCCCCGTGTTCAACATCGTGCAGACGAATAGCCCATTGTGCTTGACGAATACGCACCCCGGTCTGAGCAGGGAGTCTATCGTAGCTCGGGGAGGGTGGGGACGGTCAGAGATGGCGCTCCGCATGAAATGAACCCCAATTAGTAGGCCGGGGTCTCTCGTAGAACGAGGCGTTGACGATGGCGGAGACATGGGGCTAAGTTGCGCGGCGGGCCTCTCACCATTGTGAAAGACCAACTCGTCCTGCTCCGCGCGAGATGGTCCGGCGGCACCGAACACGCAATTGGGTGTCCCGCCGGTTTATGGCACAAGAAAGTGATTGTCGTTTAGTTCTGTATGACAACACAAGGTGGCAGAGAATGCAGTCAAAACCCGAGAAAGCACCGTGATTTCACCGGTTGGCATGGTTGGGGACTTTTCTCATGCAATTTTCCCTTCAACTGCAATGGCTGTGAACAGTACAAGAAGAGGGCTGATCGGCGACAGCATGCACTTCCTCATGACTAGGGTGGAAATGATGGGATCTTTTGCTGATGAGCCCACAACCGCGTATACAACCCCTCGAGCCAGACCTCTTACAGAAGGCCCCCTAGTATTGTCGAGTGAAAAGGCGAGCGCGCACAACGCACAGGTATAGCAGCTCAGCGAAGGCCATCAGCTCCAAAACAAAGCTTCCTTGTTTGGATCAATGTTCCGGCGGGTTGCACCGCTAGTAGATAAACAGTCGCACCCCTAACTCGCTAGAACGGGCAAGGTCATCTTCGTGTACAGATTGTACAAGAAACTGACCAGGGTCCGCCCGAGACAGTGTTTGCTGACGTGACACCAAAGCTGCTGAGTTAGACCATAATCGACAGATGCCTGTCATACCCTCAGCTCCAGAATTCAATTGCTGATGCTAGAATAGACTTGCTCCTCTTGATGTGTTCGGAGCAGCAAAATTCGTGTATCCCAGATTCACCGAGCGCACCACCACGACCACCATGACCACCACACTAGCAGCCCAGGCGAATGTTTTCAGCTCGCTGACGACGCGCCGTTGGTGCTCGGGGCCTTGAGCGCAACGGACAGTAACGCTACCATCCATCATTGCAACATGACCCGCCCCCATCCCCATCTCCATAAGTAGAACGGCACCCAGGCGGCCCACCAAAGGATGTGCCAAGGGTCCCGCTGTCAGATGCTAATGGAGCGACTCGAGCGTCGCAGCAGTGGCTCGCTTGGGCATTGCGCATTGCGCAACAGCCTTCGCGCCATCGAAGCCATGCCTGGGCTGTCAGGCGCCATGCGACAGAGGCAACATTTTCCTCCGTAACACTGGTGGATTTCCTTTGTCGTTCCTTGGTGGAGACGAGGCGCTTGTCGCTACTCGCAGACCAGGGCTGGCGAAGTGAACAGCGTACTAGTACGAGTACTCGTAGCCCTGCTGTGGTTGCGCCGGATGCCTGGCAATCCCGGACGTTCTCAACTGCTTCTGTCTGGCTTCCCCGCCCCCGTAACGCCAATCTACGGCGCTTTCACTGGCCAGCAAGCCTCCGCACCTCCTTGCTGAATACCCACAGTGACTATCGGGCGCCGGACCAGTAGTAGCCAAGACCAGTCCACCCACTTGTTGCTCTCAGCCACAGCCTTCATGGCATCCGTTTACCTTCCAAGTAAACTTAGATTGGTAGCGATTAGGGTGCATGCAGCCCGCCGCTACATTCACAGCTTTGTTAGGCACAGGCGTCTCATTCCGCGGCCCCTTTGGCCCCGTTGCTGAGTCGCCGAACCCCATTGTTCTTTACTATCGCACCTCCCCCATGTCGTTCTTGCGTGGTCCGTTCATCTTCGTCCCCTTCTTCTCTGATTGCCTTGTTTCTTGGCTTCCACGCCACACCTAGTGTAGCTCCAGTCTGGAACTCTTTAGGCCGGTGCAACTGTTCTCCTACTTGCAGGCCAACCCATCTCGTGCGCATGAAGTGTTCCGTGGCGAGCCCACCCAATTCGCCTTTCCAGTTTAAGAGGCCTTGACCCCCCCAAACTCCTCTGTCCTTCTTGTTTCTAGTCTCTCTCCCTCGTAACGTTTCGTTCTCGTCGTTCTCAATCCCCCAATACTTTTTTTTCCTATTTCTCAAGTCTGCGACGCAGAGCAGCCCGGCGCACTCTGTAAGACACCGCAAAGAGCGTAGCCCGCCATGTCTAACAAAGACGGCGTGATCACGCCCGAGAAGGGTGATGATGTCGTTTATTCGGGAAGCACCGCCGTCCTTCCTAAGGAGACGGTCGACGTCTACAGAGAAGAGAGCTTCATGACACGCAATGGCCTGAACGCCGAGTCTTTCAAGAAGATGCACTATGGCCTTGGCGTTGTTGAGCTTGCCCGTCCCATGAAACCTCGCCATCTGCACATGATTGCCATTGGTGGTTCCATTGGTGCCGGTTTCTTCGTCGGATCGGGTGGTGCTCTATACAGGGGTGTAAGTTACTCAAACGTGCTCGAGCTACCCATTGTATCACAATTGCAGATGCATGAGACGCTGCTCAAAATTGATTTCGGCTGTTCCGATAACTAACCATCTTTTCCGCAACAGGGCCCCGGAAGTCTGCTCATTGATTTCCTCATTATTGGTGTAATGATGTTCAACGTCGGTACGTATTTGTCTCACCATGTGCGAACTAGCTCGTGCTAACTCGTATTTCACAGTGTATGCGCTCGGTGAACTCGCAGTCATGTACCCTGTCTCTGGCGGTTTCTATACCTACTCGGCTCGCTTTATTGATCCCTCGTGGGGCTTTGCTATGGGCTGGAACTATGTGTTCCAGTGGGCTGTCGTCCTACCCCTCGAATTGACGGTCTGCGGTATGGTCATTGAATATTGGAACAAAGATATTTCCATCGCGGTTTGGATTTGCGTCTTTATGGCTTTTATCATCATCATTAATATCTTTGGCGCCATCGGCTATGCGGAAGAAGAATTCTTCGCTTCAGCCTTTAAGCTTTGCGCCACGGTCATTTTCATGATTATTTGCCTGGTTCTCGTCCTCGGTGGTGGCCCTGAAGGCAGCCGTTATGATTCTTACTGGGGCGCACGCTTGTGGTACGATCCGGGTGCCTTTAAGAACGGCTTCAAGGGCTTCTGCTCCGTCTTTGTCACTGCCGCTTTTGCTTTCTCTGGGACTGAGCTTGTTGGTTTGGCAGCTGCCGAGTCCAAGAATCCGGTCAAGGCCCTCCCGAGTGCCATCAAGCAAGTCTTCTGGCGTATCACACTCTTCTATATTCTGGGTCTCTTCTTCGTTGGTCTTCTGATTGATAGCCACGACCCGGCTCTGCAGGCTGAACAAGCCTTTGCTGACGTTAAGGCTTCGCCTTTTGTCCTCGTTGGCAAGTATGCTGGCCTTAAAGGATTTGACCACTTCATGAACTTTACCATCTTGGTCTCTGTTCTGTCAATTGGTGTCTCGGGTGTCTACGGTGGTTCTCGTACCCTGACTGCCCTTGCTCAGCAGGGTTATGCTCCGAAATTGTTCTCGTATATCGACAAATCCGGTCGTCCTCTGCCTTCTGTTATCGTTATTATCCTCTGCGGCTTTATCGCATTCATCAGTCTCGCTGCCAGTGGCCCAGTCGTCTTCGATTGGCTGCTTGCCCTTTCGGGTCTTGCTGCTCTCTTCACCTGGGGTTCTATCTGCCTCGCTCACATCCGATTCCGCAAGGCATGGCATTACAACGGCCATACTCTGGACGAGATTCCCTTCAAGGCTATTGGTGGCGTCTACGGCTCGTACCTCGGCCTTTTCCTAATCGCCATCGTTCTTATTGCTCAGGTAAGTATCCTTTGCCTAAATGTGTGTTCGTCGAGCCTCTGCAATGAACTAACATTTCTTTTCAGTTCTACACTGCCATTGTTGCTCCGCCCGGTGAAAGCGGCATGGGAACCGTCGAGGGTTTCTTCAAATCATATCTTGCCCTTCCCGTTGTCATGTTCTTCTGGGCTTGCGGTTATGCTTGGAAGCGTGAGGGCTGGCTCCGAACTCCCCAGATGGATGTTGACACCGGAAGGCGTGAGCTGGACTGGGATGAGATCAACGCCCACCGCGCCAAGATTGCCGGCTACCCAGCTTGGAGACGCCTGCTGAACCACCTTTTCTAAAGGTTGATTTCGAGTTGTATATTTTGGCACACTTGTCATCTGCTTTGACTGCACACGTTATTTTTCGTTTCGTCAAGGGAGGCGATGGTATCATATCGGCTGACGGATGTTGTGTCTTTGGAGAAAGGAAGAGTGACGGCTTGATCTCGGCTCTTCAGGGGGAGTTGAACCTTGCTCACGGTGCCGTGCTTGGCAGAGGCAGATTCCATATCAAGTAGCATCTTTATCTGTATATCTATTTCAATGATACCACTTCATCAACGTTCTATCCGCTCAGTTGTAGTCTTCGTTTGATAGAGTCAGTAAAGAGCAAAACTTCTCTCGTCTGGTGAGTTGCGAACGGAAAGGCCCCTGTCGGATGCGCCGTTTCCACGAACAGCCGCGCTGCGTGGATGCTACTGCAGTTTTATTGCTGATGCAAAGATCAATGATAACTTCGGGGGAAAAAAGGAAAGTATTACTTTTAAAAGTCAACTCCCAATGGCCCACTCTTATCGTAGCTCGTAACCGATATGGCGCCGCTTTCGTCGTGTGTTGGAAAGGCGTGCGCCCTTCATGTCGTCGTGTTGGGCGTTTGTAAGCGGGTCTACCGACCAAACGTCAGGTTCCGCCTCAAAAAGGTGACATTTCCTGCCTAATTAATGTGGCAGCTCCTCCCTTCCTTTATATTTTTATTGTTGTTTTTGTTTTTGAAGTGGCTCCTTGTTTTAAACGAGGTCGCTAGGCAGATCGTCTACAGACAAAGCAGGGAGAAATAACACACCGCGTTCCAAGTGTCAATCGCCCGATGATTTGGTCCTGTTTCTACATCTGCGGCCAGAAAAGGTATTTCGCGCGGCTATGACAATTCAATTCGTCGATGTAGCAACTGGTGACTCCATTCCAAGCCTATAGAGGCGATTGCTTTTTTCTCCAAAACAAATCTATAGCAACTGTCTCTCTACTACGTCCCGCACATCAGCCACGGCTGTTCGTGCCATCTTTTTCAACAGTATACGGTCATCTGCCTCCCTGTACCGATCCCATGAATCAAGGCCCTCTTTGGCCTGTATGCTGAGTGTTTCGTATCCTTGTTTAATCACTTCTGTGACCTCTGCCGTCGTTAAACCGTGAGGCTTTTTCTTTCCATCACCGTCTTCCAATAGCTGCTTGTAATGGGTGCTGACATTAATAAGTGTGTCTATTGAGCTGTTGCGTTTGCCCAGGGCGTAATTTTGCTTGAACTTGGCCAGAAAATCTCCACTTTCCACTACCTTGTAGAAGAGGTCGTCGTAGGCCGCGGGAGTTGGCAGAAATGCCTCACCAGCAGACAACGATAACGCAATCAGGTTCACAACATGATCTACAAGGGTGTCCATGTGCGGTGAATCCTTGAGATCTGATGCGTATGTGGTAAGAAACCGAACAAGCGATAGCAATGAACGAAAGAATTCAGCCCAATGATACTCTATGCGAGTTCGGGAACGTGATAGGAATGAAATGAGACGGAGTAGTATGCCTAGACACAGGGTATACAGGCTCACGTCAAGCTTCCTCTTCAAATTGTGGTTGATTCCATCAATCATTGCGTCGATAAGAGAACACGCCAGAAGGCGTCGTCCCTTGACGAGAGGTAGAAACGGCGGCCGGTGTCGACAAAGCCGAACCGCCATGCTCGACTCCTCTCCGCACATTTTTTTGCAAATAGCAGCGTCCTCGATTAGGAGACGGAAGACCATGAGGTTTAGATGAGCATAATATGTCGAGCGATGTGAAAGGTGCGCGTGTTGGAGAATATAAGAGGTTAAGGAGAGGTAGCTGGCAACAGGCGGTTCGGCGCCCTTTTCTCCACCAGACGAAATGAAATTGAAGCAGAACATTTTATTGGCGTGGCTGAAATCATATGTTGCTAGAAGAATAGCCGCGCGTTCGCTTGGCCTGTTCGAGTTAGCCTTCCATCCCATACCCGGACTCGCTAATAGTAATGCATGTCCTTACAAAGCTGTGAACATTTGCTTCGCCGTTTCAGCATCATGGACTGGTTTCTTTTCTGGCTTAGAGCCGGGCGTGATAGCGCCCAGCCCAATCATATTGAGAGTATTGCTGAATGTCCAGCCCTCGGGTAAATCATCTTGAACATCAATGTACGCTGCTCGAGTGGCCTGACAGGCATCGCCGATGCATCGGATTACGGTGGTGATCGCAGACTCGTTGACAAAGTCGTTTAGCCGCAACTGGTAAGGATTCTGAAACTCAAACTTGTTGTAATTGGCCAAAAGACTCAGCAACGTGAGAGATTCAAGAACATCGCTCGGAGATTGTGAATCTTGAACAAACTACAATGTTTGTCAGAAAGAATTGTTCACCTCGTTGGCAGGCTGCGTACCTTCATGATAGATGGAAACAAGTCCTTTTGGATCATGTACGTAAGTAACGTTGTTTGGTATGCCCCCGCAGTCACGGCGAGAAGTACGTTCACTGCCTTGTGCCTTATTTCAACTGTCTATCGGTTAGCATGCCGGCAAGCCGGAGAAGCAGGCATGGACTGTAGACGTACAATCCGTTCCGCTGCGAACGATGCTATCTAACGTGCTCACAAATTCCGTCAGCACCGGATCAATATAATCTAGGCCAGCAAGTATTGTAATGATCGCAGAGCTCGGATGGGCGTATTTCTTCGACAGAACGCAAGACAGGAAGACGGACAGTGTCTAGGCATGTCAGCTTTCCACATCAGATCATATGGTAGCCTGGTAAAGTTTACATCAAGTGAATTTTTAGGGGCAGCATGTTGACCATCTTTCAATGCTTCGATTGCGCGAGCAAACAGCTCTCTTGTCCGCGACTCTAGCATGAGCATGTCTGACGGGCTGATATCGTGTAGCAATTGTCGCAGTGCCGCTCGATCGGGCTTGAGGAGGAAAAATTCCTTCCAGAACCCTTCAGACAGTTCCAGCTCTTCTTCATCCTGCAAATAATCTAGGCATTAGTCGCATCGCAAACGTAATTCGGGTTCAATGGCGCAGGGCGCACCTGGAAAGCACGGCACGTTAGATTGAAATTCGCTAGGCAGCTGCAGAAGATGAGTGGGTATGCCCTACCTTGAAAAGCTCAGCATAGAGCAATGTAATCTTCGGCGTAAAGACGTCTGGCTGAGGTTGCCGAGTCAGCGGTGACGCCTCCATGGGCGTGGTGATGACAGGTCCGGACCTGTTTAACGTAGCTATGCTGGCGCTTCCAAACAACGGTTGCGGCAAACTTGACGACATTGTCCACAGTGCGTCATCCTAGTAGTGGCACTGTAGATCAGGGTATAGTTTGCCCAGGTTTCTACAGTGCGTAACTATGGCCGGACACTGTCAAAGTCTTGGCTCTACTGCAGTTTTCCTAGAAAAACTAATGTCTTTTTAGGCTCGTGGTAACGCTTAAGTTTATAATAAAAAGCAACTTTGGTCTGGGGGAAGAATGTCCGTACAGCCGCTTCTATCTTATGATTACTCCAGAGAATCATGACCGTGTACTGCTGATCGCAGATATTCAAGTCAGGGGACGTGCCAGAGTAGTATATTGCTAAGTGAGGCTAAACCATTCTGCCATTGCTCTAAGCAAAAGGAAACGAGAACACTCAAGACATTTAACCTTAATCTTTCTCAGACTATATCGCCTGTCATGGCTAAATTGGACGGTGACATTTCACGATAGGTATAGGGTAAGTTTAAAACCCGCGCCCTCATATTATGCGACGAAAGCGAACCAGGAACAAGACATAAACAACCAAGTTTCTCTATATGGGTAGATATAAAGTTTAAATTAACCATAAGGCTGTTTATTCACAACGTATGACGACAGTAGTTTGGGAAAGAGAAAGGGGGGCCGGGGTGGGAAAGTAACAAATACCACAGATGTCAGAGGCTATCGTATCAGAAAAGGCAGCAAGTACAGTACTAACGGGGGGTTTTTGTCTCTCATTATGCAAATTTTGCTCAGGTTTTGGCTGTGCCATGAGCAAAGGTTATATCATAGATGATGGCGTCTTGAATAGTGTACAAAGTACGTACAATGTGAGAACTCGAGAATGTCCCTGCCGTCCTTGCAAAACGTTCATGGCTCCACGGCTATAAGGATAATTACGCTATGTAAATTGCAGAGATAGTCTTTTGGATTAAGCGTAAAATACCCACCTTGCAGGAGCAGAAAACTCGTCAGACAACGGGAGCCAGTGTCCAGTTTGCAAGCATGTTGCGATGCGACACCACTGCTCAATCAGTCGTTCCTACAACTCATCAGCTCGTTCCAGTCAGACTATCAATAGCATGTTTTGGGTCCCGTATCGATGCTACGTCGTACGTCAATGGCGAAAAGGGACCGATGTCAATCAGGTCATCCATACTAATGCTGGCCTCATTTCCCACCTTTACCCAATAATTTTCGGCACCTGGTAAAAGTAAGCCAGCACGAGTACGAGCTGAACCTTAACATGCAACCAGAGTTGTGAAAATTACAGCTCTAACCCGCAAGTAGCCTTAAACTTGCAGAGGGTTCAATGCAGCCACAGGCACAATCTTACAATGGACGTCAATTGAATAGGAGAGCAACAACAGCATGTTGACGCAGGCGTCGAGGTCAAGGATATGATACTCAGAAAGCCGGGAAAGCAATGCTGTGCAACATAAAGAGCCATCACAGCCGAAACCGGAATAATGACGTCCCCATGGCCAAAGCGACCTCAACGGTTAACGCCTCGCGCACGGTTGTGCAAGGTTCTCGTACCAGGCACAGGGCGACAACCCCACAACGCGGGTAGCGGGTGTTACTCCGGAGCGAGCGGATGAGCCTCAAGAGATTGACAGAGCACAGAAAAACCAGGGAAATGCAGAGAGCAGCAGGGATCTTGTCGCTGTTCACAGGGCACAAAGGATGTGCATACCATAGCCGTCGCATTGTGACAGGTGATAGACTTCCGGAACATGGGTCTGCGTGGCCGTTGATATCCTCAGCCAAAAAGCCATCGAGAATTGTCGACTGTCAAAATGACTATTTTGAGCCACAAGAAGTGATCGACAGGCGCAAAGTAATCACTCCTGAATAATCACTCCTGAATTGCTTCATATAGCAAAACAACTGTCAGCGTTGCAATCATAACCCTACGACGTAAGTTGCGCCTTCAACGGGTATTGGCGATCCGCTCCTGTTGAGTAAATCGAACAACATAGCCTCCTGGCGTATCAAGTCTGGCGCTATCAATTTCAGAATCAACGGCACTTATTGCGCCTTAAGCTCTATTTCGGCTTTTCAGCGTTGTTGTAGAGGGAGATTCAGGAGACATTGACCCGCCACACTTTATGATACCCTCAAGGCCCCCAGTTTTTGGCGCAAAAATGATGGGCCAGGATGTTCCTCGTAAAACACAACTGCCGTGCTTGCCGTTGTTTTCCTTTTCAGTATGCTATCGGCACAACGAAACTCGACTCCTTTGAGAGCCCTGGTCTTTGGCGGAGCGCGGGCAACTGGATGAGACATTCTGGACAGCACAGGACTGCTTGCCGAGACAGCTTCTGGCGTCTCGAACAATTCAACTGTTACAGTCACTTGGACTGCCATTTCTTTCAGAGTATGCGAATACAAATGATATTGTGTCAACAGGCTGACCCAAAAAATGTATGCAACACCTTGATCTACTCGTAGACACCAGTTGCACGTATAATAATAGGAGACAGATATGTAAACATGGAACAAAAGTGTTTGCTTATGTCCATGGTCAAGGGCGAGAACTACAGGCATGGAGGACCAACTCGCAGCCCGGAATATGCAGCTCCTATTGCTTACATTCTAATTCCTCGCGATCCTAATCACAATGCACTGTGACATGCGTGTCCCAGCTGGCATTGCACATTGAACAATAGATTGCCTGCCACACATCACCTTGCCGGGCGCGCGGAAGTAGTAAAGCCGCAAGGAGCGTGGGGCATCCGATAGTCAGGAACAATCCCAGATTACCACACTCGTATCACAAGGGTGTGTAACTTCCCACAGTGGACAGTCTTGGGGAATTTGTAATAGTGACTTTTACAGGAAGAGTCCTTTCTTCGGCGGGCGAAACTAAGAAATACCTCGTAACCGAGCTGGATAGTGGGAATGTGGCCAGCTGACGAAATTCAGACTTGGACAAATTATACTCATAGACTATATCTGTAGGGAAACTGCTCGACGCGGCATCTCGAACTTATTGAAGCAAACTGGTTGTTCGGCTAAGCCATCGCGAAACTAAGCCGAGTAGACTGCTTTGTGGTTCCAGCGCGGACTTTTGAGCGAATAAGCCTCGACTGTCTGACTTTTAGAGCGCGGACTGGTGGCGCAATTGGGGGCATGAGGCTCGATTCACCTATTGATTAATGTTGACATTGACCTACATTGACAAAACTGTTTGTAAAGACAGATCTGAGATAGAGCTTTGCTTTTTTCCGGCCGTGACTTTCTACCATGCCACGCGAGCTGGATCTATGTTGCAACGGCGCCGCTATGGGAACCCTGGCAAGCATGGCTCAGAAAAAGCAATGTTTTCCGACTTAAGCAACGTCCACCTTACAACTTTATAAACATACATCCGTAGCGTGTTATCTAGCTAGGCTCAATTCTGTTATTGAAGAGGCTTCCATGAACCCGAATTCCCTGTTCATACGAGTAGTTACGAAAAGAAACCTGAATCCGGTCGAGAAGCGGGCAAACGCGTCGTTGGCCCTTGGCTGGCAGCGACTACGAGTACGAAAGAAAGGTTGTCAACATACGAGTATTGATAGCTGAACAAGGCGTATTTCCTCAACAGAAGGTGGTGACGCCTCGGGAAAGCGAAATGTACAGCGTGAGCACAATGGTTCTCTTCGTCAGGTCTACAGCCAAGGTCTCATGGCATCGCCGTTTCGCATGGCAAACTACAGCTGCTGTATACTGGCTCGGATTACGGACTACAGATACACTGTTCGTAGTTATGCGGAGCCTCGGCGGCGGCGATTGACACGAGTTGCAAAAACGTGCCATAACTGGACGTACCGTACGAGTATAACGAGTAATTTCGAACAAATTACAGCGGCTCTCAGTGCTTCCGACAGGGGTGCGGATGATCGGCGACGCCGGTAGTTGCCAGGAAGCGAGCTCAGTGCTGCCAGGAACTGGGTTGATGAAGATGCCCACCCGATCCTGTCCGTACGATAAAAGAGATACGAGAAGATTTCTGCTAAGTCGTTATTATTAGGCTACGTAAAGAAGGTTGCAAAAAGTCAGGTTTCGAACGAAATGGACAAGAGTTACAGTCAGAGACTTGAATCCGTGCATCAAACAGCTTTTTGTTTTTCGCTCAAGACATTCGGGAGCACTAGTTGTTATTAGCTCGTCCTTTAAAAGAATATTTCCTTCTCCCACAGCAGAGATTAAAACAGCAACGAATATCAAGGGTGGGCTGGGGCATATGTATCAGCTTCCCAATGATCCACGTCGGCCGGGATCTTGACAGCCTCTGGGAAGCTCGCCGACGCCGAAGAAAGCAGACGCACTGGATCATCAACCGCCCGGGGTAAATCCTGTTCTAGCACTGAAGAAGCCTAGACCAACGCCACTTGCAAAACTCGACCACAGCTGTGGCACCACCTATACTCCACTTGAACGCCATTACTTGTAGCCGAGAGAGCGACAATCGAGATGTTTCCAGCACCAACAACATAGTGGCAGAAGCCCGCATATTGCAGAATTTACTGACTGAAACTGAGAAGAGACGTCTTCAGATGGTGAACTCATGCCTTTCCCCATTCCCCTTGGCTGTTCAGCGTAGAGGGCCTGTCCCTGTCGAAAGTTTATTCCCCGTCTGTGCGACAGTTGGGAATCTGCGGGTACGGCACGGGAAGATGTACTCGTACGATTCCGCACTGTTTGCTGCTGCGGGATTTATTATTTCGGGTTGGGTCGAGCCAGCCCGGATGGTCCCATTCATATCCGTGCCGTAGGTTCAACTCAACCCCACGCAGCGTTGCCGCCCCGACCTGGTTTTCACGGCGAAATGACCGGTTTAAGCTGAATGTATTGATTCTTAAAAGCTCTTGATACTGTAATTTTTTTTGTTAGCACAGTCACTCTGTATATGCCCACATCCGCAAACATCTTGAGTGTAACGGATAGTTATAATTGTAGTTGTTGGGTGCGGAGAGTTGCGTAAGTCCTTAACGAGACCATGCAAAAAGCCAAAGGCGCGCAGAACAGCACCGTATGAAACTTTGCACTCTACAAGTAGTCCACGGTCTAATAATAAGAGGCAGAAGTTTGTGTTATTAATTTGGTAGTCCAAAACGTCTCTCGCACAACATACTGGCAGGTTGACCACAGTTGTCACATAGGGTGGACGAGCGCTCTGCCTTTTTGGACCAACGGCTTTTACCCGACAGGAGTAGCTTCGCCACATTGTACTACAGTCAACACGCGGTTCTAAATTTGGGACACGATATAAATCTTGTATTTGGAGAGGGTTCTTTTGTTCCAGTGGCGGATGGCTGCATGACCTGTAAGTCACGTTACAGCCATGAACCAACATGTTGGCTGGTTAAGACTAGGAAGAAACATTTGATTTGTCATACGTTTGGCAGGGGAGGGGTCTAGCTGCTGCTGCACCAACGACGTCACTTTGTATCAATCGTTGATCAGTAACAATTGACTCCGAGCAGCCAAAACAAAAGAGAAGTGCCGTTATTAGTCTTTGCTTGAACTACAAGCCATGTCTTACTAACGGCCACAGTTCGTGGCACAAACACAGTTCAATGCTTGTGCGTAAATGTGAGTTTATTTGTACGACTACTCACTTGTATGAGAGATGACGACGCAGTGGCGGCGAAAGTAACACAGCTGCTCGACGTGTTGGCAGATTTGACAAGTGGGCTTGTTGGTAACAAGGGTTTTGTTGCTTTATGAGGTATTAGCATAGCCTTGACAGACGTCGACAAGCTTCGACAAGGGTCTAGTGGCAGGCAAGGGGCCGTCTTTCCAGAAGCGAGGGCTGCTACTCCCGTACTGTACGTCGTACCCTTGATGGAGGGTGACATTGAAGAAGAAGGCTCACGGTCGTTTTTTGCACCAAATCATTACTCGTAATTTCATATCGTCAGTAAATTACCGAGCCTCTCACAGTGGCAAAATACTAGCTGTCAGATTGGATGGAGCTCTTTGGCCTGTCAAGGCCACAGACCAGGCGTCAGGGATACGGCCAACATGCTCCACCGACGAGTTGCGCAGAGCGAATGGAGAAGTAGCGGAAGTACGAGCCGATGCACCTAGGGAATTGAAAGCGGGCGCAAAGACCAACCCTGGTGAAAATTACGACCCGTGGCGTCGGAACACGTCCATCACCGTGCATTGCAGGAGCACGGTGCAACGATGTGACCCCGGCTCGGAATCGTGGAAGCCGTCATGACAGCATATCAAACCCCAAAACTCAATGCTACTATATGTAAGCCCTGAATCTATTAAGTTGTATTATAGCCAGCGATCTCTTACCGCCGCCAATGCAGGAAGCACGTTGCGAATGCCTGTCAACAACGTCCATGCGTCAAAGCCAGGGCTCTGTTCCGGAGAATTTTATGCCCACAAGAGGCGTGGAATGCTGTGCACAGGCGTTATTCCGAACACATGAACAGAGCTCAATGCACACGACCGGATGTCAACTAGGTGGGGGAATAGACCTGTGGAGTCTATAGTCTATGCAACGCCTTGTGCGACGCGAGCAGCCTCGAGGTTGTTGCGCACTGTCTTAATAGAGTCGGCATATAGCGATGAACTTAACCGGTAATCAGCATGCCGACGACCACGAGTATACTCGTAGATGCATTGCCGCATTGGTGCATATCAACTGATGACGCTAACCACACAAAGGCAGCCCACTGCATGAAGCAATCGAGACTGGAGTTTTAGAATGCCTCGCTGGTGGTTGCTTTCGCGGAGAGCCTCCATCAAATTCTCTGTAAGCAAGTCTTATTGCCGATCATGCGGAAACTAGCCACAGTGTCTACTATGCCTATGCGAGTACAATTACAAATTGGGCGATTAAAGCACGGCCTCTTGACAACGCCGTTCGCCGTTGAAAGAGGCTTGCAGCATTTAGAGACACAACATACGGTAGATGATCTGTCAGATCGCACGCTGCCCTGTGCCAAGACAGCCAGGCACGAGTAGAATCTTGTACTCGTAAGGCGCCGGCACAATACGAAAGGGGTAAGCCAAGTGGACGTTAAGTTGCCGTCAAAGTTGGCATAGCTGCAAAGAAGAAGAGCGCTAATTGCATAGTACCTGAGCAGAGACTACCAGTTTGGGGGGGGGTTGTACTCAGATGGCTCTCGGACAATACCAGCCGTCTTCGAATCAATGTCGATGGGTGAGCCAGTTCTCTGGAGCCATCGCCTGGAGCTAGTGGTTGCGCCACTGTGTGATCGTCTTTTTTTTGAAAACACGTTCCAAGAACCGTCCGAACCGCCATGAGTACACACAGACACACCACAATCAACTTCCAGCGTTCTTCCTGTTTCAGCAACCGAGTCTGAAGCTTCTCTTCCCCTTGAGCTTGTTGCTTTTGGGAAGAAAAACAACGCTCGGTTGTGGGGACGCCGCTGTCTTGCAATGTGTCTCAGCCATTGAGCCAGTGGAACGGCCGCCTCTTGTCTACGAGTATGTACTCTGCGCTTCGTCACCTGCGAAAGGGATGAGAGGGCGGCGCGCCTCTCGTGGCGTCATGCCGGCCAACGGTCAACGTCGAGGAGGGAAAAAATGGGTACGGAATAGCATTGCGAATTGCGGCATCGCATCTTGTTATTGAGCAATGGCCAAAGCGAATATCACGCACACAGAGTACAACGTCCCTTGAGGCACTCGACTTGCTCCCTCAATTGCTGTGTATGGACCTCGACTCAACCTCTGCGATGCCCCCGGAGCGTTCCTTATTTATCCTTTGTTGCTTTTGACGCCCCTGCACTCTGCTTGTCTTTGCTGCGAGACCGAATTGTTCGCAATACCTCTGTTTGGTGCTGTTTTCTTTCTTTTTGCGGCCGGCCCAATGCGGCGCACTGGAGATGTCGCGAACAGCCTACAAGTAGGGAATGCGCCTGGGCAGGATGGGTCTTCTTATTATTTCGCATGTGCATACTAAGAGGATCGTCTTCTGCGACAGCAATAAACTGCACAGGGCACGACGGGAGGAACAAGAAAAAAAGAAAAAGAAAAGTGAGATAAACACTGTAACCCCGCTGCAGCCATAGGAAGCCCATTGGGGACTGTGAGCAGCATTCGATGTCCAACTAACAGCTACACTCCTCCCCTTGCAGATGCTGTGCTGACTTCTATGTGGGCATTTTGTTTTCTTCTGGACCCCCTTCAATTCAATGTACCGTAGCCGCAGCGACACACTTCGAGTCCGGTGTACTGTGACGACGTTTAGGCTTAAGATGATGCCACTTACCTACATACGGTATACGACGATTGTCGCAACCAAGGGCGCCCGCATCGGCATGCAAGTTCTAGCAGCAAAGAGCTCAAGTGAGATATGCACGGTATATCACAATTCATCGCCCATAAGCTCCACCGGCTGCACTCTGGAGCTTGGCAGGAAAAGCTTGTTGCAGTCATGCGTCTCGGACTTAAAACTAATATGCAAGCTGCATAATTAGTATAGCAATAGCGAGGCCGGTCAAAGCGACAACTATGAGCCATAGAAAGGAAACCTATCAGACAAGTCTTCGCCTCGTCTATCGACGCTACAACTCTCAATTTGGGGAGGGCCCATTCGCAAGTTCTTAATGTACGTCGTACGTCGTAGGCGAGCTCCCACAGTTGTCCGTCCGCGCCAGGAACAAGTGCCAAGTACGGAATAATAGTTTAGTTATTTAGCAAAGGCGAGCTTTCCCTTCCCTTGGGACGTTGTGGAGTCACCTTGCGGGTCCCTTGCTGGCGTAAAACAGGAAACTGGAACTGACTATTCCCAGAGTGAATAAGCTCACTTTCAGAGGGCCCTTTTTTGGCGGACCTTGTCGTATCATCGCCAGCCCAGAGCATCTCGTGTCGTCGGGGCAAGGCCATGGTAGTGTACATGGTACCCGTCCGTATCCTCTTCTGGGAGATGCATCATTTACCCGCACGTTGATAATGGGCCAGTTGTCGATCACTCTAAGCCCCAGAAAGCGCTGGTCAGCCACGAGGTTGTCGTATGATGCCGAACAAACTTTTACGGCACATCCGGTCCAGAAGGCAGAATTTCAAGGAGAAGACATGGATAGACCCAAACGCTGCGAAGACGGCAGCATCAGCTGTGAAGTTGCCCTGTTTTTGCGGCAGTTGGTGTGCAGATGGAGTGCAGGTGGTGTGTAATGTTGTCGTGCTCGTCAGGATATTGTCTGACCATTTTTGTGACCACAAAAATGCGAAAACCCCTTGTGGGCCGCTACTTCTCTCGCCCGAGAGAAGCAAATACATAATTGGGCAGTTTTGAGAAGCAGGAGAAGCATACATCCATCGTACCAGAACGAATGGTCTCTTATTAAGCTTTATACCTCGTAAGCGAGGATGAGTCCGAGATATCATTCTTCTATGGAATATGTATATCACGCCAGCTACTCGATTTCTGCATCTACGCAGTTGGTACGGAGTGTTATCGTGTCGCCTATGCTAGACTAAAGAAAAAAAAAGCGACTACTTCGAGCTAGTACGAGTAGCAGCGCCTCTACATAAGTCTTCGTCGTTGCGCTAACACACTCTCACACAACACACCACACAACTCTCACTCTCACCCCAGAAGCCGCAAAATGGCTCCGCAAAAGACGGGTGTGCGAGCGGCCCCCTTGTCCTAGCTTGGCCCCCTCCCCTGATGGTGACTGGTGCCCTTGTCCCGGATTCCCTGTTGACTCGGCGTGTCCCTGGTTCGCGGCCCCTTCTCGACTCTGATGAGTACTCGTAGGCCAACTTCGCTTCCGCACGCCCCCAGGACGAGCGCCCGATCCCGCTGGGCACAAAGTGGCTACCGTGCTAGTAAATGGATGACGAAGTACTGGGGACTTGAGGTCGCCGGTTTTCAAGACGGAGCCCTTGCTACCTATCCAGACACTGGGTTGCTGGGCCGCGGAGCGCGTTGAACCAGTGGCCCGGGAATTAGTATGCGCGCTTGCATGGGTAAGTAGGTGCCGAGTACTGAGTACGAGGAGACTGAGTAGTAAGTAGTATGGAGGTTAGTAAAGTAGGCTGCTACTGCCAAAAAAAAAGCTTTCTGCTGAGCAGATGGACGGGTTGGCCCCGTAAATGCGCTTGGTAAAAGCAATGCCGCTCGTACGCTACAGAGGCCCCCGAGGTTTACAATGTGCCTGCTCCCACTTCTCTTTTACCCCCTTGGCTCGTCGGCAACCTCTCTCTCTTCCCTTACTTTTTATTACTCTTTTCTTTCATCCAGGCACCCTTTTCAGAACGCCGTCATTTGTATTCTCAGTTTTTAATTGTTTCTTCCGCGCGGCTATTGTGGCAGTTTCTCCTGGGTAAGTACGAACACGCTTCCTCTATTTACCTTTTTCCCTCCTCCCAGTCCCTTTCCTGTTCGGGCCTGGCTGCGGCTGCCGCTGCTGCGTTCCCCTGCGCCACCTTTCCTCCTGCCCAAGCCGCCACAGCAGGACCGGACGAGCTCGGTCGCGCTCTCTCCCAAAAAGTGGCAGATCCCCAATCCAACATTCCACTTCGCGGCCTCAGCGGCCTCTTTTGCCTCTGCATTCCAGAAACCGTGCCTGTCGCCTCTAATCAACACGGCTACGTGTGAACAGCTGCTGACGTGCATCTTCGCGCGTGTTACAGGATTCTCGAGTCGCATCGCGTGTAATTAATCTCGACCCGCCATCCGTTACCTACCCGTCAACTAATCTGCCCGCCTCGCCGTCCTACCATCCTGCCGCCTGCGCCGACTTCTATTGTACGAGTACAGCGACCGGCCGTTCTTAATTTGCATCTATTTCGGAATCAATCGCCAGCCGGATCCGCCTCCGCTGCCCACCCCCGCCGTTAAACCCCAATCTACGCAATTTGTCCTGCAGACGGACCCGAGACGACGCTCTTTGTCGCCTACTGCTACTCCTAACGCCTGCCATCGAAACCACACGCTCCCGGGGCTCGATCCGCACATCTCGCGAGTTCACAACGCAGGTTGTCTGCTGGCGTGGTAGTCGAAGCTCGACTCTCTCCACTGCCGGCCAACCTGCACGTCTCTCTACTCCCTCGACGTCACCGCCATGCTAGCTGAACAGCCTACCCGAGCCAGTCTTCAAGTGGCTCCTCTCGACTTCTACAAGGATAGGCCCGCAGCCGCAGTCAATGGCCCATACCAGCTACACAACTCTTCAGTCCATTACACCAATTCGCAAATGACGCCGCCCGCTACGCCCAACGGCTCCCAGGAGGACCTATCTCCCGAGGGGCCTCCTGCTTTTCACAACTTCCTCCGAGCTTTCTACCCGTTTCAACCATATCACGTCGTGACAGACTCGAGCGTTACACTGCCGCTCGAAGAGGGTGATGTCATCTTGGTACATTCAATACACACAAATGGATGGGCTGATGGCACTCTGTTATCATCAGGCTCTCGAGGCTGGCTGCCCACTAATTATTGTGAAGCCTACGAGCCCGAGGATATGCGCACCCTCCTCAAGTCCCTGCTCAACTTCTGGGATCTTCTGAGAAGCACTTCTGTCGATGACAGTGAGCTTTTCAGAAATCAAGAGTTTATGAAGGGCATCATTGCCGGTGTCCGTTTTCTCCTGGTAAGCACTTCTCAGTCATTTTGACTCTCCTTTCTCTAATCGCATCTTGTATTCTGACTGGCATAGGAACGTACAAACTGTCTAAACCGGGAGTCAGCCACTGTACAGCGCAGTGAACTGCTTCGCAAATGTCGCAAATCACTGCTGGCTGAGCTTTCTTCCCTAGTCAAGACCGCTAAACGCCTACAAGATGCGCAACGCGGCACTTCTCACCATAGTGAAAACGTCAACGATGTCGTTGATGAAATGATTTTGAAGGCTTTCAGAATCGTCAACAAAGGTGTACGGTTCATCGACGTGCTAGAGGAAGACCGACGTGCCCGTGCCCCTGCTGCCGTGACGGTCATGGCTACCGTCGCAGAAGAGCCGTATGTACCACCGACGCCCCCAGCAGATCGAGCCAACTTTGAAGAACACCGCCATGATGCAGCAAGCGAAGCTGGATCACGCGCCACCACAGACGATACAGGAATCAGTGTCGCTACATCAGACTTGAGTGAAGCTCTTCACAGCTCCCATGCCGGGTGGAGCAGGCGGATTTCGTCCTTGAATCATCCTATTCCAGCTACTCCAGCTACAAATAACCCACATAGAATGTCGCAGGGTAGCCTATCGCAACCGAATCGGTTGTCGGCCAGCATTGCGCACCGGGTCTCTTTGGCGGGCCCCTCCTCTGCGTCGCGGCCTGGACACCTCATCTCTGAGCATCTTAACCGCAATCACGACAGGTTTTTGTCACACCTGGGCTCTTTCATTGGTCGGCTGCACTGGCAGTCACCATCTCGACTTGAGCTATCCACGTCCATCAAACAGTCGGCCGCCTCCGGCGGCGAGCTAATTGCAGTGATTGATGGCGTTTTTGCCCACAGCAATACAGCTCTCGCGCAATTGCAGAGCTCTCGAGGAGTGCTGTTGGAGCGCGTCCAGGGGCTGGTATTTGCTGCGAGGGAGATTCTTATTCGAGCCGCTCATGATGAGGCGGACGTAATAATGTCCAACGACACTAATATCCTTCTTTCGTCTGCTACGGGCTGCGTCAAAGCCGCCGGGGAGTGTGTCGCCAAAGCAAAAGCGACCATTGAAAGAATAGGAGACTTTGAATTTGACCTCGAAAGCAATGCCCTTGGAGTTGACCTCTCGATCCTTGACATCGTTCCTCATGAGCGCTCACGAACACCGTCAGCTGTTGGCCCTTCAGAAGCTGCTAGTGTTGCCGATTCAATACACACGACTGACTCCTCTCATCCTGGCCGTAGCGAGTCTCTTGCTGCCTCTACCAACAAGCCTTCTGTTCCCCGATCTGCACCTGCGCAAGCGACCCTCACACAGCCTCAGAACACCTCACCTTGCTCTTCACGACCGTCGTCTGCCAACGAGGATAGCTCGTCAAATGATGCTTCTACCGCCTCCTCAACGCGGCCTTCTCTACCCCCTCTTCCTAAGCTCACGACCACACTTTTGCCACCGGAACAGCAACATGCTGCCGACAGCGCCACATCGACCCGCGAACAAGAAAGTCAATCAGCCCGCTTCGACAACCTTGCGGCATCTAGCGCTGGAAGCAGCGCGACGTATCTCAGCCGTGATTCTGAAGCGAGCATTGTCTCGCAAACGTCCACACGAGCAACGACTCCCGACCAGATGGTGGCGCCCAAGAACAAGCCATCGTTTTCTGACCTAAGTGCAACTGGCAGCTCAGCAGTTCCCGAAGACACAGACGATGTCGAGTCGAAGCTTCTTGAAAAGACGTACGCCCACGAGCTCATGTTCAATAAAGAAGGCCAAGTCACTGGCGGCTCGTTACCGGCTCTGGTCGAACGCCTGACAACCCACGAGTCCACACCTGACGCTACATTTGTTTCAACATTCTTCCTCACCTTTCGGCTCTTCTGCACTCCCATGAAGCTAACAAAAACCCTTTTGGATCGCTTCGATTACGTCGCCGACTCACCTCAGATGACTGGGCCAGTCCGCTTGAGAGTTTATAATGCTTTCAAAGGCTGGCTTGAGTCTCACTGGCGCGATTCGACGGATCGCGACGTTCTCAAGGTCATCATGCCGTTCGCTGAAGGAAAGCTCGCGACCGTGCTGCCATCGGCTGGTCGCCGGCTTCTGGAGCTAGCGATGCGCGTTTCTGGCCAAGGTGCTCTTGTTCCCCGTCTTGTGTCCTCCATAGGCAAAACAAATACGGCTATAGGGCAATATGTTCCCGCGGAGACCCCTTTGCCAGCCCCTATCCTTTCGAAACAACAGAACAATCTGCTGCACTCGTTTAAGGCTGGCAACGCATCTCCCACTGTTCTCGATTTTGACCCGGTTGAACTGGCACGCCAACTAACGGTTAAGCAAATGAGCATTTTCTGCTCTATTTTACCAGAAGAACTGTTGGGATCACAGTGGATGAAAAAGGGCGGCATCGAGGCGCCGAATGTCAAGGCCATGTCTTCGCTCTCGACTGATTTGTCCAACCTCGTTGCAGACACTATTCTACACCACTCGGAAATCAAGAAACGTGCCGCCATTATCAAGCACTGGATTAAGATTGCAAACCATTGTTTGGAACTCCACAACTATGATGGCCTGATGGCTATTATTTGCAGCCTCAACAGCAGCACCATCGCTCGTCTCCGGAAGACGTGGGATGCCATCTCACCGAAGCGCAAGGAGATGCTTCGCACCATGCAGGAAATCGTCGAACCGTCTCAGAACAACAAAGTACTACGAACAAGGCTACACGATCACGTCCCACCGTGCCTACCCTTCCTGGGAATGTATCTAACTGACCTCACATTTGTGGACATCGGCAACCCCGCCACAAAGCAGATGTCTCTTGGTAGTGGAGGCAGCGAGGACGGCAGCGGTGGATTGACTGTTGTGAACTTTGACAAGCATACCCGAACTGCTAAGATCATCGGTGAGCTTCAACGGTTCCAGATTCCCTACCGACTGGTCGAACTTCCTGAGATGCAAGACTGGATGGCTAGCCAGATTGGTCGCGTTCGTGACGGCGACCAAGGAAACGTTCAGGTTAGCTATTATCGCAAGAGTTTGCTTCTCGAGCCACGTGAGACGCGTCGTGATGGCGAGCCGCCAACTCCCATTTCTGCTGGCAATGGTGCAACCCGAGGCGATCTCTTTGGTTGGATGACTCGAGACCGAAATCACAATGCTGGGGCAGCAACACAGGTGTAAGCGGCTTAGACAGTCGCTGAGACACGGCACCTCAAACGCAATGAACACGATTTCATTAACATGACACATCTCATCGCACATATATTTCCTTGGTATTTACCATCTACATTCGATATTGATACCCTAGTTTATGTCATTCGCTTTTTCCCGGCATATACTTCTTAACACAGGAAGTCAGCCGGATTCTCAACCGTCTACCCGCGACTATCACGTTTTATACGCCTACCGGATCGTTTTCATATTTATTGCTCTTTACACGGCGTTTTTGGTCCGCAACTTTTGATGACATTGTTTTTCGGTTACCCGCGTCTAGGGTATTACGGGCGTTTTTGTTTTGTTATTGGGGGTTTCAAACGGAAAGCGCAAGCATTTGATATTTGGCGACATCGGGCTTTCTGGAAAGCATTACACTATACACTTTTTTTTTATACGCACATGCATGACCGCGGCTTGAGCCTTTTACGACGCACCTGAATTTTGCGTTGGGATAACTGCACAGGTTATTCAAGGACGAGATGAGGGCGCTTCATTTTCTGGGTATTATACACGCAGAGAGCAAGCCGTCGTTTGTTATGGTCAGGTAAAGCACCGTCCCTGGCATTTGTTTCGTCTTCCTTGATTACGGGAACGCTGCAGGGCTATGGTGCAACACGGAAGGGACGGTGTTTTTGATACAAAATTTGGGGCGGACAACTGGGCGGGAAGCTTTGATGAATAAACAATTGGGAGGAACCCTTTACGGATCCAAGAGTCTGCGTGTATCTAGGACACTGAGTTGTAGTGTTGCAATAAGCTCTCATGAGAACATACTTAAGATTGATATAATGATGTGTTTTCATATGGGAAGTGCGTGAGATGGTGTTTGCCCGCCAGCGAAGCTCTCGAATCGCAACGCTGACTAGTATCAGCGAGTGTATGCCGCAGCACTTGTGCAACGTCAATATGCGAATGCTGATCCGGGTAACTTATCCGGCAGGGGTGCCTGGTCATGATGCGGGAAAGTGAGGGTAAGCATACGAGTTCGAGAGGGGAGGCTAAAAGCCATGGCTCAGGCCACGGGATGTCTCAATTTCACGCGACGGGAAAAAAAAATAAAATAAAAAAATAAAAAAATAAACATTACGTTAACGCATCAGTCGTTATTTAGCAGCACAAAAGTGCAATAGTCTGCAACATGTTTTTTCTTTACAGAGCCGAGACCTGAGACTTCATACATGCGTATATCGGATCTTTCTTGTGAGACAGCAGTCGACGGCTTCTTGGCCCGCGTCCTGAGTGGAAAACGAGGACAGGTACAGTACCAAACTGGATACTAATACCGCTATTACTACTTTCTACGCCTGCTATTCTGCAAGCATGTCACTCCCTATCTAGGAGAATGTGTGCCAAGAATTCGACCGCTTTCGCGTTGGGCGTGCTGTTGGAAACTTGTGTAGTTGCCATCGTTTGGGCCAGTGGCTTGTTAAACGCAGCCGTATCTCAATGAACATGAATTTCCTTTGGGTTGGCTGTTACGGTAGCATTTCAGGGGTTTAGAAAGAAACCTCTTTTTTTTTTTTTTTTTTTTTGGTTTGGGGTAGTTGAGCCCATCTGATGCGTTGTTGGTTTGTGACTTGCATTGCAATGGGGGAAGAAAGGGTTCCCAGTTCTGGGTCTTTGTCTTTTTTCCCCAGGACGTTGCGGCCCGATACCGGTGAACTGCGGAAGGATTTGGCTTTAATATAAAACACTTTATATGCGCGTAGGTACTCGTAGATTAGTGAAGGAGCTATTTTAACGCAACGCTGTGGCTGCAAGGATCTAGTTTGCTTTGCGTGGTTGGTTGTAGGGCATATTGTTGGGGGAAGGGGAGCAGCACATGGCGCTTGGCGCTTGTTCGGCGTGACATTACCGTCAACAATGTAACCTAATTAATATAGGTGACAGGCATACATTGGATCGGTAGCCGCATGTGAAGGGGTGGCGATGGGCTTGACAAAACGTTTAATCGGCCTTGGATGCAAGTTCACCATGGGCAAGGGCGACTTACGAGGAAGAAGGAGTATAGTATGGAAAGCAGTTCCAAATTGGTGATTCGGTGGCTAATGGACGAAATGAAAGGTTATTGGATACTTGTTGTTTGATATTTACATCCCAGTGACATGCATAAGTAGAGAAGTCCCGCAGTTTGCCAACTGTCTTGGTTGCATTATGATTCCCAGACTGTGTCAGGCTGTGTGTTTATGATTTCAATAGGTCGATGTGAATTCATCGAATTCAGCTTACCCACAAGTCCTGTGAGTTATCTTTACTCTTCAACTTCATGACTGTTGAGTTGAGCTAGCTCACGCCGCACTCCGTGACTGAACGCCTTGTGTGCAGCCTGCCATCGTGTGGTGCCGTATCCCCCAGATCCGTGGAGGTGGCGGTCGGCGAATCAGCAGCTAGAATTAGGCTGGCTCCAGTAAGGCTTGAATGGTGGCGTTTTGTGCTGGCACCCCGGCTGGCCGCTCATTGTAGGAACGTTACGTTACATGGCAAGCAGGGGCCGGCGGAAGCGCACCTGGAAGAAATCTCGAAGCGCCACAGCCACCAGAGCGCAATATGGAATCTCCTCCGTCAGCGCTTCGGGCCAGGTGACCCTCGACAGGCCGACGCCACAATGGCATAATTCATGCTGACTCGGTCCGCACCAGGTAGGCCAGCCTAGTCGCTGTAGGTTGCCTGTGTTATTTGCTTGAGAAGCTAAGCCAAATTCGTCTGCGCCGAACGACTTCTATTTTTCACGTACATAGATTCTACTATGCGGCCAGCGTAAATGCAGTACCCGGTGTGGCTGTTTGAGGCGTTTTGTTGTGTCTTCATTGGGTCTGCTTTTTTCGTACGCTCAGTCCAAATTGCATCTCCACCTATGACTTGAAAGTTGAGCCACTGCAATGAGCAGGGCAATGAAGGGCAAAAAAGAAAAAGATGGTTTCAATGGCGCGGTCTGCGAATAATAAGCCGAGACGCCACAACTTGTATGCACGCCACGATCTGGACGGAAGGACCGTCGTCGGATTGGAAATGGTGGAATGGACCAATCAGCTGAGAACGACATTCGGTCCTTTGTTGGCGCAACGACTCAAGTGTCAAAGTGAGTGAGTGACAAACGAGGCGTCAAGTGTCGTCTTCCGGTGCCAAGGGATTGCACATCATGCATTTATTAGCACACAATCCTGTCAAGACAAGAGATAGCGATAGACGACGGGCGTCTGCAAGCTTGGACTTGTTCGCCCGCCTACGGACTCGTTGCGCGGGTGAGCAAGTCCAGGAATGTCTAAATATTACTGACTTGTAAAGTACGACCGTCGGATGGCCTTGGAGACTTACGGAGCTGGCAGTACGAGTAGAAGCAGGGTGAGACACGGCCGATACCAGCATCGATGATGCGCCATTACCGAGACGAGGCAGGCCAAGGCTGATTCTGACGGAAGAAACGTGTTTAGTATTCCGAAAGAAGATGGGTTTTGTGCGAAAATGAATAGAATAATATTTCAAGCTCACCATATTCAAAAAGCTTTGCGCAGCAACTAGGTCGAAGCTCGTTGCATTGTCGCTGCTGGCAACATCACAACAGCCTTGCGCGTGTTCCACAGGTCATGGACTGGTTGGAATGGACATAGGAGGGTCTCGACCCCACTGGAACCCACGCTGTGCCGTACAACGTCTCTTACCGCGTCGGCCGTCAACCAATTGGCGGGGATTCGTCTCGTAAGCATGACTGGTAAGCACGAGGGCGGGTATTGAGCTGGTATGAGTACGGATATAGTGATTGCGACAGCATGTACGCCTGTAGGGGACTTCAAATGGAAATAATTAAAATAGAAGAAAGCCGCCAGACACCGATCGCAACAACAGCGCCGGATTACCCGTACAAACGGATTGACAGCTGGCTCGGCCTTGGCGTTGGACGCCGTAGTGTGTTGGGACCTTGTACGGAAGGAACCAACGCCAGGGGTCCTTGCGACGGTAACACGTGCCGTCCGTTCATTGCTTAACTCTATCGTATTCACCATTGTTACCAGCGATGAAACGAGTTAATGATGTATAATACTTGATCTAACGATGGTATCAGTGCATCATCTTTGCCGGCATAGAACATAATTGCCATCTGCTGGCCCCTGGAGAGGCTTACAGTGACACCTGTATCTCAGGATAACAAGGCTTCCGCTTTGCTTGTCCCGCGAGTTGAAACACGCCAGATAGTTGGTAGTTGCTGATATTGTGCAACATGCCATGCCTGCACTTACAAGCACTAACAAGTCATTGATAGTTCGGAAATGCAAAGTCCACTAGACAAGACCTGCAAACTACCATACTGTACGAGTATTCCTCACCCGGACACCGTGAGAAATCAGATTCTATCACTCCAAGTGTTTGACATCAGACTACCTCCGTATCGTTCTTCCACTTACGGTCCGATGCTGGACAAAAATGGCGCCAGACGAGACACCGTTTTGGTTGGGACCATCTGCTGTCACGTAGCGTGAGCGGGCCGGTTGTTACCCTTGCCATAAGCCGCCAATTTTGTCTCCGTGTCTAGGTCACACCCAAATCTCCATCAAGCCCTGCGCGTGGTGGAGAAAGAGCGAAATGGCTTTTTTACCCATGTTCCCCATGGGCATTTAAGGTGGGATGAAAAGCCCCCAGGCCCAAAAATGGCTTGCTTGGCACATGTTTACCAAGAGCTTGCTTGCAGGAGGCTTTTTTATTTGGAGGACGTCCATCGCTGAAACTGGCACTGCAAGCCATTCATGCCATTTTCGAAGCGACTTTGCAAAGATGCAAAAGTCGGATTTATTCGTACAGCGTCGCGAAGTACACCATTCATAATGGTGGACAATGATGGCTCAAGGCTAGAAGATCCACCTTCGTACGAACAGGGAACGAGCCCAAGGGCGTGACTTCAGTTTACCTCATACTCTACTTTCTCTTTGTCATTAGACTCCATCTTGTCAACCGAGAACGGGGCTTCAAATGGATTTGCAGCTACGACGGTGTGCAATGAGATTTTACAATCTGCTAAAATCGACAGCTACTCGAGTTTGTTGGCAGCACAATACCAGTATCCAGGCTACTAGCACGGCTGGCTGGCTATGTCTCTCCAACGAACGGGGCTCATGATCGCTTGTAGCTACTTTTAGAACAGAGAAGAGGTCTGAGTCACAATTTGACGCACCGCAGCAGACGCCAGCACCAAACAGTACAGGATGTATGAATATTCGTATGTTAGAGCAATGAAGAGCAAAGCCGTTTTGCATGGGTTGTTTGCCGGGAGCCGGGGATGCCGTGTGCGGCGGCAGCTGTTGCTCCGCACTCATCAGTTTCTTTTATGGATTGCAGGTAGTAGAATCTGCCCCCAATAACGCAGGACGGAGACCCGAGAAGGTTATGAGGCTCCATCCAACCATCAGTAAACAAGCCTACCAACTTACGACGTATCAACTCACTTACCGTCAATCAAAACATCCTGTTAGGACCACCAAGCCAACTAGCAAAGGCCTAGGCATTGTACTCGTAAAGAGGCTTGCAGTATGTATGTACGAGAACTGTACAATATGATCTTATCCCCCGACATTACCGGTGACATTGCGCCAATGCACCATGCCCATTCGTTGTCATTTCTGGTCGTGTGGCAGTGGCACCACACCCCAGAAAACCCCAATCCCCCTCCTCCAAAAAGAACCATACCCCAGCGACCGCTCCCCCTGCACCTCTCCGGATACTACCCTCCACTGGGGATCCACCACATGGTAGCGGCCCCCCTCCTCCCCCCTTAGTAGCGCCCGGTCTGTAACGCAGCACTCGCTGCCACGCGGAACCCCGTTGGCACGACCCAAATCGCACTAGCAACCACCCCTAGCCGGTGCAACGGACAAGACAACACCCTCGTAGCATCCACGCTCACCAAAGGCATGCTGGAGCTAGCTCGACGTGGTAAGGTTACCCCGGCTGCTTACTGCACCCGTGCTCCCCCAAACTTTTTTGGTCGCTCTGCTTACTCTTTGTCTGACCTGTAAGCTCGTCTGGAATATAAGGGTCTCCTGTCCCCCAGCTTCATCGGGATCCAGTCTTCTTGAATCTTTGGCCTCCTCGTCCGACCATATCCATCGTTCCTGCCTACCCACACTCTCCAAGGAGACAAAACGGTGAATATCAATCGTCGCGCCTTGCTGCAAGACGCTCACGTGCTCCTCAATATCATCAACAGCCTCCTCACGCCTTTTCACGTTCGCGCGTGAACCCTTCAGACCATCATGGCTGACGAGAAAACGGGCCACGTCTTGCCCAGCGAGGTTGCTGGTGCCGACGCTCCCCAAGAGACGCACTTTGATGTCGACGGCCACGCGTCTACCCGCCCCCGCCCTTCCGGATGGATCTACAAGAATTTCCGCATTGGAGGCATGGACCTCTGGTATGCTTCGCCCCAGATCCAGTTGCTCATGATCTCCTTTGTGTGCTTCCTTTGCCCGGGTATGTTCAACGCCCTCGGTGGTCTTGGAGGTGGTGGCCTTGGAAGGGAACATCACACTGTTCAGGACAACACCAATGTCGCCCTTTATGCGACTTTTGCTGGTGTTGGTTTCTTCGCTGGTACCATTACCAACCGTCTCGGTCTTCGTCCTGCTCTTGCCATTGGCGGCGTTGGCTACTGCATCTACTCTGCTGCTTTCCTCTGCTTCAAGCACACTGAGAACAAGGGCTTCGTCATCTTCTCTGGTGCCCTTCTCGGTGTCTGTGCTGGCCTGCTGTGGTGTGCCCAGGGTGCCATTATGATGTCCTACCCGCCTGAAGAGAACAAGGGCCGCTACATTTCTGTCTTTTGGATCATCTTCAACCTCGGCGGTGTCATTGGTTCTATTGTAAGTCCCAACCTGCTACATCCAATCAGTAACCCGAAAAGAGGCTCGGCTTGGACTAACTTTATCAACATTAGATCCCTCTTGCTGAATCTCTACACAGCAAAGAATCTGGCGCCGTTACCGACGGTACCTATGCTGCCTTTATCATCCTGATGTTTATTGGTGCAGTCCTCTCCCTCCTGCTTACCAACGCCGACAAGGTCATTCGCCAGGATGGCAGCAAGGTTATCCTGATGAAAAACCCCTCTTGGTCGTCCGAACTCCTCGGCCTCTGGCACACTCTCCGCGACCAGCCCTGGATCGTCCTCCTGTTTCCCATGTTCTTCTGCTCCAATGCCTTCTACACCTACCAGAACAACGGCGTCAACGGTGCTCATTTCAACGTCCGTACTCGTGCCCTCAACGGACTCCTCTACTGGCTTGCCCAGATTGTGGGTGCGGTCGTGAACGGCTGGGCGCTCGACTGGGTCAAATTCCGCAGAACTACTCGTGCTCGTGCCTCTTTTGTCTGGCTTGTGGCTCTAACCTTTATTGTCTGGGGCGGTGGCTGGGCCTGGCAGAAGGAGCAGCACACCCGTGCCTATCTCAATGACGAAGCCAATGCGGACAAGATCGGCAAGCTGGACTGGACCGACCCCGGCAGCCAAGCTCTCGGCCCCATTTTCCTCTACTTCTTTTACGGTTTCTACGATGCTATCTGGCAGACGTGCATCTACTGGTACATGGGCGCTCTCTCCAACTCTGGTCGCAAGGCTGCCAATTTGGCTGGCTTCTACAAGGGTATCCAGTCCGCTGGTGCGGCCGTCTTCTGGCGCCTCGATGGTCTCCAGGTCGAGTACAACGCCCTCTTTGGTGCCACTTGGGGCATGCTCGCTGGCTCTCTTATTATCGCCGCCCCTGTCATCCTCATCAAGATCAAGGACCACGTCTCTGTCGAAGAGGATCTCAAGTTTTCTGACGAGACCGTGGAGGATGTCTCTGCCGGCGCCAAGCGCGTTGATGACGATGTTTAAGCAAAGAAAAAGGGATTGCTTGTTTAGTCCGCGTTCAATGATACCAAGCTGCGCGAATAAGGAGGGGAGACGTTGGTTGATGAATCAAATTTATGCAAGAGGGGTAGAGGGGCAGAGCTATGCATAATGTGAAGCTCTACATCTTTTGGGGATGATTTCTAACGTAGCCTTACGACTACGCATGTATTTGTTTTCAAGTTGATACTTATATACATATAATAAGGCTGGCCACATATCTCACAATGCTCATTTACGTAGCCTTTCCGTTTCAGGCCTGCCGGTGCATCTTAAAGCTATATTGATTGCGTAAAATGGTCTTTGTATACTTTTTTGGTCGCGTCCTTACTCAAATCCCGAAGCTAACGCAAAAATTACCCTCTGAATTTCACTTTCCGGCTGTTCACCACCAGTCCAATCGACATGCCCGTATCCCGCAGCCCTAAGGTTCCTCTCCCATTCGCTCGGCCCAACAAGAGCATGCTTACGACCATCATCAAACAGCCACCATCCCTCCACAGGCCCAAATGTCAACTCTACCCACGAAATCATCCGCGTCATTTCCAGCATCATCAAGAAGCCATCCGGCCGCAGGACCTTTCGAATATTTCTCAGCGAATCTTGGAGGTTATGCGTCGCATGGACGCAATTCGTCGCCAGCACAATATGCTGAGACCCCAACAGCTCTGCCCCAGTGTCCTTTTCAATGTCTAGTACCTTGTAGTCGACAAAATCATACTGCTTGAATCGCTTTCGAGCACTTGCTACCAGCGAGGGCGATATATCTGTGATGGTGTAGCGCACGGGGACGCCAGCGCGGACAAGCAAGGGGAGCATGCGTGCTGTGGTGCCGCCTGTCCCGGCACCCATTTCAAGAAATTGTATAGGCTCCGAGCTGACATCCAAGTTGAGACGTGACATCAAGTCTTGGAGGAGATGCTCCATTTGGCGCACCCAGACGACGTTGATGGGCGATGAGCCGTACATGTTTGAGACGATTTCGCGACCCTGGGTGCTACCGAAGATGAGCTGGATGCCATCTACTTTCCCAGCAAGACAATCAGCCAGCTTTGTGCCAACGTGATATGTGAGATTATGGTCATGGGTATGGTCCGGATAGTCCTTCAGGAGAGCTTGCCATAGCTCTTTCGCAGACTGTTGCGGTGGTGGAATGGCAGTGCGTACGAAGCTGTCTCCGACCTTGCGAACGAGACCTGCTTCGTCTTCTAAGAGGCTGTAAATCCAATCGACGAACTGCGTGTGCTTAGCAATGTGTTTAACTCTTGCCAGTCTTTGACCCTCAGTTGCATGCCTCACGTCACCGCCCAGCGCCTCAAAGGCATCGAGGACGTGCGCCACGCAAAGCTCTGTTGCTTTGGGGAGAATGTCTTTGATGTAGTTGGCCATCTTGAAGTCGGCGATGAACTTGTCAGTTAGACTCTTGCAATTAGCAAATGTGTCTAGTATCGTAGAAGCAGGTATGGTTTGACTTGTCGTCGTGGCTCTAGACTGCACGGCGGGTTCAGTCTCTGCCAGGAAGCCTTGACCGGATTGAACAACGGTTTCTGGCTTGCTCTTTATAGTCGAAAGCCCGATTATAGTCGAAAGCCCGAGCCCTTCTTCTACACAACTCACAAGACTGTTGAAATCTGTCAAGAGGATGAGTTTCTCAGTATCTAGCTTCAGGCCGAAAGCTAACTCAATCTCTCGTGCAAGTTCCATCCCCATCAACGAGTCAATTCCGAGCTCCGCCAAGTTAGAAGAGTGTTTGATGTCGTCTGGCTCAATGCCGGACAGGTCGGCGACGATGGATCGTACAAGTCCAGGCACTTCACATGTAGCTGACGCTTCCCCGCTAACAGACGCAGCTTTGGAATTTGTAGGCGGCGTTTGAGAAGGTGTCGGATAGCCGTGGTCGGTAACCGACAGGTCCGGCAGAGACTTTGCAGGCTGTTCTTGACCGCCTTCTCTAGCTTTCGTGTTCGGTTGGTACCGCAGTAGCGTTTTGACAAAGCCAGCTCTTGAAACTTTCTGATAGTGAAGACCAGTTATGATCTCTACCAGATTTCGCGTTCTGGGGTCAAAGACAAAAATGTCGCTGATATATCGCTGCCCTTCCTGCTTGTGATGCATGGCAAGCACCTCATATTCAGCCACTGCCGTCCTGGCGGCGTCAAAATCTGGGCTTCTCATCCAATTATCAATGCGCGAAGATACATAAAGATCTCCTGAAGCAACTGGTGCTATTGTATTGACAAAGTATCCCGCAAATTGACAAAACGAGTCTCCCAGTCCAACATTCAGCCAAGCATTTGACGTGAATGTTGGCACCACACGACCAGCAGTCTCATTCTCCTTGCTCACCATTTTGACTATCCCACGATAGGTATCACTATATTCTGCAATATGGGCAAAGCGTCTGTAAATGTTGGTGCCCTTGACGATTTCGTCCGGATCGCGGTCATAGAGAAGGTTGTGGCAGCGTTCTATCCCGACGACGCGGCTCCATCGCGAAAACTCATCTCTGAAACACCCATCTGTGGAAAAACTGAAGTGGATGATCCCGGATATGTGACAGGTCGGTCCTGCTTGAACATCAAGATTTGTGTAGCTAACCATCCTCCATGACCATTCTTGTAGCTTAGAGTCTGTTGCCTCAGCCTCAATAACGGTGTGTTTGGACAAATCGACTGGCATGGGCGCCTTTAAGATAGTGTTTCGTATTGTCGGTGATAACCCAGAATTTGACGGAAGGCTCCTTAGCGCATCTATGGCGAGACTGATCTGTAAGGTGCTAGGACAAAGCGGTGCAGTCTGGGCAATAAAGTGGCCTTGGACAAGTTCCTGGAACACAGTGTTTTCTGTGTTGACTTTGAAGCGGACGGTTCTGTTGTCTTGTGCATCGTCTATTCGGGACCACAAATCGGCAGGAGTTCCATCATCAGATTGAAGATTTAGAGCCTTGGGGCCTGGTAGGGTGATATCCATCCAATGTCGGCTCTTCTCAAACTGGTAAGGAGGAAGTGGGAAGAACCGGTACTGGTGTTGCTGTGATTTGTGGTGTGCCAAAAACGTAAAATTTAGTCCCTCTTTCCACAAGTTCAGAGTTGCATCCGAAACAGCTTGAACACCATTTTCAGCAGCAATGCCCATCGGTTGAAAGATATGTGAACCGCAGTTCTGACCGATGACACGATTGACGATGGAAGTGATGCCCGAATTGAATCCGGCTTCTAGCCAGATACAGTTTCCATATCGCTGCTCAAGTCTCTCGATGGCGTGTTTGAAGTAGACAGGCTGTCTCAAATGCTCCGCAAAATAAGAAGACTTGAGGTCTGTAGTGTCTTGGTGCTTCCGTGTTGCATGCTCCAAATGAATTGACGGCTGACGAAACTGGATATCAGATGCAAGTCCTTCGACTGCGGGCAAGACTCGGTCGACGAGCCGAGAGTGGAACGCATGCGTGACGTCAATCTTTCTAGTCTTTATTGGCGAAAATCGTTCGTCATGCGTAGCTGTATGATACAGCATGTCAATAACCTCTGTCGAGGCGGAGAGAGTTACACTCATCTGTCCCGTATAGCAGGCAATCGAAGCAGGTTGGAAAATGTCGGCAGTGGAGTGCAACAGCTCATCAATAGATGCTTGGTCTCCATCAACAGCCATCATTGCGCCAGGTTCAGAACCCCAATAATCCTGGATTGCACGAGCGCGCGCGGAAAGGAGGGATATGGCCTTTTCAACGTCCCAGTTCTGAGAGATAGCAAGAGCAACAAGCTCTCCGAAACTGAAGCCGACCATCGCCGTTATTTGCAACCCACAGTCCAGCCAAGCCTTTGCGAAAGAATACTGCGCCGCAAAGAGCATTGTCTGAAGCCTGACAACGTTCGATATAGTTGTCTTTTCAAAGATACCCGGATACAAGCTCTCAAGTCCAAGGTTTCGGCACGCTGTATCACAGACATCTAAATGATGTCGCAAGATGTCTATCTCGTTGTATAGATTTCGATCCAGGCCAACATATTTCGCGGTTTGGCCACCAAAGCAAAGCACAACCGGGCGTTTTCCTTCGCTACTTTTGCGAATGGGCCTGACGTCGCCTTTAATAAAAGAGCCAAGCTTATCGTGCAGCTCGTTCTGTGACGAACAAGCAAATTGCAGTGACTGAGTTAGTGTCCGATTCACCTGCCTTGAAACAAGGTAGGACATTTCTGATACGGACAATGCTTGGTTGCTGGAAAGCAACGTAATACACTTCTGTGTATATGCTTTGAGGCTCTTCTCATCGTTTGCGCAGAACCAGAAAGGATATTTGATACCCTTCGAAATAACGTTATCAGCTTTGTGCAACGTTTGGGATTTTGGTCCTGCAGTAACGACTAAACAGGCATTGGAACCTGAAGCTCCGTAATTGTTGATGAGTGCCGCGCGGGGTTCATGTCTCCATGGCTTAAAGGCCTCTGAAATCTCAATTCCGTCCTGTGGAGCAGCACGAAGAAGAGGACTCAGCGTATTGAAGCTGGCTTGCGGTGGAATACCACCCATGTTCATCATCAGGAGCACCTTCAGCAGAGCTGTGATGCCTGATGCAAACTCCGTATGGCCAACAAGTCCTTTGACTGAGCCAAGTGATAGCGGACTATCCCTTTCTATGCCACCAAATACTTCGCGTATTCCTCCGTACTCTGCTGGATCGCCCACCGGAGTACCTGTACCGTGGGCCTCAACGTAGGTAATATCTCTTGGCTCTAAATGGGATTTTGCTATAACATCCATAAACAAGTTTGAAAGAGATGGAGAGTTTGGTACAGTGATTGGCGTGCAATTTTCGTTTTGGTACACCAAGCTGCTGGCTATGACGCCGAGTACATGGTCACCATCAGCAAGTGCATTAGAAAGCTTCTTCAAAAACACTGCTCCCACGCCTTCACCTCGGCAGTACCCATCGCCCTTCGCGTCAAAAGGCTTGCACTGTCCAGTAGGACTGAGAAATGACGCCCCAGAAAGATTTTCAAACCACTCTGGGTTAGTCATGACGTTGACTCCGCCGGCCAAGGCGCCTCCTGTACACTCTCCAGACAGTATTGCGCGACAGGCGTTATGAATGGCCACTGCAGATGAGGAGCAGGCTGTATCAATGGTAAGTCCGGGCCCTGACCATCCAAAGTGATGGCTAATCTTCCCTGCCGTAAAACTCTTGAGGTTCCCAGTCGCGGCGTAAGCTGTCGCTGGAGAACAAGCAATGTTTCGTTCATAGTCGGACAGCCCAACCCCAATATAGCAACCAATACGCCTATCACGAGTTTCTTCCGGACTATTGAAATATCCGGATTGCTCAACGGCTTGATAAGCAACTTGAAGCATAAGACGATGTTGCGGATCCGTGGAAGCAATTTCTCGGGGGCTCTTTTTGAAGAACTTGTGGTCAAAAGCGTTGTAATCCTTGATGAAATTACCGTAAATTGTTTTAGTTGCATCTTGAGCTCTCCATGGTGTCTCAAAGTGGAATCGATGGCTTGGTACTATCTCATGTTGTGAGATGCCATTCTTTAAGATAGACCAGTATTCCATAAGATCTTCTGCTCCAGGTAGATGGCAAGACATGCCAATTACGGCCACGCCATCATCCATATGCTTCGCGAGAGAGCCTTCAAAGTTCCCGTTTGTAGGTATCAGCCGACTCTCGCGCTTTCTCAATTTCGCGGACCATGTAGGCGGCAAACAGCTTTCAGCGTCGAAACTGACTACCTCAGCGCTGAACTTCGAAAGAAAGTCGTTTTCGGCATTTTCGAACGCCTTATTCCAGTTTGATCGAGTCGTAAGAATTGATTGCAGTATATGAGTGTGAAGTTCTTCGCTGGTAACAATATCACCAGAAATGTTGGAACGGAATGGGAGGATTGTATGAGAAAGAGCTGGAAAGCGGAAAGCCGGGTTGCTATTGCAGAACTCAGATAGTTTGCTCAAAGTGCATTCCAATTTTGGGTTGTGGAAAGCCCCGCGTAGCGGCATATCTGTGATGCTGCATCCAGCATCTCTCAACTTGCTCTGCAGTTCGGTGAGTGAGCTTTGCGGAACAGTGACGGTACATCGCCACTTGTCCTGTTGCACTGCAACATATGCCTCTGAGAAGCCACACAAAATGCATTCCAGAGTATCCTTGGTGGCCGCATTGTAGGCCACAGAGAATGACTTGGAACGATCTGTCCCGTTTACCCCAAGATCCTCGGCGTCAACAACGGCACCAATCACAATGGCTAGGCGAATTGCAACAGGCCCCAAAGCTTCGAGGTCTCGGGTTGATGAAGAAAAAGATACCGCTGCTGCACTTAGAAGCCCGGTGCATAAGCCAAGAGTTTGAGTGTCGTGTTGAAAAGAGGTTCTTATACGACATTGCTCAGCCTGCCCATTGTGCTCATCGAGAATTTTGCCGTACTGAGCAAGATGCGTGAGCACAACCAAAGGGGTGAGTATCGTATTTGGAAGAGGAAAAGTTTCAGCTGGGAGCTTTCCAGTCTGTGCCCATGACTTTAATTGATGAAGTAGTTTCTGTCCGTCCAGTCGGTGTAAGTGCGGAAGCACATCTTCAAGAGACGGCCACAGGTTGGAAAGGTCATTTAAAACTTCATGAACCCAATCAAACGATTTTGTCAGATCAAGTGAGGCTTTGAGATGAGAGACAGAATTTTGATTCCAGGAAAGTATTTGTGGTCCAAATACAACAAGTTTTGAAACATTCAAGTTATGCTCCATGTTGGCGGTAAACAAACAATTGCCATTCTGGCTTGCAACCATAACAGTCATCAGAGCATTCTACATGGAGAAATTTATACCAGTTTCTTTACAGACGGAGCATACGTAACCGACTTAAGTTGATACTGAAAAGAGTTATCACCGAAAGCTCACTATGTGAGTAATCTGAATGTGAGTAGACGAATCGAAGCCTTTGTCTAAGCCCCCATTGTGATAAAGCCAATTAGCGTGACTGAGATGACCCGTATCTGCCTGGTATACGAGCATAATCATGGAAATTCCATTCCTAGGATTTCACTAGACAAGAAAGATTTGCCACGCACTTATTGACTGGTCGGATTTGCCGTCTGGTAGGCTGAAGAAGGCAACTAGTAGACTCGCGAGCCTCTAAATTTGTGGGGTTGGGTGTCTGCAAACCCGAGTCTGTCGAATCCTTTCAGCCTTACGGAGTAGGTAGAGAATATGTTGGCTCTGATCGTTCAATTTGCTCCTTAATATGCTGAATAGAACAAGACTATACTTCATTTGCCGGGCAGTTGAGCAAGTCACTCTGCTCGAGTTGACCGCCTACTTTCCTCTGTTGTCATTGTGAATATGTGCATGAACTGCGTCCACGGACAGCCTTGTTGTCAAGTCCAAGATTATTTGGGTTCGTAAACTCGGAGACAACTCGGTATTGTCTACGCTCAAAAAGGAGCTTAGAGTTTCGCGGATAGGATCTACGTTAGGATAGCTGGCGCAGCCACACAAGGCTACGCCGGTCACCGTGACTACATTTAGCAGCCCGATGGCCTTCGCCTTCATAGGCTCTGTAGCCTTATCGGCTAGACGGGTATTTCAAATGTCTCACAGTACGTCACTTTCGTTGTCCTTGGCTACCTCACATGATCAGCGAGTTCAGGCTGGATGCGATATTGAAACTAGTAGCTTGCCATACCATAGTTCATACGGGGATGGACAGGATGCAGCCTTATTTTTTCAGAGCAATCTATTGCAAATTCATCTATCACGTACAATATCCTGAACTAAAGTATCTATGAATAGCTCAATCAAGCCCGAATGAGTTAACCTCTTCCCCTCCATTGGCCTTGCTAATCATTTGTGCGATCTCATCAAGAGAGTACAAGCAAGACGTAGCACGAAATGTATGATTCAGCTAGGATTGCCGGACAAGCTTGCCCGTGTCCTCAGAAATGTCTATCCAAGCAGTTCACACTACCAGACATGACGTTTACTCTAGTGTAGGAGCTGACGGGATACTTGCAGCCAGTGACGATAGAGGCGTCACACTCTGCGATGATGATGCCTTTTTTTCGCCTGCGGCAACAAGCATGGGCAAAAGCTTTTCCTTGATTGGTTTCTGTCTGCTTTCCATATACGTCATAAATGGTGCTAGTCATGAGAATTGCAGAGTGGGTTCCTTGTAAGGCTGAAGCGAAACATCGAAATCTGCAGCCACGACCTCGATGCCCTTTGCTTCGAGTTCTTTGGCAGCTGGCTTTGCTACATCTCTGGTGATTCTACGGATACGGTACTGCTTGGATATCTCAGGGTCCGAGGCACAAAGTTTACCACTGAACCACCCTGTAGCGCCAAAGACGACGAGAAGCTTTTGCACCAATGTTTGTGCCGGAAAGAGATTCGAGAATAATTGGACGTAATAATAAAAGCGAACAAACCTTAAAATAAGACAAACTGCGTTGATTGAGATTTTGTTAAATATTTACTGCTTCAAATTCTTCTGCCCCAACTTGTATATTTGACGCTTCTTTGTGAGTTGAATTGGGCGGAGTTGTTGGACTTAACCTTTAATTACCGGTTTGAGTAATTCCATCACTGCATCTCCTGGCCGCGAAGTCCGGGGCATAATCCACGGTATGCCATGAATGACGCAGCGCTCCAGTAAGATTCAGTGCACGGTTTTTTTTTTTTAAACAAAATTTGCACTACTTATGCGGAATTCGAACCGAGCATATAACGAGCACGTCTAACTTCAAAAGGTCTCTCAGCGAGCTCGGAATCGGACCTTAAGCCGATTGGTGCCGGTAGACAGTCACGCAGAGGGTGTCATAGTCCGTAGATTTGGTCAAGCATGTGAGTATACTTTTTTTTCTTGGCTATTCCCTGCAAACTAGCCTTGATGAGGCTTTATGCAGCTTGATCAAGTGCACCGCCAGTTTGCCGCCATGTATACATGACGTGTAAACGACACAACTTCTGTCTTGGGCCTCCGTGCATAACCGCATATTTTGTGAAGCACTTCACGGCGGATCTCGCCGTATTTAAACATGCAGTAAATAAACATCGAGATTGCCCTGAAGTAATAGCCATTATTCGTATTAGAGCCTGGCAAACTAAGCTCATTCCGGCAACATCTTGCAAGAGGGAGTGGGCGCTGAGTGATGGTCCGCAGCTAAACTAACTGGGCTAGAAAATTGACGGTTTCAAGCGTTGGATTTTGGAAAGTCTGAAATTTTGTACATTTCCAATCGAGACGGCGTGTTCCATACACCGACATGTAGTTGATGTCTAGTTTACCTCATTCGACAGCTTAATTTTAGTAAACACGGCCGTAATTTAGGTTCCGGGCGTAAATCGATCCGATCCTCTTTTGCACCTACAAGGCTGCAAGACAACTAAAGCGTGATGAAGTGAAATGCATATTTATAGCGTAGAGTTTTTTTCTAATATTTGCTAGATTTAATTTCCTGTAATCTCTCGTTCGTCTTGCGTTCCCTTGATGACAGTCACGCATCCCAGCCGCTGCCCCAAATCACGCAACCGTTGACTAATTCTGGGCCTCTGATTGGCTCGGCCGAACACGGGCCAGGAATCAGGCCACCCCTCGATGTCCGCAGAGCCGAGCAGCTCCTGTGCCCGCATCAACTGACCGGTGCAGCAGTGGTGAGGTACCTGGCTTCTGGCGGCAAAAAGTATTACTAACATCAACTATTCTTCGCCTCCACCACCGACGTCAGGTTTGCCCATCCACACCTGCATCAACAATCTACATCGCCATACGATGCGTCACGACTCTCTATAGACTGTTTTCTCCCTACGGCAAAGGAGTCACTTCTTTTTATTTTCGTCTCCTCATGAATACGCAATGAGCGTCCACATCACACTAAGCCGCGCAGCGATGCGCCAGGCTCGCCACACCGTCCTGCGGCAGTTCAGCACGTCCAGGTCGGCCTGCGCCGCTTTCCAGTCCTACTCGCTGCCATCGCGCACGACGACTCCGCCACGAAACGATGACATTCCCGAGACTTCGATAGCATATCCCGACCCTCTTCCCAAGGTCCACGAGACAAGGCCCCCGCGCACTCCTTCATCTACCTCCGCGCAACCCACACCGTCGCCACCGCAACAACAGCAGCAATCACCTCAAGCACAATCACAGGCCCAAACACAGCCTGAACAGACCAAACAGGAAAAGGCCGCACAGGACTCACCAGTAGCGATTCCCGAAAAGGAAGCACAGAAGCCCAAGGCGACGACGCGACCGCGCTCGAAGCTCCGCCCGCGTAAGGCGGCGATGAAGCTCACGCCAGCGGCGGTGGAACAGCTGCGCAACATGCTGAATCAGCCCGACCCGAAGCTCATCAAGGTTGGCGTGCGCAATCGTGGTTGCAGCGGTCTGGCATACCATCTCGAATACGTCGACAAGCCCGGAGCTTTTGACGAAGCAGTTGAACAGGACGGCGTCAAGGTGCTGATAGACAGCAAGGCGCTATTCAGCATCATCGGTAGCGAGATGGACTGGGCAGAGGATAAGCTGAGCCAGCGGTTTGTCTTTAGAAATCCAAATATCAGTAAGTGTTTCGAAATGTGATACTTATTCTCCCCTGCTAACAATTGATGTCAGAGGAGGAATGTGGCTGCGGCGAATCATTCATGGTATAACGAGCTAGGCTTTTTGCTAGGCGTCATCTTTTCGTCTGTATAGTTATTATATACTTTGTTGAAGAGATTGGAGGAGAGTTGGCTGGCCCCGACAATGGTTGGCAGAGCCACTCGTCTAAGCGTTGAGATGATGTTCGACGGACCATTTCAACGAGAGCATGGAAACGGCGTTTATTGGGACTTGAGGGCATACACATTGTAGACTATTCATTATTTACGAGACGATATTCAATACAGGAAATTATTTCAAAGTACAATATCAGTGTCGTCCATTTAAAAGCGGAGAGGATATTTACTACGCCAGTAAACATTTACAAGTAACTACACCATTCCATAAACTTGAATCCACAACGCCACGCAAATATAATTTCAAGAGCAGAGAGAAGCGTAGAAGGGTATCAAGCAAAAAACAATCCCGGCAAAGGCTCCTGCGGTAGATCCTCCAACCACGCACCGCGCTTAAATCTACCCGCCTTGTCCCAAACGTACTGAATCGCCCATACCGCATCCCTAGGGGTAAAATTACCCATGTGGTAGCAAATCCTGCTCAGAGAGTTGCATACAAAAGCCTTTTCCTCGTCCGACGCAGCGTTGGCATCCATTGACATGCCTGCCATGAAGAGCGGCCAGAGCGTAAACTTGCCAAACCACGCTGGTGCCTTGTGCTCCAGCGCCCAGACCTGACGCAGCGCGCCAACGAGCTCGTTAACAGTTTGCGTTTCCATATGATCGAGGTATATGGTTCCCTCGCTGCCATTTGACAGGTTTGTCGAAAATATGTCCCATGCAGACGTTGGTAACGCGTGGATACCCTGGTCGAGAAATAGGGTTCGCATCGAGTACAGCAGGGTGGCCAGCTGAAACGTCTGCGCGAGATCTTGGACCATTTCCTTCGTGTATTGAGGTGAAAATGCTTCTGTAAATTTCCACCCGAGACGTGGTGTTGAGAATTGCTTGTCGGCCCAGTTCGACGGCGAAAATGATAGAATGCTGCGGATGATGGACGTGTGCTCTGCCAAGGCCGTGGTGCCTTGCAGGGCGTCGTAGTATAGTTTGTGTCGGGCATCGTTGGTGAGAATCAAGGCCGAGAGCATTTCGTTTGGACACGGAAACAGACAAGCTGTTCCATCTCGGTATATAGTCTCGACATGTTGCAGGTATTGCAGCGGGTTAGAGTCCAGATGAAGCAATGAACTAGGAGCTCCGACGTCGCGCATAATATCAACCCTGTCAGTTACATATTAGCATGCAATTAGATTAGCCTTTGGTTCAATATAATCCCCACGTACTGCATAACCATGGACAACTCGAAATTTATCTCGTCAGAAATTTCATCTGCTAGCTGCGCAAAGCCGCCACGCGCAGTGATGATAGCTTTAGCACCGTTAAGATGCTTATTCCAATCGCCAAACGCGGACTGCTGCATCTCGCAGAGAATTGCCGTCACCACTGCCTCTAGCAACGCTCGGTTGGTCCGCAGATGCGGTTCCGCAACTAGTTCCGCCAGCGTCTTGGTCTGTCTATGCTGCCGTGTAAAAACATGCTGCAGAAGCGGGTGTTGGACGTGTTGGAGGTGGTTTGCGCGAAACACTGGTTTGCTATGAGGACTGTATGATAGCTGTCCCGAGATGGACTGGATCCGGACAAGCTTGTGGACTGTGGAAGCGGCAATGATGGGATCCATGAGGAGATCTGGGATGTAGTTCCAAAGCTCGACAGGAATACGGTATGGATTATCTGGTGCGTCAATGAGGACCATGTCGGAACAGAGGTAGTCGTCATCTAACAGGATGATTAGTATTGGCTATGCAGGCATCGGGATTGTTTCGCTCTTACAGTATTTCAGCGTGTCAATTATAAATCGCCGCGCATTGTAGCCAGCAGGGTCTAGCCCACGAAGAATACTGATGTTGCGTTTTTGCAGCAGCGCCTCGTCAAACCCGCGGGATCGCATCTCCTGTAGAAACACATGGAGAATATGGCCGCTGGGTAGACCGACCTCAGAGTCAGCTTCGCTGCTGCTCTCCTCCGAGTCCGCCGAGGCCATGAGCACCAGCTTTGGTCTGCCCTTCTTTCTTCCTCCAGGCCGCGAGGACACGGCGGACTTGTCGTCCGACTGAGTCGGATTCTGTGACTTGGGCTGCACCCATAGTAGAGGTTGCGCTGCGTATCCCAAACATTCAACCCCACGAGTTACACACTTTTGGCATGTAGGTTTCTTACCATCACACCGGAGACGCTGTCTGCGGCATGTATGGCAGTGATTCGACTTGTCTCCTTCTTTTAACTTGTAAGTCATCTTAGGAACATGCCCACGATAAGCAACCGCCGGCTCCAAAAACAGATCGCCAGCAGGGTTTGGGAGAGGTGCTCCGAATTATATTGCAGGGCCGCTTCAGCTTGTTATGGAGCTGAACTTTAGAACTCCAAGCAGACAAGAGTCTAGTGCTCGCCCGGGGCTGAGCATCTGATTCAAGTGAAAGGCGGAGCAAGCACTGTTGTCGTTAAAACGTTCTTGGCTGGGACCTTTTGCTTGTGGAGAAGGACGAAGATTGATTGTTCTAGTTTGCCGAAACCCGCGGGCCCGAGAAGGCTGAGGCGGGCTACGCCACCGTGCAGACCGAGAGAATACGTCAGCGTTTCGGCAGATCAATTTCACCGTTGCAGGTGAGATGGGTTTCAGCCCCGCTAGCATTTTTGGAGCCTCGAAAAGTTAAAATGAGGGCCTGCGACACTGCCTCATTCGTCTGCGGTCAAAAGACTCGAATCGCTTCGAATGAGCTACCCGGAAGAGCATAATGTGGCCGCGAGGCGCAGACATCAGAGTATGTGGTGGTTCTAGGCTCGGGACCCTTTGTCCTCCACTTGCATTCGCCAACGAATGTGAATTAAACCCATTTTAGTAGTGAAACTAGTCTAATTAACTAGTGGTCTTACCACGGGGTGTAAAAGAACCCCTCATCAGCGTGGACGAGTTTGGCATCCATCGCGAAGCGTGCTGGAGAAACGGTTGATTGGCCAGTACAAGACAACAGTAGGCCACATACAACGTTGACTCGAAAAGTGAGTCACAGTGAGTTTGGCTTTTCCAGCAAAACCAGACAGATTTTCACGAGCCGTTGTGCAGGCTCTCAAAGGGAATATGAATGTAAGAAACCAACTAGAGGTGTATATATTTACGCATTACCATTGTACTCGCAACCAGCTTACATCAAACAACATCGCACAACGAGTCACTACTCAAGTCAAGTTTTTGATCGTTCAAACCTCTACACTATAATAACCATGACTAAAAAACGTCAAAACAACGGACGAAACAGCAACGGCCGCGGCCGCGTAAAGTCGGTGCGCTGCAGTAACTGTTACCGCTGCACGCCAAAAGACAAGGCGATTAAACGATTCCATATCCGCAACATTGTGGAATCGAGTGCTCTTCGTATGTTGACTATAGTCGGCAGAATCAAACTACTGATGCTAATTTATTTTGTCCCAGGGGACATTTCCGAAGCATCGGCCTATCCCGATTATACTTTGCCGAAACTGTACTTGAAGCAGCACTACTGTGTGTCGTGCTCGCTTCATCTCCGCGTTGTACGGTGAGTTGGTTCGTGATTTATGAATTACCATTGTAGCGATTCTAACATGAGCATGTAATTAGCGTCCGGTCTCGCACCGAACGCCGCAACCGGTTTCCTCTCCGTCCAATTCGCTTCGATCGAGCTGAAAGAACGATTGTTCTGCATGCTCTAGTATTAGAAAGGTAGCGGAACTTATTTCTTGCTCACTGCTTAAGGAATATGTTTTCCAAAGGCACCTTTTCAGGTTGAACTTGCCTAACGGCGCCCGGCTGTAAGAGGGGCGACTACTAGGCACAAGACAGTCAGAATGGCTGGGCACAGGAGCAGGTGGTCAGTCAGGTCGGGGCAGGATAGGTTTGCAGCCTCTGCCTACAGCGGCCTCTACCACCGCTTACAAGGACGGGCTCAAGTATTTATATACTACCCATGTCAGATTGTGCGATTAAATTTCACAAGTGGTGTAACACACCCCTGCCTGTGTCGTAGTTTATATTTTCGAGTCGATCAGATTGGTTCTATATTCTGCAAGGCGGAAGCGGCACGATCCGGCGACAATTACCCGATGCGGAAATCCGGCTCTCAAGAAGACAAACTTATTACGGCGATTCACACGCACAGCTATTGATGAAGCAGCTATATACTTTATTCGTACAACGTCTTTATTAGCAAAGACTTGGGCCACATGCTTCAAGGCTTCGCTCTCCTTACCCACGGGGGCAGGTTTCCGAGGGCATCCAGACCGGACTTGCACCGTAACGGAGAGCTGCCCCCGAAGGTTGCTGATCAGACCGAGTGACTCAGAACAGATGAATGCAACCCCCATCCAAAACGCGTAAAATATCCCGCAAGATTGGAAATCAAGACTTCAACAATACCCTGTGGGCCCGTTTCTGCATCCACTGCTAGGCGGGAGAATTATCCTCGTAATAAACCCCGTCCGCGTACGAGTAGTATTTCAGTGGGAGACCGGCGCGGCAAGTCGGCCCTTCTGGCGTGCCAGGCCCGCTGAAAATGTACCATCCAGCGCCCCGCAGGTCACCGGCAGCGGCGCCCAGTGGGGCCGTTAGGCCTGCAGTTGCGGCGATAGCAGCGTTGAACAGTGCTCTAGAAGAGGCATGGTGCACTATCGATTCCGATTTTTACTGGGGCGCAATGACGTTTTTGGGCCGGCGTCCCATTAATCAGCATATAAAGCTTCTTTTTTCTTGGCCGTGACGATCAACCCAGAACATGCCTGTCCGACATATAATCTTGCTTAGCCCCAATTACGAGCTTCGACATACCCAATTGCTCCCATAAACCTCACAAAGAAGCTCCCTATTCATCACTACATTCTTCACAATGGCCAGCAAGACTTTCAACGTTGGTGTTGTCGGCTACGGGTAAGTCCCAAACAAGACCCTGAAGCTCTGCATTACCCCTCCCCCGCCATGCCCCTCGTTGACGATCAGCTTTAAACATCACGAAACCATGGCCGAGTTGACCGCCTGTACTAACTTTCTGGCTCCTCTAGCATGTCCGCCAAGGTGTTTCACATCCCCTTCATTACCACAACTCCCGGACTTAAGCTCCATTCCATTGTCCAGCGCAGCCCCAAAGACGGCAACTCTGCTCCCGCCGACCACCCATCAGCCAAGCACTACACCGACGTCAACGACCTCCTCGCCGACTCAGAAGTCGACGTAATCGTCATCACCACGCCTCCCGATAACCACTTTGACCTCACCAAGGCCGCCCTCGAGTCCGGCAAGCACGTCTTGACCGAGAAGCCGTTTGTGCCCACGTCCGCCGAGGCCGACAAGCTGATTGCCATTGCGCGCGAGAACAACCGCCTCATCTGCGTCTTCCAGAACCGCCGCTGGGACTCTGACTTCCTCACCGTCAAACAGCTCATTAACCAGGGCACGCTCGGCCGTGTGCTCGAGTACAACACCCACTTTGACCGCTACAAGGCCGCTGCTGCCACCAACTGGAAGGGCAAGCTGGGTATTCCCCAAGGCGGCAGCGCTCTCTTCGACCTGGGCACCCACCTCATCGACCAGGCATACACGCTCTTTGGCAAGCCTCAGTCCGTCCGTGGCCGCCTGCTTTCCCAGCGCGAGGGCAAGCCCGACTTTTTCAACCCCGACTCCGTCTCTGCTGACCTCGCCTACCCCGATGGCAAGGTTGCCAACATCCGCATCAGCTCGCTGAGCGTGGAGCTCGACCAGCCGCGCTTCTGGATCCGTGGTGACAAGGGCAGCTTCCACAAGTTTGGTCTTGACCCGCAAGAGGACCAGCTCAAGGCAGGCCAGAGCCCGTCGGCTGCTGGTTTTGGCAAGGATAAGCCTGAGAGCATGAAGCTGGCTGTTGTTGATGCGGATGGCAAGGCCAAGGCTGCGCCTGTGCCGGATCTTGTCCCCGAGACATATACTGCTTTTTATAATGCGTTTGCAAAGGCTGTTGCTAGTGGAAAGGAGGAGGATATTCCGGTCAAGGCGAGCGAGGCCCGTGATGTGTTGCAAATTATTGAGGCTGTCCAAGAGAGCGCCAAGTCGGGCAAGGAGGTTCAGTTTTAAGCGGTAGCATATGTTGCAGTAATGGTTATTGACACTGGGAACTAAGGTTCATGTTATTACAGTTATACGCCAGGGCCTCCCCACGCATTTTTCATGCCTCCTCCACACCCTCCGCCTGTCCCCCCGAATCCACGTCCAAACTGCGGTCTATCATTCTTCGGTGAGCTGACAACCCGCAGCTCATCTTGACTAGAGTATAGCCTCGTGTACTTTTTGCCTCCGCACATCATCGCCACATCGCCGCCACAGGGCTTGTTGCAATACTTGTCTTTAACCTTTGTCGTCTCGTAGTGCACGCCATAACCGCACATGCAGACACGGCCATTCTTGAGGCCAAAGTAAGGAAACTTGATCCCCGACATGCAAATCTTGGCACACTTGTCCACCGTCATGTTCGGATCTTCGGTGGTTGTATATCCCAAAACTGGCATTACTTCTCGGTTGATGTTGTAGTAGCAGCCAATGTCCCGATAATCAAGGTGATATCCCTCCACTGGTGCCACACAGTACGCTTTACCGGCATCAAGTGGCTCTTGAATGTTGTGCTCGTTTATAGACGGATTTGCACCGAAGAGGAGAGACACATCAAGGCCATAAATCTGTAGTAATGCTTTCCCAGTGTCTTCCTCAGTAGCAATGTGCCATCTGCCGCACCGCGTCGTCGTGTTTCTGGCGGGCTGAGTCCCACCTGGATGCTGCACACGTTTTGATCCGTAGGGAGTACTATATCCGCCGGGAACTTGCGGATGATTGGGAGCAGAGCACACTTTGCGAAGGCTACGTTTTGGGTAGGCTTTGCAAAGAACCTCCTGAACAGACGCCGACAGATCATGCGCTGTAAAGCCACGACATATTAAAGTATTTGTGCCAGCATCTTCTTTATCCAAGACTTTGGCGCCTCTCCCCCGGTTTTCGCTTATTCTCGCAGCCGCAGATAAACGTTTCAATTCAGACAAATTTTCCTGGTTGTCGTGCATTAGAGGATGATGCGAGTGATATCCTGTCAGCTTTTGAAGCTTCTTTGACAGTTGGCCGCGCTCATCTTCGTCGCCCAATGCCCAGACCATGATGCCACCAAGACATTGAGAGCGCGCTAGATTAGTCTTGAGCTGCCAAGTTTCCGAGTCTTCATATGACAGCCAGTTAGTGTCCTTGGTGGTATATTTGACTCCGTATTCTTTGTCAAGATGGGCTGTGTCGCTGGTAGACGACAGCAGATGCCCTATTTCTGGCTCAGCTCGCAGCATTGACCCAAAGGTATTAGAGCACAACTCAGCGGCTCCAGGGCCTCTTGATGGACATCCTGGCGACGTACAGCCGTCATCCTCCAGAACAGCAGTCTTGGCCTGAAATGATACACCAAGGGTTATCTTCGTAGAATCAAGGCCCTGCTCCCACAAAAGGTCAAGTGATGCTTTTGTCTCTCTGAGGTCTGTATGTGGCTTCAAGGTCAAAGTTTTCCGGCCATCTATTTTGTCGTCTGACGTGAATGACAACATGTTGAAAAAATCGACATTGGGTTGAAGCTTGAGCATATCAAAATGCTTCAACGTATCAGTCTGCAGCGGTACTGCAACTGATAACCCATTTCGCTCGGGGCTTTTCTTGTCAAGATGACGTTTGAGGTTCCCAATAAACCTCGGCAAAGTTTCAAAGTCTTGCGCCTGTCCGCCACGCTGATTCTGCCCTGGATAGGGCCAATGAATGTCCACGCCGTCGAAAGCAAAAGCGTTCATCAAAGAGACCAACGACTTGAAGAACCTCTTTTGGTATTTCTCAGATGCAGCTAGCTGTGAAAAAATTGTCATTACAGAGGTCGCGTCTCCGTGCTCGTCAGCATGGTTCCAGCCGCCTATTGAGAGGAACACCTTGAGATTGCCGTCAAACTTCTTCAGAGCAACCATGTCTCGGTATAGGATGTAATCCCACTTATGCGACAGCAAAACCTCAAATGTTTTGGGGTCGATGGTGGCAAAGGCGAAATTGAGGTGCGTATATACACCTCGAGGAAGAGCAAATGGGGTCATAGGTTGGCATGGCCGCCGTGCTGCTGCTCCATCATAGTATCCAACCACTCGCTCCATGGGAAAATTGGTGATTTCGCAGACAGGTCTGCTGGCGGGCTTCGCATTTGTACATGTTACGAAACTTGCGTCAAGCTCAGTGGTCGACAAGTCGCCGAAGAGCGTGCAGCCCCGTTGGAGTTTAGCACATTCGGAGAACTCGCCTGCCACCGGACACTCGTTGTAGATGCAACATTCTACTTCCCAGAAACGAGGCCGCTGACATTGCTGATCCAATGCCAAGCCCAACGTCACGTTTGAAATTGCAAAGAGAGCCGCAACCAGAGTTTGTGGCCAGCCTTTGGCAACTCTTGCGAGCCACATCATCGAATCAAAGCGGGTGCAATCGCGCCAGACATTGGTTGAATTGCTTATGGTATCTCCTATCGCAAAGCAGGCGTTTGACGCATATCGATTGTGCCCGCCGGTTGCCTAGGCAGAAATCTCTTGGTTCGCCTGACAAGGCTAGGTAGCTACGGTACGGCGGCCCACAAGGAATCAACCGGAGCCACCCATAAGAGGCAAACAGAGAGAGTTCCCCGAGCACCACTCTACTCGTAATATCAATTGGCCAAAGCAAAACAGTCATATCACGCTACTACTCGTTATAGTATCACCAGTCTTCAGCTAGTCTCTGTGAAGGTGATAGATACATGCGTTTTACTAGACGCACTCAACTTCCCCTTACGCCTATGAGTAGGCAATTCATGCGTCAGCCAAGGTTCAGCTTAGATTCAGGGGTATGCAAGGTAAGCCCATAAATAGCCACGGGCCACGTCAGAAATGAGGATCCGCTGCAAAAGCTCGTGTTTGTAAGTGGAACAGAGTTCGTCAAAGTCGTTTCGTGACATTCCGCATCGAGGTGCTTCTCAGCGGCAGTTTAAGCCATGTTGGTCGGCGACTTCCAATACACAGTGACACTGAGACGCCATCCTCTGCGGCGGAGCAGCAACCGAGGCTTCAACACCTTTGACTAAATGCGGTGTGAAGTTGATGCCATCCAAAACCGAGTCCAAGTCGGCGTTGATTGGGGAGCTGATCGAGCTAATGCACTAGTGAAAGCTTCATCCAATGAGGGCACTGGGTTGCCAACACTGCCACCATCGGGCTGGCATGACCAAGGCAGTTGCACGCCTTGAGCTTGTGACCAAACTGGTAAACGGTCTGCCAAGAGATCTATTCTGAACTTGCTGCCGCCGTTTATAGCAACCTGTGAGCAGAATTCCGTCAGCTTTGGCTTTCTGCAAGCTCTGCCAACTCTCTTGATGTGCCGTGGCGTATCAACGGCCAACTGACGCGTCATGGAAACGTGGCACATCAATGTCTGTGCTGCTGCGTTGTTGAGTTATTTGAAAACCTCAGACCATTGTAACGTTTGCTCATGCTTCCACACGGCAGTCGTGTCTTAGAACCCACTACAATGCCTTTGGTGTTAGCCGCTGCACTGTCTCATCGGCTCAAGGCCCTGTTCGTTGAACTGCGACAATCCTGGCAAGCACCGATAGCCCTGCGCAATCCTCCTCCACATCGCCAGCCGCAGCTAGTCTCAGAATGGCAATTGTCCTAGTGTCTGCCAACTGCCCGCCGCGCCAGGATTCTCTGCATGTCAAATGGAGCTGTGTGCTAGGGCTGATTGAACAGTTTGCCTTGGCCCCATGTACATAGAGGAGAAAGGAATGAGTAGGAGCTTGATGCATGCTCCGTCCCCATATACACCACGTCAGGAAATCGTGGCTCAGCTCTCCCGGACCGAACTATTGTTTAGCGGCATGAAACTGCCCTATCTGACATCACAGGGCTTCGCAACACCCTACTAGGCTCCGTCTGGTAACAGGTCATAAAACTGGCGCCTTCTAGCTCTTTACATAACGCAAACAGTGCAGAAATGCCGGCATGAACTTGCCGAGATGTGCAGTCAGTGGTGGAGTGATACCAGGCTCGAGCTTGTCCTAGTCTGTATTTGCGTCGTCAGCATGGCCAAAGGATCATGTCTGCAGTGAGCAGCTGTCGGATATGCCTATTGTAGTTAGAATATCACCTCCGTTTTGACATGTCGCCTTTCGGGGGACAGGACAAGCCCATGTCGAGGACGGTGTGGCCGCCGGCAGTGCTCCGTACCTTGACCCAGTACTCTTAAACCAACTTACGCACGGAGCGTATGATGAGGAGGCTGGTTGACATACTACGTTAAAGGAGATACTTTTCACAGGGCTGTAAATAGAAACAGACTGTGGATGCGGCTATTCATGTAGAAAGTCGGTAGTGAAGCAAGCTGCCAAATACCTTTATACAAAGGCACAGCTACATCTTGCTGTCAACAGCGATTCACATACCAACCAACTACGGCCCTCTTCCCTTTGTTTCTGCTCTATCTCTGCTGCCCCCTTGTCTCTTTAATCTCTCTAGTTCACCACATCTTGTTGTTGTCTGATACTCCCATGTCGATATCACTTGGGGTATGCCGAGGGAGCATCCGCCGAACATTTGGATTCCTGGCATCCCTACTGGTCACGGCTTTTGTTATTTACCGCACTCGCAGTGATGATGATGACGTTTTTGCTCTTCGACCCTACGATGCTGTCAACGTCCTCACCGACTGCTCTCCTCAGACGACCAATGCCAACCCTCGAATTCCAAACGTTGTCCACCAGATCTGGAAGGACGAAAATATTGGAGAATATCCGATCTATCCTTCCACAGAGCAGTGGCGAACCTATTTTAGTCCGCTCAATTACACTGTCAAACTCTGGACTGAGCGAGAAATCTTGCACCTCATCACCACATCCTACCCATGGCTATTATCGACATATCAAAGCTACCCCCAGAATATCCAGAGAGCAGATGTAGCCAGATTAGCCGTTGTACACTCCGAGGGCGGAATCTACGCAGACCTAGATGCATATCCTACCTCTACAGAACGCATTCATTGCCTGCAGCATCTCGACCACCAAGCCATGCTTGCTTCGACATCGGGCAACGGCGGTATCAGCAACCACTTCTTCATGGCCGAAAAGGGCTCGGAATTCCTACTTTGGGCCTTACACGAAGCGAAAAGGCGGGCTGGTCCACAGTCGAAACATTTTCCACTGCCATATCTCCAAGTGTTTTGGTCCACGGGGCCGCTGATGGTCACCTCTATAGCACGAGAGTACTCGTGGACGTACAACCACACTGAAGCGACAAGCAAGATAGGAGTTATTGACGACCGTTATACTCGCAGTTTCCTGCAGCACGCCGCCGGACGCAGCTGGCATGGCCCCGATGGCCGTGCTTTGAACTATTTGGCAGACCATGCTGAAGCCGAGAGGCGTGGTTTGTTTGTCGTTTTTCTGTTTGTGGCATTGGGCACTGTGTATGTCGTCGTACGACGGAAACTGCAAGCTCCAGCAATTGGAGAAATTCATCTTTCTACTCTGGGTGACAGCCGATGAAGCTGCAGAAATATCTACGACTGGCATTGGAAAGCTGGTGTACCAACCTATAGTAATGTATAATATCTAATGCATAATATCTAATATTTAATACATAGTATCTAATGTCTAGTATATAATATCTAACTCCTAATATATATGATCCAATTGATTATACTCGTTGTCTCTTTTTTTTTTTTTAAAGAAATGGAGCGCCATATCAAAGACGCGAGCGCTTCTTCTCACTTGCACCTTCTTTGCGGTTCCTTCCTTCCTTCCTCGACTGCCATAAACAACGAACCCCGCATCCTCGTGACAGTTGATGGTCATTAAGTTCCGACTGAATATTCCAATCTATACTCCTGGCTCAATGTAACACTATCAACGCCATTGCGCACCACTAGGCATGGACGCGATTGGCACCACCCCGGGGGCAACGGCGTTGATCGATGGAAATGTATATACCGGCTATTCAACTGGCGTCATGGTTTCTGCATCTGCCCAAAGAATTGGCAGCCAGGCTCACTCACGGCCAAGTGCCGAATCTTACTATCCCAAAGATCCGACGAGTGACTGCGAAGGGTCCTATGCCAGGGCATCCCATGATCGAGCAATGCACCCGCCGTGCACCTCGTCTTTGCCTCTTGGAGGGCCAGGGTCTTCTGCACTAAATGATTCTTCTTTTACTGGATATTCCAACATTCCGGAATGGCAACGTGATTTGATAGATTTGGAAGCTGCTTGCATGCCATGGCCTGAATCCAAAGGATATCGTTTCATCGGTCCGCCGAAAGTCAACCTCTTCCGTTCTAAAGTTGAGCTCAAGGCACGGAATCCTGCCGACTGCCAAGTTATCGGGTATGACGTGCGCATACAAAACAGACTACTCAGCTTCATATGGCGCATTGTTGGCTTTTTCATACTCTGTTTTGTTGTCGTGGCACTCCATCACAGATTCGAGATACCATGCACAGGTTCTCTCGCCAGCACAAACGGAGCGATTTCCCATGAGGGCTCGCGGCTGGGGAGATCCCTTTTCCTCATTTGGTCAGAAACACTTGTAACTACTGGCGCTTGTTTCTTGATTGCTCAGGGGTACTTTGGGTACGTGTAGAATTTCTTTTGTGGAAAGCAACAACTAACCATTGCAGCGTAAGGGCGTCTCGCGAGCGGATGGAGCGAGTCAGGCAGACAGCCGTTACATTGGCCTATTCATTTCTCAAAACCACAAGCGCAGATATGGGAGGCGGCCATGGGAAGGATGAGCTACAAGTCTTGATATAGTGAGTAAACACCAGCCATGCTGTTGACTTCTCTAATTATATAGCGAATGCCTGGCGCTTCTGACGGCATTTCCCGTTGCCATACTACACCAAATTCAAGGCAATACCTGCGAGCCTGCAGTGACCAAATACTGTCAGGAGGTTGCACAAAGACTTAGACGGCTACGAAATCGTGATGTACCCATGGGCTGGTCACAATTTAACACTGCTGGACGGAACCGTCACGGCCACAGCCACAAGCAGTATTCGACCGTCGAATACTTTTTTGAGATATTTTCTTTACAGCTAGAAGCAGAGTTTCGAAGGCAATCTATTACTACACGTGTGCCTTCGTTGGCTCCTCAGTACATCGTTTATAACCTACGAAACCACTTTGAGAATATTGTCGACATGGGGAATCTCGACGATCGGAGGACTCCAATTATGCGTACGACAGTTGCATCCCACATGTTTTCAACGAGTACTAATGTGTACAGGGGAGAATATTGACATGCTTGCAATGGCTGGGCGAGAATGCAGCATCTTTTCCAAATGCGATGTCACACCAGTTGCAGTCCTCTGGACCGTAGACGTCTGCTGCCGAGCCATTGCTTTTGGTATGCCTGTCCAACACTGTTCGTGGCTATTGAACACTACCAGTGGTGAAAGCTCGGGTTTTCAGTTTCCGACTTTCGGGGTATTAGTTTCAGCTCTTGGGCTATCGGTGCTGAGCGCGACAATCATGACGGTGCTGGCAGAAATGTGGACGCTCTGGGACCCGTTTGGCACGGCAATGAATACGTTTTCATGGTCTCTCGGGATTGCGACAGAGATTGATCACATGCTTAACGAGTTTTACGAATACGACATCAAGGTCCTCGTTCGCAAGCATGCGTACATGGATCCTTCGGCAGAGCTCAACGGGATGATCGTTGGTGGTATTTGTGACTGCAACTATGAGAGACCTCAGACTGTCTGATATTTGTTCAAGACAAGTGACCCAGCCGCCTTGGCGGATTTTAGTGTATAATTTTACTTTATTCAAATTGTAATCAGCCTACAAGAAAGTTATATAAGAATAGGAGGGCGACGTTGCACAATCGTTCACAGTTTGATGCCGTGTTTTGATTCTAGAAAGTAGATTTCAATAAGATGAACCGAGTTGCCTTTTGTTAAATGGTTACATGTAATTATAATGCTTCCAACCAAATCCGCACACGGCTTTCCTCAGACAACAGCCGTTACACATACTGCAACAACAGCCGCCAAGAGCACACTCACTCCCGCTCTTGCGCTCGTCGCGCCACCACTATCCTTGACATTAATCGGCTCCCCAACATACGTCGGATAATACGAGTTTGGCGCCGTGGTATTCGTCGTGCCATTCCAGCAATACCGCTCAAAGCAATGCTTACACTGCTCCGGCAAGGAGGTATTAGTGCGGTAAAAGCTACGCGCGAGCATCGCGCACCCCACACAGGCTGGCCACTCTGTATCCTGTGTGGAATTCAGCTGCGTGGCGACAGCCCAGCCATTGTCTACCAGTGCGCTGCGCTCGCCTTCCTTGATGGCCATTTGAAAGGTTGAGACGTTGCTGTTGTATACGTAGGGGTAGTTGGGGAGGTAGACTACCAATGGAGGAAGACGGTCGGTTGTGGAGGAAAAGTTGGATGCGTTGCAGCCAAAGAAGACGGGGCGGGTGTTGAGGCCGTGGTTGATAAAGGTGTTTTTGTCCGGGACGGGAGGAAAAGGGGAGAGGTTGCCGATGGACTGGAGGGAGCGCTCGTAGGTGGCGATTATGGCGGCGCCGTCGGGCCAGCCGGTTTCGGTGTCGGAGGAGGAGTCAAAGGAGAAGACGATGTCGACTTTGCGCTCTGGATGGAGGTGTGGGTGGTAGGGAATGTTTTGTAGGTCTTCGCTGCCGTCGACGAGGGCAAGCTGTGTGTGGTTGTAGTTTAGGTTGGAAGAAGGGTTGAAGCCGTAGAAAGGGTTGGGCGACCAGTAGGCTACGTCCATGGTGGTGTCGTCCTGGCTGGCGCGGACGCTCTCGAGCTTCTTGGGGACAAAGTTGGGCAAGCCATCGGGGACGTAGCGGTTGCTCTTGTCGCAGAGACTGAGAACATTGTTGTTAAAGATGGTCGACGAGGTGCCCATGACGAAACCGACATTGTCGAGGCCCTGCACGCAGCGTTCGTCCTCGGGAACTTGGCCGTCGTCAAACTTGGTGCCGATATATTTAAGAGGAACCCAGCCGGCGAGCGATGGGTCGGATGAGCCCAGCTCCCAAGGGGTGAACTCGAAGACAGTCGTATTGGTCAGCGAGATAGACTTTTCGCCGATTCGTTCGCTGCTGAGGAGGAAAGGGAGGGGAACTTTGCCAGCTTCAAACGCGGTATCGTTGGCAATAGAGCTGAATGTGTAGCCCGGGCCGCCGTCGGTGGCATTGACGAGCTGGTAAGCTAGCATTCGGCCGAGGTAGTCGCTGATGGCTATGCTCCATCCTGCCTTTTCCTTGGCCTCGACTTGGCCAAACAAGTCGGTATAGTACTGTCTCAAGCTGTATTGGTCCGGGCCTGCAGTTTACTACGTCAGAATTTATCCCGGAGGAAAAGTTTGTACTGTCAGATGTTTTGGGGTCAACAAACCGGTAAAGATGGAGTCTTCAAACTGCCAGATTCCTGGCGCATCAATCGAGTCTTGCACAGAGGAGAAATTATTTATGGAAAGACTGCCGACTAGCCAGCCGCCGCTGGAGACGCCAGAGATATATGTTGCGCTCTGAAGCAGACCGCCAACGTTGCCCGTCCCATCACTACCTGTTGATCGGCTATCCCAGGAGGCGAGGGCGCCGGCACCTCCAAGCAGCGCGCGATAGCCGCCGCCAGAGATGGCAATGCCAATGTTTGGGAGGGCTGTCGAGTTTGCCTCGGCATCGGAAAGATATTCTTCGCTGTCAAAATCGCGGATCGCCACGCGCTTGAGGAACGAGCGGATATGTGTAATGGTTTCATTGCGGCGGAGCGGCAGCCACTTCTTTTCTTCAGGGCTGATGGACGACCCGTTTCGAATCTTGGGTTTCGAATCGGGGCATTTCGCTTTGCCGGGGACGTAGCCCGAGGGCGCTGTATCGCTCGAGCGGTCGACGAGAAGGCCGGCCTTTGGGTTGTGGCCGGTTAGGGAGCTGGGGAACTGTGATTCGTTTGCGCCGTCGTCGCGGACTGTTATCAAGCTGGGAGTTAGAGCCGTTTTCTCGAACGAGTGTTTTCCACTTGACAAAATCGCAGAAAGACAAAGCGACATGCCGACGCGGAATGTATGTAGGGCGGGCGCAAACGAACCTGCGAGCGTGGCATCGCCTGGCGACAGGAGCGCCGCAGCGACTGTGGCGAGCAGCGCAAGGCGCTTCATCATTGTATCTCTATGTTAGTCCGGGCAATGTGTCTGTATGTTGCGCACGCCACGGCACCAATTCCATAAACATCGATCGATGACCGTCGGCCGCGAGGCTACGTTGCGTGGCGCTTTCCGTCCTGTAGCGTGACTTGCGTATTTCGCAGTGGTGTAATCGCGGACTGGATGAAGACGGCGCGCAGGGTCTCGGGTTGATGGTTGCAAAAGGGTTGGATAAGGCGACGATGGACAGATGGAAGCAGCGGCCTTTTTTTTTTTTTTCGCGGAGAAGAGGTAAGGTGGGCGACTGGTTGGAAGAGATGCACCCAAGATCTTAGCTCTGTACGGAGTAAAGAAGCCCACGCAGCACCCTGTCGCCGCTGGTACTACTATTCGTATTCAACCAAAACTGGCCAAGAACTAGTGGCCCACAGCGAGCCTGCCAGGGTGTCCGAGGCATTGTACAGTGAGTAGTATGGTGGGGTCCACCCTTGAACGTGTCACGGTTCTTTGACATGGTGGTGGCAAGACAGCACGCAGCTTTACTCGATTCGAGAAGCACACGAGTCGAGTAATCGGTAGCAGCATTTTTATTCTATTGAAATATCACGTCTTATTGTACTTGAGGCTTTTTTTTGTAAATCACTGAGCCTGAGCTACAGGGGCAAAAAGCTGCGCCTCCGGTCCCGCCTACAAAATTTGCCCATGTGAACGGATGGTCTCCCTCTAGGCGTCCTTGGCGCAATCCCAAGTGCGACGTCTCCAAAATGAGCCAAGCGTCAGTGGCTGTACGAGTAAAGCACTAGAGTTCTGACCCTTTTGCGTCCCACCACGTCATATGTAGAGTGCTTGGTGATAAATATTTCAGGGTCTGCGAGAGGCGGCGCTACCCCGAAACCGTGACGCGTTATTATAACGACGTACCCAATTTTGCAAAGCGGTGCAGTGTGCTACGCCTTTTTTTTTTTTTTTTTTTTTTTTTTTTTTTTCCCCCCCCCCCCCCCCCCCCCCGGGTTTACTGTACATAGACCAGCACCTAAGGTCGTCAGACAAGGATTGTCAACATGCTAGGATATTTGTTCTCACACTACCATGTATAGACACCCGGTCATGCGTACAGTATGTAGGGTCTGGCGTGGATCGGCCGAAGGCTAGCGGCAGAATAGGCAGAAGCAGTGGCCAGATGCGAAAGGAAACGAGGTGAGACCCGCTGTAACAAGACAGCTACGGACGCCACGGCTGCCGCTTCATCTTGTGTCATTTCTATAATACTGCTGTGCTTGGGTAATGCAGATTATTCGTCCAATTTTGTCTCTGAGGTCTCATCATGGTACGGAGCACTCCGTGCACGCAGCAGACCTCTCTGGTTCGCCCGTCAACCTCCACCAGTCGGTTCCTAGTCATCAATCCTATATGGCGTCTCGAAGCCTGCTGCTGCAATTTATAAATAGTCGCTTCTATGTAAATCTGTACGTTACGTAGCTTGACCAGCTTGTAAATGTGGGGAAATATCTACCCCCTGCCCAGCCCAGCCTCTCTGCCAGCCATATGCAGTTACTTGGACCTTTGCAGCATCAGCCATCGGCCAGGTATAAACGTCTCCCATGTTGCGGTGACGACGAGCATACACCTCGTACGAGGACCATATGTATATTTGCCGCCATCTCCGCCATTGCAGCCTCTGCAAACTTTATTGAGCACTTCTTTCTGACCCCCTGTCTTGCACGCACTCTCTCCTGGTGGCTTCAATGGCTAGCGCGCTTCCCTGTCTCGCCGCCGCCCCGGATTGCTGGGCTGCAGGGGCTTGGCTTTCGTAGTTACTCGTAGCGGATCATCAGACGCTAAACATGGGGACCACAGCGTTCCAGATGCACGACCCTGCACGCCGCAAATGTCAGCAGACCTCGCCGCAATACGTACATAAAGTCACTGTCCAAAGAGCAGCACAGCCTTGTTCAGGGCTCTATGTATGCTGATTTATGTATAGCTGCTCCTTCTCTGAGCGTAAACGACTGGTGGAATCTACTTATATCCCGGCTGACACATCGCTACAATAACTAATTGAATTGGCATGCATTGCTGCTCCCCGGAAATACAGGTGTTATAATTGGCCAAAGCCAGCTGCAATCCAGGCTGATTATCCATAAATAGCCACAACCAACTTTATGATTCCATTCCTCCATGCAAACGCCCTCATCAGCGTAGGCCACGTATATAACAGAGCGCCTGCTGCTGGTGTAAAGTGCTGCTGGTTTGGTCCTGTGTAGGAGAGAAAACCCACCCCTCGCAGCCTTTTCTAAACAAAATGTCAACTGAGCTCACTGGCTACAGCGCCTTCTTTTGGCCTGTAAAGAGCGCTCTCAATGCGCTCAAAATTATGCTGAGAAAGGCTCAAAATGCACCAAATGCCGCGTCTTTGCCCTCGGCGCGCCTTTACGAAGATATGCAACCTTTGACATTCCAGATCCATGTCGTTTGCGACACCATTGACAAAATGGTTTTTCGCACGACGGGCTCTGCCCGTTTAAAATGGACCGATGACATGTCGACATTTGAGGATATGCAGAATCGCATCGCTGCAGCTGAAGCTCGTCTGGATTCCGCTTCGCAACATACCGTCAACAAGACTGCCAATGAGACCATTGCGTTGCCCGGTGATGAGGGTGATAATACTGTCGATGTCCCTATCCATCTTTTGATGAGTGCATTTACCCTGCCCACCCTCTTTTTTCACGTCGTAACCGCTTATGGTATTTTGAGGAAGGAGGGCGTGCCTCTTGGTAAGAGTGATTATATTGGTCCTTTTCAGGACAAACTTGACGAAGGAGCGCAGAAGTAGGACTGGTTTGACAATGATCTCAAAAAAAAATTCAAGTCATTATCCTAATAAATCGACTTTCTACTATATGCTTTTATGCCTTTTTGTTGCTCTATCATTCCTTTCTTGCCGTAATATTCTACATGTCCTTGCGGGCGTGCCTGCTATACTTATTTCGCAACAATTTGCCGTACTATAATAGTGTGTTAGCTACTTACGTTTTTTTTTTCTTTTGGATGTTCATGTAATATGTACGAACCTTGTACAGAATAAATGGGATAGGAATAAAAGCAATGCTTATAAATCCCAGCGTGCTGCTAGCCCATGCGACGCCAAGATCTCCGTACATGGCCGAAGCTAAGTCACCGATAAGTATCTTGCCTTCGCATTCTGACGTTCAAATGTACTCACCAAATAAAGGGAAGCCAGTGCCGAAAGAGCTTCTGAATAAGTCATTTCCTGCCAATACACTGGCGGCATAATCCGGGTAAGCATCTGGCAGGTAGTTCAAGATGGCATTGAACAAGAGGAATGCACCAATTGAGAACCAAGCGGAACCAATTATGGGCATAATCCAGTGTACAGACTCTCTAGCGCTCCAACCAAACCAGAAAAGACAACTATTGAACTGTGAGTGCGCTGTCGAGGACAATTCCTTGATAAACGGGACTTACATTGGGATGCAGAATGCTCCTACAAAAGTGGGCGGGAGTCGTTTCTCTGGCTGAATCTGACCGGTCTCATCAAATTGCGGCTCTAATTTGTACTTGAGGTACAGGAAGAATGGAGGAACAACAATGATGGCTCCAATCAGAATTCCAAGGTACGCGAGTCCTTCAGTCCCAAGTCCAAAGCCGTAGATATCGATGAAAACGAAGACAAACGATTCGAACCAGATATACAATAGCCCATAAATAAGGGCAATGTACAGATTAAGAAAGAATACCATGGGCTCGGTGAAGTTGAGTGTGAATGGCCTTACGAGCACCATCGTCACCATTTCTCTGCGAGTCATATTGGCGGCGGCAAGCTCAGGTCCCGAAATGAGTTCCTTGTTTCCAGTGATTTTTCGAAGACGGCGTGATCGACGGTACAAGATATTTGCAGCGCTCGTCTCGGGGAAGAAGAGGAACAGAAACACCAAACAGAAAGCACTCAGCCACATCAACTCCCATATCGGCCATGTCCAAGGTGCTGTAAATCCTCCAGTAATAGGACCATATTCAACTGCGAAGCCTCCGATCAGTGGCCCTAAAGTTGGTCCACAAACAGCTGCAATGCCCCAGATTGACATGGCATATGCTCTTTTGGCCGGACTCCAGATATCAGCAAGAGAAGCACCACCCGTGGCCAAGACAGGAGAGCCAAAGAAGCCACTCAAGAATCGGAAAGCAAGAAACATGCCAAAGTTGGTAGCTAGCGCTGTGGGCACTTGGAATGCGACAAAGATGACGAGAGTTCCAATATAGATGACGTTACGGCCGATTTGGGGTACCTCTGACATTGGCGACCAAAGCATTGGCCCGACTCCGTAACCCGCTACAAACAACGATAGTCCAAGAAGCGCTGCAACTTGGGAGACTCCAAAAATCTGCATCACACTTCTGGTTCCGGGAGTGTATATTGATGAGCCAATGTACACCGACGTTGTCAGGAGGCAAATTTGGAAAGTGACGAAGTTTTTCTTCCACAGAGGCCAGTTTTGAGGATTTTCCGGATCGTTTTCCCCGAACCAAGATACAGTCAAACGAGACCTATCCTTCTCTGCATCCCCATTTTGCGAACTTTCATTTTGCTGTGAACGATGGCTCGTCTCGTCATCAACAGGTCGTCTTATTGATGGGGTCTGTCCCGATGGCTCTCGTGACGTGCGGGCTTCCCACCTTCGTTTCAGTTAGCAACAAGAAGTCCGATGGGTTTTTTTCCGGTGGTATATTAACATTGACACACCCTTTCTCTTCAACATATAAATCCCATACTGACGGATCCGCCTCCTCAGTGTGCTGTAAGAAGCGACGTCTTGTCAGCAGACGAATGAGGTCACCCGCGGCTGTGTCGCGAAAAACGTCTGTCATAATGTGTTATATTTTACCCAGATGACTTTATTTATTAAAGAAAAGGAAAAGGCGATTTATGAGATTCACTGTTTCTCTTATAAGTCTTTATCGACTGCCATCGATCTACTCCGGCAGTCCCGGAGGGCTGGCAGGGACAGATCCACACTAAGCGTCACGATTGCATACAATCACGGGTGGCAAACAATGATGCATTGATACAAAATCTTTTCCATTTTAGTGATTTATTCCGCTAAGAATCCAATTATACGCACAATGCCGTTTCGATCTTGGCGATAGTACCCTGTGTTGCGATCAAGATTGATGCGAAGCATCTGACGCGCTCACCCACAACCCCACACCCACACCCTAAATACTTTGGTGAACGATTGTGGCTTACTTTAGTCGCCATGGGCTCGACACTAAAGCCGCCGCATTTCTCTTAGCTCCTTCGAAAGCAGGTCAACGGAAACGGTTGGTGCTATCTAACGGTCAACATGACATCAGTATCAAGAGCAGGATGCACGCTTTCCCGCTTGTTAGCGTGCTCAGTTGCGCGTGACGTGCTTAAACGGGCCATGTCAATTGCATTAGCTCAAGACAATTCTTGGCTTGGTATGTGCCTTGGTTTTTGTAAAAGTGAAGCTAAGACTACGGCTTAAGAGCCGGGGCATGCGCGCTGTACTAGCGAACTGAGTTGCAACGGGCATATACCTGTCTCGCAGTTCCTTTGATAAATAGGTGGTTAACGTCTCGTGACCGTGGACCTTTGTCTGATCTGACAAAAGACATATTCGGGGCCCAAGTCATATGGCGCTAGAGATGGAGAGTTCCCGCGATACACTGCGGCCAAAACGTACTTCACTTGTCGATGAGCCGGATTCTGTCGATACATCTGGTCTCGATGGCTTATCGTTGTACGATAAGAAATGCGTTCTAGTCAATAGGGAGATTGAGTACCAAGGTATGGGCAGATACCAGTGGTACATCTTTGTGCTGTGCGGATTTGGTTACTTTCTTGATCTTCTTTGGGCCCAGGCGTTTGGTCTTGTGCTTGGCCCCTTGCAACAGGAGCTTGGATTTGGCAATGACGAGTCTGGCAATATCTCATCTAGCTTTAACGCTGGCTTAACAGCTGGTGCTTTCATTTGGGGCGTACTAGCCGACGCCATTGGTAACTTCATTTTACCTAACCGAGAGAGTGTCGTTGCTAACTGGATTTTCTCAAGGCCGTCGGTGGGCATTTAATTTGACATGCCTCTTTACATCAGTCTTTGGAATGGCTCTCGGAGCTTCGGAAAGCTACAACACTTTCCTAGTCATCACTGCCTTTGTTGGTTTTGGTGTTGGAGGCAACATCCCAGTTGACAGTGCTATTTTCTTGGAGTTTATCCCTAGAGTAGGTCAATTCTCCTTTGTTACAGCGTTCGAAAACTAACACAATGCAGAATAGGCGGTTTCTTCTTGCTTGTCTCTCGGTCTTCCAGCCACTCGGTGTCGTTGCATGCAGTGCCATCGCCTTCGGTTTCATCCCTGTGTATTCCTGCGAGCCGAACTTTTCTGAAGATACGCCGCTTCCATCGTGTAACCACGTGGGAGGGGGCGTTGGATGCTGCTCCAAGTCGAACAACATGGGTTGGAGATATCTTTTGTACACCCTTGGCGCGATTTCGTTGTTTGTGTTCTTCATGCGGTTCTTCATCTTTACGTTTCGCGAAACCCCTAAGTATGCCATTTGCAAGGGAAACAACGCACATGCAGTAAAGGCACTGCAGCACATGGCCAAGGTAAATAAGAAGCCCTGTTTCCTAACTGTGGAGGTTCTCGAGGCCGTTGAGAAGGATTACTTGGTCGTCTTGAGTGATTCTAGCTCCAACCCGACGCTGGGCGATAGTCGGTCAAAGTCGCCGAAAAATTTCAAGAAGAAGATATTCCACGAACTAGACCGGGTTCAGATACTATTCAGCTCATTTCAAATGACACGCCTCACCATTTTGACGTGGCTTACCTACATCATGGACTTTTGGGGCTTCACGGTCGCCGGCTTCTACTTGCCGCAGATTCTCGCAATCAAGAACGGCAATGCAAATACTAGTCTCAAGTCTACCTACGCAGCATATATTTATACTTATGCGCCTGGTATTCTTGGCGTGCTACTCGGTGCATGTGCGTATCGCATCCCGTCTATTGGCCGGAAATGGGCCATGGTGGGCGCTTCTGGTCTCATGGGAGCCGCGATTCTCTTGTTTTCGAAGGTCGACACTGTTGCCAAAAACGAGGGCCTCTTTACCATGGAGTACTTTTTCCAATCCATGTTTAACGCGGTACTATATGGATGGACTCCAGAGGCATTCCCTGGCCCTATACGCGGAACGGCGTGCGGAGTTGCCAGCTTCTGGGGACGCCTGTCTGGCATCGTCGGTCCCTTGATCGCGCAGAGTCTGTACGGAGCGACTGCTGGACCGAATGGCGAGGGCGACATTAACAGCGTTTTGTATCTTGCCGGCGGCGTGACTCTTGGGTGTGTGATTACTACTGCCCTGTTGCCGTTGAAGCTGATGGAGGCAGATGATGGACGTTCTTAAACGTCATACAATTTCTGGCACGCTAAGTTTCTGTTTTTATGATCATTTTTAGGTGATACCCACGACCGCACAGCTTTTGAGGTGAGGTTTGCGTCGACATCGTTGTCAGATGATACCCGATTTCCTACTGCATCGTTTTTAGATGATACCCAATTCATAGCAGGACTGTTTTTAGATGTCTAACATATAGCTACGTTCGTTTTGAATATATATATATATGATTGCTAGTGAGTTATACTTATTACTAGGGCAGTTTGCTGTAGCTCTGCATGACTGGGAAGTTATAAAGCATTTCGGTGAATCCAAATTGGCTTTTAGAGCATTAGTTCTTCAGATTAGTAAAGACTTTATTAAAAACTCTTAACTCCCAAGTAAGGTGTTCTGATAGAATAGAAGTTTGTCTTATATGCGCTGTCGGGTGTTATGCTCTAGTAATGCGCCGTGTCACGTCACTGCTCCCTATCTACGTCGAGTTCCCCACAGTGAGCAGGGCCGGACCGCCCGGATCGGATCACTTTGCTGTGACACCTCTCGACTCTCACCGCCGGACACATTATATCGCAAAAGGCGATCTCGCAGCCTGTAGGCATCAATTACTTCCGCAAAAGCTTCATAGCAAGCTAAGACCATGGATTACGTCGATAAGCGAGTGGCTGAGGAAGCCGCGAAAGGGCCTGCAAGGTGAATATGCCACTCCGTTGCCCGAGGTTCAAAAAAAGGGCCAAATCGAACATGCTGACGCAAACATCCTACAGCGGCTCCTTCTTCACGCCGCTCAACATCATCCTCATCAGTGCCATCCTCTACACAGCCTACAGCTTCTTCCGCGCGCCAACTCGCCACGAAATCCCGAAACCCCCGCCTCCCGTCGTCTTCAAAACATACACCCCTCGCACGCTTCTGCCTCTGAACGGCGAAAACAATACGCCAGTCTACCTCGCTGTGCGCGGCAAGGTGTATGACGTGTCGATGGGACGCAATTTCTATGGACCCGGTGGTCCGTATGCTAATTTTGCTGGCCGCGATGCGAGCAGAGGGCTGGCCTGCGGGAGCTTTGACGAGGATATGCTGACTGAGGATCTGGATGGGCCTCTGGATACGTTGGCGGATTTGACGGCAGATCAGGTGGAAGCGCTGCAGGGCTGGGAGGAGAGATTTAATGAGAAATATGATATTATTGGTAGACTTGTTTCTACCGACGAGTATAACGCTTCGGAGAAGAAATGAGGTTTACACGGGGATGTTGCAAGAGGGATACTGTTGCTAGATTGAATATATGCATGGCATACACAGTGCGTTCCAAGACTCTCCTGTTAGCTTGAGAGATACCTGGGTTTGCAGAACCATCATTCTGCTAGATCCAGCCGCATATATAGCCCTGGCCAGATAGTGTTGTCCTTTCTATGGATCGCGAACGTCTCCAGGCCTTCGAATCCGAGCTTTTTATAATACCTGCCTTGTGTCAGCTTCTATTTCCGCAAACCCAATCGAAGCCAACCTCTCGGTACCTACGGGACAAGCTTTCCCTGTCCACTAGTCCAACAATCGACAAATACAGAGCGCATCTTCCGCTCGCGCGCGTACTGTTTTGCGGCGTCAATCAAAGCGGCACCGGCCCCGCGTCGCTTCTCTCCTGGAACACGATAGTCTGAAACCAAAACGTCTATATATACAAAGCCTTCCGTCGCATTCTCTGCGTCCTTTATGTGCGGTTGCAAAGTGTGCTGCGTGTACAAGTGACTTGCAAAGTGGCTGTCGCGGATCGTAATGGCTCCAACAGGGAGATATGATCTGCCGTGCTCACTGGTAGACCGGTGCAGACCGTCTGCGTTTGCTGCATTGGAGGCGTCTTCGACCTGCGCAATGAATGTTCGAACGCGTTCACCTTCCCCTTTTAGACGGAATTTCTCCGATTTTGCAAGACCCTCTCGCGTTTCCTCGATGAACCCGTCCTTGGCGGAAAAGAGCTGGGTGCCCCATTGTCCTTCATTCCCGTTTGCGGCGAGTGCGGGGATAGTAGAGTCAAATATGGCTACGATTGTGTCAGCGTCATGCGGGTCAGTACCTGCCGGGCGAATCTGGAACATGTTTGGCCGTAATAGTGTGTCTAGGGAAGTGTATTTGTCCGGAGAAATATATTGTTAGTGAGTGTGCGAGGCAGAGTGTAGCTTGCATAGTCCATCGGGTAGGCAAGGCTGTGACTGGCATTTACTCACTCTAATCGCGGAACTCCGCCGACACGAGGTAGAATAACGAAAAGAAAATGTGAAAGAGCATCTTTTCAGGTCGGTTTTGGAAGTTACCCTGGCTTCTGTAAAGCCAATACATCGTTTCTGTAATTCCTCATTGAATCCATACACTTCGTGAAATATGGTCTATGTGGTCTAGTTACCGGATCAGGAAGCCATATTATCGACGTCATGACCCTACTAGTTGTCAACACCGACGAAGCCGCACAGCGCGAGTCAGCGCACAAACTTAGGTCGTGGATACTTCGAAAGCCAGAACCACAGTGCGGACGGTTCATTTTGAAACAAGTTTTCTCAGAGACAATGGCTGGTGCTGTTAAAAATGAAACGCATACAATACTCCCAGAGTGACGGTATAATGATGGAGGGCTAAGACGTAGACCGCTCTCAGGCAAACGACGAGCCGCTTCCATTCTGAAGCTGATTTCCCCAGGGTCTTACGCCGCGTGGCAACCAGTTCCACATTAATGTATCACTTTGTGTCTCTTTTTGGCAGCGAAAAGGCTATTTCATCCCCGTTTGTCATGGCGCATTACCACTGTCGTGGTCACAGTGGCCAACTCTCGGTCCCCCGGCTTCGGCCTCTTTTGACGGCCCTTGATGCCGGACAACTTTTAGTTTTTCCTCTTCAACAACTCAGAACAGCCTCCCTGAGAAAAGTCATATTTCCGGACAAGATGGTATACGACAAGGCATCTGAAGCATCAATTCTTTTGCGACTCCCTCGAGAAATCCGTATCATGGTCTATGACTACCTCCTCGACATGTGTAGCAGCCGGGATATTGTCATACACAACAAGCCAAAAAGTGATCAACTGAAGACGGACCAGATACTACGCTCGGCATATCATGTACAAGAACGCTCATTTCAGCGGCCATTATATCAAACGACATATGGTATGAAAGGCGACAAGGAATTACACCCTGCCATCTTAGCTGTCAATAGGAAACTAAGGCAAGAAGTGGCGCACCACCTATATGGCATGCACTCATTTCACTTTGGCACTGATGTTGAGGCTGTTGTTCCCTTTCTACTCGATATGACTATATCAACCAGGAGCATTATCAAGGAAATTGCCGTCTATAAGAAGGCCCCGTCAAAGTCTGCGATAACTGGAGATCACTCCTGGCCGTCGACATGCCAGTTTTTGGGGACTCTACCTCGGTTACGGAAATTGAAGATAATAGTGGAAGGGGGAAAGCCCAAGAACCCATGGGATGGGCCGCAAGATTTGAGCGTTTCAGACATTCGTCTGCTTTATTCAACGCGCAACGAATGTCTGGAATGGGCTCGCTCTCTGGCAACAATTCATTCGGTCGAGGACGTGGAAATTATTGCGGATTCGAAACCTATGGCACAGCCCACCACGAGCTCAGACTTGATATATGCCGCGTTCTCTGCTTCCATAGAGACGACGTTTGTCGAGTTTCTGAAGGACGACCTTGGAATCCCTGCTTGACAGGCTGAGACTACAAACTACGTCTCCCCGAAAGTGATACTGGATGCTAATTCTCATGTATCGCTACGTAATACATAAGCCGGACCAGGTATTTTCCAAGTTATGCAGCGGACTTACTGGCTTATCGCCCCTTCCAAACATCGGCTGACAGCGAGGTCCACGGCCTGCCACACTCAGGGAATTCGACCATTGTCCAGGCATAGATATATTTACAGTTGGCAGGGTGTGAGTTGGGCGACCGACGTGGACAATCTCCGCGTCAGGATCTAACAGCGTATGCATCCTTTCTAGAATGATAAATATTAAAGGATAAGAAGCTGATAAAGGACTTAGAGGATGGATTTCCCTTGAAGTATGTCTCAACAGCGCGTCCTGTAAGTCGTGGTGGCCCCGTTACAACCGCCACCATTGTGGCATCGTATCCCTAACAGGCTAACATCATAATCTCAGCCCCCTCGAAAGTTTCCTGGAGGAAACAGTAGCTAAGAAGGCCCCCTCTTATATAGAACTTAGGAGCCTCCTCTGAGCGCTTTTCCTTTCGGAGAATAATGCGTCCCATGTTGCGTTGTGTATGTATTTTACTCTGCTCCAAGGTCGTCAATGAGGATGTTAATAAGGCATGTACCGTAGATCACGTGATCGACTGTTGCGCGTCACCGGTCAACAGCAGCGTTGGAGTGGGTAAGGAGCTTCAGCGTAGCCCAGTCAAAGTGGTGCCCGGCGGTCTGTCCTTACAGCTTGCAACCTCGAAATCATCCAATATTTGGGATCGAATTGCGGCGTCCTCGATAGAGTCCTCAGGCACTGGGATCTCTGACCAACAGCATCACAGTCGCAGAGAGACTGCACTTCCGCTTAGTCCGAGCCAGAGCTACCCCGCTGCGAGCCGTCGACGATGACGACGCCGTCGCAACCAGAAGACCAGGCACGCCTCTTGGAGGATGCCTTGGTAGCGGTGCGGCAGCAAACGTCGCTCATGCGAAAATGCCTCGATAGTCCGGGAAAGCTAATGGACGCCCTCAAATGCTGGTGAGCATCAATCCCTGTGCTGCTTTTACAATACTGTTGAGCCAAGCATGCTAACGTTTTTTGCGGTGCAGCTCGACTCTCGTCTCGGAGCTTCGGACCAGTAGTTTAGGACCGAAGCAATACTACGAGCTTTACATGTCAGTGTTCGATGCCTTGCGCTACCTCTCTGTGCATCTCAGGGAGAACCATCCCGTCAATCACCTCGCCGACTTGTACGAATTGGTCCAGTATGCTGGAAACATCATACCTCGAATGTACCTCATGATTACTGTCGGTACCGCATATATGTCGATTGAGGATGCTCCTGTCAAGGAGCTCATGAAGGATATGATGGACATGGGCCGCGGTGTACAGCATCCGATTCGAGGCCTCTTCCTCCGATACTACCTGTCAGGGCAGGCTAGAGACTTCCTCCCAACTGGCGATAGCGACGGCCCGGAAGGCAATCTCGGCGATTCCATAAACTTTATTCTCACCAATTTTGTCGAGATGAATAAGTTATGGGTGCGCCTACAGCACCAGGGGCATTCACGCGAACGCCAACAGCGAATCAGAGAACGAAAGGAACTGCAACTATTGGTGGGCAGCAACATTGTACGACTCAGCCAATTAGTTGACCTGGAAGCCTACAAGTCAACCATTTTGGGTCCTTTGTTGGAGCAAGTTGTCCAATGTCGTGATGTATTGGCTCAAGAATACCTCCTCGAAGTTATTACACAAGTGTTCCCCGATGAATACCACCTGCACACCCTGGACAAGTTCCTCGCAGCAGTTTCCCGCCTAAACCCGCATGTTAATGTCAAGGCTATAGTCATTGGTCTAATGGACCGGCTTTCTGAATTTGCCGAACGCGAGGGGTCTTCAGAAAAGACGTCTGAGCAAGGCCAGGTTGAGGCGAATGCACTAGCTGAGCTTTTGGAAAAAGCCAAGCTCGAAACAGAGGCGCCGGCTAAGCCCGAATCTAAGCAAACTGACGAGGAGGATACAAATGGCGATGCTAATGGTGAAGAGGAAGGGAGGTATGGTGGCGCGCAAGCCGATGATGCTAGCGCGGCCGATTCTAACACGGTCGCTGGTAGCGCAACGGACTCGGCGGCAGAGACTGATGCTACAGCAGTGAATGGTGAAGCGGATGTGGGAGACGGTGCGAATATTCAATTATATGAAGTCTTTTTCTCCCAAGTCAAAAATCTTGTGGAAGCTCAGCATCTGCCGATCCAGGACACGATTGCGCTCCTCGTTTCTCTTCAGAACCTTGCACTGAACAACTATCCTGACCGCTTGGACTACGTTGACCAGATCCTCGCTTATGCGACAACGAAGACCAGGGAAAATATGAATAACGCGGACCTTCACTCACCACCAGCTCAGCAAAGCCTCCTCGCCCTCTTGCAAGCGCCGCTCAACCGATACGTCTCCACCTTCACAGCTCTGTCATTGCCAACATACGTCCCGCTATTCCAAGCTCAGTCGTATCCTACACGACGTGCTGTCGCGGGCGGTGTTGTTCGGATACTGTTAAAAGACCAGACAAAAATCTGCAAGACGGAACAACTTGAAAATGTATTAGAAGTGATGTCGGTGCTGATCAAGGAAGGGAATCAGCCTCCTCAAGGATATTCTGGCCCAGCGCAACGACGCACGACAGAGACGGATGAGACTATGCAGGAACAAGGTTGGTTAGCTCGAATGGTGCACCTGCTCCAAGCCGAACATAACGATACACAATTCAAGCTGCTGCAGATGACGCGAAAGGCATATGCAGATGGCGGCGAGCGTATACGGACGACCACGCCGCCCCTGATCACAGCTTGTTTGAAGCTTGCGCGCAGGTTCAAGGCTAGAGAGGGACTGGACGACAACTGGGAAACACAGAGCAATGCGCTCTTCAAATTTATGCACTCTGCTCTTAGCACGCTATACACGCGAGTGAATGGCGCAGGGGCATCAGAAATTGCTCTGCGCTTGTTCTGTGCGTCAGGTCAAGCAGCTGACATGACGGGTTTCGAGGAGGCGGCGTACGAGTTTTATGCGCAGGCGTTTACTGTATACGAGGAGGCTGTATCAGATTCCAAAGCCCAGTTCCAGGCGGTGTGCGTTCTTGCCTCGTCATTACATCAGACGCGCAACTTTGGAAAGGAAAACTACGATACTCTGATTACGAAGTGCGCGCAGCACGGAAGCAAGCTGCTTCGCAAACCAGATCAATGCCGCGCTGTGTATCTTGCTAGCCATCTCTGGTGGGCCACCCCAATTGCGGCTAACAAGGAAACGGAAGAATCGGATGTAAGTATTCTCGTTTCTCTGGTCACTATTCCCGTTCAAGTCAATGCTAATTTAGAAACACCAGCTATACCGAGACGGAAAACGTGTTTTGGAATGCCTCCAACGGGCTCTGCGTGTGGCAGATTCTTGCATGGAGACGTCAACTTCGATTGAGCTGTTTGTAGAGATTTTGGACCGCTACGTGTACTACTTTGACCAACAAAACGAATCTGTGAGTAGATTAATAGGTTTGAAAACGTCAGGACCGGTTCGCTAATGAAGTTGCAGGTGACGACAAAGTACTTGAATGGCTTGATTGAGCTCATCCACTCGAATTTGGCGGGCAACCAACAAGAGTCGGCATCGATTGAAGCGAGCAAGAAGCACTTTCACCAGACACTGGAAAATATCCGAAGCAGGCAGTATGAGGGTGTTGTGCTTTACCCAAGTTGAGCTGAGAGTTTATCGGACGAGCGAGTATAAGACAAGGACAATGGTGGACATGGTGCAGGGGTATTTGAAGCTATCCAAGGCAGTTAAATGCATTGCAAAAGCGTAGAAAAGTATTGCTGTGCGATGGAAGGAGAGCAGATAGCCTATATCAATGTATTCTTTGTACTTTATGGATTGAAGTATTCCATTGTTCTTTGTATGGTGAGGTCGTGCCACTGCATTGTTATCATAATATTTCTGTACATAGTGTGCGCTGATGAGAAGATATGTAAGTCCGTACTTCCTCACATGTAGGCGGGCTGTGCAACTGAACAGACGCGGAAATGAGGGCCAACTCTTGGCAGTGGCGCCACAAGGTCCAAGTCTGTATTGGAAGCCTGCGTGCGCACTACTGAGTTTCTTCCAAGGGGGGTCTGAGACGAGTTACAAAGCAGACGAAAGGAGAGTCATTGAGGTGGTGATTGAATATTCTACTATTTTATATCTCTGAGGAGTCTGCAGTTACACAGACCGTGGAACTGAGGTAGGTAGCAACGTTTCCGGGCAAAGTAGTGTGAACAGCCTGGCGTGTCCCTCAGAAAAAGCTGCGTGGAGCTTCCTCAGGGGCTACGTCACCCACTAAGAATGCGCTAAATTACGGGGACAAGGGCACTGTGGCTCAGGCCGGAATGGGTCCCTCCCTACTTGCCCCTCCAGCAGGCTGACCCATGTACGAGGCAGGAATAGGTATAGGTAATCACTAGCCTGACGTGGCCAATCTGACAAGGAACGGACGGCCAGTTTAGGTGGCATTCGGGGCTAACCTTGGTGGTGAGGCCAGCGTTCAGATCGGCCCTGTAGTTAGTTCCCTTTTCATCGAATCCCTTTTGGCATCACCAGGCCGTGGCATCCTCGAGCAGGCGTACAGACAAAGGAAACGCTTTCTGTGACAAATGTCCCTTGTATATTCATTCTAATTTTACATTTCTTCTTTGTTTTCTTGCGTCGTTCTCTTTCTTTCTTTCCTTGCCTCATCATCTGCGCGCTTCTTTCTGTTTCGAGACGCTCTTTACGCCAACTCTCCTCCATCTACTACGTGTTTCACCAAGAGGGTATTTCCCACCATAGCATCTGCTCGTACTCTTCGCTCATCGATCCGTTATTGCCCCGAAGCAGAGTACAGGGTGGCGCGCCGGTACTGGCTTTGAACTTGTGCTGCGGTTTACGTTCTTCTTCGAGGAGTCGACATCTGTTTTTGACGCTACGAATGCGCAACGAGCGCTTATAACACCTTCATAATGCCTCCTCCGCCGGAGAAGGCGCCGTTTTACGACCCTATTCCTCCGACATATGATGAAGCCCTTGCCAGCGGCAGCCGCGGTTGGGCGCCACCTGCTAGAGATCCCGCGGACCAGCGCGGCGCTTCGGAGACAGAATCACAATCACTGCTAGGGCGGCCCGGCGATAGCACCGGCGCACCCGGATCATCGCGGCGACCACATGGCTATCACCAGTCGAACGAGGACAGCGATGATGAAGGGGACACTGACTGGGCTTCGGACAGCGACTCTAGCGAGGCCGACCAAGTCCGGAGGGAGCTGGAGGAGATGGACATTGAAGAGCCCGACCAGTCGTTGAGCTCTACGTGGCGCAAAAGGCTACGGCTTCCTCTGTCGTTGCCGTCATGGAAGTGGTCATGGCGACCGTCATTACCGCGATTCCGAATACAATTACCGTCTCGACCGACATCGACTAATGATGAGACGAACAACGAAACCGAAGAAAGCGCCGAGACGAACCAATCCGCCACGAGAATCCAGCTGCCCAAAATCAACGGCATGGTATTGGCCCTCCTTGTTGCCCGTATACTCGCACTGTTTATTATCCTGGGCTTCTTCTGGTTTCTGTTTACAAGTGGCCTATTTACTGGCCTGACGTCGCCTCTGACAAGCGGCATGCGGTTCAACGCCGAAGACGTGCGCAACTTTGTGCAGCAACGAATCGAGCCACTGCGGATGCGCGCCTCTGTTATGCACTATTCCAGCTATGCACACATGGCTGGCACTGAGGGAGACTACGCGACCGCAATGGACGTGCATTCCATGTTCAAGAAGGCTCACCTCGACGAGGTGGTGCTAGGCGAATATCAGGTCTACATCAACTATCCCCGCGAAGACGGCCGGACCGTTCAGATCTTAGATGGTAGCGGGGAAGGTGCTATATGGACTGCAAACTTGGAAGAAGATGAGCGCCATCAGGAGACGGCAGGACACCAGACGTTTGCGTTCCACGGCTACTCCAAATCTGGAGATGTAAAGGGGCCGCTGATTTATGTCAACTATGGCTCGCAAAAGGATTATCAATTACTGAAAGACAAGGGTATAGATACAAACGGCGCGATTGCTCTCGTTCGGTATTACGGCACTGAGCCAGATCCGGCTCTCAAGGTCAAGCTAGCTGAGAAGGCTGGATTTTTTGGTTGCCTCATATACAGCGACCCTACCGACGATGGGTTTGTCAACGGTCAAGTCGCTCCCGACGGGCGATATATGCCTAAAGATGGTGTTCAAAGGGCGTCTGTTGCCTTATCGAACTTTGTCATGGGTGATCCGCTTACCCCTGGCTGGGGAAGCATAGAGGACCAGCCGAGAATGAAGGTGGAGCAGGCGCCTGGCCTGCCCCAAATTCCCAGTCTCCCGCTTGCCTGGAGAGACGCGCAGGTCCTCCTTCAACATTTGAAGGGACACGGAGAGATGGTGGAGGAGAAGTGGCAGGGACAGGTTCCAGATGTGGGCGAGTGGTGGACAGGCAACCTATCTTCACCTGTTGTGCGACTGCAAAACGAGCAAGACGAGATTGACAAGCAAAAGATATGGAATGTTTATGGCCAGATTGAAGGCATGGAGCAGACCAAAAAGGCCATTATCCTCGGGAACCATCGCGACTCTTTGGCGTTTGGTGCCACCAACCCTCACACAGGAACTGCCATTATGATTGAGCTGGCCAGGATTTTTGGAGATTTGCTCGACCGTGGCTGGCGACCTCTGAGGACCATCCAATTCATGTCTTGGGACGCTGCAGAGTACAACATGGTTGGGTCTACCGAGTATGTCGAGAGCCACGTCGATGCACTGCGCCAGGATGCATTTGCATACATTGACCTGGGCGGTGCCATCACCGGCACTGACCTGACGGCTGGGGGCTCTCCGGTCTTCAAGCGAACTTTGCTGCACGCCATGGGTCGTGTTGTAGATCCTGTATCAAATGAGACGCTTCGGGCAATATGGGAGCGCGGTAACAAGTACATTCAGGATGTTGGCAGCGTTCCGGGCGACTATACTCCGTTTCTGGAGATTGCTGGCACGAGCTCCTTGCACCTCAGCTTCAACGGGGAGCGATATCCATATCACTCGAGCTACGACAACTTTGACCTGGTAGAAAATGTCATCGACCCCGACTTTGCGTACCACACGGCAATGGCGCAAGTAGTTGGTCTCATTATGCTTGATCTGGCCGATAGGGCTATTATGCCATTTGACATGACCGAGTATGGCGACAGGCTAGTCGAATGGACTAATGGTCTGGAATTATGGACCACTGCCATGGCCGGAGATGATGGTAATAAGCTGAACAAGTTAAAGTTGCCGTTCCAGGAGCTCAAGGATGCCGCAGCCCTCATCAAATCCAATGTGGAGGAATTTGCAAACTGGGAAATGACTTGGGAGCAAGCCGTCATGTCCAGTGGAAGCTGGGAGTCGAATGAATTTGGTGCCGCACGACTGGCATACAATGAAAAGATGGCCGCGTTTGAGACGACACTGCTTGATGTCGAGATCGGAGGTGGAGTAAGTTCTATTTTGTATTCCTTTTTTTGTTACTTCTTACCCAGCTGCCTGAGTACCCAAATATAGATGAGTAACTGCTGACGCCCTGGCTAGATTCCTGATCGAACGCAATTCAAACACGTTGTATTTGGACCACCGCTGTGGTCAAGTGACCGCGAAGTCCATTTCCCAGCTATCCGAGACTTCGTTGAAGGCAATGACTTTGACAACGCAAAGTTATATATAGAGAAGACAGCGGCGCTGCTGCGCAAGGCTGCGACAGTGTTGGAAATGCAGTAAAGCCTATGTACGATTTGTGAACGGTGAAGAAGGGATGGCCTCTGTTGAGGCGTGCACATTTTGATTGGGAATATATATACACATTTCATACGGACACAGTACCGGATACTCCAGCTGAGACAGCGCATAGTCTTTTGGTTTTTCTTTTTGTCTCGACATTCCAATGTTTCCACGTCGAAGTGCGCGGAAGGCGGTAGTGAATGTGGGTGTGGGTTTCCGTTTGCTCCCACGTGTGAGTGCATGCGTGCATTATCCTTCTGCACCGATAGAGAACTTGGCATTTGCATGGAGTTGGGTTTCTTTGGTTGGTTTTGTTGGCTTTGTTGCCTCGATAGTGGCTTTGGTAACAATGAATACATATTGTTGATCATGCTCTGAAAATATTTGTGCTTGCCATGTCCTGTTCATGGTCTCACTTCAAAGGCAAGAAAATATCTATATGTAATGCAAAGTCTAAAATTCTTGCTATTTTAGAACGCGGCTAGGTAAGAAGTAAACTATGAGCCAATTGCTCTTGACATCGCTTCGTTTCATCTCATGTAAACACTAACGCAAATAACAGAATCAAAGCCCCAACGCCAAAATTTGCATGCGAAAAGAAGAAGAAAAATATCTTCAAAGGTTTTTCAAAAGGATAGCTTGGCTCCTTTCATCCGGGCGAGCTGTGGCTGAAGCTCTTACCACTTAAGGACCTTTTGCGGGAAAAACTCGTCAATAAGTTCCATGTAGTACGGCCTCAATTTCTCGACGCTCGGCACATCATCACTCTTGCTGTACAAGTCATACGGGTTGAACGCCTGCACAGCCTTGAGCATGTCCCAGTCCTTGTCGCACATGAGCTCGCGGTACGCGCCCTCACGGTGCCACGGGTAGAAGGAGTGGTAGCGAATCATGGCCAGAGCCTCTTCCGGCAGGTTGGACTGATCACGCACAACGTGATAGAGATACTCATCGTGGCCCCAGCTGATCATGACGTTGTCGAGGCCGCAGTTTTCGGTGTAGATGCCCAGCTTGCTGCTGTAAATGGGGTCGCGGGAGTCTGGGTTGGCGGCAAAGGTCTCGGGGAGGATTATGCGCTCGTCAAAGGCACAGCCAACGGGGAACGTATCACCAACGACATCCCATTGGCCCTGTGTCTTGAGGTCGTCAAAGAAGATCATCAGTTTGCCTAGGTCGTGGATGAGGCCGGTGACTTGCATCCAGCGGGGTTTTCCATCACGACGGATAGCCTCGGCAGATTGCAGCAGGTGTTCGATTTGAGAGAGGGACGTGTCTGGATCAGATTCGTCAATGAGCGTGTTGAGCTTCTCCATTGCTTCCCAGATGGTGAGCTCTGGACGGATGCGGGTGGGCGAGTGGAAGCGGTTGCGGGCGGCAAGGTTGTAGGCGACGGTCTGCTTCTCGTGCTGCTCCATGTAGAAGTTTTTAACGCGGTCGCAAGCGGTTTCATACTGTCGGAAAGTACCCTTGTCTTTGGATGTGTCAAATTTCGAGCCGTCGTCGTACCTGATGCAGTTGACGTCGTCAATGGCGTCGGACATGTCTTCTAGGTCCTGGCCGACAGTGGCGGTGGTGACGTCGAGCTTCTTGCTCGGAACCGCCTCGGGAACGATTTCGCGGACGGCTGTGGGTGCCATTGCGACTGTGTTGATATGTGTATTCGGTAATTCTTATTGAAAGTTTTAACAAGATATGCTGGAACTTTGGTGTAGTATTGCAATTCGTTGAGAGGTTGCAACAGGACGCTGTGGTAGGTTTATATAGATATGCGAAGAGCACACTCAAAGAAAGCAAATGACAGCAGGAAGTTAATATGATTGCTATGGAGTAAGAAAGTAGATTGTCAAAGGCAAGATGGGAGGGCTCTTTAAGTAGATTAAGTAGCGAGCAAACGAAATAGAAGAGCATTCACTCGCTTTGTTACAGGATCCATAAGCAAGTCCCGGGGCCTCTGTTTGTTTGGCCATATTAGGCAAAAAGCGCCTCCCGAGAGCCTATTCTACGTCACAAGGTACAAACGCGCCAGGTCGAAACAGACCAGGCTTGACCTAATCGTGCATTTCAGCGGGAATGGGAGAAGGGAGGGAACGAAACAGAGTGTAAGACGTCGTGGCGTAGAGTGAAGAGCCTAAGTTGCAGGCTCCGGCGAGTGTTTCCTGAATAGGTAATTCCTTCATCGCGCTTACGGGAAACCCGGCGAACGACCAAAGTTTTCAGAGGGGCTGGGCTCCCAGAAAAGTAGGGTACTGGGCTCATTTGGATACACTCCCGGCGCCCATTTCCTAGTTTGTGCAATGCTCTACGAGTAGCCGGCCTGAAAGTCGACTCTACATTGCGTTCTTGGCGTAGATGGCTTTTAGGATTGTATACACGCTGGGTGATCTTTACGATGGTTCCTGCGAGCCAACCTCTCGTGTCACATGGCCGAATTATCGTGTTTTACGGGCGGCTTGTCGCTCCAAAGTCTGCCCTTGGCGCAGTTATTTCCCGCTGTCTGCCAATGTGAATCTGGAGAATCGCTCGATGTAGGACAGCCCATCGCGCGACGTTGATAAGCGACCCGCGAGGCGGATAGTCTCTCCCACATTCCGAACAGACCCCGGGGCCGGAGGGGAAAATTGCCTGTTTTGTCGAACTTGGCATATCGCGGAGAATGTCTTTCTTTTACATCATAAGACGTTTCCCCCCCGATCTTGCAAGTTCTTATTCGCAAGGGGGAAGTGACTACGTAGTTGCCTGCGAGAAGGTCTTGCAGAATTGCCTGATGCTTGTTAGGTACCAACTGCCGATATGCCGGGAAAGCTCGCCGTTTGTTTCTGTTTTCCGAATCCCCTACTCCTCATGTGTATGGCGATAATTTTGCTATCGGGGTCTGTGTTCCGAGCCCTCTTTCTGAAATGGGTTTGCGGGAGATAACGTCGTCAATGATCAGCTGGCGTCGTCATTCCGAGTTTACGCCGTCCAAGTTCCAGTTGTGAAGAGGACTGATGATCATACGGAGGAGAAGTTTCCTGCTTGTTTCGTTGCGTAACAGCTGAAATTGGTCAGTCATCAGTCATGTTTGCTAAGCATGACATTGTGAACCTCACGCCATTTCAGGCTGTGCGCCATAGACGTTTCTGCATTAACTGAGGCTAGCATGCCGTTAACTATTTCGTATATCCAAATTTCTTCATTTTCATTGTATTTGCATTCTTTTTAAGACAGGGCATTGCCGCCTGTTCGACTGAGATGACTCTGGCGTGCCAGAAGAACTTGCTCGCTCTTCACGTACCTTTGTCAAGCGAAGCAGAAAAAACTATCTCCGTGATTGGCTACTGCAAATGTTCGACTTGTCAAAGACAAATCATGTCTTGTCATCAGGTAGTTATAATACATGCTTTGTCGGGGTAGCGCAACACTAAATTTACACCTTTGGTGATGGCAGAGGGCAGTCACCAGCGTTAAAATGGCCACCATGACCGTACAAACCGGCCAAGCAAACACCAGGAAAACTGGCCTGTTCGGCGTGAAACTCAATTTCCCAGGCCAAAAACTAGAAATATTATCATCTAGTTTATTTTTATTGAAGAACTCATCTTCTGCCGCTGTTCGCAACTCATTTAAAGGCAGACGCTCGAGTGAGACTCGCAGTATGAATCATTCAGGCTTACACACCAGGTTAACAGCACACAGCCCCAAGCTAACAGCACCAGCAACCGTTAGCACCTTCGCCAGCAACTCCCATAAAACAAGTTTTATAATCCATCACGATTACACGTAACAAAACGAATTCGCAGATCCAGCCTGTCAACCAGACAATCTTCGAAATTCATCTTACACCTGGTAAAAGCAAAATGTATAGCACAGAAGATCTCCAAAACGCCGTGTACTTTTTGGCAAGAAGCCGACAAAGAGTTTGGTTTTCTTTCGCAGTGGTACTACTGTCCTTTCAAAGATGATGTCGATGAGACGATAATCTACAAAACAGCCGAACAGTCAGTCACCCGCCCCTTTGTCAACACTGATATACGGCCCCTAAACCAAGCTTGAGCTAAAACCGGTAACAGCTACATGATGTACCACAAAGCGCTCCTCTCTAACGACCCTGAAACAGCCTCGCAGATTCTACAAGCAGGACACCCTCAGCAAGTGAAAGAGCTTGGTAGGCGAGTGCGCAACTTTGAAGAGGAGAAATGGACTGCGCAGCGGGAGGTGATTGTTCGCAACGGAACGATGCTCAAGTTTACAAACGCCGTCACAGAAGAGGGGTTTCGCAAGGCGACAAGGGCAAAGAATGATACGCCCCTCATTGAGGACTCGCTGAAGGAAATGTTGCTTGCAACTGGAGACAGGCTAATTGTGGAGGCTAGTCCGTATGATAGGATTTGGGGTGTTGGCTTTGGACCAGAAAATGCAAAAGAAATTATCGTCATGGGGGATGAACTTGCTTGGCAAGGCGTTGAAGGGGGTAAGGAATGCTTTGAGAAAATGAGACGAACGGAAAATACTCCAGAAGAGTCAAACATCAGCAAACAGGTACAGCACTGTTTTCCGGTTTGTGAGCTCCGAGTGATCAAAAAAAAATATAGTTTTTCGCCACATGACTAGGCCCTCCGTCTATATCTATCCCAAAATATTCTCCCATCATAAATACAGTGGCCTCCTCTCGAGGCAAGTAGAGCGGCGTTTTCCTCTTCCTTTGAATGCTGTCCATCACACATGCCGTTCAAATTTCCTAATGCAGCGGGCTGACTGGGTCTCATCGCTTCTTTCGCACAAGATTTTTCGATATATTGTACAGATTAATATAACATAGGGATTTCAAAAGAACAAATAACTCCCTTTTTGCCCTTTGGTTTCCGTGTAGCTGATGCTTTTTTGGGTGAATGGTTTGTTTGGACATGTCAAACTTAATACCAGTCTCGTCCGCTCTTCTGCATCTCAATCAGACGCCACCCTCTCGTCTCAGGGTTGTTCACATCTTCAGGAACCCTGGTGATACCAATGGCATATGTAACAAGTTGTACCTTGTCCTCCATACCCGCGGCAAGTTCGTTGGTCTTGGCCTTGCGGTAAACGTGGACTTCTTGTGTTCGGCAGGTGATGATAAAGACAGGAACCTCGCCGGGGTCGAGCATGCGAGCTCGCAGAATATCGACGTTGCGGATATCCAGGATACGACCGTCAGACTTCATGCCGGCCTGGAGATACTGTTTCGTGAGAGCCTCGTAGACCGAGAACTGAGCCGCCGACAACCAAAGCTTCAACGTCGCTGTATCGCCCTTGACGTAGGCATCAAGAACTTCGGGCAGAATGTATTCACGCAACTCTTGAAGGAACGTCTCGTTCTGGAAACTAGGGTCCATCTCACGGAACTTCTTGATAACCATGGCAGTCTCATTCTCGGCAAAGAATCCACCAATTCGGTCGGTGATGCTTCGTGCTGTTGAGATGAGCGGGTTCTCAGACTCTTCGTATTTGCCCTTCATGCTAAAGATGCCCTGCACAAACTTGTTGGTGTCACGGAAGTCTCTCCAGGCTTCCCTCCAGGCGGCATCCTTGTGGAGCGTAACGTTGGTGCCGGCCCTAAATAAGGTGTTAGCGTTTTGAGGCTTCTATGGCGAAAATCCGATCCGCGGGAGTTACTTACTCAGTGTCCTCTTGAAAGACTTGAGCTTTTCCGTGCTGCTTCTCGAACTGCTCACGTCGGCGCTTGCGCTCTTCCTTCTCTACCCAACCGCCATATCGCGATGAACTGCCATCATCAATGACGTTCTTGACATTCCTGTATGCTTCAGTGTCACGGATAGGCTTGGTAGCCTTGTCCATGGCTTCCCCTGTGACATTAGCCGCCTTGCGAACACCCTTCATGACTGAGGTATCCCAAGTCCAGGCGGCACCTTTGCCGATAGCGCCAGCAGTGGTCTTGACGGCGGCGCCGGCAGCAGAGGACATGGCACCGGTCGACTTCTCGTACGCCTCTCTGGCGCGGCGGACAGATTCACTCTCGCTAAACTGGTGAGCGGCAGCACCGATCTGTTTGGTCGACTCGTTCCATTCCTTGGACGCCTGAAATTCAGTGTTCATGGTCTCCATGAATACCTGCCAAGGGGTTTTATCGCCATGGGGAGGAGGGGGAGGAGCATCCTCCTTTTTCTCCTTACCCTCAGACTTTTCGCCATCTTCTCCTTTGTCGCCTTCATTTCTTTCGCCTTCGGTCTTTTCGCCATCCTCAGCCTTCTTGCCTTGCTCCTCTTCGGGCTTTGCCTGATTCTCTGCGGCGCCCCCGGATGCAGCACTGCCAGACTCCTCCTTTGGCTTTTGCTCTTGTTGTTTTCGGCCGGTTATGTGCATGAATCTGGCTTGTTGGCCAATAGCGCTTGCGAGTCGCAGTTCGCTGGGAAGAAAAGGGGATCGGAGAGGTGACAGAATAGTCACAGGGGAACTTGTTGAAGACAAGGTCGTCGACGCATTGCGAGTGTTACTCTGAGAAAGCTGCGACGCCAGTCTCCTGTATGCTGGAGATCTGCTGGCGGACTGGCCCAGCTGGGCTGTCGCCTTGGGCAGGGCCATCTCTGCCAGCCCGGCGCTTCGGACGAGGGCGTTCATTCTGTAATGAGAAAAACAAAGGCCCACGCCAAATAACTCCTGCTCGTGGACAAGAAGCGAGGGTGAGTGTTGAACGGAGTCGGCTCGAGCTGGAGGTGAACGAAATTTCGGGCAGCCAAGCCAAAGCCACTGTGGCGTTGGTCTAATTGGGTTAAGCGCCCCTGTCGCCGTCCGGCTCAGTCCGGATTCAGCGCTGGGAAGGTACCTTTAGCAGGTAGACGGCAAAACCACGGCAGAGCAGGCACGCTTCCCGGGCCCCTACAACTCTCGAAAAAATATGGGCGGACGGCTCTCTCCGTTGACCACGAATCTCTGAGCGTTTCCAATCCGCAATCTCATAATGAGCAGACTATTGACGACTCGCCTCGCGGCGCAGTCACTTTTCCGACAGTCACAGGTCATTGCGCCTTCGTGTACGGTCAATAGCGGTCGCTGGCTGTCACAAACGAGCGCCCGCAGCGCGGAGGAGAATTCGACGACGCCGAACGCAGAACCATCAAAGAAGATCAACGCCAGACCTAGGTCTGAAGGCCTGCTCCAAAGCATCTACGGCCCGTCACAAGCGGCCGAATCCGGCTCATCGGGTGGTCCCAGCACGGATCTGTCACAACGCCTGGTTTTTCAAGCACTGAACAAGACGAACATCGACACCAGTGCGCTCTCCGGTGGACAGCAGACGAAAGCTCCCGCGAAGAGGGATGAGGAGCCATATCATCTGCACGTTTACTCGCATAAACACAATACCCATGTTACCTGCACGAAACCGAACCGCGAGCCGATTATCTCCATGTCTAGTGGGAACCTGGGCTTCCGCAAGTCACGACGAAGCACTTTTGACTCTGGCTACTCAGTCGCCAAGTATGTTTTGGAGCGATTGGTACACACTGGCTGGCCGCCAAAAATGCACAAACTGGAAGTGGTATTCCGAGGATTCGGCCAAGGCCGTGAAGCGGCAATGAAGGTGTTGCTGAGCCCCGAAGGAAAGATACTGAGAGATAAGATTGTACGGATTGCCGACTCGACCCGTGTGAAGTTTGGCGGTACGAGGAGCCAGAGGAAGAGGCGACTCTAAAGCGGAACGGCAGCATCATCCAGAAGTTTGCGACTTTGTACTATAATCTTGTATGGGCTAAATTATAAACTATAGCATGAACAATAAAACCAACCACAACTAGGGCATTGTCGTGATCGGCTCAGCCGATGATTATCGTACATGTGAAACTTGGACGGAATGTATACAGATACGCCAACACAACGCCTTGCTTAAGACAAGTACGGGAGATGGTCTCAGAATCGCCTAATGTGAGACCGTGGACTCTATTCACAAAGATCTGGCGGACGAAGGTGCACCATTCTCTCTTAGGACCTTTTTGCCTTTGCCGCTGCCGCCTTTGCGCCTCTCTTCTTCGCTGTCCCACCCGTCTTCGTCGGTCGACTCGGATAGTAAATGGGGCCGGCTCTGCTTCAGCATCCGCGAGCTCTCGTCCGCTTCATTGTCGTCGAGAGGCTCACCGTCGACAGTATCGTAATCAGGCGCCTCTACCCATTCTCTGGGGACGACGCAGGGAAATGCCGTACCGATACTTGCGGCTCGGTTCAGCCATCCTGGTCCAGGGTTCCCGGTGAGCTTCTTGCAGAGATATGACGTAAAGTGGTTGCAGTTCTTGGATAGGAGGTTGTGCGACGTGCCGAGGAATTCGTCGGAGGCTGTTCGAATTGTTGCGTCGATTTCCTCTTGGGTGGCCAGCGTGAAACCGTGCAGGATTTCGCATCTGAAAGTGCCGCCGGGCGGCTCGGTTCTTGGCTTCGTCCAGTATACGCCCGTTAGGCCTCGCTTGTCGTGTCCGCCGTATGCATATTCTCGACCATTTATAACAACTCCTGAGTGTAGTACGGATGTACCGAAGGCCCATAATATAGATGACATTCGTCCGGGCTGCGAGATGTATAGTTAGCCGTGTTGATTTCTGGCGAGTCGTCACGACGCGTTATGAATCACGTACGGGTAGCAGGTCGTATACGTTTATGATTATCTCAGTCTTTTGCAGGGACAGTGTCGATCTGTGCCTGCCGCTCGATCGTCTCTGTTGCTCTGATGACGGCATCTTCGTCCCCGGGGGTTGTGGTATTCCGAGACTGGAGAGTCTGTCTCAGTTCGGCAGTCGCCGGATTCGGCCGTTGAGAAGCCGCAGCTGGTTGAGCCAGGCGCGCGAGATAGGTAAAACTGCAGGGTTGCGAAATGATGCGTAGTGGTTTAATAGCGATGATAGATGATTTTTCTGGTGCTGGGATCGTTCGGTGTAGTTGCATTGAGTAATGGCGTGCATAGGATGACGAGTTGGCTCGTGGGGTTGGGCTGGTTTCTGAGCGGCTGTGGCGTTGGACCTCTTGGTCTTGGTACGTGAAAGGCGGAGGGCCGGCTAAGCCGGGATATCAACCCCTACTATTGCTTGCTTAGATACGCGCCGATGACCGCTTGTCCGTCTTGGTGGACACCGAAGTGTTTATTACTGCCTGGTGTTGATTCCCCTTTGGTGTCTGTTCTACACGGCGACGCCCAGCAGCTAAATATTACGGGGGTGCTGAAGGATGGGTTCACCAAGCACCACCCGTGCGGGTTACAGATAGAAGCTATGAAGCAGATAAAATGCTGCCAGTTGGAGGAACCCAATGCACTGAAGCAGCATGGTCAATCAACAACACAGTAGAGCAACAACGCAGTAGAGCAACGAAATCATATGCAACTATCACTCTTCCCGCAGCTAACTATAATACAGGGTAACATGGCTGACAAGGGTAGCTACAGAATGACGCACTTTGTGGAACGGCACAGGTCGTCTGCCAAATATCGGGTAAATTATGGTTCCGCTCCGGCAAATTTAAGCACAGCTCACCTTTTGTGCGCAAAGGCCCAGCGTAGAGTGGGGAGCATCAAAAATTCGTCGCACCGCCCACCTTACTGGCCACTTGCACATAATATCCTCAACCGCTTCTCCCACCCTCTGGATAGACGCATTGCCCGCCGTCTATTGCACCAGCAGGCGCCACTAGTCTTTCCTCATTTAATATATCGACTGTAGACGCCATCGGACGATATTTGGCAGTGTGCCAAATACCATCAGCCAAGACGTCTCGCCCTACGGCCCGGACCCTCCTCACCTTCGCTTCTTGCATCCCCACGTTTCTCCCCAGCGCAGCTCGGCCTGCAGCTTTTGGACATTGTCCGACCAGCCATCGCATAGCCGTCTACGTCTCCGTCCGCAGCTACGCAAAGTCTAGAAGCAAGATGCCCCCCAAGAAGGCAGTTCAGGAGGAGAAGATCCCGTTGGGCAGACCCGGCAACAACCTGAAATCTGGTATTGTAAGTTGTGTTGTATTACAGTCGACGAACCATGCGAATTGGCGTGGGTCGGCCTCTACATTTTTCTTTACATTTTTTCCCGGTTGCTAATTGCCCTGGCCCCCCTGCTAGGTCGGTCTCGCCAACGTCGGAAAATCCACTCTGTTCCAGGCCATTACCAAGTGTGACCTCGGAAACCCTGCAGTATGTCCTGACCCGCCCCGATGAAAAAAAAAGTTATAAAGACGAAGGACCCCCCAAATCGCTGACACCCGATCAGAACTTCCCATATGCTACTATTGAGCCCGAAGAAGCTCGTGTCATTGTCCCGGACGAGCGATATGACTGGCTCTGCGAGAAATACAAGCCTAAATCTCGTGTCCCTGCCAATCTGACAGTCTACGACATTGCCGGTCTGACTCGTGGCTCTTCCACCGGTGCCGGTCTCGGCAACTCTTTCCTGTCCCACATTCGTGCCGTTGATGCCATCTTTCAGGTTGTACGATGCTTTGATGATGCTGAGATTATCCACATCGAGGGTGATGTCAACCCAACAAGAGATTTGGACATCATCAGTGAAGAGCTCCGCTTGAAGGACATTGAGTTTGTCGAGAAGGCTCTTGAGAACCAGAAGAAGAAGACACGCATGGGTGGTCAGAGTCTGGAGCAGAAGAAGGCCAGACAAGAGCAGGATGTGATTGAGAAGGTTCTTGAGCACCTGCAAGCCGGCAAGGAAATTCGCAAGGGAAACTGGGGTCCTAAAGAGGTAAGCTTTTCATACATTTTTTTCATATCTGTTTTCCTTGCAACCCATCGCTACAGCGCATGCTTTTATGATGACAAAAGGCCTATGGCCTGACAACTTAACCCAGCTCGTCGAATGCCTCACCTAAACAACGCAGAGGGATACTGAGATAAAATTTGTTCTGACACAAGCATATGCTGCCCTATTTTAAACACAATCTGCATTAAGCCAAATCATAAGCACAAAGGCTAACAGCAGTAAAAACAGATCGAGGTCATCAACCCTCTCTTCCTCCTGACAGCCAAGCCGGTCGTTTACCTGGTCAACCTGTCAGAAAAGGACTATGTCCGCAAGAAGAACAAGCATTTGCCGAAGGTCGCCGAGTGGATCAAGGAGCATGCCGAGGGTGACCCCATCATTCCCATCTCTGTCTCATACGAGGAGCGCCTCACTCGCTACGAGACCGAGGCCGAGTCGCTCGAGGAGCAGAAGAACGTCGGTGCCCCCTCTGTACTGCCCAAGCTGGTTACCCAGATGCGGAAGTCTCTCCAGCTTGGCAGTTTCTTCACCTCTGGTGCCGACGAGGTACGCCAATGGACCATCCGTGTGCCCGGCACCAAGGCTCCTCAGGCTGCTGGTGTTATCCACACGGATTTTGAGAAGACGTTTATCCAGGCTATTGTGTATAACTTTGATGCCCTCAAGGAGCTTGGTGATGAGTCTGAAGTCAAGGCCAAGGGTAAGATGATGACCAAGGGCAAGGATTATATGGTTGAGGATGGAGACATCCTGCTCATCAAGGCTGGTGCTGCCAAGGGTTAAAGGGTTAAATGTACTCCTCGAATTACCCGAACACTTGAAAGACCAAAAAGTGAAATGAGATACGTTCAGCAGACATGAAGAGGACCAATCTTCTTTCCAAAAAAAAATTTGGACTTGAAACATGAAAAAATGAATGGCTATATACTATAGATATAGATAGCCTTAAATGACGATGATGCACGAAGGAAGTCTATGGCAGACTTGAACTTATTTACGCGAATGTTCACTTCTCTCCTCAGACATACTTGATGTGAAGAAAGCTAATCAATTATTATTCAACAGGAGAACTGATAATAAGTCAACGACTCCAGATGTCTATGTGCAAGTCCTCATAACTCGTCACATCATATCGTCTACCCAGTGTGTCCCGCACACTACGTCCTAGCATATTTGACTCCCCTCTTACCCATCTCCTTCTTACCAATCGCATCCTCGGGCCAAACCCATCCACGACTCCTTTTTGCCTCTCTCTTCTCCGCAAGCTGCGGCATCGGAATCCACGAATCCCTCGGCCTAGTCTTGCGTCGCGTTCCCTCTGCCGGCGCGCCAATGTCGGCCTTGTAACATGCCTGCCTCGTCACTCCCGCATCATCACCTGCAATCTGACACAACCCCCAAAGCGCAAGACACGCTGTCAGCGGGACGGATTCCGCTTGTAAATGAGCCAGCTCGCTTTCCGGCGCGGCGACGTTCAGCTGCACCGGGGTAATATCTAAATCGCCAAAAAAGGGCGTAGCCTCAACGCCGTTGCGAACAATCACGAGTTCGATTTCGGTCAGGATGAAGCCGTAGCGGCAGTTGTGCTCGCGCATTGCGTGGTGGATCGCAGACAGGCCACGGAGGTACTCGACACGCTTGATGTTGCCGTCTAGCCGCATAGTCGTGTTGAAGCGATCAAAGGTGCGGACGAGGCCGACGACGCGGGCGGAAGGTTTGCCGCCGAATATGGCGGCTGCAATTGCGGAGTCGCCGGGACCGTTGGCGACGAAGAGGAGGTCGTTCATGTTGGCGGGCATTTTAGAGGGGACAGAGAGTTGTAGCGGGCGGTTGGAAGAAATGGCGAGCGCCGAGTTGAGCTTGGGGAGGTAGTAGGAGGCGTAGATGCTGTGGAGGGAGGCCTCGGTCTCGGGATGGTGTGCTGATAGGGTTGGTTCCGGGAGGAGAGGTGCGGGAATCGGTGTGTTGAGGAGATCGGTTGCGCCAGGGAGGTTGAGGATGGTGGTGAGGTTGAAGCTTGCCCAGGGGCGGATGTTGCGTATGTCCCACCAGTAGTGCTTGATGTTGGGGCCGCGGAGAGGCATGGCGATTGTGCGGACGAGGGAGGCCGCTGGGCTGGGGGAAGTAAGGTAGGCCATGAGAGTTGTTGACGGGGTCGGGTCTGGGGTGGATGCCATGCTGAGTGGCGATGTTTCACGGGGTGCATAGGATTGGTACATGGGCTCACTCTGGGAGAGGGAGCTGCAGTCCGAGCCGCCAGTAACGAAAGACATTGGCCGGAATGAAGGTGGGAAACCAAAGTTGTCGGTTGCTGTGTCTACGGCGGAGCAAGTTGAGGCTCGACGCGGAGCGGGCATATCCTTGGTGAGACCCATTGGGGAGCAGAGAAGGGAAGAAGTTGGGGCAGCAGTGTAAGAGATGGGCTGCTCTGGAGAAGTTGCCGGAATGTAAGAAGACATGTGTGCCAAGGCCATGTTGGATGCGTGGGATACGCTGGACATGTCGGCCATGTTGGAGAGAGTCTCTGGGTTGGTGAAGCTGCGAACATGACTAGAGCGCTGCTTACTCTTGCGTGGAATAGTGGCGGGAGGTGTCATCCGCTGCGATTGAGCCGGTGTGAACGGTGCACCAGCAAGCTCCTGATCTTGGGACCGGATTTTAGGGAGAAGACGAGGGCCATGTTGATGTATAACAGGCGGACTGGCGCGAGGGGGCGTCGCGAGGCCTGTGTAAGTTGACTCGGCGGTAGAGTCTAGCCCTGAAACGGCAGAGTAGACAGACGAGGCCTTGGATGAAGAGCGTGCATGGCGAGGGTGGGGAGCGTTATAGTTGATGTCCAGGAACGCTGGGTCAAAATTGTAGTAGACGGCTTCCATGGGATAGACGTGGTGAGAGTGAGTAGCAGATGAATCCAACGAAGGGGGAGAGCCGGCAAAAGAAAAGTCAAAGTCGACGTCGGCTACCAGACTGGATATGAGTTAGTTTAGATGTGTCACTTTGGAGCTGTAGAGGGGAAAACGTACGCAGACATTGTCGAGAAATGTGGAAGTGATTAAGGGTAAGTGTATGCTGTGTATATGCAGACGGAGACCGGCTCCTGTTGTTTGTAAAGTGGCGATGTAGTGTTGTAAGTTTGTATCAGAAACGGTCGCCCGGAAATGCGGCCAGCGCCAGGATGTATAGTTTTGAAAAGGGAATGAAACCAGTGATCGTTGACTGTGATTAGACAATAAAGCGAGAAAGATTTTGGTAAAGGAAGACCCAGTAGTGTAAGATGAGACGCGATAGGATTAAATCCACCAGCTACCAAGCGGCCAAGGAGGGGAGAAGCACAAAACAATCAACCTTGCAGCAAGGTTTAGGCAAAACGAAAGAAGATACAAACTGGTTGGGAATTAAGACACGAGAGGGGGGATGAAGCCGTCTACTTATCCTCGGCAGCGGGCCCTTGACTGGTTGTCGGCCATCGGCCAAGAAGAGTGCAGCAGTTCCTCCATCGGACCAGGGAGAAAATGCAGACAAGCGTCCCGCCAGCTAGACACCAAACCTGAAACGCGACAAGCCACGAAGGAACACATCCAGGAAACGCGGGCATCGGGCTCGTTGCAAGATGCGTGGACGGTGGGCGTGTAAGTCGTGCCGTGCAGACCGCATCGTGAGTGAGTGGGCGGTACCTGTTGCAAGACGGCAAGTAAAGTACCGTTGCTACTAGTTACGTAGACAGAGGGACATGGGCGGAAAAGTAGACACGCGCGTAACCATGGCGTGTCTGCTCTTGCGTCGGCATTTCAATCCTGCAGACGTGAGATGGAGTGGTAATACAATCGGTGTGCATAAGCGTGATTCGTCCAGGCGGACGGGGCTGGGAAGCGAGTGGTCCGGCGGCAACGATGAGTCAAAATAGGACGAACAGGGGTGGTGACGTGCAGCCAGTCAGCGCCCAGTAGGCGGTTGCCTGATTGGGACTGCGCGGATGGGCGCGATGGAAAACGCCAGACCCTCACGCGGTGGACGGGTCAAGTGCGCGCAGCATATAAGGACACGCATCATTTATCGCGATGCGTCGTTTCTTGCAGAAGCGTGTTGTTATTTTTCAATATGTATAAGTTTTGTCACTAACATGTCTCCCTCCTGTTGCCCGGTAAATGCCCGACTCTAACCGCCCAACTCCCCCCGTCTTAATATACAGGACTTTCACCATTGTGCTATCCTAAGCCGCAACACACCCGAAGCGACCTAGAATGCATGCTCAGCTCTCGTATAATGCTACAAAGAGCTTCTATTCTGGTAGCGCAGCTATTTCTAAGCTGTGATTGGCCAATGCAAAGGTAAGGCCGCGCAGAGCCTCAATATTTGTGTCCAGTGACCTCGGCGCTTCGCCCCGGAAATTAGACGTAACCAGATTCTTTCTATTTTCGTTCCTGAAGGCTAAGCGCCCGCGTAGATTTGTATGACCAGCGAACAAACTATCTAATGTCGTATGCCGTTAAATGAAAGGGGTTGCACAGCCGTTGCAGTACAGAGCCACCCGACTGCCAGGCGCTTAAATTCCCCAACCGGCTGCCCCCGTACGATCCTATCGCTCGATTTGGCTAGCTAGACTACTATAATATTCAGGAACCGCAGCAGGACTATGCTCCCCTCTCTTCTCATATATGCGCAATTCCCCGTTTTCAGTTCAACTTGTCATTTCACGTTAGTTTTTTTCTGTCGTGATTCCTCTATTGGGCACTCTTGCACAGCCTCAGCACCTATGTACCCGCGTCAGCATCCGCCCACGCGGGCGCGTAGCGCTTCAACGCAGTTGATTGGCTCGCCATAACGCGCCCACGAAGTCGCGTGTCGCTGCTTTCTTGAATCGTGTGTCTTTCGTGTCCCGACTATTGCGTTCGCGACTCTCGTACCTTTCTCGCGATTTTGTACAAATGGTACAGTCATACGTGGAAAAACGGATTAGCCTTGCGGTCTCGACAAAGAATTACGACTTTAGACAGTGTTTCGTCAACCGCCTGTGGAGGGCCACCCATAGGGCCCCGTCACCTTACACGACCCGGAATCGAAGTTCTAGGCTTGTGTTTCACACGTCTCCACGCGGCCACAAGGCAGGCCGGTAGCCATACAGTCGTCTGACCTTGCAGATGTTTCGAAACGTTTATGGGTCGACTCGGCTGACGGAAGCATGGACTGCTGCATCTTCTTTGCCGAATTCGACAGAAGCATACATCCTCGTTGTAATTACTATCTAGTACTGTGCCGTGGCGGGCTAAACAATGTTTGAACACATTTACCATGTAAATCCAACGGGTGTTTCCCATGCCCTTGATACCAACGCCAAATATGCCATCGCTACCTTAGAACACCAAATATAAAAACGCTTCAAAAAAGTAGAACACCGTGTCCACTAGGACTCAAAGCCGTGTCCATTCATCGTCGGCCGTGGTGACATTCCTAGCCGCCCTTCTTCTTCCGCAACTCCCGTTCTAAGCACCCTTAGAGCCCGTGTCATTCCCTCAAGGCGCATCCTCTCTTGCAGGACCATGCCCCTGGCATAGTCACGGATCGCCCTCTTGGTCATCTTGTCATGCATGCTCTGCCAGCCTGCAAGCTCCGCCGCAACCGTTTGCTGCGTGTAGCGAAGCTCGCGTGACAAGTACGACGCCTCCTCCCTCCACTTTTGCACCTTCTTCTCCTTTCCGTCCTGTAGACGCTGCCGGGTGTCATCTAGCAGTCCGAGCGGCCACCGTGATGACCGGCCAATGGAGCCCTCATTTCTGTCTGCCTCCCGCTTCGCCGCCATCATCTGCCCAATTATCGATGTGGGCCGTCCGAGAGCAGACAGAAGTGCTTGAACACTAGATTGCACCGCCATCAATGTCGTGTGCAGCACAATGTTGGGATTTGACTGTGTAGGCGAGACTGCTTTCACGTATGCCTGCAGTGCTGACTTGTGAGATTCGGGCAAGAACGCCAGCGTCGAGGTAGCACGGTGCAACAACGAGAGAGAGTCGTACATATCTGGGTTGGACTTTGTTAGCAACTGTATATTCGCCGAGAAGGGCAATGACATACCAGAGACAGCCATTCCCACACAGTTAGTTCGTCTTGTGACACTTTTCGTCGCATAGTTTACACTTCGAACGGTCTCACGCGCGTGGTTCACAAACTGCTCAACATCGCGAACATCCTCTACGGGTTCGTATTCCTCCTTGATCCTCTCCAACCTTGCCTCAATTGTCAGCTTCGTTCGTTGCTCCATCGTACCAAGCTGCAGCTCGGGTACTAGGAAAAACTCCCACAGCATCTCATGGGTAGCAAATGATGGGTGATTTAGCATCGTCCGCAAAAACCAATCTGTTTTACCCTGGATATCTCGCAGCACAGCACGCGACGGCTTCGAAGGTAGTTGGAATGGCGTCCTAGTGTCGTTCATCGATGGCACCCAAGAAGCTGGGTTCTCCTCTGCCAACAGCCGAGCGAGCTGCTCAAAGTCCGACAGTGACCGCCGACTAGTCGTTACAGTATAGCTGTCGTGGTCAGTTGGCGCAGCCGACTTCAACACAAGCCGCACACTGCCATCTTCCACGAAGAATGCCCGGACCACGCCAGTTATGCGGCCGTCCTGACTGGGAGGCATGCTGAACAGGCCGAGGTCGTCAATCTTGTTCCGCACGTCCTCATCCTTGGCAAGCTCAACAGCCGTAAGACCTCTAGCCTCCCTTGCACCCAGATCTACTCGAGGGTCGGCAAAAAGAGATCTCACCATGTCGTATCTGCCATACTTGCTTGCCACCATTAAAGGCGTGAAGCGTTTCTCGTTGGTTGCATTGACATCTACATCGCAGTAATGTAATACCCTTAAAGCAAGTCGGGGTTCATTGATGATATGAAGGAGTGTGTTGCCCTTTCCATCTACATGCTGGTCGACATGTAGAGGCTCGCCATCGCCTTGGCCGATTCTAGCGGCCTTGAGCCCAGCCTCAACCATATTGTAGTAGTCTGCATGGTCGTAAGATCTACACAGGGCGAAAAGAGGCGTCTGTCCGTTTTTATCGTGCTGTTGCCAGGGAATCAATGAACCAATGCGTGTTATCAATGAAGGAGAGTTGAACATATAGTGCCCTATACTTCGGCCCCAGATGTCTTGCTCTCGTACGTATTGGAGAAGCTGATCGTGCGTCGCCATCGAGCTGATATAATCAAGAAGGGTATCAATAACCTCCATATTGCCTAGCTGCACCGCCGCACTGAGCAATGTAGTGTCTTCATTGTTCATATCTCCAAGCACAGATTCCAGCGGATAGTAGCCCCCAAGCGACAATAAATACTTTAGGACTTCCAACTGAGAATTCTGTGCAGCCATCATGAGAACTGACTCCCCGAATGCGTCTCCAGTCTGCGCGAGTCGCTCAACAGAAATGTCGCCTTCGAGGGCACTACCTATCGTACCGACACTCGTTGATCGCGAATGAAAGGAAATTTCAGAACTGCTTGACATGCTTCGTGTGTCCATGGACACCTTCTTGATTCGCGGCATCTGCAACGGATGTCCTTTATCAGACTCTTCATTGGCTTGAAAAGGGAACACATGGCTCAGGTCAGACCCCAACGAGAAGCGATCTGACGACGTGAGCCCAAACGATGACCTCCTTGACGAACCATTAGTAAAGCTCCACGTAAACGAAGGGCGCCTGCTGGGCTTTTGGGACTCGTAAGGCTCGTCGTCGCTTTCGATTGCAGATGTATTAGGTTCCATTATCTTCTTTAATTCAGCCATATTACCCTTCTTCGTAGCTTCCCAAAGAGCTCTATTCTTTCTACTGGCACGCCGTAGGCCAGCAGAGTCCATATTCAGATACGCAAGTACAGCTTCGAATGTACTAAGGGCATATCCCAGTTCTCCACTGTCGACATCGTCCACGAAAATAAAGTTGCGGATATACCCAAGACGGGCCTGGAGATTGCGCACTTGTGATCGAATCACAACATAGAGTAGCATCGAGACGAGAGTGTCGGCGTTGACAGTCATGATTGCCTTTTCAGCTGATTGTTCCTCCGATCCCTCTGGGCCTTGCGGCATCCCCGTCAGCTCAGATACCGTCTTCATTGTTGACAGCAAAACCTCCAACATTTCTTGAGGGCTCAGAGCATGAGATATTTTCCTGAACTCTTCCGTCGCTGGACCAAGCTTGATAATCAAGTCATGCTTCGGTTTGGGCCCTCCGTCAATGGCAATTCCAAGTTGCGAAATGTCAATATACTCCATTTGCCGGATTTTTGCCTCGAGTTCTAGGTCCTCTGGTCGTTTCAAAGAGCAGAGCCTTTGGAATAGTAAGTGATGAATGTTTTCCGTGATATATCGCTCAATAAGCTTCTCAACCAAGGGGCCGGTAAGATCAGTCGTGGCGCCCAGCAAGGACAGCTGCTGCTTGTCGACACCCTGGAACAAGTCTATAGCTGTCGTGACGGCAGTTTCCAGCGAAGCGCGCATGATATCTTCCTCATCCTCTGCATAAAAGTCTTCAGTCACAGGCAGGCTACTTGATCCAGTGACAGGTCGTGAGCTCCGTTGATTAAAGCTGTTTGATCGCACCCGCCTCATTGCCGCGGTAATGGGCCCGTCTGGTCGAGGATCGGGAATGTCTTGCGAAGATGGTGTTGGCGGCAGAGGCTTTTGAAAGACGCTGGTAAATTCATTAAAAATATCTTCTAGGCCGGACTGCATCTGCCTCGCTATCATGGGAAAGTTATTCAAAAGTTCGTGAAAGCTCTTTATATCCTTCTTTCGGGGCGTAGACGACTCTGCGGTATCGCCGTTGAAGGGCTTTTGTTGTTCAGCATCTGCCTGAGCCTGACTCGAGCAAAGAATTGCCGGGACAATCTTGACTTCTTCCCAGGTGCCAACCAAAGGTCTCGATATATAATAAACCAGCCATTGTCGAGCTTCGAAGACGTCGGGGTACCAAGTCGTATCGCTCAGCAGCTGCGCCTGCGCAAGCGACTTGAATCCTACTCGGCTGTTAGCTTGTTCATGAAGGCTATGCAATTTCCAAAACACCGAGCCCACGTACCCTTATTACTGTACAGAAACGCATCCTTGACAATGATGCTTCGGCCATTCAACGTCGAAAACTGCTTCGCCTTGCCCCTCACCTCCCTCAGATTCTGCATGCCATCCTTTCCAGTAGCACCAGCCGGCGGGATGCGCAGCACATGGCTTGCGAGAAACTCTTCCGACGCAATGACATCGTTTGTCGAGGAGGCGCTGCTGCCGCTCTCCGTCTCACGGTGCGTCAGGAGCACATCGGTCTGCGGCACCAGCAGGACGTAGTGGTGGACAGGGGTGCACTGTGAGACGAGCTGGCTCCGGAAAAAGGCTGCCAAAAAGGGGTTTAGGGGTTGCATTCATTCAATCTTGGCTGTGATGACGGGCTACGAGGCCGGGCGCTGAATGGCAGGGGCCCGCAGCGCTGGAGGCTGCGATGCGTTTGGTAGGAGGAGGATGCGTTGCGCCGGCGGTCGGAGCTAGCTGTCGGGTACATGTGCAGCTTCAGTGAAGGCTAGCGTGAGGCAGTGGGTAGTCGAGGGTAAAGGCTGGAGGTTTGCGTTGGTGAAGTGGTGTATGTTGTTAAAGGTAGAGAGAGTCAAGGTTGGAGCTTGGGTATGTAGCTGACACCTGATCATCCGGTGGTGTAGGTATCCAGGTACCCGCCCCTGGTGCTTTGGTGGATCTTGCGCAAGCGGCGCTGGCTGCCGATTTCTCGATACAGTTAGACAAACAGTATGAGGAAGGAGCTTAATTCTCCGCAGCGTGTGAAGACGACGCTAACTTCTCCATAAGCATCCCAACATGAAATAGGTTAGCAATTCAATCAACAAAGTTTCTCAATTTCAAGAATTTAAGTTTCAAGTTTTTCCTCTTCACTCTGAAGCTGCTATCATTCTACCTCTTCACCTCCCGCCGCTGACATCTAATAACCGCCGGCTGCAACGGCGTCGAAAACATGGACGTATAATCCGTCTCGGGCAGCTTCCCATCTTGGCTGAGGCTATAGAATCGAAATTGCCTCAACAAAGTAGCAACAATGGCGCGCAGGTTCAAATACGCAAACTTTTCGCCAATGCACCGATGTCGACTTGCGCCAAATGGTAAATACGGGCTGCGTGCCCCCCTCGAAATGGTGATTCCGTCAGGAACGTTCGCATCGACGTTGAAATCACCGTCGAGCTTGTCTGTATTCCATCTGTGGCGATCCCACTCGTGTGCATTGGTAAAGTGCTCCTGACTACGTGCTGTGACTAGTGCTTAGGCGAGAAGAGTTCTGCCAACCGGAATGATATAGTCACTTCCGGGAATAGACATGGGTCTAGTTGCCTTGCGCATGCCAGAGTGAATAGACGAATGCACACGCAAAGTTTCCTTTACGACATTCTGAAGCAATGGGAGTTTTTCAAGGTCAGAGTACTGCAGCGGTGCCAAAGTTCGCTCTCCCGACTCCCACACCTCGGTCAACACACGCAATTGTTCCTTACAGCTCCTCCGTAACATCGGGCCGCGAAGCAAGTTGCAATATAATCCAAGAACTCGCTGAAGAAGACGTATGCTGGCCCGCCATAAAGAGTGTAATCATCATGTGCGCATTGTCATGATCCGGTACGGCACGGCCGTCTTTGTAGTTGCAATTCATCACAACCATGCCCTGCCCAATCGCCTCGCCGTCGCCATTTCTCCGCTTCTGAATGACGTCCTTATAAACCTCCCTCATCTTGGCGTGTGCCGCGTCTCGCTTACGGTTATGCGGTAGCGGTGCCCATGGCATAATGAAGTTAAATGGGTTGAAGCCCAAGTCCAAATCGTGGTACAGCTCCGCAAACTCAGCCGACAATTTAGCACGTACCTCATCGCCTTGAAGTGTACGCGCAGCAGTGAGGATGGTTATACCCGCCATGGCCTTGGATTCATCTATGATTCCCTCTAAGCCCTGTAAACTTGCTTCCGTGGAGACGTAGTCGAGCACTTCTTGCTCGATGAGGGGCACGTAGGACCCGAATGCAGGACGAGTAAGACCGAATTTTATAAACTTCTTTTTGTTCCGTGAACTTGGAATTAGGACAGTCGTAGAACGTCGGCACCAAAGACGGGCGTGGTAAGTGGGGAGTAGCCTTGCTCGGCGTTGAGGTCGGCGTGCTTTCCGTTGGAGATGAAGTCGTTGCCGGAGAGGGATAGATAGCAGGTAATTTGCTTGCTGAAGAGGGTAAAGGTGAAGATGTCGCCGTACTGGAGCCTTGTGAGCAGCACTGTTCCTGTGCGTCATACATTGGGGCTGAAGGGGTTTACCTTGGCGCGACATTCGACAAAGAACCTGTAGGGGTCAAGACCGTACTGAATCGCGTTCCCAACAACGAGAAACCAATGAAATACTCGTTGCGGCTCAGTTTTGCTTCGTGGAAGAAGCTGTCGGAAGATGTTGCCAACGGCAAATGAGGAGAAGCACACCAACAGCCCACGAGCTGACTCGGAGAAAAGACTCCATATTGCTGGACCTTGTACAAGCAAAAACTTCTCGGGCTCAGTAAACCTTGAGTTAATATGAGCAATAAAAAGGATGAAAGAAAAGGAAAGCAAGAAAGGAGGCTCTGTGCTGGTCGTGCGGTTATCAAATACAAAAAATTCCGGCTGGCCTTAACGGGGCACGTCAACAGAACAGTTAGCCATAGTTCAGCACACAGCTGATATCCATGACCAGGGGTAACTACAATACGAACCAATCACATTTGGAAAGCAAGATTTGTATTTGGATAATTCCTTGTACCCAATACTGTGATTCCGTACGCACCTTGGCTGAATGCTGACCCACGTATTCATATTCGGCCTTTAGAGTGACACTCAAGACACAGCCTGCTTGTGCATTCTTGCTATTAGAAGGAAGCTGTGGCTTAACTGGGGACATTGCAAGGATGAATTAAGTGGAAAAGTTGTCGAAATCCTGAATTTGTAATGTGTTGTAATGTATAACGTATATAAGTACCACTACCCGCCCTGCATGGCCAAGCTGGTCTTCTGGAATTTGTATATCTGACGTGTATGAACCAATTTGCGCCAAAATGCAATCTCGTAACTGAACAACAACAAATGAATGATAGTGCACTATAAACAGAAAATCCGTGTCGTCTTCCAAGCGGGTATTCTGGGAGTTCCCGTCGTCTAGAACCAATTCCAGACTCGTTTCCAAAACGGTAGCCTTTCGACTTCAATCTCGGGCTCATCCTCGGGGACAATACCCTTGAGATCCAGGTCCGTCCTTCTGCCGCTGTCGAGGTCCATTTCCCAGCTTCTCTTGAACTTGTCCTCGCCGCGCCAGTAGAGCTTGCAGACGGCATAGATGATGCCGAAAAGCGCAAGAAGAATATAGGCATCGACAAAGCGGCCCGCTTCGAATGGCGAAAAAGTGGTCCAGCCCTGCACCAGCGCAAGGAAGACGTTGGCGCCGAGACCGAAGTAGGCAATGTAGGGGTATAGCATGGCCTTGTAAGGGAGCTCGCTGTTGGTTCGTTTTTGATAACTCCAACCGCGTCGGAAGCGAATGTGGATGAAGCTGATGCTACCCCAGACCAAGAAAGTACTGACACCCGAGAGATTTACGATATAAGAGTAGGCTTTCGAGGCACCGGTGGATACGTTCATCATAGAAATGGCGCCGACGGCGTTGGTGATGAAAATTGCCCATACAGGAACACCCCATTTGTTGACGTAGCCAAGCACCTTGGGGGCTTTTCCCGACTGAGCCATGTAGAGAACAGTTCGGGAGCCAATGTAAATCGATGAGTTGATGGCCGAAATGCAAGTGATAAAAATGAATGCGTTGATAAGATGAACACCTGCAAAGAAAATTAGTTATTTTGGTTAAACCGTGAGAGGGTATGGGATTCTAGCTTACCTCCTTCCCAGCCGGCATTCTGGATGGCAATAGTCATGGGACTCTGAAGAGCCTTTTCATTTGCGTTTTCGCTACCGGCGAGCTCTGGGGAGTCTGCTGGGCAAGTGATACCAAAGAAGAAAGCTGATCCCATGTAGACAAAGATGATGCGCCAAAAGACTTGTCGTATGGCCTGAGGAACGGCGACACCAGGATTCCTAGTCTCCGTAGCAGCAACAGCGACGGACTCAACACCAGCATAAAACGTCGAGCAAAAGACAAACACAACGGCAACGCCACGGAAGCCATTGTTGTTGAATGCGCCGGGGTCGTTCCAATAGTGAAAGCCAAGGCTCTCCTTCTGACCAATGAGCCCACCAGAGGCGTAGACAATGGAAAAGATGAAGTACGCGGTCAGACCAAGCAGCTTGAAAAGGGCCAGCCAAAATTCGGCCTCACCAAAGGCCTCGACACCCAGGAGCTGAAAGCCCATGAAGACGGTCCAGAGGATGAGGAAGAAGCCCCAGAGGGGGACCGTGGGTGCCCAGTAGGTGAGAATGGAGCAAATGACATTGTATTCGTTTGCGAGGACAGTGGCCCAGATGATGAAGTAGTTCCAACCAACGGCAACGGAGAAGGACTTGTCGACCATGCGCTCGGCGAGGGATACAAACGAGCCGCCACCGGGAAATAGAGTGGTTATCTCACCGAGTGACTGCATAATAGCAAAGGCAATGATACCTATATGAGACGAGATGAAATTTCATGGTTAGCAAGCTGCACACTGAACGCATTGTTGCGCCCCCAACTGCGACTTGCGCAAAACGCCGCCGGGCAAATGTAATATACAGGTGGACTCACCAATGACACCGAAACCAATGATGAGCGAGGCGGGCCCGCCGCTACTCAATGCGCCACCAGCGCCGACAAGCAGACCAGGGCCAATAATACCAGCAAGAGCCATCATGGACAAATGGCGATTCTTGAGGCCTCGCTTGACGCCAGAATCCGGGTCCAGGACACTATCATCGCTACCGCGTTCCCACGCGGGCGCAGCTTCATCGTCCCGACCCGGAGACTGTATTGAGCCCGTGTCACCCATTGACGGACCAGTGCCGTCCTTGGACGGATAACTGCTCTGCGACGAATACATCATCGCGTATTGCTGTATTCGGTATAGCGTGGTATTGCTATACTATTCGAGTTTCCCGTCTTGCGCCGCCTACAATCAGGACAGCTTAGAAGGGGGGGATATTCCAAAAAAAGGAACGGAAGAGGATTCGAGGGGATGTAGAAGGAAGAGTGTAAGAAGTCAGATTAAGAGTGAGAGAGGGGGGAGGGGGGAGGGAAACTAAGGGAAATGGCGAAGCCAAGAAGTTACCGAGCCAGCGTGCAAGCTACTAGCTACCTTATGTATGGACGTCGCGCTCTGGTAGTACTAACAGCACAGGGCAGTGGATGAAGTACAGTACCTGTCGCAATGGAAGGCCCGAAAAAAAAACGACTGACGAGAAGACCGAATCAGAGGATCAGAGGAGTAGAAAGTGGCGCGGCAGCATCACACAGAAGACCCGCGGCTGCTAAACCAACACGGGGCAGAGGCGTGGACCTATCTGGACGAGCCCTGTAGCGCAGCCTGTTTTTGGGTAACTGTTCAGGCGGTGCAGCCGCCCAGTGCAGCTCAGTAGCAAGTCCTCCGTCAGAGAAGAGGGGCCAACCCGTTGATGGGGGGGTTTCTGGAGCCCTTTGCTGGGCTGTTGAGGTCTATGAATGGGTGAGCGGCTGCTTCGAGCACGTCACCTAGTTAAGGTCCACCAAAAGCTTCGTTTGCGTGGCGTAAAATTTTTTTTTTTCGGCGGGCAGAACGTTGCCGTATTGCGAGTATGATTTGAGAGGCTCGGACGTACCGTTTAGGTTTCTCTTTTTAATGTACTCGTACAGCTTCTGTCGGATGAAGGACCATTTTGGCGCGCGGAAAGGACTCCATTTGAGATGTTGTCTACATTTGATGAGTAGCGCATTGTATACGACCTTCGGAACTTTTTTTTTTCTTGACTTTAATACATAATGCCCTTTGTCTGTGCATATTGTCTATCCTTAAACACGCTGTCTGCTCTCAGAGGCAAAGCCACAGGAATGCTCCGCTCGGGCGAAACAGCATCCTGGCGCTGTTTCACTGTAAACGTGCCATCCACAGGACGGATGCGGCGCTGCCTCGAACGGATTTTACCACCTAAATCCGGGGCCCTGGGCGGCAATGGCACCAGTCATTACAGCAGTGGCGTTTTTCCTCCCGTCTTCACGTCGCGCAGAATGCACAATGCCCATCCCAACCCACGTCTGCAAGGGCCGCATGGCTGTCGCATAATTCGTAGGATGATGCGCTGTACTAGATGCTACGAGTAATAGTAGCTACTATTAGGTACCTAGCACGAGCAATAAGGTACCTACTTTAGTAGTACGAGTATCTAGGTAGTGCACCTAGAACTGGGACACGCATTCGCACCATGGAAAATGTACGAGTAGGTAGCCGCGCCCACCACACCGCTACTCGTACTGAATTCCGTGGCAGAGGAAACAAAGTCAATTTGCCTGGCAAGTGCTCTTGGAATCGGCACTTTTTGCCTTTTCAAGGCGCCAGTCAGCTGCACATTCAAATCAGTAATGACCTTTGCATCTCGCTAACACCTTCTCGAATGTCTCTGTTTTTATTCGCTGCGACATGCATCATACTGCGCGTAATAATTGCATGTGCTCTTCCAGCCAGCTTATTGCGTCATGTCCACTCCACACCGCCGCCTCTCAGCTCCCTGGACGCCTCTTCACGCTTCCGCACACACTCTGCCGTTTCCCGCCCCACTGGGCTCCAAGATTAAGCTTGCCCTGGCCCCAATGGACGATGGACGATTGGTGCTCAACTTCCTTGTATGGCAGTCCGAACCCAAGCATCGTCCTAAACCCTTGACGCCCCAAAGCAACGCTGAAGATGAGCTAAGACTAGTAGATGCACCGACTAATTACGACCTTGCCCGTTCTAGCCGCCGTTGAACGTGGTACGCTTTCCTGTACCGCTGTGATATTAAACCCTGAGCAAAGGGTCCTGTCAAAAACCAAGCTACCCTCTTTTTTTTTTTTTTTTTTTTTTTTTTTTTTTTTTTTTTTTTTTTTTTTTGCTTTTGCTTATATTTTACTTTGTTTCTTGGTGATTGCTTTGGAGGTGTTTTAACCAGAAATGATCCTCAAAGAAAAGATTTCCTCCCCACTGGAGGCTGGGCCGTCTGTCCTCGATGCTGACCATCTCCCACCGCAACTTACACCGGCTCTCGAGTACACGTCGTCTCGCTTGGCTAAAAAGTCGTTGCATCTGACCCTTGTCGTTGCCCGACGAGACTATCAGCTCCCACCATCGCCTGGTCATGCGTCCTCCCCCAGCTCGCCGGCATCGCCGTCTGGGAGTCTCTTTGGCCGCCACTTCTCGAGATGGACATCGCGACATGGAAATGCCTTGTCGCCTCGGTCGGCCATTTCTTCTCCCGCGTATACCCCCAGTTCTCTTGAGTTTCCAGGTCCGCGGTCACCATGGCCCTTGACACCCTCTACGCCGTTGTCGCCCCCTCCAATGACGCCTGGTACAGCAGCTTCATCCGTTGCCACAGGCGGGCCAGGTGCTTCACCACATCCTACACCGCAGTGTTTTCGGTTGATACACCATAGCTACCTGCCTCCAAAGGCCGAGAAAGCTCTTCAAAAGGCCTTGGCAAAAGCCAGCCGCAAGTGTGGTGTTGGGTAAGCGGTGCAGATTTATGTGGCTAGCTTAATTCCTGCTAACGTTTACGCAGTGGCTCCAGACTTGGACCTGCTCTGAACGCGTTTCATTGCGGGTTAACAAGAAACTTGATAAACAATTCAGTGACGCAGAATGAGGTGCTTTTCTCGTCGGATGGCCTGTGCCTCGTCTCCTTCGATCGACTGTATACCCTTAAGAGCGCGCTATCGAGTTATTCCAAGACCGGGACGCCCTTTCGACTCGAAGATGCGGTCGATGAGCTTCGCAGATATGTCCTTGCGTACGGACAAGTATCCAAGTCTGAACTTGTGCAGTCATATGACTGGCTGAAAGTGTCGAATGCAGCGTTGGCAGACTTGGATCGGATGTATCGTCGAGCATATGGAGGGCCAGACAGAGTCGGTGGTATTTCCGGCATGACGAATATTCCCGAACCGAATCCCCTTATATGGGATGACGAATATGACGGTCTCGGGTTTGATCCCAGAGACGATGACCATTACGAGTCGACTCCAGTGCTAGACGAAGCAATGATTGGCATTGCAATTAGTACAACACCGGTTGTTACAAAGCGCAGCCCCTCGCCAAAGCTGCCGCAATTGAAAATTCGCACCAGCTTTCAGAGAGAGCCGAAGCCACCAGACGATGGGGGTGGTAAGACGGGCGACGAGACAGACAGTGAAGGCCAGCACACCGCAAGACCCACGGAGGTCCCTACCATTGCGCTGCAGTTATGGACAGGCGCCCAGTCAACATCTATAGATCAGATGCTAAACGACGATGTACTAAGCCCACAGCGCAGCTCAAGGGAGTTTGGTCCGGCCACTCCGAATGGATATGATGATATATCGCCAATAACGCGTAACGAATGGGGGTTTCTTATGGTTGATCGTGGACTGCAAGGGGCTCGGACGGTGACAGTTGAGACATGCTGACATCAAATCCGAGGAAGAGAGTTTAGCAAATTTAGTGACATCGAGATTAGCATAGCAAATACGCTGTCATTATTGGTTGCTGCCGTAACGGGCATATTATCGTTCTCCTGTGACAAGCCGTACTTAAACAACTCTTGTCGGGTATCGTACAATATATTACCATCCATATCTGCTCGATGCATCTTTTCGGTTGTCTTTGCCCATGGCAAAACTCTCTTCTAGAGCATCGCGCTGATTTTGCACGTTTTGTACAAGCTGTCGCAAGTTGTGCTTGCCGCCCTGGATAGCACGTACGGGGTTGTGAATCTGTTGCTCTCCACTGGCTCGCAGCTCCTGGTTGTGTTGGTACTCCTTGTCCATGTTGAAGTTGATGACGCGTTTTGCAGCGTGACTACCTCCCCCTTCACGACCAAATAGCTCTCTTCGGGCCGCAGCAGACAGATTCAAATCATCGGCGATTGTGCCCACGGACTCGGGGCCATTCGCGGCGGCTTGTTGTGACGCTTCGTTTTCGTAATATTCATGTTGCGATTGATCTGCTTCACCAGTATCAAACAATGGCTCGTATACGCCCGCAGGTCTCGGCGGTCCAACTTGCGGTCCGGCTTCTTCAGTATGCATCGAAAAGAGCGAGACTTTCTTTGGAGGTGGTGCGGGAGCGGCTGGCGGCGCTGGCGTAATTGGAGACGCAGCTGCTTTTAATGCCGGAGGTTTCGGAGTCTTCTTCTTTTTCGCGTTGTGTGATACGGACAGCGGCCTAAACATGAGAGGCTTGCCAGTCATCTTGACCTCATCTGCAGACTTCTGCCCTTCTGGTATTGATGGTGCAGCTTCTCGCTTCGGCGCAGCTAGTTCTGCGGCTGCTGGCGTGCCATCTTCAGTATATTCTATATCATTCGCCTCCCTGCTAAAGCCCGGCGCAGTGCTGGTCTTGAGATTAAATCCGGGGGCTTTGGCACCGCTGGCTGACGACTTAACAATAGGCTTCGCTCCGTTATTTTTCGGCGCAGGGAGGAATGAATTGAGCCCCGAAAACAGTCCGCCGCCTCCAGTACGGGCACGTTTCGTAGGAGGACCGTCAGGTTTCGGCTCATTCTCGTCGGCAGACGCTTTTGGGAGGTTGACCACGATCTTGCCCGAGTTAGACCGATCGACCACTTTCTGGGACTGTTTCTTGGAGTTTGTGAGTGCAGTTTTGGCCGGCTGCTTAGAAGAACCTTCGGCCTCAGACCCAGACGACTCCGACTCTGAATAATCGACGAGACCCATGGTGGAGGATGGGCGGTGCTGCGGCGTTTGATCAACCGCTGCGGTGTAAAGACGAAACTTTTTACGCAGAAGGTCAATGTAGGTCGACACAACGCTTCCAGTTAAGTTTGTGTGGGCCCGGGCGCATCTCCAACTCGCGACACCCCACGCCGCCGGCCCGGGAACCTCGCTGCACTGGTAACCTCGTTCATCTACCAACAATCAGCATCATTTGCAGCCGCTCCAGTTGGCTCCTGTCTGGGCGGTGCGATGTCTGTATAATCTGCGACTATAGAATTCATTTACAAGACTGGTTACAAAGCCACCATGTCCGTTATCCAGGCGGAAGAGTACGTCAGCAAAGAGCCAAGTGCACCCCTTCGACACTGCCTACATCCTGCTAACTCTCATTCACAGTCTTGTCTCGTACCAGTTGCGCACAAGCTACCTCAACGAAATTGCAGACGGAGTAGGTGAGCGCCTGCTAAACATAAACGAAAAGTACGTCAGCTCGGCACCTTTCAAGGCTGCTGGCTGGCGCCCGACCTCATCACATGCCAAGCGAACGCATTCCCCGCCAATACCTACAGCGATTGCTTCTGAATACTTCCAAGCACCACGGCCGCGCGGATTTTCCCTCGAAGATGGAGAAGAAGACGGGGGCATGCTCACTGGTGGAGGGGCGGACACCATGGGGCCAGGCCTTGCAACTAAGAGGCGCAGGCGCCGCGAGCAAATGGAGGAAGACGATAGCAGTGATTTGACGGACGAAAGCGAAGACGAGCCAGGCACTCGCGCTGCTCAGCAGATAAAATTTGCCAAGATGCCCGTGCGACACCGCGCTGGCTCCTCGCCTATACAGAATACAGCTACGAAGAAGGCTCAGACGGTTAACACATCTCCCAAGGCCGTGCGACGTGGTTCACAACCTTCCCTGGGTGCAGTACGAGGACGGCCGCGAAGGGATACTGTGACAAGCAGCGAGATATCTTCCGAGAATGAACTCGACGTGCCTCATGCACAGCGTCACCGAGAGGCTGCCAGGGCTGCAGCCAGGGTGATGAAGTTGCAAGAGAAGATCAACGAAGAACCGACCCCAGGCATTAAAAGAGCAGATACTACACTGCTCCCAGAAGAGGAGGAAGAAGACTCGGATGAGGCTTCGGATATGTCAGACGATTACGCTCACAGCATTGATTCAGTATCAATGTTAGACGGCGTCGAGAACACAGGAGTCAACGCAGACCCAACCGGCCCTGTTGTTGGCACGCCGCCACAAAACTATCGCAGACAGTCCAATGTTCGCAAATCTCAGCTACCGTCCGGGCCAGCTGTGTTGGAGGCTCTTCCGCCTCCGCGACCCATGAGTACACTTCGGCCCATGAGTGTCATTAAGCCACACAGTTTACTCTCGGCCGCCTTGAAGGCAAAGGAGCACAAAGCGACCGTGCCGTTCCAGAAGTTTGCGCATTATAGTGGACAGGGTACACCGGGATCTATTGCTGTTCGGATATACCCTGCTTATTCAAAATCTGCCAGTCAGCCCTTTGAGGTACCGATCCGGCCGAGGGTCAACGATGGACAAGGATCTGAACGAGCAGTCACAGTTGCAGATCTTATTGGACTGAGTCTATATCGCTATATCGAAGAGAAAAGAGAACCGGCTCTGCCTGCTGATAAGCTAAATATTAATTGGTGGACTTTGCGTATGGTGGAAGAAGGCGGTGAAGTGGATGACGATTTCCCTCCATTCGAAAGAACCAAGCCGTTGGTTTCATTTGCAACAGTGCACAATGCAGGTATGCGAGGGGCAGGCAGGATTCGCGCCAACTCGAGGGCGTTTGACGATTTTGCCTTGGTCCTCGCATCCCAGGGAGAATACGAGGCTAATAAGGTCCTGACGCCGCAGGAGGACGAAGAGGAGACACAGCCGTTGACACAAGTCAACGGTGTCGATGACAGCCGAAAGGACGATGTTGCTTCAAGTTTCGGCGGGTCTAATTTGCAAACGGCTCCGAGTCGGCCGAAGCAGAATCCCATTGTTACAACGACATATAGGTCCAACACGCCCTTGGCAGACGCTCCTCAGGCGCCAACGGCCGCGCCAAATACAGCCAGGGGGCAGCAGAAGCTCTTGCGTGTTCACATCATGTCGCCAGACCTTGCACCAGGGCAAATGGTCACTGTTGACGTTACTACCGACACATATTTAGCTGAAGTTCTCGACTTGGTATGTCGGAAGCGACAGCTGGACAAGGCGAATCACGTACTCAAGCTACCGGGTTCGGGAGCGGTAGTTATGATTGATCGACCAGTCTCATCTATTGGCAACGTTTCCGACCTGGAACTGTTCCGACGCCGGTTTGCTACGGATGGTCCTCTGACAATGGCAGGATCGCCAAGCAGCGCATCCCCAAAGCCAGTGTCTCCCCAGGACAGCTCGATACTACGAAGGGCAAACAAGCGCGGACAGATGATGGGCAGTCACCCGTTGGCGCGTGAAGCGTTGAAGCTCGAAGAGCTGAGCAACGCTGGCTACAAAAAGTACACGGTGTGGCGGAAGCAGCCAATGCGTCTTACGGGTCTCAGCGAGCGGATATTGATGATTGATGGCGAATATATTCACATTGTGCCTGCGTCCGGAGGCAAGGCAGTTCACGATGCGGGAGGCAAGACGACGACGGTGCATTTCAGCAACGTTGTAGGGTGTAAGGTGCCACGGAAGCATCCGACAAACGTGAAGGTGAGTTTGAATTTTCTTGTAACAGCAGAGAACAAGAAAACAAATATGAGTATGTTGGCTGACAGAGGCTGTGTCAAATTTAGCTTGTCATTTACAGGGCCACCGAGAGTAAGAGATATGATTTTGAGGCGCGGAGTGCGGACGAGGCTGCAGGGATTGTCAGCGAGCTGAAAAAGGGCATCTCACCATACCGGGATGTGTAAAAAATCCAGTCAGCATTGCAAGAAAAAGGAAGGTGTTGTAAGTTCTCTAGAGGAGATTGCACCTCAACCAGCAGGGACTGAGGCGGCCAGGGAACGATGACGTCTTGCTGCAGGAGAATGTGGCTGAGGTGTTCGCAAGCCACACGACGTCCCTTGGTTCGGGCAGATGCACACCACAGTCGGCTTTGGCCGGCAAAGAATCCCTGCTTCAAGTGACCAGGCATGCCATGCGCAATGTAGCCAAGGCAATAACCGGCGTGTCCAAGGCGGGAGCAGATGCTGGCTACTCTCTAAGCACATGTGAAGCAAAGCTTGTTTTACTAGAGTGTGGGAAGCATGTCACTGAAAGGATGCGGCTATGGGTCGGCCGAGAGGGAAAAAGCCGGTTTATTTGCGGGCTAGTGTACTATAGCTGCATGAGATGGATTGAATTATGACGACTATGACTTTGCTTTTCCTTGAGTTATAACATACGATACGAGCAATAGTATGCATGTAAATGGGGACAAAGGTTCCTATTAAATTGTGTCAGCCAGATTGCCCCAGCCGCTGCGACGTTACTCGGGCAGCGGGTTAGTACATAGATGCTCAGTAACAGTCAGGACCACGTTTCTTATCCCACATGTACAGCAACAATATGGACAATGGGCGCCTATTTCGGCTCCGATCCGCACAAATGATGTAGTGCTTTTAGTCGATTTGCAGCGGGACATTTGTGAGACATTGGACGACATAATCTCGCGAGGTAGCTGGGCTGTTAATCATAGGACCCTTGTTAGAAGTTCCTGCAGCGAAAGAGAGACATTTTGCTAAAAAGCACCGATCGCGACATGTCTCTGCAGTATTATCATGCCTTTTTCCCTGTGTGCAGTGTTATTCGACAATGCATTGCGATGATCTTTGTCAGACTATTGGGCCGAGATCTCGTGCTTCCTTGCCAATTGAGGGCACATGAGATGTGCAGTCGGCCCATCCCATCCCAGGAACCATGCGCCACGCAAAATGTTTGTGACAGCCTGCAGTGTGCGCTGCGCCTGCTCACGTCACGGATATATTAGGAACAATACCAGGGTGGCTGTACGAGGTACTGTTAGAGGTGTCCTAAAATAAATTTAGGAGGGAAGGGTGCGCAGCTACAGGGGCAGAGCCAGGTCACCTTGCCACTGTAGCCCCCAGCAATGTACTTCGTACGTTGTAGTGGGGGACGCGCATGGTGTCTCCACAAGTTGCATGGCGGGTTCTGGTACTCGCACGCAACCGCTAGAAGTCGAGAACAGTGGCTCAGCAACAGGAAAGGAAAGGTAGCACGCTGTGTGAGACACCACGCGAGCCTGAAGAAGACTGCGGGAATTAGGCCAAATACGAGTAAACGAGCCAACACAAGTAATGGAGCTGTGGCTGAAGGGAATCTGAAGCAGGGAAAAAAATGCAAACGGCGCTACTAATGCATCATGGCAACTGGTGTAAGCTTCTTCCCGTCTTGTACCCGAACAACAACGGGTTTGTTAGTGATCGGCATACGTACGAAGTATGTACTGTAAAGCATCTTACAGTGATGACGTTGAAAACCGGGGGTCTTATGGGGCGCTCTGATGTCACTAGCCCCGGCGACATAGCGCTGCATGGTACCTGTAACGGTGCCCGGTTTTTTTACGTACTTCTCTTTTTCTCTCATAGGATGGATGGAAGCATAAGCTGCGCCACAGTTTTCTACGTCTCTCGCCTTCGGGGGCCTTGGAACAAGCTTTTTCTGGTTTCAGGGCTCCACCACATTTCGCCTCGAGATGCAGGCACCGCTTTCAACGCCCATCCGGAAGAGCTTCGAGAGGATTGAGTCGAGCATGCTTGGAACGGGCGCTCCGCCTCTCATCGACAAGGGTACGTACAACAGTGACATGGGGCTGTGGAGGTCCACTGTGTTTTGACCATGGATACCCTGTTTGCAGTACGAGTTCGCATTTTATGGCAGTGTCGATCTCGATCGTAGCTACGTACGTTGGCGTGCCAAAATAAAAAAGCTGGAGCAGCATATAAACTCGGCTTGTTCCTTCCTTCCTTTCCCCTTCCTCCATCGACACAACATTACACAAAGACTCAAATCTCAACTATACTATACTATACCATACCAACATCACCTATACTCGTACTCACCAATTAAATCTATAAGCACCCACCCGCCATCATGAAGTTCTCCGCCGTCACCGCTCTCACCTTTGCCCTTGCCGCTCAGGCCCAGCTCGACTTTATCGACGACATTAAGACCAACATCGAAGACATCGGCAACGATATCAAGACCGGTGCCGAGGGCATCGCCTCCAACGCACAGACCTGGGCCGGAGGCATCAAGTCCGACGCCGAAAGCATTGCCTCCAACGCTGAGGACTATGCCACCACCAAGGCCGCCGACATCACCAGCAAGGTCGGCGACGCCGCCAGCTCGATTACGGAGGCTGCTGAGTCCAAGAAGGACGAGCTCGAGTCCAAGGCCGGAAGCCTGAGCTCGGCTCTCGAGACTGCTCCCAGCTCCATCGTCGCCAGCCTCTCATCCCAGTATGATGTCGTCGCCTCCAGTGCTAGCGACGTCGCCCAGACTTCTACTCAGGATGGCGCTGGTGTTGCTCCCGCCCCGACTGCCTTTGCTGCCATTGGTGCTCTTATGGGTGGTGCCGCCGTCTTTGCCAACCTGTAAAAACCTGGGTTGAGCCACAATGAGGTTTTGTTGTATAATTAATATAATGATATTTGATACGATTTGAGATGGAAATAGATAACTCGATTAATACCCACCCCAAGCTATTTGTTGTTGCGCCTGGCCTGGCCCAGTCGGCCACGGGCATGGGATGAGAATTAGACGGAAGGAAAGTCGTTTGTTGCTCATCTGGATAAAAGACTAGATTTTTTTTTTCGTGAATAAGGAATTCTTATATCATACATGAATACTTCGCTTCATCGTGCTTCATTTCCCGTGATTTATACCTATTTGCCTTACATTCATCGTTACCAACGTCCATTGGCGACACTTGGTGACGCAGACCAACGTTGCAACAGCGTTTTCGGAGGGCTGAATACGCAAATCGCTTTTATCCTGACTCACAATGGCCTCCAAAAATCCAATTGGCGCTCCGAGTTGATTTAGTTGTGATTGTTTGAATGGGTTATACGGTCAAACCCATAAGGTGACTCACGTGTTAATGCTGCGGATGACTACCTCCCTAGTACAGCTGACAGACAGCCTGATAAAACCACAACTATATTCCCAGTCAACAATCTATTCTAGCCATTGATTTACGAATCTGATAGCTTGGAAATTTCGGATCATTCTTGCATCTCCCGCTTCCCCGGATTGTCATCTACATATCCACCCCCGAAATGACAGAGCAGCCTAAAAAGCCCACCCTCGGCGACAGGTACAAAACACCACCCGAAATAATTCAAGATGGCGAAATCACATTACGCCGCTGGACAGTCGCAGACGCAGATGACCTACTAGCCGCAGCCACGGCATCACTACCTGAGCTCAAGCAATGGATGCCGTGGGCGCAAAACGGATACACCATGGACAGCGCACTCGGCTTCTTGACCATGTCCACTGCCGACTGGGACGCGAACAAGGAGTACAACTACGCACTGATATACAATGGTGAAATTGTCGGCTCGTTGGGCCTCATGGATCCGGCTGTGGGTGGTGTTGGTATGGCCTTGGGATACTGGGTTGCGACACCTGTGACGGGCAGGGGTCTCGCGACTCGAGCGGCGCGGCTGCTGACGCGGACGGCGTTTGAGGCCGGAGCAGAGGTTGTGCAGATTTGGCACCGTGTTGAGAATGAGAAGAGCAAGGCTGTGCCGAGGAAGTTGGGGTTTAGGTTTCTTGTGGAACAGATGTTGCCGGAGACGAGGTTTGAGGGATTGCATTGGGTGTGGGAGATGAACAGACCTGATGATACGTAGGATGATTTTACAACACTAAGGGTTTATATTATATATGTATATATATTATAGGAATGAACATATGCGTAGTATCGTTGGGTCATTGGCGTTGGCTTTGCATGGTACCTCTTGTGAATGAATCTCATTTGCGAAAGGAGTCAAGCCGTTTTAGTATACAGACACAAGTAACGACCGCAAGTAAAGCATCACATTCACTCCTATACAGGACAAAATGCCCACTACACTCCTCACACTGTCGCCCCGAAACTCTACCACGGCGGTCAATGTAAGCGTATGCAAGACAAAGATTGTGATGCGAAGCACGAAATCAGGGCTTTAATATCTCTTTGTGAAATGCAAGTTAAATTTGGGTATCATAATTCCTAAAGGGAAAGCCAACTATTTCTGCTCCTTTCGCCTCATATCCGCCCAAAGTCTATCAATAATCTGGAAAATGGCCGTAACATCCCTCATGGTCTTTTCATCCACCTTTCCTCCCAGCCGCTGCTGAATCTTATCCGGATGCCAACGCACACGCTCGTCCTTGAGCTTAGTCACAAATGCCGCCTCGCCAATCTCCTCCAACTCCAACCCACGCGTGAAAAAAGTGCGAACATCCTGCTCATCGAACTCCTCGCCCTTGCGTCCCTCAACCAGCGGCCAGTGTATCGTCGCCGGCGTGCCGTCCCACCTGTCCCAGGCGGATATGTATTCCTCCCAGAGCTTCACCCACCGGCGTTTCAGCCGTCTCTCGTCACCGCGACGAAGACTCTGCTCCATATCTTGCTGCAGTTTTCGATTATGCCGCTCCTCGCGTTCCTTTTTCTTACGCTGCTCCTCTCGCCGGGCTCGCTCCTCCAGTAGTCCTGCGTGAGTCTTTTCCCACATCTTTTGGCGAACGTATGCGGCGTATTCTTCTTCTGTCATGCGCTCCAGCTCGCCTTGCGGACCGACTTTGTCCTGTGGGTAGACATGTACTGGCTGTCCGTAAACCCCTTCCCAGTATGCCGCACCCTCGTCGTCGGCCATGGCGTCAAATAGCGATTCGCGAAATGCGGCTTCGGGGTCTAGTGGCTCTGGCTCGTGTGGGTTCGGAGGCGTTGGCGAGCGGCTGCGTCGCCGGCGGTGGCGATGGTGCCGGTGTGATCGCGAGCCGTCGCTGTCGCCATGGTGTCTGCGCCGCTCACGCGAGCGGTGTCTGGATCGATGGTTTGAGCGCTCATTCTTTAGCTTCAACCTGCTACGCCGCGGTCGGGTCCTATCGTCGACGTCGCTGGGCTCATCTTGCGGAGCTGCTGCAGCTTGTTGTGAATCTGCGGCGGGCCGCGTAGGAGATTGCGTGAGGTGACTTCGTTCGCGGCTGCGACGTTCTTGTTGAGGGTCGTCGGGATTAATGGACGAAAGAATGTGTTGCCGCTTTGGCGATGTCCTTCCCTCATTCATGGCGGTTATGCCATGGCGAATACGTCGGGGTAAAAGAATAAAAGTACGAGGTGGGCAAGGCGAGGAAGACGTTGAAATGCCCCACCAAGAGTGACGCAAGTCTGCTGAGACGTCAAGGTTACCTCTGTTGAAAAGCCACTTGAAGATATCGAGCCCTAAGCAAGTAAACACTTGTGCCTCGAATTGAAGTAGTGAATGCCACATTATAAATTCAATTTAATTACACTTACATACTAGAGATTCTTTTCCTCTTCATCATTACATCTTGTCGTCCCTAGAGGAGACTACGGATACCGGGTACTGCCAGATTGTGTGCCATGGCCAGTGGGCCTTTGTTGAAGAGTGGGCTGACAGGGGCAGAGGCGTGCTCGACGCCAACCACTCAGACCACCCAATCGGCACTCCGTCGCACGCACCTAAAACTGCCAGCAAGGCAACATTTCCAACCGCGCAGCAATCTTCCAACTGGGCAGCAGATTGGCAGATCTCGCAAGAACAACAAAGTATCCATTGCGGAAAAGTGTCCATACCAAGCCGTACTGCTGCAGCAGACAAAACACAAGCCGAGGCTTCTGCAGTTGGGGCCCGAAGAGGGGTTGTCGCAAAGATGGCTGGGCTCATTCTCCTAATTGTGCTATGTGTGAGTTGCTTCCCTCTGCTGTCTCGTGGTATATGTGCTAACCAGGTATTTTATAGGCCGTCATGGCTCTGGCGTACGTATCAAACTCATGCGAATCGACTTTCCCACGAAGACTGACGTACTTGCAGGTCATTTTTTGCCGGCGCGCTACCACTTTCCATGACGCTGTCGCAATCCCAACTACGACTGATATCAAGCATTGGTGTAGGTGTCCTTGTCGGCACATCCATGATTGTCATTATCCCAGAGGGTATCGAAGCTGCGACTACACCCGCCGAACCTTCGCACGCACACAGAGCGAGAAGCTTGTTAAAGCGAATACCGTATTCAATGGCTGTCGAGGGGAGGGAACTTCTGAGTAGTGTATCGTCTGCCGCTATTGCTTCGCGATCAGTGAAACCCAAATCACAATATGATTCGGAAGCTGCCATTGTGAACGAAGCCGCGGCAGAGGCAAATCAATTTCAGTCGCCGCGGAAGCGCCAAGACGGTTCTGGCGAGCAACAAAAGCCTGCCGAGTCGCCAGAGGCACCCCCGAAAAATGACCACGACCATGACGATGGCGACGAACACCATGACGAAGTCGAGGTACCTACGTTAGAAATTGGCCTGTCCATGATCCTGGGCTTTATTCTCATGTTCCTCATCGACCGACTACCACGCCATGCAAGCGAGAGCTTATCTTCTGCGCCAGAGCCGCAACATATTAGCATGGACAACCTTGGCGGTAGCAGTAGTGCGACGGGGGATGAAGAGGAAGGATTCCTCGGCTCACTGACACCAACTCCACGACACGCACGTAGTATGGCGACAACGATTGGCCTTGTTATCCACGCTGCAGCAGACGGTATTGCCATGGGTGCGTCTGCTACTGCGTCCAGCATGAAGCTCGGGTTCATCATTTTCATGGCCATCATGATTCACAAGGCGCCGGCTGCATTTGGCCTCACTTCTGTCCTCTTGAAACAAGGCCTTTCGAAGCGTGCGGCGAGAGCTCACTTGATTGTGTTTAGCTTGGCTGCTCCGGTTGGAGCTCTGACGACGTACTTGCTTGTGTCTCTTCTTGGTGGTGACAATGCGGGTGATGAAGCTGGACACTGGTGGACGGGCATGCTGCTTCTGTTTTCGGGCGGTACATTTTTGTAAGTGGAATTATCAAGCTTGTGCGGTGGTATGTGACGCTGGCTGACATTACTTCAGATACGTTGCGATGCATGCGATGGAGGAAAGCGGCTCACACAGCCATGACCAAACGCCGGCAGCAAACGGCTACATGGAGGCTGGGGCTCCTAACGCACGTAAACCTCAGGGGCCTGCTCTGAGAGATACGCTGGCTACTACTGTTGGCATGCTTCTGCCACTTCTTACGCAATTTGGACATCACCACCATTAAGTTTTTTTCTTTGGGAGTATAACTGTAGAGGAGGGATGGAACTTGTATGATTTACCAGACATAGTTGTGCCGTGTGGCGTTGTTATCATGACATGTCTGTTACTTACCCGGAAGGAGACTATATAGGTGCTTATCGCACCCAGCGCTATTGGAGCTCGTTTAAAAGCCTTGAACATTTCTCGCTTTGCAGACTCAATGGAGTAGAAACTGGCATTAGAGCTAGTCGTAAACGTCCACTCAGTCTTTACTCTCCTGTCAATAAACGTAGGTGGTTTGCATAAACTGCAACGTGTCTGAGAAGCTAGTGAATTTTGGGCGGTGAGCTCATAGTATTGATTAAGCGGTCGGCGAACAACGAAATAGGCAGAGTGCCCGAGTGGTTAAGGTTAGTAGACACTGCCCCGCACTGCATTGCCCGCTACGAAAACGGTACTAACTCAGTATGAATAGGGGTAGCACTCGAACAGGTGGATGATCCGACCCGGTTCCGTTAAGGACGTGTTGAAATCTAGCTCCGCTTTACTAGATATGCTATGGTTTAGGCCTCGCAGGTTCGAATCCTGTCTCTGTCGGATAACATCCACTGGTTGTAAACCAGAACGCAATTTTTTTTGTTGGATTTTGCTGATGGCTTTTTTTTCTTCTATAACCTGGCTGTTGCTTAACCTTTACTCGTAGACTTCTCCTATCTATATTATTAGCCTAGTTCTGAGATTTCTTTCTTTCTTCTGTTTTTAGTAGAAGGCGATGTTATAAGTGCTTAGATTATTACCTACCACCACTATATATACTCTATGCTCTGATATGCGATAATACTATCTACCAGTATACTGCCTGACTATAGGTATGAAGTGGATATAACGCTGCTTTTAAAACCGTTAAACTCTCTTAGATATAGTACGAATGCGGCAATGGCCTTAAGTTGGCGCTGGTGAATGAAGTTGGTGAATGAAGTAGCAGCAAATCACGTATATGGTGGCCTGGTGGGGAATCTGCACCGCGTTCTATCTGGTACTGTATATAAGTCTGCGGCGTTTGCGTTTCACGGCCGAAGACACGAAAAAGAAAGGCATGTATCACGGGTGGAATAGAGGCTCTTAAGGATATTGAAACGTTCCGAAAAGTTAGGAATCCCATAACCCGTGGTACGGTACCAGTGTCTTGGCTGCCCTTGGTTAATTATACCAGACCCAGCTTTCGGTTGCACATGATGCCGAGATACCGCGCACCATCGAACGGGCAGGACCATGTCGGTATAAAATGACATCAGTAAAGTACACTATTGTCTTGGTTAAAATTAGCAGCCTGGAAGCTGCTCTAAGAAAAGGGCAGACGATAGAAAGGCAGTGCTGAAAACATCAACCCTTGGGGCAGTGTGCCAGCATCCCTAGTTGTGCTGACCTTTGTTCTGAGCACAGCTCTACCCGCGCATGCAGGGCTATCAGATGGATCTGTTACTACGGGATACAGTACATATTTACTTTTACTTGCCCTTTTTCTCGAGGATTACGACGTGACAAAGAGCCCGGGAATGATGAGAATGCTCCTTTAATGCTACTCCTGCGGCAGCCAACAAAGGAGCTAGATGCAGGCCTATTCGTAAGGGCAGCAAAATGGCTGCTATAACATAACCCAGCCATTTGGCCCGCCTCCCCAGAGTACCGCGTCGCTCTCTGGCCCACGCTAAATAATGTCGGTGCTCACGCTGACCCGGCACTCCTTCAGCGCCCCTTCCCCTGGCCTCCTGCCCCCCTAGCGAGAGGCTGACAGTACTAAGTCCCGTCGCTCTTGTACCGATTACGGTACCTGCAGCGGTTGGCAAGTCCCTTCCAATCGAATAAGCCTTCCATCCTCGCCTCGCGCCTAGGTTGTCTTTGGTGGATTACGGACATGGGGCGGCAATCTTGGGTTTACTTTTCTCTGGATTCTTTCTCTTGCTACTGCATCCAAGGTCTCTTAGGCATTTTTGCCGAATATTCTCTCTCTTTCGTTCGCAGTGTGTTTGTCCCAACTACTACGGAGGTACCTAGTACCAAAGGCAAAAAAGAGACGAGCGACGTCGCAGTTCAAGCTTATTATTAGTATGTTTGGTACGGGGTACTTCCATGCCTACAGATCTCACGCCCCCCGAATAAGTTGAGGTACTTCTGCCGGGACCGACTCGCAGGCAGTGGCCCGCGCGCCCAGACAGACGCATTCCCACTAGCGGCCCCCTCAATACCGTCCCTTTGACCCTCACCAGCCATCACTATAATCCACCTTTGGGCCAACGGCAGCGACGACCTCCTTCGATCCCCATCCCATCTGCATCTGGCCCGCTCTTCAACCACGGCGGTCCCGACCTGTCCATTACAAAACGTCCTCTTCCAGCAGCCAGGCGTCTGTTACTATCTCGTCGTCTTGTCGTTTTTATCGTTGTGTCTCTACGACCTTGACATGAATCGACTCTTTTGATCCCCGTAGTTGATCTGTCTGGCGGTTGAAGCTTATTTTTTCGGCTGGGCTGCGCTGGGCCGCTGACCTGAAACAGACCGAAAAGTCGTGAGCCCGACGTCAACCTCCTCGCCAAACGTCGACCTCTTTCTTTCTCTGCAGCAGACGTCGCGTCTCTCAGTACTTTCGGACCGACGAGAGGGGCCAGACGCTTGCTTCGCCATCTTCCAGATCTCACTTCCTTTCCTGTCTTTGCATTTCGCGGCGCGCATCTGAGCCATGGCTGGCTACAATCGTCCAGTCGGCTTCTCCGAGCGCCGAGGCAGCCTCTTGAGCGAGGAGCTCATGCTCAGCAATTCAGAAACCGGAATGGATCAAGCAACCGACAAGATGCCTCAACCACAGCCGCAGCGCCAACTTAGGGGTCCTCCGACGCCGAGCATGTCCACCCCCGCCGCCGACTTTGATCAGCAGCTCACCGGCTCTCCTCCACCACCTCCGACTCCCGCGGCATCGCCAGGACCTGCTCACTGCCAGCCCGACTGGAGCGACGCTGCCGACGATGAAGACTTCTTTCTCGCCAAGGTCCGCCAGCATTTCAAGAATTGCTCCGGCCCCCAGCGTACCAGAGTCCTCGCCGATTTGCTGAACCTATGTACAAGCCAGCAGCTGAGCTTCGTCCATCAGTTTGTTAGCCCTCTCCTGAAAAAGGACCCCTTTACTAGTCTTCCGGATGAGCTATGCCTAAGAGTATGTCCATGCGGCCAATCAAGAAATTACTAATCCCTGGCATGGAAACCACTGTTCTAACATTGATCTGCTCCAGATACTTTCCTTCATCGACGACCCCAAAGTGCTCGCCCGAGCTTCGCAAGTGTCCAAGCGATGGCGCGACCTCCTTAGCGATGATATGACATGGAAGAATCTATGCGTAAAGCACGACTATGGCAGAAGGCTGTCTGAAGTATATGCGACATCACCTCCAATGCCAATGCGATCCGTGGCCCATACCCAATCCAACGATACCGAAATGTCTAGCAGCTTTCCGGGCGCCATGGCCCCAATATCCCAAGCTGCGGGCTCCAAGAGCGTGGGCGACAGCCCCAGCCGCCCAAAGCTCCGCTCATATAAATCTCATTTCAAGCAGCGCTATCTTGTTGAAGCTGCTTGGCGTTCCGGAGGCACTAGCACAGTGAAAAATATTACCCAGGAAGGCGGCGTTGTTACTAGCCTTCATTTGACTCCCAAGTACATCATTGTTGCCCTCGACAATGCCAGGATTCACGTGTTTGATACCGAAGGAGAATCGCAACGTACTCTACAAGGTCATGTCATGGGTGTCTGGGCCATGGTTCCTTGGGGAGACACCATGGTGAGTGGAGGATGTGACCGCGATGTTCGCGTATGGGACTTAAAAACTGGGTAAGTCAACGCTGACAGATTCGCGTAACGGCCTGATGGGTTAACCTTTCTTAGTGCTTGCCTCCATACCCTGCGAGGACACACCTCAACTGTAAGATGCCTTAAGATGGCCGACGAGAATACAGCCATCTCTGGCTCTCGCGATACTACGCTTCGAATCTGGGATATCAGGACCGGCTTATGTCGAAATGTATTATTGGGTCACCAGTCTAGCGTCCGCTGCCTCGAGATTAAAGGCGACATTGTGGTTTCTGGAAGCTACGATACTTTTGCCAGAGTCTGGAGCATATCGGAAGGGAGGTGTCTGCAGACACTCCAGGGCCATTTTAGTCAAATCTACGCCATTGCCTTTGACGGCAAGAGAGTTGTTACCGGCAGCCTTGACACCAATGTTCGTGTCTGGGATCCGACGTCTGGGTAAGTTCTGTCCTGAGCAAGTGAAGCTGCCTTCGAAACAAGCTAACACCTGCCGTCTAGTGAATGCCTTGCCATTTTGCAGGGCCACACATCACTCGTTGGCCAACTACAAATGAGAGGGGATACCCTGGTTACGGGTGGCTCAGATGGCTCAGTTCGCGTCTGGTCACTAAAGAGAATGTGCCCCATCCACCGGCTGGCAGCCCATGACAATAGCGTAACAAGCCTGCAGTTTGATGACACCAGAGTCGTGAGTGGCGGAAGTGACGGCCGCGTCAAGATCTGGGACCTCAAAACTGGCCATCTCGTGAGAGAGCTCATTTCACAGGGTGACGCTGTGTGGCGCGTGGCTTTTGAGGAGGAAAAGTGTGTTGCCTTGGCTTTGAGAAACGGCCGCACTGTCATGGAGGTAAGTCAGCTAGAAGACGAATTTGTTTTGACTGCAGGCGAAAATGCTAACCCACAAAACAGGTTTGGTCTTTTTCGCCGCCAGAGGAAATGCTATATGATCACCCGGTTAGTCTTGGACAAAGATGCTTAGAAAGCGACTCAGACCGTCCGCTTAGCGCCATGGACTTTGGCTACCGCGATAGGGACTCATCAATGGACGGCTCAAGCCGCGAAGTTCCCGCGCAAGATGTGGATATGGAGGATGCAGGCCCATCTACCGCGCCACTATAAGACACTAGCAAAATATTATATATCTAACGACGAATACAACGAACAACACTATACCAGATACGAGATGAAATCGAGATCGATTGTCTCAGCGACCGGGTGCTATGGGTACGACAGTCCTTGTAGGACGGGGCTCAAACCAGCCACCGGTCGTATTGGTTCAATTGTGGGATTACATACATTGGGAAAAGCGAGGAATGCTGAGACGGCTATAGAAGGCGAGTGTGGACTTTTCCGGAAAGGAGCGCATTATATTCTCGGCGTACCGACTCTTTTTATTTATAATATGCATTTCGAGGGGCGATAGCAAGATGTTCATAGCACAACGGGTTGCGTGCTGAAGAGCGGGCGTATTTAGAATGCAGTACGCGTGTTGTCAAAGTGTGGACAGAGGTCGTACTGCAACAGCTCGAACAGTCCTCGGCTCATCAGGAAGTCAGTAATACCAATACTTACCAATGCAATGCGACGACTCTATTTGAATGCATATTGTACTAGATAAGCAGGTGGGAGGGCAAATCTACTACCTAGTAGTTCGCCAGACGCTGGATAGGGTTTGAGATATTCTTATCTCGTCAGCTAATAATTGTGTGTTAAGATTATCGGAGGGATAAGGGACTACCTTGAATTGTTACACATGGTTTTATGTGTGGTGTACGCCGTAAGGACCGGGTATTAATTTGGTCAAAAATTTACCTAAAACGCCCATGTAAGAGGTTGACACTGTAATTACGAGCACACACTCCAGGGGCCGGGCCAGCATCGGACCACGATGTGCAGCTGCTGCGGATTCGGCCACTACATATCAAACTCGGCGCTCTCCGGAGGGTCAGGGGACTTTTTTGGTGAGGCAAAAGCCGGCATCACGTGGAACCGGCGCTAGCCTATCCTGGCTAGACTGACCAACAAGCAGAGCTCAACGCCCAACACCGCGAAATCTCGGCGCTTTTTTCTGTGCAGGAGTGCGAGACGAGAGAGAGAGCAGCATCTGCGCAACCTTTCGCGACAACCATCAATCGACGCATCCTTTTGCTCTTGAGGCATCTCCCAGAACGACCCGTCTAGCGATGCTGTCCAGAGCCCTTCGTGTGCCTAGGGCCGCGCTGCCCGTGCGCACGCGTGCTGTGGCACCTTTCGCGGCTGCCTCTCGATTCGTGACTACGGATGCCGCTTCGTCGTCGCTGAACTCCAAGGTTCCCGAGGTATAGACTTTCAATCGGATTCTTGCCAAACCTCTATCACTACCAGAGTTGATTGGGCGCATTTTGGCCACTTCTAGGAGCTGTGTTTGCTGACAAAGTTCTTCCATTCAGTCCGAAGACGAGCCTTTTTCTGTTGCCCTTAGCGATGAGAGCTTCGAGACCTACGAACTTGACCCCCCTCCTTACTCCATTGAGGTAACCAAGAAGGAGCTCAAGCGCATGTACTACGACATGGTCTGCATCAGGTACGATTTCCTTCGTGGCCAGTAGCCCGTGGCCCTCAACATTCTATGCAAGAACGTCCCTTTGCTGATAGTCATTGCAGACAGATGGAAATGGCGGCCGATCGTCTGTACAAGGAAAAGAAGATTCGCGGTTTCTGCCACCTTTCCAGTGGTCAGGAGGCCGTCGCTGCCGGTATCGAACACGCTATTACCAAGGAGGACGATGTCATCACTGCCTACCGATGCCACGGTTTCGCCTTGATGCGCGGTGGCACTGTCCGCTCCATCATTGGCGAGCTTTTGGGTCGCCGTGACGGTATCGCCTACGGAAAGGGTGGTTCCATGCACATGTTCTCCAAGGGTTTCTATGGTGGTAACGGTATCGTCGGTGCTCAGGTCCCCGTCGGTGCTGGCCTTGCCTTTGCCCACAAGTACAACGAAAACAAGAACGCCACGCTTATCCTGTATGGTGATGGTGCTAGCAACCAGGGTCAGGTCTTTGAGGCTTTCAACATGGCCAAGCTCTGGAACCTGCCTGCCCTGTTTGGCTGTGAGAGTAAGTTGCAAAATCTTGCATGAGCGCCATTGTATGCCGAGTGCTAATGTGACGACTTTAGACAACAAGTACGGTATGGGTACCTCTGCTGCCCGCTCCTCCGCCTTGACCGACTACTACAAGCGTGGACAGTACATTCCTGGTCTGAAGGTCAACGGCATGGACGTCCTCGCTGTCAAGGCTGCTGTCAAGTACGGCAAGGAATGGACTGAGGCTGACAAGGGTCCTCTGGTCCTCGAGTACGTCACCTACCGCTACGGTGGCCACTCCATGTCTGACCCCGGCACGACGTACCGCACCCGTGAGGAAATTCAGCGCATGCGTTCGACCAACGACCCCATTGCCGGACTCAAACAGAGAATTATCGACTGGCAAGTCACCAGCGAGGAGGAGCTGAAGAAGATTGACAAGGAGGCCCGCAACCACGTTACCGAGGAGGTCGCTGCTGCCGAGGCCATGGCTGTCCCCGAGCCCAAGCCCTCTATCCTGTTTGAGGATATCTATGTCCGTGGCTCCGAGCCCGAGTATATCCGTGGCCGTACCACCGATGAGAACTACCACTTCAGCCAGTAGAGGGGCTGTTGTATTCTGTAACCCCACACCCTCACCCTCTACCGCATACTCTATAATGATTCCTTTAGTTTGAACTAGTTGCCTTTTGTACAATATCTCGTCAAAATAGAGTACGAAACGGTTTTTGGCATGCCACTGCTCCGCTGTGATGCTGTCTGTGGTCTTTGTGATGTGGTGTGTGAATCTTGAAGAATGGATGATGTTGCTAAACATAAAACGCTGCCTTTTAGCATTGTATTCGTAGTCTTTACCGTCTGTATTATTTTCTAGCTATATTACTATTGTTGTCCAGCCACGAGGCAGCTCATATTTCCTTGTTGACCCATTCCCAACCGTCACGTGGAGCAAGCAACTTTCGCGTCGGAAGCCCACTCACGTCTTTCCCTCTGTGGCTGCCGCCTACGCACACTTAACGCGGTTCTGCCTAAGCTTAGCGTCACCTCGGGCGCGTCACGTTGAATGGCCAGCTCCGTCAGCTATAACAGCTGCGTCCACATGAACACTTTGCGAGCAACACTATCTCGTGAATCTAAGAAAAAGACTACAATTTTTCTAAGATCTATTTCTCCATCAATTTCACAACGCGTCTGCATTGTCGCCACAGCCGCGCATCACCAGCACCAACACTCGCGCAAATCACAGGCCCGTGCAAGCTCGGGTCTTGCTATTACCATCGCCCGACACATCACGGTGGCTTTACCAAGCGTCCGCGGGCTGCGACTGTTGTTATTTTCGGGTTCTGCTGCCACTGGTACGAGAACGAATCGATTGCTGCAGCCCGTGCTTGCTGCTCGCGGCTTTTCGACATTAAGGTGGGATAGGATGGCGCCGAAGCAGGCGACTTTGGGGTATGTGAAATCAGCGCAGACGACGATTGGGTGAGTTTGCTCCTCGCCCTGATTGTCTCTGTGTGACCTTGTGCAATTGTTCACGCTTCTGCGATGGATTGGGAAATAGCGCAATTTTGAACTGATTTTTTTTCCCCTCTCGTGTATTAGGAAGTTCTTCGGGGCTAGATCTGACGGTCCCGCTAGACAGTCGAAGCTCTCGTTTGCGACGAAAGCTGAACAGGACGATGTCGAGGATGGTGCCAACGGTCATGTGAGCGCTAAAGAGAATACCGATCCTGAAGATAGAAGTATGTGACATTGGCTTTCAGTAGCTTGGAGATTACATGGGTTAAACAAGCTAATGCGCGTCTGCAGATTACAAGAAGCGTATACGGACCGAGCAGAATGGAGCATTCGTCAAGAACGAAGATGAGGAAGCACCAGTCTCCAAACGAGCACGCAGAAATCGCGTCAAGATTGAAGACGACGAGGAAGAGACGGATGAAGCTATCCCGACAATTGAAGAAGCGCCAAAGGAAGAGAGCAAGGATGATGTCAAGATGAAGTCGCCGTCGCTTAGCCCGACGCCATTGAAATCCGAGGCGCCCGAGGAACCTGTCAAAAAGGAAGAATCAGCAGAGCCTGCTGTGAAAAACGAGACGAAGGATGAGGACTTTAACGAAGAGGCGGGATCAGAGTCGGCATCCGATGGAGAGGCAGAGGTCGAGGCAGATGAAAAGCCTGGAGTGGCTGCTAAAGCCCGGGAACTGGCGAAAACGAAACTCCAGTCTAAGGGCAAAGATCCATATCCAGATTGGAAGCCGGGCACTCCGGTTCCCTATGCTGCTCTCTGCACGACATTCTCACTGATTGAGATGACGACGAAACGCTTAATCATTATGGAGCATTGTTCGCTCTTCCTGCGCCAAGTTATGCGCCTGACTCCCGATGACCTGCTTCCGACTGTGCTTCTCATGATCAACAAGCTCGCCCCGGATTATGCTGGAATTGAGCTGGGTATCGGCGAGTCTCTAATCATGAAAGCCATTGGCGAATCCACTGGTCGCAGTCTGCAGGTTATCAAGGCTGACCAAAAGGATATTGGTGATCTCGGGCTTGTCGCAGTCAAAAGTAGATCCACTCAGCCAACCATGTTCAAACCGAAGCCACTTTCTGTACGCGGTGTTCACCAAGGACTCATGGGCATTGCTACCGTCACAGGCAGTGGTGCTCAAGGCCGAAAGGTTGACGGCATCAAGAAGCTACTTTCTGCTTCTGACACGAACAACACTGGCAAAGTTGATATTGCAAAAGACAAGGGTGGGCCGAGTGAAGCTAAGTATATTATTCGATTCCTTGAAGGAAAATTGAGACTGGGCCTGGCCGAGAGGACTGTCCTGGTTTCTCTTGCACAGGCAATCGTCTGCCATGAAGCCGAATTGAAGGGCAAGGTGCCAAGTACGGCGGAAATGGAGAAGGGCGAAAGCATTCTCAAGACGGTTTATAGGTGAGCACCCGAAGCAACAACCATTTGCAGCGAAGACTAACACAATATCAGTGAGCTACCAAGCTATGATGCGATTATTCCAGCAATGATGAGCCATGGTGTAATGAATTTACGGGACCACTGCAAGCTTCGTCCTGGCGTTCCATTGAAGCCAATGTTGGCAAAACCGACCAAAGCCATCACAGAAGTGTTGGACCGCTTTGAGGGCCAAAACTTCACCTGCGAATACAAATACGATGGTGAACGTGCACAGATTCACTATGTGGCGAATAATGCTTCAGAAGAACTCAGCCAGGCAGCACCAGGTGCGAATAAGGAGGCTGCCAAGGGAGTGGCCAGCATCTTTTCCAGAAATTCCGAAGACTTGTCGAAGAAGTACCCTGATATCTTGGCTAAGCTGCATACCTGGGTCAAGGAAGACACCAAGAGCTTTGTGCTTGACTGCGAGACTGTTGCCTGGGACGTCGTCGAGAAGAAGGTACTGCCTTTCCAACAACTCATGACGCGAAAGAAGAAGGACGTCAAGGTTGAGGATGTCAAGGTCAAGGTGTGCGTATTCGCATTCGATCTGCTTTATTTGAATGGCGGGCCTGTGGTGGAAAAGTCTCTGCGTGAGCGACGTGAGCTCTTGCAGCAAGCCTTTGTTCCCGTTGAAGGCGAGTTTGCGTTTGCCACGTATATGGACGGTAAGGAGCTTGATGAGATTCAGATTTTCCTTGATGAGAGTGTCAAGGCATCTTGTGAGGGTTTGATGGTCAAGATGCTTGACGGCACGGAGAGTGGATATGAGCCCAGTAAACGTAGTCGAAACTGGCTCAAGGTAAGTTGGATACGGTGTCTATCGTTTGTGGATATTTCTGCTAACCGTCTACACAGATCAAGAAGGACTACCTCACAGGCGTAGGAGACTCGCTGGATCTTGTTGTTTTAGGCGCGTATTATGGCAAGGGCAAGCGAACTTCAGTATATGGCGCATTTCTTCTCGCCTGCTACAATCCAAACTCGGACACGTACGAAACCGTCTGCAATATCGGCACAGGCTTCTCCGAGCAAGTCCTCGAGGATCTTCACAAGCAATTATCAGATATTACAATCGACCGTGCAAAGCCCTTCTACTCACACTCTTCTGGCGGCCAGCACCAGCCCGACGTCTGGTTTGAGCCCCGCTATGTCTGGGAAGTCAGGACGGCCGACTTGACGCTTAGCCCACGCTACAAAGCGGGATGCAAGGAAGGCGTCGACCCGGCTGGCGGCAAGGGCATCAGTCTGCGGTTCCCGCGCTTCATCAAGATTCGTGATGACAAGAAGCCTGATGAGGCGACGTCGAGCAGGCAGATTGCGGAAATGTACAGGAAACAGGAGAGCGTGACGAAGAATAAGGGCCCATCTGTGGATGATGACTTTGAGTATTGAGTTCCGGGTTTTTTACTCATGATTTCTGTCGGGATAGCATATGTTGTAACTTTGCTGGATTAATTTGAAAGGCGTTTTGCGGTAGCTTATATATAAATTCCAAGTGTTTTGCATCGTGCTTGTATTTTTAATCGGACGTGATTTCATTATTAGAAGTAAAGAAAGCAGAAAACGATGCGTCTATTCTAAGCAGCAAGATATACATGTATAAGCGCATCAAGCTGCCTTTACAGCAGCGGACTCCTCGGTCTTGTGAGTCCGGAACCACCGCGATCATCTTCCCCGTCAACACCAACCAGCAAGCCCTCTTGTTGCGCAGCATGTCCATTTACCGGCCCGCCCGGAAGCTGTCCAACAGGAACACTGCCCGTCCGCCGCGTCTCATCCGCGCCATTAAGAACATACCACGCATCCTTCTTGGTAAGCAACCCCTGCAAAACACCACGGTCGCTAAACAGCACATATCGCAAGCCCAGTTTCTGGAAATACGACGCCACGAGCTGCAGACTCGTGCGAGACGGCAATGTTAGCGGTGTCTGGTCCATCCACGGACGCAAGTCAAGCGTAGTGCGCGGGTCGGCGAGGGGCTGGTGCGAGAAGAAGGCTTCTGTTTCCGGGCCGAGGCGGCGTGAGCCTTCAGATGCGGTGCGGAGGTTGTAGCTTAGCTCTGCGCGGGAAATGTAGCCGAGGAGAGTTGCCTCGCGCGGGTCGGAGATGACGGGGAAGCCGCGGTAGGAGTGCATTGCGAGGATGGCGTTGAGGGAGGCAATGGTGTGGCCTGTTGCGGTGAGGACGACGAGGTCTTCTATGCGGGTTATGATTTGGGAGGCGGGCATGTCGGGAATGATTGCTTCTTCGCTGTTATCGAGGAAGGGGTATTCGTTGAAGTGGATCCAGGATTCGTAGATGCCGCGCCGCGAGAAGGCGTCGCCGACCCATTTGGAGATCATGACGGCTACCATGATGGGTAGGACGTAGGTTAGTGCGCCGGTGAGTTCGAACATGATGACGACGATGGAGACGGTCATGCGGGTAACGCCTGTGAGGGCGGCCGCGGCGCCGATGATGGCGTATGTTCCGGGCGTGATGCAGGGTGTTTCGGGGTCGCAGGTCTGGAAGAGGAAGAAACTGCGGTGGTTGTCGACCCAGATTTCCATGATGATGCCGACTGCACGGCCCACAAGGGCGCCAATGGCCATGGAGGGGAGAATAATGCCTGCAGGGACCTGTAGGCCAAAGGTTATGGCGGCAAGGAAGAAGCCCAGCACAGCGGCGAAAATGAGCAACACAATGGTGCTGGCCGAGGCAGCGCCGGTCTTGCAGAGGCCGATTTGGTCGTCAAGGACCTGGGAGCAGTCTGCAAAGAGGTTGGAGACGAGCTCGGTGGATTGGACCTTCATGTAGAAATTGGGGTAGTTGATGAGCGCGGTGAGCAGGGCCACGGCCAGCACTTGGGTGATTGGCCCTGGCAGCCAGGAGTTGGCCTTTTTCCAGCGTGCGACGTACATGTTGGCTCGAATAAAGAGGCCACCGTAAATGCCCTGGGAGTGGTAAGTTGAAAGTCTTGATAACATATTAGAAGATAGCATACACCTAGAATGCCGAGAATAGCATAAGGGAGAATTTCAAACCCGTGCCAATCTCGGCTGTATTTTGTTTGATACAAGACGAGTTTTCCAGAGCGGAATGGATCGAAAGCTTGTAACATGACAGCTGCGGTCATGGCGCATACGAAGCTTTGCCACATAGTCTTGTCTGGGAAATAGTAGGATAGCTGCTCAAGACTGAAAAGCACGCCGCCAATGGGGGAGCCAAAAGCCACCGAGATACCGGCAGCGGCGGCAGCAGACAGGACTTCTCTCTTTCGTGCCTCGTTTCCATTGATGGAACCAAACAGTTTGGTAAAGATATTGGCGCAACAGCACGCGACATGAACTAGAGGACCTTCTTTACCAAGCCACATGCCGGAAGCAACGGCGAGGATTAAGCCTAGGGATTTGGTAACTAGCGTCCAAGCTCCTAGAAACCGGCGGATGATGAACCCTCCAAGGACAGTTTTAATCTCGGGAATACCGCTGTGTTTGGCGTAAATGGCATATTCACGGACCATGACGGCACTGCAATAGGCAAAGAGGACAGAAAAGACAAGGAAGAAGATGTACTCGATAAACCACTTGCCGCCAGCAGCGTGGACGCCTAGAGACTCGCTCCAGGATTTCCACCCAGCACAGTGGGAACCTTGGTCGTATCCGTAGCAGCAGAAACCCTTATTGAGGTAGAAATGACCACCTTCTGGGCCGCTTGAGCAAAAGCCAAGCTTCAAGTCACCAAGCCAATCCGTCGTGACATTTATAGCCGCAGCAATTGCGCCAACGGCCATCCCTGTCAGGATGAGGACAATCCAGATTTGACTTGCATCGAGCAGTATGCGCACATGTCCGAGGAGACCGCTGGCACCGGAAGCTAAGACGCGCATTCGCTGGCGCTCCTTGGTATACTCAAAGATCCAGTCAATGGCCGTCAAGTCGTCGTAACCAACGCGGCGTCCCGGGCCCTCGACGTTCCAATCCAGCGGCGCTCTGTCCTTGTCAAAGACGCCCCCTGCACCACCACCACCGCCGCCGCCGTCTCTGTGCGGTAGCGGATTGGCATAGAAAGGGGCGTGCGAGTCGTGAATCGGCGGTGTCGCATCCCCATGGCTGTCTGATCGCGGTCGGCTCCCAGTGAGCGCAGAGAGGAAACGCGACGGGCTAGAGAGTATAGACGCCTTTTGTTTGCGCTTAAACGACATGAGCGTGCCTAAATCATTGTGGATGGGGTCATCCTCGAGGACCTGCCGTCGGCCAGCGTCGTCGAGGTCGTCATCCCCTAGAAAGTCGAGCTCGTCTCGGTCGTCGTCGGCGGCGGGCGGAGGTGGCGTGTTGGCGGCTGGAGAGTGCGAGGATGACGAAGCAGAGGGGAATGCTTCGTGCTGGGCTGCTCCAGACATGATGCGACTTTATCCCATCTTCTTGTTCTGCGCGCCCCTTTGTAGATGTTGTATGGGGGAGAGGCAGAGGCAGGCTGATGTCATGCGCCACGATTGATGTGCTCTTGGCGCAGATGGATGTGAGCTCTGGCCAGGCTATCGTGTTTGTTTGCCCCACTGTGTGGTGTGTGGTGCTTCTGCGAAGGCAAAGCTACCTACCCTGTGTCAACCACCGGTTCATTTGCTTGAAATAATACCATCTTCGCCATCATTCTCCGTCGGTAATATTATTCGCAATATTTGAAGCGCGATATTCATGCTTGAATTTACGGTCTTACGTTTTGGAACCCAAAGTCACGGCGTCAAGAAGCCTAGAACTGTGATTCGATATGGATAGTGAAAAGTCTTCGGCGGCTCATCAAGGACAACGAGCCAATGACGGAAGCACTATACCAAAGCTGAAAGCGCTTTTGAGCGCAAAGGATGATACCCAAAAATTCGTTGGCCTAGCTCTCCTCAAGTCAGTCCTCGACAACTCCCCTCAAATACGGGACGATGAAGCAGCCGTGCAAGACCTATGGGTCAACATCTCTCCCAAGTTCCTCGACAGGCTTCTGCGAACGGGCTCCAACCCTTCCAACGAAAATTCAAAAGAGATGCTTAGCCTCGTCATTTCAATACTTCACACATTCTCAATACTTTTGCCATCCAAGGCAGCCTCAGATAATTCCTTCACCGGGCGCATTCCTAGTCTCATTGGTGCCGCTGTATACAGGTATGAATTTCACACTGCTCTCCAACAACACACGCTGACGCTGACATGTACTAGCTCCAAGGAAACGACGGACGCGCTTCTTCAAACGCTATCTTCGCTCGTGAACCACAAACAAGGCGCCCAAGTTCTCCTCAAGGTGGAGGATCTGTCGCCTCTGACAGAACTCGCCGCTAGCCATGCAACCGCTTTGGACGTATTCTCATACGCCTGGCTTAATGTCATGGTCGAGACACAAGATAAACGCGGCTTGGCATCAAATGTAGATCAGGTCATGCAAAAGCTCGTGGCTTCATTTACTGGCACTGATGGAGTCACTTTGCTAGAGTTTATTGGCTCGTTCTTCCAACAAGCCGATACAGCGGTAGGTACCTGCCAGGTCGAACAACCATGACGTGATGCCTTTTCTGACAAAACTTATAGGTGATACCAACCAATCCAAAGTGGTTAAACGCAGTCGTGAATCATATTAGAAACCTTGTCACCAGCCGGCCGACGCCCGAAGCTCGGTCAGCGTATACCAAGGCAGCCGCTGCTCTCCTCCAGGCGTATCCCGACACATTGTCTGCGATGCTGTTTAAAGATGCAAGGAATGCCGAGAAACCTTTCGGATACTTATTTGTGAACCTTCTCCTCATCGATGTTCGCTCGTCAGCGCCTGTCTTACTTGAAAAGCTGAACCAGCCGGACTACCCCGACATGGCTAGGCGGCTAGCCGCTGCATTTGACGTTATTTGCATCTTCATTGGCTACCTTGTTCGCTCTCTTGAAGACGAATCGCTCGACAGTCTGGTAATGTCTCCCGATAATCTCCTTAAGATCAGAAGAAGTATATCCGAGTCCATGTCGGTGACTATTGAATACATCCGCGACCGTTGGGATGCTTCAACCGCTGGCGCCATGGGGCTGCATCCTGAAGCACGAACCAATAAAACTGAAACAGCAACGGGATCATATAATACACTGACCTGGGATTCAATTGAAAACATTGCGGAAGAAGATCCATTCATGCTATCTGCTCTACGGGCGCTGTCAATATGGCTGCGAGAAGACGACAATGAACAGCTACGAAAAGAAGCCACGGGGCTTATTGACGTTTTCATGGACCTTTACAGAGTTAGTACAACGGAAAAGCTGGACTTTCGCTCGCCGACTCTAGTTGCCCTTGAAGCATTGGTTACACTTGAAAAGGGGCGCGATATACTCCTTGAGCACGATGGCTGGGGAATCCTGAGCAGGAGCTTAATCGCTATGATGCAACAGCAAATGGAGTTGAAAAGCGATGGAGACGCTTCACTAATGACTGACATTGTGCGGATACTTGTGGTTGTCACAGAGGAAGAGAAGGCCGGCACACAGGAGCCTTGGATGGATGTGATCACGGCCGTTGCCGCTTGGGGTGTTCCTGATCAAGCGCCCTCAGACCTGGCGAATGAAGCGCACGTTGCTATCCTGCAGCTCTGTGCAGCCCTCCTTGCGCAGGCAAACGCGGGAATGCGATCAAGATATAAGCATTCGACCCATGCCATTGCAGGAATTGCTGGACAAGTAAACCGACAGACTGGGCTAGACAGTGGGCTAAGGGAGCAAATGGATGATGTCTTGGAAACGCTGAGCAGGCTAGCATAAAGCAAATATAATGTACATGAATTTCTCAAAGATTAAACTGCTAGGATGCCTCCACCTCTACCGAATCCGTCTTTTCGGTGGTAGATTGCTGCTTTTTGTCTGCTGCCTCTGCTTTGGCCCTCTTCTTCCTTGCCCGTCGTACCTGAATCTCTACATCCAGCATCTCTGCATTGACAGTTACCAATCGCGGTATGACGTCTTGAACAGCCTGAACAGCGTTTGTCTGTGCACTCCGCAGCGCCGGCGGAGCAAATAAGCCATACCAGCGAATCGGATCTTTGATCAATTTTGGCTTCTTTTTCTCGTCTTCCTTTCCTTTGACACCCTTTTCATCGTTGCTCTTGTCTTCCTCGGTTGTGCTCTTATCCTTCTCAGCTTTGTCCTGCTCATCCTCCTCCTCCGCCTCCTCTGATATCGTTGCGATGGTGAAAGTGGGCACTTGTCCCTCGTCAACTTGAATGTCTAGTTTTCTAGAGATCTGCATTCTATCGTCGTATTGATCCGGGCCATACCGCACGCCGCGCTCAGCGGAGAAGTTGGCCCGCGCAATGTCCTGGAACATGCCACGTTGGAGGCGGGACAGGTCCTCGCGCAGCTGCGAGTATTCGTCTATGAGGCTGAGGTAGCGCTCTAGGAGCGTGTCTATGTGACTTTGGTCGTGTATCGACATTTGCATGAGCTGTTGCGCACCAGCAGGATTGTTTGGTTTCATGAGATGGGAAGTGTTGATGGTGCGTTATGGTGGGTGAAATGAGAGAGAGGCTGATGCATGGTGGTAAAGGTGGACGGCGGTGGGGCGCTCAACCGGGACACACCACGCCCTGTTACAAGCTACGAAATACAAGACACCTCCTTTTTACTAGTAAATAAATTCATTTTTAATTGTGGTTAAATATTATTTCAACTATGCTGGTATATGCTCGTTTCTCATAAGGTATCCCGCCCATGTGGTGGTTGTAGCCGTAACTGCCTAGACGTTTATGTATGTGCGTCTACACTTGCACACCCTGTTCGTGCTGTGATCCAATCGCACTCTCTGCAGACGATTCCTTCGTAGCTGCCCTCTTAACTCGCGGAGATTGCTTGCCTCCGGTCCAAATAGCTTGCACTACGGCAGTGGCTACAGTCAAGATGGCCATGCTCCAACCAACAGTGCCAAACCCAGCCTTGTCACGTATCATGCCACCCATAAGCGGGCCGGCAATAGCACCGCCCGAAAAAGCCATAGTATATAGGGCATAAGCCTGGGCGTAAGGTGATGCTGTTGGCTCTCCTTCTTTACCCAGATCTTCATTTTCCACAGCCCAGGAGATCTCAGCCATGAGCGGCGCAAAGACCATTGCGAACCCGAGACCAGCTCCTGCTAAAAGACCACAGAGCATAATCTTGTGCTCAATCGTGTTTTCTGACACGAAGCGCAGACAAACCAAAAAGGGTGCTGCAAAAAGGAAACCAGCCGTAGCGAACCAACGCGGTCCATAACGGTCGCTGAGGCCACCAACCACGGGACCAATAAAAGTCGGGACAATGATGGGCAAGAAAATGAGACCGGCACCGATTGATCCCCAGTGGAACTTGCTTTCCACAACCAAAGGCAAGGTAGCATCAAAAGCAGTCTGAATGCAAGACTCGACAAAGGTGCCAAGAAGAGCGGCGAGGAGCCGCGGCTTTCGCAGCATCCCAAGTATGCCGTTTGGGCCGGTGAGCTCAAAGGTTCCGGTAGGGTGGGCAGCAGCGTCGGATCCATCCTTTCCTTTCTCTGCGTTGCTAATGGTGGTTGATGCTACTGTGGCGGTGGTTGAGAAGTTTCGACCATTCTCTTGCGATGCAGGTTCTGTCAAGGTCTGTCCCGTCATCGCCTCCAGCCTCCTTGCTTTCCATTTCTTGGCGTCTTTGACTTCAATGATGACCAGACGGAGAACAATGTCTATTGCCAGCAGCCCAAAACAAATAGCATAGACTGGATAGTATCCGGCCCTATCATACACGACGCCACCGGTCAAGGGGCCGAGCAAAATGCCGCCCGTCATGGCCGTGCTGGTCCAGCCGACTGCCTTGCCGACATTCTTGCTTTCGACGCTGTCGATGACGAGTGCAAGACCAACAGCCCATGTCATGGAGCCAGACATGCCTTGGAGGATTCGAGCGATGATGAGCATGGGGATATTTATGCTAAAGCATAGACATAGCGTAGCTGCGAGGAGGAGTACCAGGCCACACAGCATCGGAATCTTGCGGTTGCGGAAGCGATCTGCCATGTATCCCCATATGGCTGGGAGGGTATTAGTATAAGAAATGCGGGAGCATTGAGAGGCGTGCTTGTGTATACATACGGGCTGTGGCGAGGAGTGAGGCGGCATAGACAGTAAGAGTGACGGAGACCCAATATTGAACTGCGAATCTATTGTCAGTAAAGAGCTATTTATGAAAGCTTGGCTCAACTTACCATCATTCTCTGGTACGCCTATACGGACAGAAAGCGTAAATGGGATGACGGGGACGATGATAGCGTAGAAGAAGATGTCCTGTTATGCATTAGAGCATGTCTTACATGTACGTTCAAAAAATTGGAAATACATACTGTAAATACTGCAAATGTGACAGTGGTGACAATTAGACCCGAGGAGGATCGTAGCGATAGGAATGCTGGCTCATTGCTCTTGGCTATTTGGACAGGGGAGCCAGCTATATGGTTCCTGTAAGAGGACTGCAAAGGATTAAAAGAAAACGGCATGTTCAAGATCGTATTACCATACTGAAATGGTATACTAAGTACAGATGCTCTGGTCTGCCAAGTATATTTCTACAACCACTACTTTGATGGCGCGCCAGTGCATGTCTTTATACAAGCTTGCGCTACGACTCATACCTGTGAAAAAGGCTTTATGATTTTCGCCTCTTCCATGTAACGCCAATCTAGTCGCCAATAAGACCATATTCACCGGCCGAGAACCGAAACCATGCTCCAAGGCTGTCATGCCCACGGCCACCCGTACACGCCGCAGGGCCGGCCGCGTCCGCGGAGCCCGAGCGGAAGAGTGGAGCCTCAATGGAGCCTTCGCGGATCAAATCGCACGCAAAACACCCTGCTGCCGGTGTCATGTTCTTCTCCATTAAAACGGTTAATGGCGTGAGCGATTGCCGCTCATACTGAGCATGTTTCGGTCGCAGGTAGTCATGATTGAAAGTCTATGAGTGCCTTCGTGGCCGCTGATGAGCCCGGTCGTGAGCATTCCCGCGGACACGGAGAGGAGCGCCGTTCAAACGGCTGCCAAGACGGGCGTCCCGGGCCACCGGGCGCCGGTGACTAATTGATAGTGACATGACATTAGATACAATTCTTATGCAAAGGTGACTACTGTATGCTGGAGCATATAAGGAGCTTGCCTTCGCATACTTACCCCTTGATGTTTGCCTTTGCTCCATGTCTGCCTGGGACCGGTTGTCGCACTCGAGCGTTCGGCGCACTGACACGGATCCCCGTGATTGTCCCCGGATATACGGCTTCTTGTCACCTGTAATGTAACACTATATCTACAGTATAAATAAGAGGCTTACGACGCAGGTGCAGTCGCCAATGATCCCATGTGCCGCTCTACCCGAAGCAGCGTTGCACGTTGTGTTTTCCCTGGCTGTGGCCAACTGTTCGGCGACAAGCTTTTGAGGCTTCGGGGCGGCTCCCGCATGATGAGATCCAGATCTAATGTAACCCCTGTGAGAAAGCGGTTGTCTTCAACATATGTGCTGGCCGGCACGCAATGCAGGTATGATTCATAAATGCCATTATTCATGTGAGGTTGACGCGTTCTTTTGAGATTGTATTATAGTGGCAGCTCACTGGCATGTGAATACATAAGCAATAGTAGACCCTTCAGGCTCGGGCCATGAATTTGGACAAGGTCAGAGGCACTACCAATCCGTTGCTGTACCGTGCATACGCAAGTCCCGGGAACCCCGGCAGAACTTCCGGGTTCGCATATACATCGTTAATGATTTTTGCGCCCAATAACGAGTAGAGCTCCCCATGTGTGATGACAGCCAACCGCGTTCGTGTAAGGACTGCTGATGTGGCTGAGTTATGTTTGGCGGTAAGTATTTAGCTCCAAGATCACCACACCCAAGGCTACGGTACCGGCGCTGCTTATTAACGCTCTGAGCTTCTCAATCTACAAAAAAAGTTTGGGATCTGTCTCCTTCAATGAGACATGAGAATAATTGTCAGTTGAAAACGCAATATAAGAAACATGACAGAACACATTTCAAGATGTCCATAACCGGGGAAAGGTGCTGCCGCGCTCACATTGCCATGATCTCAGAGCTACCACCTGGTAACCATTGTTTTTACGCTACATTTGAAGAATTGAAGTATTGCCGCGGTCTGGATGACCTTGGGCGACGGCTTTACTGAGTTGCAGACAACGTGCGGCGCCAAGGCAAGAAGTGGTTGATAGTTTCCGTAAGACTCAACGAAAGGTGATAAACTGCAAACTACTCGACCTGAAGCTTTAGACGACGACGTTGTCAGGCGGTTGCTCAAAATATACCATATTTACACACAAGGCCGTGACGCAACGACACACAACACCGAGCGCGGACACGTGCCGGAGACTTTGTCGGAAAAGGTGCAGGCATCTAGCCATCGGGTAATTGACTTTAGAAACATGACGCGGGGTATCTACAATGTAAAGGCCAGCATCAAACCCCGATTTTTACGGGAGGGCGCCGAACAATACTGCTATTTGAGAGCGTATCTATCCGTAGACGGCTGCTAAATAACTCGTCACCGAGGACGCTGTTCCGCCTGCAACGTTGCAGATGCCGGGGGTCGACAACAGGTGCAGGAAGAACCCCGCAAGGTGAGCTAGTTTGCTGACGTATTCGTAGTCAGCTCTTCTCCGCGCAGTACAGGCTAGAGAGTGTCTAGGTTATACCTGTGATGTGATGAGAAGGGTCTCTAATAACTGGTTCAAGTCAATGCATCTGATGGAATAAAGCTGAATCATTCATGCATTGATCCCATTGACGATATGTATAGTTGGCTTCCGATACCTACGCGTTAACCCTCACCACCCAGGGTCTGGCTGTGTAATTACATACATCGCCCGTTTCCGCCCGATCTACACCAATTCCCCGACCTCACAGCGCCACCCCCCCTATAATAGGTGATTTTCTAGAGCACCTTTCTTGACTCAGTGGATCCGATTAGTGCAGCACTTGTAGATATGTGGGCAATCATCGGCCGCGATGGGCCTCTAGCAGCGGTTGAATCTAGCACAATGTAACCAGCTAGTACAAGTACTGTAACTAGGATTTGGGACCTTCCTCTTTCAATACCTACCTTGGAATTATACCCGTCGGAAACAGCCTGGACCCAGCATGACGCATGGTAAACATGTCGGGCGCAAGCTTGCTCGGTACTGATGAGCTTGTTTCTCCCCTTTTATAATTAAGCTTGTCCTCTTCTTCCTCGAGCCCAATCGCAACCCCGGAACCTTGTCGTTAACCGAAACACCTTCCACCGGCGGCGACAAGACACCATGTTTCGTCATACTGGCAAGCTTCTTGCCGCACTCCTAGCCACCAACTCTCTCTGGTCAGCCAATGCTGCACCTGCTGCCAATGCTCAGGTTGACCTAAAGAGCCGCGAGGGGGAGCAAACAAACCTCCCCGCCGTGTGGCCTCCCCCCCAAGAAATCTCCGCCTTGGATTGTGCCGTTCGTCTAAACCGCGACGTCACCATTGTGACTGGCGACAACACTGATAGTCCCACCATCGATGCAGTGAAAGCCATCGTATCTGGTGCAGGCGGCACTGCCACTGTTGCATCGGAATCCACGGGCAATGGCGTCCAGATCTTGATTGGCACCGAAAAGGAAAATGGCGCCGCCGCCGCTGCCGCCAAGGCGCTGGCCGGTGCATCCGCAGATGGCCTTGAACCCGACGGCTACGTCCTCGCTTCAGGCAAGTACAACAAGCAGCCTACCGTTGTTCTCAATGGTGTCGATGCCCGTGGTACCTTCTACGCTGCGCAGACCCTTAGACAGCTCGTGGACGGCGGTAAAGCTGCCCCTGGCGTCAAGGTTCGCGATTGGCCCCTGATGCCCATCCGCGGCTCCATTGAGGGCTTCTATGGTGTCCCGTGGTCTCACCAGGCCCGTCTGGACCAGTACGTCTTTTATGGCAAGCACAAGATGAACACGTACATCTACACGCCCAAGGATGATGCTTTCCTCCGTGCTAAATGGCGTGATCTTTATGACGAGGAAGACCTTGCGCTGCTCAAGGAGCTCGTCGACACTGCCAATGCCAACCATGTCGACTTTACTTTTGCTCTGTCGCCCGGTCTAGATATTTGCTTCTCGTCTGAAGAGGATTTCAAGACAACCACTGCCAGATTTGACCAGGTTCGTGATCTTGGCGTCCACAGCTTCTACATTGCCCTTGACGATATCTCGCTCAAGTTCCAGTGCGACTCGGACAACGAGAAGTGGCCCAGCACTGGTGACCAGAGCCGTTTTGCCGCTGCCCATGCCTACTACCTGAACCGTCTCCAAGAGGAGTACGTCGTGGCCAACGGCCTCAATGATCTCCAGACTGTGCCTACGCAATATGCCGGTAGCGGAACGGACTCGTACAAGAAGGAGTTTGGTATCAAGCTGGACCAGAAGATTCGTGTTCAGTGGACCGGTGAGGGCGTTTTTTCTCCCAATGTCACAGTTGAAAGCGTCAAGAAGGCCGACGAGACCTACAACACCGACAACCTGTACATCTGGGACAATTTCCCCGTCAATGACAACAGACCCGACCGCCTATTCCTTAACCCGCTCACCGGGCGTGATCTTGAGCTGTACAAGTACCTGGTTGGCTTCACCTCCAACCCAATGGTGCAGTCGTACGCATCCATGGTTGCACTCGGCAATTACGGTGACTACACCTGGAATGGGCCAAAGTATGACCCCGAAGCGTCCTTTGAGGCCATCCTGCGTGAGCTCGCCGGCAGCGACGACGCCGTTCTCGACGCCCTCACCGTATTTGCCGACATTAACCAAAACTGGCCGTACCGCGAGCCCGACGTCCACGCGCCGCAGCTGAGCAAGGACGTTGACGCCTTCTGGGCCGCCCGCAAGGCCTCTGACAAGAACGGCCAGAAGGCCCTCCGCGAGCGTCTGGCTCTCATCAAGACGGTACCCGATGCACTGCCCAAGATGCCTATCGAGGGCTTTGCGCCTGATGTCAAGCCTTGGTCGACTTTAGCGATGCAGTGGGCTACGGCTTGCGAGCACTTTATCGCCATGCTGGATGCGTTGGATGCCGGTGACAAGACTACTGCTGATAGCGAGTACAAGAGTGCGCAGGAGTGGGTGGCCAAGACTTCGGCCAAGACTGTGAGCAAAATCGAGGATGGCAAGGTTGTTGAGAATGGCATTACTCCTACTACTGGCGATGGAGTGTTTGACAAGTTTGCTGAGGATGCTACCGAAGTCTACAAGTCACAGTAGAGCCAGCATGTGCGTAGAGTAATGGGTATGAACATACACATGATTAGTAAAAAGAAAGTAATTGACAACATTCTCGCACTTTGAAGTTGGCGTCTAAGATTCTTATGGTCTTAAACCCTACGTCATTGACACAAGAAAAAAGGAATGACGAAGGAAAAAAAAAAAAAAAAGAGGCTGACATGCCAACCGCCCGAGGCTGAATGTAAATCGGGCCAGGGTCATTGGAACGAAACAGGGAGAAACGTTTCGGAACCCCGGGTGTTGCAAATGAGACGGGGGTGACTGACGTGCAAGGGCTCTCGGCACTTTTTTCTTTTGCCGTTGTAGTCCGTACAGCTGGATTGAGTTCCTAAAGGCTTGCTTTTTGGATGGTTGGGCTATTTAATGTAGACGAGGCCAAAAAAAAGAAAAAAGGACATTCCTAAAAATGGGGAGAGTTGTTTTGGGGTTTCTTGATGAATCACATGCGAAGTCGAATACTCGTACCGTGGTTTGTAGTAATGCCGAGCTATTGCATTCCTTGCACAAGAACGGATGTACTCGTATTAGTGGTCGGGTGTTTGGGCCGAGCGCAGTTCAAGGATACAGTATTTGCCGAAATGGCACTTGTTTTAAAGTTAAAGTCGACAGCGCAGTTGCCTAGTCATGAACAGTGAATAATAATAACATCAGTTCCCGCCTTTGCGGTCCGTGGCGACGGGTAGTGCGCCCCGAAGTTTGGCAGGGATGTAGGGCCCGGTTCCGGTTCCACGTTATAGAGCCCAATGCCCAGACGCTAAAAATGGCATCAAAAAGGACGTTTCAAACGGCGAAGGTTGGCTGTAGATCCAAGAGAGGAACAACGACGGCAGTCAAACTTGACCGAGGGTAGTGATGGTGACTTCTATTGGTTGCACAGGCTTGATCAGAGCCTCAGTCTCCCGCATTCTGCCTCCGTCACAGCCAACCCAAACTGGAGGAGAGAAAAGGCTTGTAACGTCTCCGTACGTCGTTTCATGACGGAGCCCCGGTTTTCTGTTCTGCCTGCCCTCTTGCATCGGGATCTCACCGCCTGCCTACAAGGGACCGGCTCGTGAGAGTCAGCCTCCGGCCACTCACAGCCCCAGGCGACTGTCGAATTTCGGGTGTCACAAACAGGGGCGGCCACTCACGCAACGCCGCCCGAATAGCCACTGAAATTTCCAGTGGTGGGACCCCTCAGTACTGTATTACTCGGCCCCAACCATTCAGGGCCGCCCAAAAAGTGCTGCTCTCCTGCCACCTCGACCAAACCAGTTAGGTAGGTTGTTATCAGAAGGGTACTCGTACTGTCTGCCTCGCTCGCTCACATCACTACCTAACAACTTGAAAGTGCGGCGACGCTGCTTGGGCTCCGCAATAAGGAACACCCGCGCCAGACCCGCCTTACTTGCACTAGGTACTTTGCTCGCTGCCTACGCTTGCAGCGCCAACCAAGTACCTACCTACCTCTGAGGCACCCAGCCCCATTCGTCTCTCTCTTCAACTGGGTTCCAGTTTCTCCTGTCCTCAGCTTCTCCTCCTCCTCGCTGCGGAGCTGCTTGTCACGGGCTCTCGCTCTCTCTGTCTCGGCCCTGGAGAAGCCAAACCATTGCCCAAACATCAACGCCCATCTCGACCGCCTTCCACGAAACCCTTCCTACTAAGCTCTCTTCCGCGCCTCCGTTTTCCTCGACTACTCTTGCTCTGGCAGCGCGCCCTTTTGCGAATCAGCGGCTGAATTTTACTTTTTTTTTCTCCTTCCCATTCTTTACTTTGCTCGAGACCTCGCAGCTTGCGATACATTTGCTCCCTTGCCTGGAGCATCCGACCTTTTTAGCTATGGCGGTCGTCGCAACAATCAAGTACGCCTGATCCAGCTTCCCCTCTTCGAATGCCCACCTCTCCTCCCACCGTTTCGCTGCCTCCCTTTTCTCGGCGCCGTCCGCTGGCCGTCTATAGACGTTGACTACGTCAGCTGCTTGGAGGTGACGCAAAGATGGTGATGGCTTGATGCGATTGATTTTAGTTTTTTGCCCGACTTGTCTACAATTATTTGCGCTGGCGCTTCGCCTGCCCGGCATGTTTCACGAACATGTGCTAACCGCCGTCTTTTATCGTGCAGATGTGTTGTCGTCGGTGACGGTGCTGTTGGCAAGACGTGCCTTTTGATTAGCTATACCACGAACAAGTTTCCTTCGGAATATGTCCCTACCGTTTTCGATAACTATGCCGTCACAGTCATGTGAGTAGCTTTTTTGCGTGTTTGGATTTTTCTTTCTCCTGGTTACTCGCGATACTACTCGCCCGCCACAACTTCCTCACCTTGGCCGACCGGGCATGTGTGACAGCCTGTGCATCCCGTGGCGCAGGGCTAGCCATCACGAACAGTGCTGCGATACCTTGCTACTTCTGGCGGTGTGCTGTGCACGACAGGGGTTCACGCTGTGACCCATTTCGTCTTGGCCCGTCACCTGAAGCGCAGATGTAGATGTGCAAAAGATCAAAGGCCCGAGTTTGCTAACCAGTCAAATCTCTCATCAGGATTGGCGACGAGCCTTACACACTCGGACTCTTTGATACCGCCGGACAAGAAGATTACGATAGACTGCGACCCCTCTCATACCCCCAGACCGACGTCTTCCTTGTTTGCTTTAGCGTTACATCACCCGCGTCCTTTGAAAACGTCCGCGAGAAGTGGTTCCCCGAGGTACATCACCACTGTCCTGGTGTGCCGTGCCTGATTGTCGGCACCCAGGTCGACCTGCGCGACGACCCCAGCGTCAGAGAGAAGCTGTCCAAGCAAAAGATGGCCCCGGTCAGGAGAGAAGACGGCGAGAGGATGGCAAAGGAACTCGGAGCGGTTAAGTACGTCGAGTGCAGTGCGCTGACACAGTATAAGCTGAAGGATGTGTTTGATGAGGTAAAGTTTCCCTTGGCTCTGATGTTGGAACTGCTTTGGCTGACTGGTACAAACAGGCTATTGTTGCGGCTCTGGAGCCGCCTGCACCAAAGAAAAAGTCACACAAGTGCCGTATTTTGTAAACATTCATAACCCCCCGCGGGGCAAACGAGCAATGTATGGCTCGGTCGCGAAAGAAATCCTCGGTGACTAGATGGACCACAGCCTGGGTGATGGATCTGAAGAAGCAAAAAAAAAAAAAAACCGAGACAAGCAGAAAACGAAGGATGCTACTGGACGGGAGGGACGAAGTGGAAAGATGATTGGACAGTGACCAGGGTAGGATCCTTTGAGACGGCAACACGATTGTTGGCAAAAAAATGATGTTGCAAGCGTATCTTCCTCTTCACGGAAGCGAAAACAGGGACAAGGACGAAGGCGAGAGAACAAGCGGCGAGCAAAAGACTATTGACTATTGGGCTGTCTCGGGAAGAGAACATGTCGACAGGCCCAGGCACCGGCATCATCCGTCTACCAACCGTGTTTTTTTTTTCTTGTTTCTCTATATTTTTGGGTTGGGAAACTTATAAATGCAGGCAGGAATGCTTCGATAGGACAGTTTGGCGATTGGAGTGCAATTCTATTCTATTCCTTTGTAGATTTGGCTTTTGTGTGTGTGATGGTGTTTGCTCTTAGTGTTTACTTTTACGGTGCCTCATCTCAGTCTCTTCTGGTCTTTGAGACGGACTCAAGTGTTTAGGCAACTTCTGGGCAGCGGAGGGTCGGCTCTTGATATAGCTTCCCAAAGCAGATGCCATTACAGCAGTTGTTGCTTTGGCGGCCAAACAGGTCCGCCATGACCACCTGCAACGGCTGATCTCCTTAGCTCAGAAGGTAATAACCGTGTATTTCACCAATATACTTACCCAGCGTTACCTCCGATGTCAAGCCCGGGCTCGGCATGGCCCGCCTGCGTTAATATACAGTTCTAGGCGCTCGGTGCTCGGTGTGGGGGTTTTGCACAAGTCAGTTGCCCAATTGCTGTGAGTGAGTGGTCATCTGTGTCCCCCTCTCCTCCACCCGTCACAGCGCCTTCTCCAACGCAAGTTCGGCCAACTGAGCCCTGCCCCAAATTTTTTTTTGGGGGAGAATGAGGCCCGCCATCCCACTCCGCTAGCGGCGACCGCGGAGAGCGACTCGGGGGAGGGAAAGCCGATGGGGGGCGGCGGGTTTGCAATAAAGAGGGCGCCGTTGCTTGTTTTTCAAATTCTTTATTAAGAGAGCTGAACAGAAGTTGTCTTGATATATACTTTCAACGTATATTGCTTTTTGGCTCCTACCTAGCCTTGTTGCGAAGCGCGTCCTTGCTGATACAACCAATATTGGGGTAGTTTTCGAGGAGAGTCTACCGCTTCTGCTTCTCCGCAGATAACCAATCTCGAAAAGTGGTTTCTGCGACAACCTTTTTTCTTTTGCCCCTTTCACTTTTGAAAGTCGACAATTATATTTGAGTCTTTAGTGCTGGAATTTAAGCCGGCTTTATACCTGCACATAATGAAGTCTGCTTCACTGCTGAGCCTGCTGCTCTGCGCCGGTCTGTCGGCTGCTTGTGGCGGCCACGATGATGACGACAAGGTGTGGACAAAGGAGGAGCTGCATGAGCTTGAGATGAAATGGGGAACCGACGTAACGATACTTACTTTAATACAGCATTTTGGGACTTATAGCTAACGGCGGTTTTCAATCTAGTGGTCCTTCTCGGGCATTGGCACCTTTGCCCATCTTGACTATGTCAAGTGCCTGACAAACCCTACCGAGCGATTCGACATTGCCATTGTTGGCGCCCCTTTTGACACAGCCGTCAGCTACCGTCCAGGTAAGGCGAAAAATAACTACAGGTCTATATAAATGTCAGCAAGGAAACCTGGGCTAACTTTGACTCCCTAGGCGCTCGGTTTGGCCCCCGGTCCATCCGCCAGGCGTCCGCCCGACAGATTAGCTTCCGCGCATTCAACCCTCGCGCCAACATCAACCCTTATAGCAGCTGGGCCAAGGTCATCGACTGCGGAGATATCCCCATTACTCCTTACGATAATGCCATTGCTCGCGAGCAGATGACCCAGGGCCTCAAGCATCTTGGTTCGCACAAGACTGTTTCCTCTGTGAGCAACAAGCCCAAGATCATCACCCTTGGCGGTGACCACAGCTTGACTTTGCCTGCTCTGCGCGCTCTCAACGAGATTCACGGCCGGCCCGTTCGCGTGCTTCACTTTGATGGTAGGTTTTGTTTTCCACAACATGCCAGCTTTTACGAAGAAGCATACTCGCTAACTTGAGATGCTCCCCCAGCACATCTTGACACTTGGGACCCTTCCAAGTACCCTGCCTACTGGGGCTCGTCGCACTTTACCCACGGCTCCATGTTCTGGATGGCCAACCAGGAAGGCCTGCTGTCCAACTCGTCCGCCGAAGCTTCTGTACACGCCGGTCTGCGAACTCGCCTGAGCGGAATCGACTTTGAAGACCACCAAGACGACGCCATGCAGAACTGGGTGCGTTTCTCTGCCGACGACATTGACGACGTTGGCATGCAGGGCATTATCGATGGCATCATGAAGACGCTTGGGACCGAGGATCCGGTCTACCTGTCACTCGACATTGACGTCCTGGACCCTGCATTTGCTCCCGGCACTGGCACCCCGGAGCCCGGTGGCTGGACCACCCGCGAGCTGATTCGCGTGCTGCGCGGCATCGAGGGCCTAAACCTCGTCGGTGCTGATGTTGTCGAGGTCTCTCCTGCTTACCAGGGCGTTGGCGAGGAGACTTCGCTCGCTGCGGCTCAGGTTGTCTACGAGGTGCTGAGCTCCATGGTCAAGAGAGGCTTGAGCGACATGGCTAAGGAGGGCAAGGCTGATGCTGCTGAGGGGGATGCCAAGGACGAGCTGTAAGGGTTTTTGCAGGGGAGTTGGTTTCGTGTATTTGTGAGCGGGCATGGTGGTGTTGAGGTGATTTTTCTGGAATAGGTGTATGGCAAAAGTTTCAAGATTGGCAATATTTCTGTACAGTGTGTGCGTTTTGCGAATCGGAACATGTGTGTGACGCATCTTCATTGTTTAATGTGTGTCAGGATGACTGTTTTGTGCAGTATCGCGTTTTAGATGCCGGTAGTTAAATGGTGGCCATAGATTAGGCAAACTAGCAATTTTGGCCTCGCTAAAGAAATGATATTGCCATTGTAAGCGCAACAAGTGATGACCCATTAAAGCCGTCTCAGTTTTCTATGCGGCATCTCATCCTCGCTCGCAATAAGACTAAGACAACCGATGATGAAGCATGGCCGCTAATTAGAGCGCTGTCGGAGCCTCACCGCCCGACCAAATTTCCCCTTTGAGTCACATCGCATGGCCGCACAGTCCTTTATTTTGGGTGGGCAACCGCACTCGCCCCTCCACCCCGCCAACCTGAGCTCTGCTATCAAGCCGACCTAGCCAAACCAAAAAAAAATAGGGCCACATCTTGCCCACTTTGTGCCAGCAAACGAGATCTAAACTCTTACTCTCCAACTGCTGCAACTTCTCCTCCCTCGTCCCGTCAACCTAGCGAGACAGCAACTGAGCGAAACTACCGATAGAAGGCGACGAATAGCACCCAATTCCACCATGGCCGCTGTTCAGGAACTCGCTGAGCGAGTCAAAGGCAGTAGCGATGTCGTCTACATTGACACAGATACCGGTCTCGACGAGCCCTCCGCCGATGGCACCGAGGCCAAGCCTTTCAAGTCCCTCGCCTTTGCCTACATCCAGAACGTCGACCGCCCCGGCCTCACGTACATGTCGCGCGCTTCCACCACCGGTCCGCTCGCCGATGGTGAGGATCCTTCTGCGCGCCTTACCTGGAAGGAGCCCGCCAAGAGCGCCGTCAAAAAGGCCGTTGGTGCTCTCGATGTGCACAAGAAGAAGATTGCGAAGCAGCAGGCTGCTCAGGCGGCTGAGGATGCCAAGAAGCAGCAGCGCCTGGACACGCTGGAGAATGCAAAGAAGATTGTGCTGAAGCAGGACGAGTCCCTCCCCGAGGCGGTCAAGATTAACATTGGAACCAAGGACGTTGAGCTTGGCGACGGTGATAAGAAGGGCTCAAGAGTCAAGGTTTCGGGCCGCATCCACCGGCTGCGTTCGCAGAAGCAGGCTACTTTCATCACTCTGATTGACGGCTCGGGCCACCTTCAGTGTGTGCTGCAGGCCGGCGACATGACCAAGAATTACGATGCACTGCTGTTTGCTCAGGGTACTTCGCTGACGCTGTATGGTGAGATGCGCAAGGTCCCCGAGGGTCAGCAGGCCCCTGATAACCGTGAGCTCCACGTCGACTTCTTTGAGGTCATTGGCCACTCTCCTGGTGATGAGGAGGCCATTACCAACAAGGTTTCCCTGTCCCAGAACCAGTGGGATGCTAGCATGTTGGACAACCGCCACCTGGTCTTGAGAGGAGACAACGCCTCTTCACTCATGAAGCTGCGTGCTCAGGTCGAGTGGGCCTTTGCCAGCGTCTACCACGACATGAAGTTTGTCAAGGTCTCTCCCCCTGCCCTTGTGCAGACCCAGGTCGAGGGTGGTGCTACCCTCTTCAAGGTTCCTTACTACGACGAGGAGGCCTACCTCACCCAGTCCTCGCAGCTGTACCTTGAGACTGTTCTTCCCAGTCTCGGCAACGTCTACTGCATTGAAAAGTCCTTCCGTGCCGAGAAGAGTTTGACCAGACGCCATCTTTCCGAGTACAGCCACGTCGAGGCTGAGCTTGACTTTATTGACTTTGATGATCTTCTTGTCCATCTTGAAGAGATCATCTGCCGTGTCATTGACATGGTCCTCTCTGATGCTGAGACGGCTGCCTTCCTCAAAGAGCTCAACCCCGAATTCAAGGCCCCCCAGCGCCCCTTTATGCGCATGAAGTACACCGATGCAATTGACTGGCTCAACGCTCAGGACCCTCCCATTCTCAACGAGGAGGAAAAGCCCCACGTTTTTGGTGACGATATTGCCGAAGCTGCTGAGCGTAAGATGACCGACGCCATCAACCGCCCCATCTTCCTCACCCACTTTCCCGTAGAGATCAAGGCCTTTTACATGAAGAAGGATCCTCAGGACCTCCGTGTCACGGAGAGTGTCGACTGCCTGATGCCTGGTGTTGGTGAGATTGTCGGTGGATCTATGAGAATGGAGGGCTACGACGAGCTGCTCCAGGCTTATAAGAACCAGGGCATTGATTCCAAGGACTACTACTGGTACACTGACCAGCGCAAGTACGTTTTTCCTACTATAAGACACCTGATGAAAACTTGTCGCTAACAACCAATACAGGTATGGTACTTCGCCTCACGGTGGCTACGGTCTCGGCCTGGAGCGTTTCCTGGCTTGGATGGCTGGCCAGCACACTGTCCGCACAACATGCTTGTACCCTCGCTTCATGGGCCGATGCAAGCCTTAGATGAAACAACGCAATAACGACAGTATATGGAATAGAGATGAAAACGTGTACAAGGGGGCAGAGAGTGTCTGCATATAACGAAATACTGGCATGTAGGAGGAGTCTAGTCCGGATAGATGAGATCTACAATGGACAGAACCAAATGAAACATTACATGTTGAACAATTTTTTTTTTTCAAATAACTTTGCCATTTCAGACGTTTTGTGGATATGTATTCCTATCCACTTTTTTTTCTCCCAGTGTTTAAACACGAATCTTGAACTCTCCAGTAAGAGCCTGCTTAACCTCCTTCTCCCGACTCTGCGAAGATACACTCGCAGTCTTCTCCTTCTCCCCATCAAGCACCGTAATCTTGACAATAGCGCTCGGATTAGGATATCCAAACTGGCCCTTGGCATACAACGTGCCACACTTGTACGTAAACTCAATAAGCGTGGTGCCCTCTTGCTCAAGATTCTCGCCATCATCGAGGTACAAGCTTCCGCGCGCCATGCCACGCTCATCCAGCGCAATGACGAGCTCGAAGTCTTGCTCGCGCACTTCCGAAGTCGTCATGCCCGACTTGACGCGCTGGGGCGTTATGGTTCCGCCGCGGTAAAAGAGCGGGATATCCGTCAGCGATTGCTCAGTCATCTGGTGGACTTTGCCCTCGCCGATGATCTTTTCGTGGGTGTAAAAGTTGTAAAAGATGGCCTTCTTCGGCATGTATACGCTTGCGCTGGTTGAGCCTTGTTCGATTACGGGCGCAACGAGGATGGATGGGCCGTAGAAGAATTGCGTGTCGCTGTCAAAAGTACCCTTGTCGTCGGGGTATAGATAGAACATGGGGTAGAGAGATGGCAGGCCGGAGGAGGATTGCTCGTGCAGCGCGGTGTAGAAGTAGTCGAGCAGGCGGTAGCGAATGTCGATGGCCTTGCGAGCGGCTGCTGCGACGGTTTCCCAGCGGTAGAATTCCTGTGAGGTTTGGCCGATGGCGTTGTGGTTGCGGTAGAAGGGGTTGAAGGCGCCGAGCATGGCCCAGCGCGCGCAGAGTTCTTCGGTTGTGTTGTCGCCGAAGCCGCAGACGTCGGAGCCGACTATGGGGATTTGGAAGAGTGTGTTGAAGGCTAGCATGCCGCGGATGCTCCAGAGGTAGTGTGACCAGGTTGAGACGTTGTCGCCTAGCCAGTGACCGACGTCGCGGCCCGCGCCGGCAAAGGTGGAGCGGGTGATGACCATAGGACGCTTACTGGGGCGGCGCGCGGCTCATCGGAAACAGCGCACATCAAACCTCAGATGAACACCAGGCGAGCCAGCAGAAGATTCGCGGTCTGATGAACTCTGCGTGTACTAAGGAGCAATACCAGTATTTCGTGCTTCAGGTAAATGAGCCGCGAAAGGCTTTATCCAACACCATCTACATGTTTGTCCATTTTTCTTTTGTTACGCGTTGCTAACGGATCTGCTAAATAGGCCGCATACAATGATGGGCTCTACGCCGACTCGGCCTGCCGGCCCCTGTACGATGACGCCAAAACTATAGGAGATGTCAATGTATGGCTTGCATGTGAAAGCCTCGCCCTTCCCTTGCTGCTTGGCGCCTCGTACTTTCTTCGCGACTTTGGCGCTGCCAACCGCGATGCGCTCTCAGCAGAATGTTCATTTTGCTCTGACTCCCCTTCGCCGCCAGCTCTGCTTTCTGTGCAGTCGACTGAGCCGCAGCATGAGCGTGGGATAGGGATCATCAATGCAGAATTTGCCTTAGCAGATACCTTGCGAAACTTCCAAGGCGTCAGCGTCAAGAAGGGATTTGCGTCTCTGGTTAAAAGGACCATTGTCGAAAAGATTGAATCAGCGGTGCTCGAGCATGCTCATGAAGCCACGCAGGATTTGGTACAGAGTGTTATCACAAAGGGATATGATCCTGGAACAGATACCGTATCTGAGTTGCTGCGTAGGCAGGTATCAGAGGAAGGATTGAATCTGATGAATTCTAGTATTGAGATTAGGGCGACGTTTCAACTGGTAGCCCTTGAAAGAGACTATTCTTTATCGAACATGGAGAATGACGTGGCGGATGCTTTTAAAAGCTCAAATTTCACTGAAGGGCTAAGCAGAATGAGCGCAAACATCATGTCGCAAGAGTTCAAGGAGTCCAGCGCTGACGACGCTTCCAGTACGTCGGCAACTACCACATCGAATGTGAGCCCCTCTTCGACGCCTGAAGGCCGAGCTATGCGACTGGGCATGGATGGTGGTTACTTTACTTTGATGTTTATCAGCCTGTTAATCCTCCTTTGAGTGTGATGCTTTTGTGTTTTTTAATCGCCGACCACTGAGCAAAGAAGTAGGGGTCATCCATAGCCCAATTTTATACCAACACCACGAATTTATATACTATAATTAGCCCTGTACGGCGATGGAAATGCAAGAGACTATCAATATTCGGAGGTGACTCTGTAGTAAAAATAGTTCTAATCATCACGAAAATAGGTATCTCCTTAGCTCAGGCCAGAATCTCGGCTTACAGTTAGTACCTCAAATGTGTTTTGCCAATGCTATGGGCGGCGAGATTTCTGCATGCGTAAATCATGCTAGCCTACTCAACGTCCCTCACTGGGAAACACCCAATGCGACTGCCTCGATGTTCACAGACTACGAACTACTCGTCAGTAGCGGGTTCCGACGTTCTATTCTTGGTGTTTCGGCATGTAATAACCCCGAACTTTGCGAGCGCCACAACTGCGCCTGAGTGCGTAAGCAATGGGTGTTGGCAACTGTGAAATTGAAGCTCTTTAATTTTCTTCCCATCATTATTATACGAATTATACCTATTTTAGGAAGTGCCAAACATGATATTCCCCCCGATTCTGTATCGTGGCTTACGCACTACTGGTTATATGCGGGGAAGAAAATCCACCAACGACACCAAACCGACAAGGCTACAGGAACGGCGGAGGCGGCGCTCTAGGCCATGACGCGTCCTAAGCCAGCGAAAATAACAACATTGCATTCTTGGGTTAGAAAGGCGTCATATGGGCGAAGATATCGACCGAAGAGCCAGCGGTCGCATGAGCCGCCGTGCATGCGGTGGAGGAAAATGATACAGCAGCGTGAGTAGCTTCGGTGCGCTTGCCGTGAATCACCTGATCGCTTCTTGCCCTTATTAATTAATTCTGGCAGAGGTGCGCGAAAGTTTGCACCAGTTGCAGCACGTGGGTTGTTTCGGCAGATAGCACGTTTATACCTACCTAGTAGATCGGAGCATCCGCACCGGTCGGAGGGGTCAGGGAATAAGCTTTCTCACAGCATGTGATGGGTTTCCCTCTCTCGAGAGCATAAGCGTGCACTGCGTCATTTGTTGGCCGCTAGGGTAATCTGAGGATGAGTTTGGTCTAGGCCGGTGAGTTTCTATTCTTGTGTATACGCACTGTAAACTGGCTTCCGCGGCCAACAGACAAATGATTTTTTGAAAAAAAGTAAAAGGTTCAGTAATGCAGCGGCTGTTGAGCGAGGCTAGCATAATATAACACCAGAATAATCACTGACGCGGAACACTGCGAATTGCCTGATTAGGACTGCCTAAGGCGCAGTGATGCGGGATGTGGCGGCTTGTGGCGGCGCCAGGCCAGGAAGTCAGTGACGGGGAAAGGGTATAACGCATTGTTTTTTTTTGGGGAAAATAGACAAGCCCTTTCTCCCTGACAGATGAACGAAGAAAGCTTTTTGATTTCGCAAAAGTATGATCAAGACCGGTCACTCCACGGCGGCCGAAAAATGGCGCAAAATGCGTGGCATGACTTGATGTTGCCTTTTTGGGCACTTGTGTCGTCCTTTTTACTTTTCACTCTTTAGTGACCGAGGCCGCTGACTGATTCACAAGATGTGCCGTAAGGCCTAGAGGCTCTCTCTAGCCAGTGTTGTTGCGCGAGCCGCCGCACGTGGCAGCATGATTAGGCCATTTCGCCAGGGGCGCGCTTGCTGGCCGGCGATCCATCTTATCAACTACCATGGAAGATCTCGGAGCGAATTCTGGATACTTGTACTCCGTAGACCGCCTTACATACATGCTGGAAAGCACGGCCGAATGGCATCTATACTAGTATGTACTCGGCAGTGAGTGGTGTGCCTCTCACACATCTTGACATCACGTTGGAGCGTCCACAGCCATCGACTGTGACCACCGCATGGAGCCTCGTGCTTCCGTGCCTCAAGATGAATGGGCAACCGTGCCGGCGTGCCATCTCCACTCGAGCCCCGGACCCCGATAGAGGTTGTCTTGGAATCTACCCAAGTCCCGCGCGATGTAACCCTGGAGGCACCTGCACATGGCGCTTTGGGCTCAGAAAAGGCGCGTCATTGGCTGCTTCTATTTGTTCTTCACCACTATGAATGGCCTCTTTCAATAGCGTTATGACATCCAAGAAACCATGCTCCATATGCCCCTGTCTTTTTTTCTTTGAGTGTTGACAACAAAGTATTTGGTCTTGTGGAGTCCGTGGGCCTTTGTCGGGCTTGGTCGCCGTGTAAGAGAAAAACGACGTACACTAGGTCGGCGCGGGCTAACAACAGGATTAATGAGGATGGCTCGGCTTTAGTTTGGTGTTTCGATACCCAGAACTTGGCTTTTTGTCTTCCTTGTTGGGCTGGCGTCATCTGCCTACCTCGCATTAGAGAGGCATTTTATTTTCGACTTCCGTTCCGCCATGATATTCTCGGCTGCACTCCCACACCTCCATGCAACCATGGACATACATGGGGTCTGCTGGCGATGTGGGATCCGGTGGTCTATGGTCCTAAACTATAGACCCATGTGCTATAAGTATCCTCGTGTAGAACGTCTTCTTTGAGATGTCTTGCATATCTTCCAGAAAGTTGAATCCCTCTTTCTTCCCCCCGCATTTCCTTTCCATCCCTGTCTGCAACTAATCTGTGCTGCAATCATGGTTCGCCTCTTCTCAGCAGCCGTCTTTGGCTTGCTCTCTCTCTCTGGCCTCTCTCAAGCAGCTGCCATTGCGCGAGCTGAAGCTCAGACACAGACATTTTCTTCCTACCCTGGCACTATCGAGGTTGTCGCCTCGAACCCTCCCACGTTCAAGTATTCCACTTCTCAGCCTGATGGCGAGAACTGGATTGGCATCTACAATGCCGGCAGCGGCGGTCCTGACGAGCAGAAGTATGTCAGTGACTCTATCCACTGGGACTGGGCTCCCAATGGAGAGGGCACCGTCGAGCTCCCATCCCCCAAGGATGGCAACTACAGAGCTTTCTTCCTTGCGAAAAATGGCTATAGCTGGATCGCTCTCCCGGTTGACTTTGTAGCTGGTCCAACAAAGTTTGATGGCAGCTCATTCAGCATCTCCTCTACTTCACCTCTTTCTTTCAAGTTTAGCACCTCTCGCCCAAACTCCAAGAACTGGGTCGGCGTCTACTTTGCTTCTGGCGGTGGCCCTGATAGAGGTACTATGGAGGACCCTTCTATTGTGTGGAAGTATGCCGGAGACAGTGAGGGTACGATCGAGATCTCGACCGAGGGTCTCGGTACTGGCGCTTACAGAGCCTACTTCCTTGCAAATGACGGCTATGAGCATCTTGCAAGCCCTGTCACCTTTACCCTGGGCGACGCAGACGCGTACCCGGGTGCTATTGCCCGTGACTTGAACAGAGATGGTCTTTCGATCAGGTACACCACCTTGAACGCCAACGCGCAGAATTGGATTGGAATCTACTATGCTTCTGGCGGTGGCCCAGATGATGGCACCCACAATCAAGACTCAATCTCATGGGATTGGGCCCCTTCTGCCCGTGGCACCGTTAACCTTCCCACTGACAAGCTTAGCGCCGGTGCTTACAAGGTATACTTCTTGGAGAATGGTGGCTACAAGTCGCTTGCTGAACCCCTTGCTGTTACCATGAAGAGCGGCGAGGCCTTCAGTTTCATTGTAGACAAGATTACCACTCACAACGCCCGACAGGGCGATGAGTTCACGGCCGACATTAGCCAGCTGGTCAATCAGCCCGGTGACCCCAACACCAAGTTCCTCATCTCGGAGCTCGACTCGTGGGCAGTCATTAGCGAGGGCGGTGTTATTACTGGTACCCCCCGCGATTCCGGCGACAGCATTATTAATGCACAGGCTGAAAATAATGGCAACGTCGCGAATCTGGAAGTTCGTATTCCTGTTCGTGGCTCCGGTGAGCCCATGGTTGAAGACCTGCGCGTCCTCAGTTTCAACCTCTGGCACGGTGGTACACAGGTCAACAACTACCACGAGAAGCAGATCCAGTTCCTCGTCAACTCTAACGTTGACGTTGTTGGTCTTCAGGAGAGCACTGGTGGCCACGGCACCCGTCTCGCTCACGCCCTTGGCTGGTACTCGTGGCAAGGTGATGACGTTTCCATCATCAGTCGCTATCCCATTGACGAGGTCCTCTCAGCACCTTCCCGATCTGGAGCTGTCCGTATCAATCTCGATGGTAAGAACAGCCAGATTGTATTCTGGAACTGCCATCTTGGCTACACCCCCTACGGACCCTATGACTTTTGCTTTGACCAGATGAGCTATGAGCGGGTCATGGAGCGTGAGGCCCAGTCCGGCCGTACTCCCCAGATTAAGGCAATCACTTCGGCCATGGAGACGCACATTGCCAACGCTGACAACGTGCCTGTCTTCTTGCTTGGTGACTTCAACGCCCCGTCGCACCTGGACTGGACCGACAACAATAAACACTGTGGCGTTGGCTACGTCGATTGGCCCACGTCCATATACCCGACCAACGCTGGCCTTGAGGACTCTTTCCGCATTGCTCACCCCGACCCCGCCTTGGTTCCGGGAATCACCTGGTCGCCAGTCTATCTCGAGAACAATGGCCGCAAGGAACCTCTGGACAGAATCGACTTTGTCTACCACAAAAGCCAGAAGTTGAGTGTGCAGGAGTCGGAGGATGTAGTTGTTGGAAACCCGACCCCTGAGCCTAACCACGAGAACAACGAGTGGACATCGGACCACAAGGCGGTGTTGACGCACTATAGGGTGCGCAACTAACGATGAAATCTAATCTGTATATAACATTATGAATTGTACATATGGCGCAATACAAACGGGACGAAAACTTGGCGATGGTATGGCTGGGCTTGCTATTTTAACATGCAATGAAAACTATCTCTTTTCAACTAGTAGATAGACTAGCAATTACCTCGGAGTAAATGATACAACACCGAAACTAAACTCGCTACTGTGATTTAGGTAGTCGAAAAGTGATGTCGAGAAAGTAAATGGAGGCATGTGAGGTGGGTAACCTGATGATAGCGAGATATAAGATATAAAAGCAGCAACTCGGGGGAACAAAAAAATGAGCTCTTACCGAATGCGTTCCTCGTATAATCACGTCTGTAGGAGTAAGGTTATGGTGCTGTGCTCATGGTGCATGTCGGGCAAAGTATCATGCAATTCGCACACCAGCATATGAACCTATCCAAATGAGGTCGCGAAGCATACGACAGATATCCATTCTGGAAAACACTGCCGTCATACTTGTAGTATCTTTTCTAAATGCCTGTTCTCTCGTGCGACATTGTTAGCCCTACCCAGATCAGTGCTTACAAACGTATGCTTGGCGAGGTGGAGTTACTCTACCGAGTAACCAGCCTGCATATCTAGATACACTGTCATTCTCCCGCCTTGGAGGCGGGCTTGGCGACCGATATCTCGGTGGGGGACCCTTGCGAAACAAATATCAGCCAAGAGAGCAATACGAGATAGTATTACATTGCGATACAACATTGTGTCTTTACTTCTTTATGTACATCTGAGTCACATCATATTTTGACCAGCTACATAAGTGCTGTTCAATTTCTTATAAGCTACTCGATAGCTCTTACTCTAATTAGTGAGCGGGTCGTAATCTGATGCACCGTATCAAGCCGGTACAGTTTCCAAGCCTATCGCCACATATACATACTCACCATCGCTCTCCCTACTTTTGGTCCCTACTTTTACAGTAGACAGCCAATTTCCTTCAGCGACGACGACAACCTCGTCATACTGGTTCATGTCGACGACCGCAAGAACCCTGGCTGGCATGATGTCACTGCATATGGCCGCTGGTACGCCTGGGTCATGTAATACGGTAGCTATATCTACCGAGCTACGGCACTATGGACTGAATTCTCGGTGACAAGGAGTAGCAGAACCCCAGTTGTGTCAAGATTGATGATGTCAAACGGCAGTTCGATTGACTATCTTGCCTTGCGAGACCATGAGTAACGGTGTGAGAGGCGGAACGAGCCAGCTTCGCGCTGATTTCATCAGCACTTAAAAGCTATATGCGGGGCAGCGAGTAATTAGGCACCATGCTCGTCTGCGGAACCGGAGCCCTATTCCGGGGCCGATGGTACTCTTAGTTTGAAAGCTACTTAGCATAGTGTTACGCGAGTCAGTAATGGTTTTTTCTAGTCACGCATACACTGTAACTGGGCTAACTGGGATCAAGGCACCTAAGGAAGTTTATGTAGAATGTTAGCACCACACGTAGAGTGAGCTGCCACGGCGCTCGTACCGCGGCACAAGACCGGTTCCCGTAGGCGATGCACGTACATGCGAGCTTTCCATGCGCCCGTGTAGATCTTCACCGTAAAACGATTACGTTTACGAAGGTATTCACCGGGTTAATGCCCGAGGGATGCCGACCTTCTATCATGGCGGGACAGCCGTGGACAGTCTCAACAGAATTGCCTTGTCTTGGCTCAGGAGTTGCCGATCGTTCCGTCCTCTCCTTGGCTCGGAACCCACATGCCGGTGGGCTTTTTATGCACTGCGCCTATTGACCTGCCCTATCTGGTAGTGTCGGCACACCACATCACCATAGTCTACTGGCTCCGTGCTATGGAACCGCTATATATTCTCCGTATGCTCCACCTTGGAGAGCAGGATGGGCCGTGCTTCGTAGTTCAATGGAGGCTTTCTCCGCCTGATGATTGCACAACTGCCTACTTGCCCAAATGCATCGACAAAAGAACCTCAAACTGTGGAGCTAATATGCTTTTTGATAACTCACACAGCAATAACGATGAATGAGCTTCTACTTCTAGAAGGAGGACACGATCAAGGTCGTATCCACAGGCTCATTGTAGCTGTATATAAACCCTGTGTCAATTCCCGCTTTCTAGTCATGTTCCGGAGGAATTGGCAAGCCTGCACCTTGGATTTTTCTCACAAGTCATTATTATGGCCTTCATATCTCTTATTTGTGCGTCGTTGATTGCCAGCGCCAGCGCCCGCAACGTTGTCCTCGAAACTGTCACTGTTCTGCCAGAAGGGTGGAAGCAGTCAGACGTCGCTGTCGATTCCGATAAAAGTATTGACCTCTCGATTGCCCTGAAGCACAATGTTGCTTCTTTGAAGTCCACTTTTGCCTCCGCTTCCGAACACCTATCGCGTGATGATGTCCGCAGCCTCCGCGCCCCGGACCAAGCACATGTCGATACCGTGATGAAGTGGCTGGCTTCGGAGAACATAGACGGCAAGGCCGACCATGACGTGGTGAAGGTCAGCACCACTGTGGGCAAGGCTGCCAAGTTGCTGGGAACCGAGTTTCATCAATTCAACTACGACGACGACGTGGCAAAGATCCGAGCGTTGGAGTACTCCGTCCCCGAGGATGTCTCCGAGGCTGTCTCGTTCGTCCACCCTGTTGTCAACTTCATGAGACCCACGCGAAAGTCTACTGTCAAACAGAATGCAGCCGCAGCTGCCTTGAACGCCGCTGCTTCAGATACTGATGACGGAAGAGCAGTTTGCTCTGGCAGAGTCACCCCCAGCTGCCTTAGGGAGCTCTACAACATCAACTACACCACTCCAGACAGCAAGTCGGACGTCCGTTTCGCTATTAGCGGATATCTTGAGCAAAACGGCAATCACCATGACTTGCAGACTTTCTTCAGAAACTTTTCGTCCGATCTGGTGGGCTACGACTTCAAAGTCGAGACCGTCAACGGCGGCAAGGACCCCCAAACTCCAGCTGGTGGGGAGGCTATGCTTGATCTCGAGTACGGTATGGCCATTGGATACCCTGCTCAGACTACTTACTACGCTACTGGCGGCCGTGGAACCAAGTTGGGCGACGATGGAAAGCCTCTTCAAGGCGAAGCTGACGACAACGAGCCATACCTCGACTTTATTCAGTATTTGCTGGATATGCCTGACAACGAGGTCCCTCACGTCCTCTCTGTCTCATACGGCGATGATGAGCTGACCGTACCGAAGAAGTATGCTGAGCGCGTCTGTAACTTGTATGGCATGCTCACCAAGCGCGGAACATCCGTTATTCACTCGTCCGGTGACGGTGGTGCTGCTGGAGGCAGAGTTGGAAACTGCCGTACCAAGGACGGCCAGTACACAAAGACTACTATGCCCACTTTCCCCGCTGGCTGCCCTTGGGTTACCGCTCTTGGTGGAACAACAAGCGCTCAAGAACCCGCTGTCGGTGCTGAGTTTAGCTCTGGAGGATTTTCAACTTACTTCAGCCGCGAGTCGTGGCAAGTAGATGCCACCGACGGCTACATTGAGGCTCTCGACGGCCATCTAGATGGCTATTACAATACTACTGGTCGTGGTATCCCCGATATTTCTCTTGTTGCCAATGACTACCAGGTTGTTGTCAACGGTAGGCTCAGCTCTTTGCGCGGAACGAGCGCCAGTGCACCAGTCTTTGCTGCCATGATTGCTCTAGTTAATGATGCCCGCTTCCGGGCCGGCAAGAAGTCTATTGGGCACCTCAATCCTATCCTCTACTCTGATGAAGTCAAGGCTGTCATTCAAGATACCACGCAGGGAGTCAGCGCTGGCTGCGACTTTGCCGACGGCGGCTGGCCTGCGAAGGAGGGTTGGGACGCTATCACTGGTGTTGGTGTTCCTAATGACTTTGTCAAGTTTATGGACGTCCTTGTTGCTGCTTAAATGGGCTAAGCACTCTGAGCTGCGATTAGAATATAAAATACCATATTGAATAGAAACAATAATACAGAGTTCACGTTCTTTTTATATTGAGCTGTAGTTGAAGCTTCTAGTCCCAATTCGACAATTTCTGTAGATACCACTTCGGAAGATCTGGCTACCCAAGATATGGCTTCAGGTCTACATCTGTGGGCGCCCTGACATAAGCCAAGTTAAACGGCTCCCTAGTATACTTGGTACATGTCTTTTGACATTTAGATTTGCCGGCTTTTTCGAAAAGCTGATCCATCCACAATAGCCACTCCGGAGCCCCTGCCGTGAGGCTTGGTCGATGTCCCTGGCTAGGGAACAGTCTCAAATGCAGTTCATTTCCTGCGTGGCAAGAGTTTTTCCAAGCTTGCTCCGTCACTTCCCACGACACAGCCGAGTCGTTCTTGCCTTGGATTATGAGGATAGGAGCAGAGGAGCGATCTCCTTGCGCCGGGGCCACCATCCTCTCCCACTCCAAGAGAACCGGGATATCCTTGACGGCTCCAGGCAGCGATACGAGCTCGTCGGTATCCAAGTCAAGGCTCAAACCAAGGACAGCTTCTAGACACCACTGTGCCTTCGTTGCAAGTTGCGTTCGATTTCTCAGGATTGGTGACAGGATAGACTCCTTGTAAGAGGGAATGACGCGACGGGCGGACTCGGGCAAAAGTGGTAAAAAGCCAGCTCCTACGGCTTTGCTAGAGGTGTTAGAAGGGCTCAGGCTTCCAGCGCTCGCGACCAATTGCTTTATAAAGTATGTCGATGGCGCAATGGCTACGGTTCCCATATATGAAGGGTCGTCTCGCACGTGTTTGCTTTCGGCGAGCTTCCACACTGCTCCACCGCCCTGAGAGTGTCCAAAGCTAACCCAATCCGCAGTCAAAGACTCATTGAAGAGTTTTCGAGCGGCCAACACGGAGTAGTATACGTCGTTGGCCTGTGCTGGGGCCGACAGGTACTTGTGTGTGGTGTAATTGTTGCCCAAGCCGGCATAGTCTGTTGCCACAATTGCGTAGCCCCTTTGCAGCGCCTGTTGCCAAGTACCGTAATCATACAGGTGCGGTCCGTTGGATGGCGCACAACCCTGAAAGATGCCGCTTGTGCCGTGTGCAAAAGCGGAAAGCCTGTAGCGGCCAAAATCTTCAGTCTCGAATGAAATGTGAGGCGTGAATGGAAACGCGATGAATCCCGTAGCTGGCACCAGAGACCCGTCAAAGTCCACGGTCGTGTATTGAAAGCGGAACGTAGTGGCACCACCGTCAATATCCAATGTTTTCGGGTCTACAGGTTGCAACTTGAGGACTTCACCGGGCGTAGCGGTCGCTTGCGAAAAGTTGCTGGCTGTCGCGAAGAACTCCGAATCGAAATCACCACCCATAGCTTCAATATCAGCAGGAATTGTCAGAGTCAACCGCCGTTGGCATTCAGTGCCGCAATTGTGCGCTTCTGCCTCTGCCTTGGAAACATTGAAGTTTGCAACCTGAGTCGCGGCTGCGCAGGCAGCCCAAGTACAGGCAGCAATGATGCTTCGGGAGAAGAGCGTCTTTTTCATCTTGTCAGTTCTGCCACTAGTTGTATGCTTTTCGGTGATAAAAGGGCGACTAGGCAAGTGCGGTTACAGCCTTTTTAAACTTCCTGCAGAAGTAGAAGAACTGTGTGGGGTTACGTCGTAGGTCGGCAAATGAGTTTCCGCTAACTTAACCTGGGGTACCCCGGCCGCTGGTGACGGCATCGCCATGTCGCCGTCCTCTGTCCGCACCTTCTGCCTCGGCAAACCCCGCTAATAAATGGACTAGCTTCTAAGCGATGCGGGACAGTCGTCGAATGAGCGAAAGCAAGAAAAAACTAGTCTAGTTACAAGCGTGAACAAGCGTCAACAAGCGTCAACAGTAACAAAGAGAGGCAGTTTTAGTATTTGTAAGATGGGACGTCAAAATACCGAAAGCAGATAGTCTCAATACAAGGGCGGTTTTGTCCATATAGGCTCCGGTACATAACTAGAGCCGATAAAGGACAGAAAAAAGAATGAAGAAAACTAGAGTAACATATAGAATGGCTAGGCAGTGTCCGCACACCCTTGGAGAACCATCTCTAATGAGCGCTTTCCGCTTCAGGACATTTTCCGGCTTTTCACTGGCTGAGCGAGAAAACACTCCCGAAAACGGGCCACCCATGACAACATTGTCAGTTCCTACCCTACGCTCGCCGCCCCTTTGACACCAACGGCAATCAGAGGCGATGTGACCCCTAAACAGTCGAACCGTCGCACCATGATGGACTAATATCCTGTGTGGTTCGGATGTCGGTTTGGAAAACGTTGCCGTTTGAGTACGTGGTGATGTCCAGGATGTAAATACTCAGGCGCGCCACTGTGTACGCTGAACTTGGACACAAGGCTGCCAAAATGTTGCCCTGCTGGAAAGCCCAACGCGAATAACGCGGGCTGCTACCCATCCGACCGTGTGATTTGCAATAATTCGCGGATATACGTTCCTGGAACTGGTTGCCGTGTCCTGGAAAGTGAAATTAACTCGGAACCTGGTATATCTGAAAGTTCAAGATAAGCGGTTGATATAGTGCAGCTGGGGGACATGGCCATGACAGCGGTGGGAGACACATGGGCTTCTGTTCAGGTTCTTTCCATCTGTGTACACAGTTTTTTCCCGTACCCTCAGTACGAATGCAAAGCCTAGTCTTCCATTAAATTGATAAAACACTCGACTAGTGCATTGTGACCTGCCAAAACGACAATACATTGTGTTAGAACGCTATACTGGTAGCTAATAACAAGTCGAGTCGCATTTCAGGCTAAGCAGTAAATCTACATAAGCGGAGGATGAGTGATGTTGAACTTCTCTGGTAGTGCGACTGCGTGATTATAATGCCCGGCTAAGTTAAAGCAACTTGTCGGCAACGCTGTGCATTGAGGAAGAAAAAGCACAAAATTGACCCGAGTTTATATATCCCTTGCGCCTCAGCTCATCCAACATATATGTACTTCCTCAACCATCCAATCGGTCAGTACTCGGGTCTGCACTGTGCGGCGCCATCGCTTCTTTGGCAGCCGATTCCCCACCAGGTCTCTTCCGCAGGCCTCGGACACGGGCACGAGTTTTCGCTAGCAACGACGAAAAAGACGTAAAATGGCTTCTTAGAAAATGGCTAAGAGATCCAAAAAAAAATATACATACAACAGCCGGTGTTCGCTGGTCGTCACCGACCCAACTACTAATCTGCCGGTCGGTAGCTTGTCTATGGGAGAGCGGACGGGATCCCGAATTCTCTACCGCCTATGGTCGTATGTGCTATAATGATGAGACACTTTGGTATATAGCGGCAGCCCCCTGTGTTGTATCAGGTTAACTGTGAATCCTAGGAACGGAAGGCGTTGTAAGTTTGCCTTTGCTGTACTAATACCGTTTCGCTCCTACACCCCTTTCATGCCCTTTGCCCTGGCGCAGCTCCGTCTGACATCTATGCCTTTCCCTCCCATGTAGATCGCAACAATCTTCGATTGTTGTAAACTTGTAATGTGACAAAAGCCTGTTCCACTCATTTGATACGTCCTAGTCTCCCAGCTCTATGGTCCGTAGCAGGAGAGCTGCGCAGTACTCTCCAAAGCGGGCCTTGTTCTCCTCTGGTACATTCGGGTGGTCTTGGTAAGGCGAAAGCCTCCAGTAAGAAAGAAGACGAACCCTATCAAAAAGATAGTTGTTCGCTTCAGGGCCAATCGCGGGCTCACCATTGAGAACTCTTTTTGAAGATATTGAACGACGACCCATGATGAGGCAATTGCCAAGAATCCGACAAGGAGGCTAATTACTGTCGCCGAGTTCCATGGGTAAGCAACGCCGCCGTATTGCAGAGCGAGAGTGTAAGATGTGGTGGCACTTATTGTGAGAATGATGCCGAGGCCATCTAACTGCCTGATCTTTTCGCACAGAGTAGCTTTGGCTGGTACTGCAGTCGCAGGGCTCTGAAATAGACATAAGATATTGCTGCTGAGAGCCCCCCGAGGGGCAAGTTTATGTAAAAACACCATCTCCAGCTGACATGGTCTGTAAACGCTCCGCCAAGCAATGGGCCTAGAACACTACCGATCCCGTATGCGGCACCGTTGAGGCCAGTGAATAAAGGACGTCGCTTTGGAGATGCGGAAAAGGCAATAATCGTGTACGATCCAGCACCGACGCCTGCAGCACCCAGGCCAGCAATGGCGCGACCGGCGATGAGTGCTTCTGGATTCTTAGCGGCACAGCATATGACCGAACCAACTTCGAAAACGGCAATAGCAGTAAGAAAAGAGGTCTTAAGTGGAAAGAATTTATAAATCTTGCCCCCTGTATCATCATTTCAATTAGACTGTGAAAAGCGGCCGGGACCAAAACAAGACTTACAAGTTAACTGGAAAGCTCCAAGCGTCATGAAATATGCAGCACCGTACGAGCCGAATTTGTCAAGCCCGTTAAACTCATCACTGATTTTGGGAATCGCTGTCGCAACAATGGTCCGGAGCAACTCTGTAAGCAAATTACAGTACCTTCAAAGAGGGCGACAGAGGAAGATGATCCATTTACTGAGTCTAGGGAAGCAGGAAGACCGCCGTGACAAGAGCGAGTATAATGACGAACAGCTTACAGCCAGAAGGGTACTGCACGTCGTTTGACACCCCGTTGTTTGTTATAACGCTTTGGTTCCCACAATCGCTCTTAGTGCTGTTGTCGAATTTTCCGCTGCCATTTTGCAAGTTTGTGCCTGACGCCATCGCGGTTGAGTATATCTTGTCGGCAAACTTTGTACTGCTCCACGATTTTCGATCGCTGTAGTCAAAGTTCAACGAGTCTCTTGAACCAAAGAGACTTGATGGCTGACAGCTGCTTGGTATTTAATCAAAAGAGATTTGCCCCATGCTTCCCGCCTCAGCCCAGCTCTGCATGCGAGGATGGACACCTCGAACGTGCCCGGCCGATAATCTGCGTGTAAGTTTGTGGCTCATCTGAACCAACGCATTTGACGGTGCTTCTAACTTGCCGCATTTTCCAGGTAGATTTGGTTGTCAACTACTTTCGTTACTACCACCGTGTCAGGGACCCTAAACCCGAATATTACGTGCGTACATGCGGGCCACTGCGGTGTCACTTAGTGCGACGGACATCTTGTGCCCCCGTATTATCCGTCTCAACCGCTACTGATTTAGCGGATCAACCACGAGGTTGTAACAACTGTTCGTGCTATAAAGCACAATTGAAACGATGAAATACGTTTGTCGGTTAAATCCTTCTAATGAAGAGCGACATGCACCACCGCTGTCCCAGAGGCAGCATAAAAGTTCTTCTCGGTTGTGTGAATGCGTGTCATTGCATGTCTGCAGAACCACATACTGAGATCATTGGCCACTTCGGCAACTTACTGAAATAACCGGGACGAATTTGAACTCTACAACTTTTGAGGGCCTGGCAAGAAGACTGTCAACCTCGCCATATTGTTTTCCTATCATTTTCCACAGCTGCGTTTCCCGATCATGCCAACCGCGAATGGAACAACCCTCCGCGGCGTTCAGAAAAAGAGCATGGAGTCACTTGAACTATGCCACCATAATTACTGGAAGTCGTTCAGCCTTAAATACGTAGATACGTACAGTTCTCGCACTGAATCTCAGAAGCGAATATTCCAAAAATTCTGGGGACTCTCTGCAAGTAACACCCAAAGACAGCCCGCCCTCGCGTCTCATTCTGCTTCGACTCTCGCATTAGGCCCACGGCCTGTCTATCTTCCCATAATACTAGCGGCACCTACACTACTAATCGTGTGGCGCAAGATGACACAACAAGGCGTGGCCGCTTCGACTCTGGAGTCCAAAGAAGCTCCGGTCAACACCCAGGAGGCGGCCACAGAGAGGAGCCCGCCAAAATTTCAGAAAGGGCCCAGGTTTTGGGCCATCATCTTTGTCCTCTCTCTCATCAGTCTCCTCACGTCTCTGGAAGCCACAGTCACCTCTACGGTAATGCCATCGCTTGTCGCCGATTTGGGCGGGAGCGAGAGCTTCATCTGGGTATCTAACGCATACTTCTTGACCATGTAAGCCCCCCCCCCCGGGCGCCGGTCTCTCGCGACAGAGTCACGTCCACTTCAGCCTTGAACCACAGGTCCTGGCTACTTATATAACTTACACGCTCCTCGGACGTAATTTATGTAGGACTTCTCTTATGCCTATGTTTGGCCAGCTTGCAAACGTGTTTGGCCGCCGGTGGCCCCTGATCATATCCGGAGCACTCTTCATGATTGGGAGTGCTGTTTGTGGCGGGTGAGTTGCTGCTTCCTCAGAACCTGGCCGGAGGGGAACCATTTCGTCCCATGGAGCTCAGAAGTTTTGCTGACGAGAACCCAATGCGCAGAGCCACCAACATGGCCGCGATGATCGGCGGTCGTGCGATACAGGGGATCGGAGGCGCGGGCATCGGTGTCCTCTGCGAGATTGTCATCTGCGACCTGGTGCCCCTCCGCGAGAGAGGTACCTACATGGGTGCCGTATTTGGCATGGTCGGCATCGGAGCCGCCCTCGGTCCTCTCTTTGGCGGACTGCTCGTCAGCTACAGCACCTGGCGCTGGGCTTTCTACATGACTCTACCCATTGGCGGTGTTGCGACTGTACTGCTGTTTGCTCTCTTGCAAGTCAAGTATGACAAATCCCGGACGTGGACCACCAAGTTTTTGAGCCTCGACTGGCCGGGGAACAGCCTCTTCGTTGGCGGCACTGTCCCGGTGCTGATTGCCCTCAGCTGGGCAGGAGGGCAGTACCCGTGGTCATCTTATCAGGTCCTTGTGCCGCTTATTATCGGTCTAGCCACGATGGGAGCCTTTGTCGTGCTTGAAGGCAATTCCCGCCTTACGCCAAATCCGATCATGCCCCTCTACCTCTTCGGCAACTCTGTTAGCTCTATCGTCTTCCTCCTCACCTTTCTCCACGGCATCGTCACTATGTGGGCACTCTACTTTCTCCCGGTCTACTTTCAAGGCGTCCTCGCTGTAGATGCCTACAACGCCGGCATCGATCTTCTCCCAACCATCCTCGCACTCCTCCCGGGCGCCATCATCGGCGGGTTGCTTCTCAGCAAGTTCGGCCGCTACAAGCCCATTCTCGTCTTTTGCTTTGCCTTGATTGTCGTCGGCTTTGGCGTCTTCACCCTCCTGGACGAGAACTCGAGCACGGGCGCCTGGGTCGGCTTCCAGGTGCTCGAGTCCTTTGGCGCGGGCTTTGGCTTGGCGGCGATGCTACCGGCGCTACTGGCCCCGCTTACCGACAAGGACACGGCGCTGGGGACGGCGACGTGGGGCTTCATGCGCAGCTTCGGCGTCATGTGGGGTGTCGCCATCGCCGGCACCGTCTATACCAACCGGGCCGTGCAACTGGCCGGTTCGGGCGCCATCAGCGACGGTTCAGTGGCAGCTGAATTCATGGCGGGCGGCGCATACGGGGCGGCTCAAGTCGACTTTCTTGACTCGCTCTCGGCAGAGTCCCGAGCTCAGGTTATCTCTGTGCAGAGCTCCGCGCTCCAGCGGTCCTGGCAGGTTGCCATTGCTTTCGGCGGCGTTGGACTCATTGCGGCTGCTATAATGAAGCAGGTACCGCTCAGAAAGGAGAACGACACCGACTTCGGCATGGTGGAAAAGAAGGAGAAGCCTAACGAAGAGGAGGCAGGAGGTAACATATACTAAAATATGGCGGCGGGACTAGCTACAGGTATTGGCAAGTGCCTGTAACGGGAAGCTTCCCTCTGCTTCGGGGCAAGCCGCCTCATATATAAGGCTTCTCCACCTCTAGGGTTCAGGAAATGTTATATTCTAATAAATTTGGTAATTACCTCTTTTGTATCACAATGTCAGGGGCCGCTGCTTCAAGACGTGCTCAGACGACCAACGTGGCCGCATATTACTGTAGTCTTATTTGTAAAGGTCATGGTCCAGCGGTGGCCAAAACTAAAAGTCGTGCCCCGTAGTAGACTTTAACCAATCCATAACACAGGTGGTACTCATGGAAGCCAACTTGTACTCCGGAAAGCAGCTCGAGTCAAGCGACACAAGTCAAAGTTCATCGTGGTGTGTCGTGAAACTGATAGGTACCGGGTAATGTGAGACGGCAGAGCAGCCTCGCAATTTTTGATGATTGGCTGGCCACTAACCCTCCTCGGAGGGTTTCTGCCAGCCTTATCCTGAGCAAGAGTCTCAGCTCTGTCGCTTCGCAATCGCTTTTTCATGTGTCTTCAAGCACATTGCCAACTATGCTCAAGCCTGCAGTCAGGCGCTCCGCCTGCGACCAATGTAGAGCAAAGCGAGTTCGGTGCCTTCGCGCCCAAGACAGCATGGCCCCGTGCGCCCGCTGCTGCTATGTCGGGGCGCGATGCGTGACAAGCGCCTCTGGCCGTCCTGGGAGACCGCCCAAGCAGCGTCTCGCCGGTCGCGATAGCGCCCTCAGGCTTGGCCATGCCAACGTCTCCTCGCTGGATCACGTCGAGGGCCATGCACCAGCGGAGGCAGGGGTGCATCCGCATTCTCCACGAAACCTGTTGGCTCATGAGCCACACCCAGATTTCTGGGTAGAACCGGGCGACAGCTCCGCTTTCTTCACCTCTCCTTCGTTTGACCAAAGCCCTACGCCTGGCCAAGATGTTCTCTCCCTAATGGATCAGCTGAGCAGCCCACCACAGCTTCAGGGGCTCCTCAACGCAGATGATGAACCCAGCAAGATGGTTCATATGGGTAGGGACTCTAGCACTGCTCTCAATATGGATATTCATCCGCTCTTAGATCATGAGGAGGGTATTCAGCCCCCTACTCCCCTACCACACTACTTCAGCACGGCAAGCTCTCTGGTGTGGTTCCGAGACAAGATAGACCAGCGCATTGCGACGGTTGACGCATACTACTCAGACTCCACCAGAGTCCTGCAGCGCTGCAAAGATGAAGGTCCGGGCCCAGATGTCGAGAATCCCGCAGCGTCGCTTCTTACATGCAGTAAAGAATTCACCGATATCATCCAGTGCTTGACGCCGGCGGCTCTGTTGCACGCACACACCGAGGATGCGCTCAGCACGGAAATCGTGCTCCTGGTTCTGTCTAGCTATCTTGCATTGATGAGGCTTTTTGACTGCCTATTCCACCGCATCTACAAATACCTCTGCCAGGCGCCGCCGGAATCGTACAATTCCATCAAGGTGAAGTCGGTGCTCCGCATCGGCGGAGTCTCTTTGCTTCAGGACATGCCGCTAAAGGCCTATGCTATAGGCATTTTCGATGCCATCCAGGGCCAGGTGCAAACCCTAGAGCGTTGTATGGGGTTACCAGAGGAATACTGCCTGTCGGGCGAGGCGGCTGCCTCACCCGACGCGGCCGCCCCGGGGATATTCTCCCGGGCAGATCGAGCACAATTGTTTTGGGCTGTTATGGCGCAGGAAGATGTCAAGTCACGGGGGAATAGCAAGTCGTACGTAGAGTCGATAAGAGCCAGTATCAAGGAGTCGATGGCATTCCTCGATGATTAGGTGAAGTTGAGTTGTGTATTGTTACTGCACCGTTGCCTAATCGTAGAAAGGATATGCCAGCTTCTGGGGAGACTTTCTTCCGCTGCAAAGCCGTATATGCGATCAATCACCCATGCCAATCCGTCCCAATTCTCCTGTATAGAACGTGGTTTTAATTTTCCAGACTCGAGCAGGGCCGCGAAGCTATGGATCCACCTATGAAGCCAAGCGAGGAGCTCGGGTATTTTGTGATAATAATATCCTCCCGGTAGCCTAAGTGATGTCAAGCGCGTATTTAAATGTGGTATGTCTTTCCAGCCAGCACTGCACTTCATCAAATGCCCTCTGGCTCCGGCGTCCTATCTGCCTCTTTCTCAAGCCTTAGGCACGATGGATATTAATGGTGGCTAAAAAAAAACCCCCCCAAAACAAACCCCAAAAAAACCCCAAAAAAACATACAACAGCCGGTGTTCGCTGGTCGTCACCGACCCAACTACTAATCTGCCGGTCGATAGCTTGTCTATGGGAGAGCGGACGGGATCCCGAATTTTCTATCGCCTATGGTCGTATGTACTCGTAGAGTACAAAATGTGATATATAGAAGCTTTGTCAATCTAGGATTTTGATGCTTAATTACCGGCCAGGGCACCAAGGGTGGAGTTGGGATAATACCTTGTAATGGCGACACACACGCACATACACATGCACATGCACATGAATGTTCAAGAACCCCAAAATAAAAGATGTCAAACATAAGACTAAGCAAACTACTCGCCGAGAAAAGCTAACATCTTTAACTATGCGGGAAAGATCTCTCTGATGCTAGTAAATGACATAATCACCCACTGAAGCTTTTTTCAAGTCTTTCACTTTGGGTTACTCGTTCCGGCAAGAACAGCCATAGTAGTTATAGCTGCAGCGACCTCTCCGACCATCACAGCCATCTTCATTGCACAGTACAGCACTGGAGGCACAATCATATCCACACGGACAGTCTATGAACGGACCCTTAGCAGAGTAAGGAGCAGTTAGCGCGGTCTTCGTCTTAACGTAAATGTGTCCTTGCATCTCACAGCGGTGCATTTCCTGCCATCTAGACTGGCATCCCCGTGGCAGCTGTCTTTAACGCAGTCCGTATTTGGGTACGGACAATTAGACTGCGAAGCAACCAAGGATGCTAGGCTAACTGCGAAAATAGTTGCCAAGCGCATTGTTCCGAGTGCTTCAGTGTAGGTCGGGATGTTAAGAAATGTGGGAAAGCAACCGAGGGAGAGGCAAGTGAGTAATGAGTATATATAGATGTAAAAATCTGAAGTGGGTGGTGCGTATGGAGTAGGAGTTAGCTAGGATGCTCCCAATATTAAAGAGAGCCTCGAGAGCCTCGACACTTACCGCGGGTAACAGGTAAGACAAAACCTCAGATGGGCATCTGTGTGAGACAAGATGGCCATCTCTGGTGGTAAAAAAGTGCCATGTCCGAATGACAGCACAGGCCGCCACTACAGCTTATAACATCAAGGCGACATGTAATTTTATTGATGGATACAAGAGCCAGAAGTATATCCAATGGATAAGGTACCTTGGTTTAGTACCAAACGAAATGCATCTTTGAAGCCGTCCCTCAAAAATCGTGCAAAGGCAAACAAATGAATAAGCGTCTTACAGTTGCCAGCTGAAGGATAGACTGCCACTACAACGTCTCGCGTGTGGGAATATTACGCAACACTTATGGCTCTAGCCACGTCTTACACATGCTTTTAAACCATAATAGGCAGTGAGTGAAGTGTAACATCGCTATAAACGTCCTTTGGCTAAAAGAGTTGGAGTACCGAGATTGGTAAAATGCTGCGCTCGACGTCTGTACATTGTTACGTGAAATGTTGCTTTAAATTGAGACATAAGGCCGATTATTAGTTTCTCCAACTTCGCCCGTGTGGAAGGTAGGACAGCGGCAAGAATGAGAGAGTCCAAGTAAAGTAGCCCTAGAGCGTGACGCTAGTTGCTTGCCATAGCCGAACTGAATAGAAATGATCTGTATTCGGCCGCTGTATCCCATTTCTGGCTACTTTGGTCCGACTACTGCGGACTTTTTCGGCCAATAGGAAATTATGCGGAGGCATCTTATTGACAGGTAAAAGAGTAGTACCCTCGAAGCTTACTATATCTAAACTCTAGGGTTAGTGCCATGCAATACATTGAAGTGCAAGATGAGCAGACTGCCATGCAGCTTTGTGTTGCGACTCGATGTTGTGGCTATTTATTTATCTATCTTGGGTATTAAAAAAAAGTTTTCAATTCTATGGGTATAAGCCGTGCGTCATTAAATATTACAACATTAATTCTTTACTCTCGCATGCGACACCAATATCAAAAAGACGCCAAACAAAACAGTCCCACCGGCAACAAAGGCCGGGATCAGCCAGCTTCCATTAGAAGCATCCAATATAGCCCCACCAATAGGGCCGCCAACCAAGAGGCTAATTATGGAATAATTATTAGCAAAACGGAAATTTTTATCGGAGGTTTCAGTTTTACTCACCCTAGGGAAGGTAATGGACCAGTAAGGTTGTATATGTTGGAGCTGTCTTTTGCTCGTTTTGCGTCGACCAGAGACGTAGGGTTTTCTGTGAGCATGATCCCCAAGAAGAAGCCGTATATGACAGCAAATACGACGGCCGCTGACAAATTGATCATGAGCGGCCAAAGGAAGAGCATTATGCCAGTCACGGCAGACGCCGCAAGTGTCATGTACTTTCTGGAGTAGTGTTAACAGCTGCTTTGTTTTCCTTTGTAACGACAAGATTGTGTTGCTTACCTGCCTATATATCCCGTCAAAAACTCTGACAGCAGTTGTCCCAATATTGAGGCAGCGTGGAATACAGTTACGACGTATCCGGCTGTCTCCCGGGACAGCCCCACGCCTACCCAGACAGACGCCAGGTAAACCAGAGGGACAGCGACTCCCAGATTGACAAAGAAGACTGCAAGGAGTAGTATAACGTATCGGCCGGTTGCTGTAATGCTTTCAGTAGTGGAAAGGTCGTCGCTGTCACTGGCGGCTTCCGACGGTGGAGCAATGGCAAGGGCGGATGAGCAGACGAGAAGCAGAAAGCAGATCAGCCCTATTGCTCGGTATGTCCAGGACAGGCTGACATTACGCAGCAAAGCTGGTATAATGAGTGACCAGGCTAATCCGCCAACGGGCGATCCGACTTTTGCGAGGGCAGAGGTCAGTCGGCTTGTGCTGCCTCCGCTGGCACCCAAGGCGCGCATCGGCGGATGGTGTCTATTGTTGCAAATTAGCAGCCAGATCATATCCGCGAAGTAATCATACACCTACGCTAAAGAGCTTCCAAGGCCCAAAAGAGCACCTTGCAAAATGCAAATGGCATAGAAATCGTGCACAAAGCTCGACCCGATCCACGCAGCCGTGACAAGGACGGTGCCCAGCATCATTACCAGACTTGGACTAATCTTGGTCATGGACGGCGCGACGATAATGTCGCCTAAGTGAATGACGCAAAGCTTTTGAACAGTATTAGCTTTATATCTATTAACCAAGCGTGTAGTTCAATGTGCGCAAACATACCAAGGTGCTCGTGAGCCACGATAGTGCAGATGTACTTGTGTTGGGGAAGATTTCATTCTGGTAATATTCTTGGAATAGCATGAAATTTAATGCGACTCCTAGTTCACGGTTAGATTTTGCCTCGTGCTGAAGAGGTCGCTAGTCTAACCAAAAGTAGCAAAGTTGCTTAGGAAGCCGCTGGCGGCGATGCGCCACGATTCTTTGGTATGGACGCCCATGATCGTCGAGTGGGTTGCATACGCTTTCTAGATGTACGATTTCAGATCAGATAAGTAAAATGGTAACAGGAACATCAGCAACATAGTGGATTCAGTAAATTAAATCACGGATAGAAAGGCAAGGAGGCAAGACGCTTGATATATATTTTTGACAGGCTACGGAGTAAAAAATCTCACCGCAGGAGTCATGTTAGCCGCCGAGTGCCGAGCAAAGAAAGAGAGTACGTCACTACATGGAATACGTAAAGATTGCAAAGTACGCAGCAGCCCTTGCACGACAACTCTTTAACATGACGAGCTGTAACGTTCGGGTATCATGGGTATCCGTTATGCCTTGCCGGGCAGAGTTTTTAGCTGGACGTGGAGCCACAGGGTCGGGTTATCACAAGCACTGACGGAACGGGATAAGTTTGCCAATTTTTTTGCCCGTGCCGTGCGAGCGCTCTTGTTCCATATTAGGCAAAACTTAATAACGTCACCTTATCGGGACCCGGCACACGGCCACCTGACCCAGCGCAGACCCTGTTTATTTCGCCTGTACTTCGGACACCGATCGAAATGCCAAGTTCAAGGCTACTTCCGGTCGGTAATGGATTACATGATCCGGCCGTGCTCGGATAAGGGTTAACGCAAAGTCAAAGCCAGTGCACTGGGAATTTACAGCCACGTTTCGTAGCAGTTGTTTGACTATCGTCTAGACGTCTGTACGGGGTGATGAATAGCTTGCGTCTATTATGCAAGCGATTGACCATCGGTGGCGTGACTCGCGATCATGATAGCCCTGCTTGTTGGGCCAACTCAAAATTTTTTTTGTTGACTTTGCATGTGAAAGCCCATTTATTTAGTCTCATCATCGGCTTTGCCCGCTTACTGGTGGGTCACTGATTCAGTGAACAGCAAGGGTTCTCAGGCACGTGCAACTGTGAGTTGGTAAAAAAGCAGTTTCAAGTCAATCAGGCAAAATGAAGAGAAAAATTGTTTCATTTGCAGCTGAATTGGTGTGTGACGTGTGCGGCCAGAAGGAGGCAGCCATTGCGCGCCACTAGTCGGAGCGTAGGGCAGCCCCCAACGGCGGGATTACTCTCCGACGCCGCGACACTTTTGGTATGATGTAATAAGAGCGTTTTCTAATAAATAAAGCTTCAGATATTTTACATAGTGAAAATTTATTCTTTTAGAAGCAGCTTTAAGTCATATTATTCTGCGTTATATGATAGCCTTAATATCAGAGGCTGGCTAGGCTCTCTAGCTAGGTCTTGCAGATACGTAATTCTAACTAGTAGCACGGTAGAAGTAAGAGCTCTCTTCTAGAATCGTACCTCTACTTTATAGTATAATAGCTAAATTAGTAAGGCGAATAATAGTTGTAACCTAAATAATTAAAATAATAAGTAAACTCTTAATATCCTTCTTTTAGCTAATTTATAATATATCAATTATGACATAGGGAAACGCAACAGCTTAGGCTGACAGCACTCCCTGCGCGGAGCGGCGTAATCGCCTCTTACGGGTAACTAGGGTTAAAAGAATCGGAATAATTTATTGGGAACGATTAATTACAGAGTGTAACACTATAAAACTCATTTTAAAAATAATAAAAGAAGAAAATAAAGCTATACTAGCTGTTGGAACCGATTAATTCCGGTAAAAATTACTTCTAAGAAAAGCAAAAGGATGTATTAAAAGTCAGATGATCCAAAGCTGAAGGCAATCTCTACGGCGTTTTAGAGTTCGCAGCGATTTGCTAAGCACCGAACGGCCCGCCGCCCCCGACCAATCCGCCATATCACATTATATAAATTAATAAGTAGCAAATTAGTCTGATTCCTTTATATTCTAATATATATTATAGGGAAAACTGTAGCTAATAGCTCGAGCCGTGGAGAGGATGATGAAGGTGGCACACGCGATGTGGTGTGCACGCACTCATACTCAACGGTAGCTCTGTCGTGGTGATTGTGGACGCTGGCTGAGTAGTTTTAGTGTCAGCCGGGCTGTGCAGGCTTGGTTACGGCCTGCCTAATCATTTCTTCGGCCATCTGGTAGCCACGGTTTAACTTCCACCTTTTCATCGCGTCGCCTTCAATCAACTCACACCCAGCTCGGAGACCTTGCATTTCACGCTCAATGATTCCACCCAAGACGGTCCTGCTTTGTTCGCATAGTAATTCCGGTGAGTGTAGAACTGCCCGTTGCAAATGGAGAAAGGCGCCGGTCATCCCGAGAAGGACTTCAGAGTTTTGCACCGCGTGCTGTGATATACTCACCAAACGTTCTGCTGATGAGCAGGGCCACCGCGCCAGTACATCTGACAGTGACGTGGGAGGAGGGGCCAGGCCCTCGCGACGCGAAACTTCGAGGCCGATGGCAACCAGATCGGGAGGACTGCTTCGCTCGATCTCGTCCATTCCAGAGACTCCGTCTTCTTCACAGCTAAGGCTGTACTGCGCCCGGAGAATACGGATGACGGCGGCTCCGATGTCTGTGGCCGCTCGAGAGGGGATTGCCACCCAGCATTCCAGCAGAGACAGATGAGCAAACCATAGACTTGATAAGTTAATCCAATCTGGCTGGGACAGGTCCAGGTTGAGCGCCCTGTCGCAAATATTTATGTAGTTATCTAGCGGGAGGCAGTCTGGCTGCAGGAGGTTGTCGCACTTGTGTGGCTGGGCCAGATGCAACGGGGCCATATGTTGCTGACTTTCCCGGGGCCTGTTGGTAAAATGCCAGTATACCTCTGCTTCTTGTGGGTTGGGCCCCAGAGAAAGGATCCAGTCCTGTAATAGCTTTGTTTCCTTCACAGTAAATGCCCCAAACATCTTCCCTCCAAGACCAACTTCCCGCATCAATCTGCTTTTTCGAGGACAACCTTTGATAATCCAGGGATATGCATTGCTCAGCTCCTGGACTGTTCGACCTTCTGATTTGAGAACCTCTGGATCGAGCCAGTGGGCCAGTGGCTTACCCCCAATCCGGGCACGACACGCGCTGTGCGTCTTTTGAGCTACAGCTGCCTTAGCCACCAGTAGCCGTATGATGTCTGCATCGTATAAGCCCGAGGTGGGAGCAGTCATGGGACTCGGTGTGGTGAGAATATGGGTTTTGACGCTGTTGCATTGATGGGCAGATAGCGCATATCCAGCCTGGATCCGTCGCCATGTTGTCGTTGCCATGGCCGGCGTCTCCCTCTGTGTGACATGAGACATGTACTCCGCAACTGTATGAGCCGTCATCATGGCATGGCCGGAATGCGCGTTGTCAATCGCCACATGAAGCAAAAAGTACTGGGCATCGAGTTTGAGTTCTTGGAGCTCCCGCGACAAGACCATGGTCTCCATGCTCAGGCCTTCGAAGTGCAGGCTATAGCCCAGTATCTCGGGTAGAAATTCTTGCGAAAATAGTGAGATGAGCAGCTGTGTCACGGCAGCTCTCCAGACGTTTTCGTCGTCCATGCCATGGGAGTAATCGATGAAATCTCGTTCGTAGGGGGCTGGGAGATGCACCCCCACCTCGCACAAAAGTTTATTGTAGAGATAAACGTGGTTCAGATCAAGGTTCCCATCTCCCAGCTCTTCTGAAAGTACCTGCCAGGCTTGTTTCGTGATCGGTCGAAGAATGAATGGAGTGATGATTTGGTGAATACGACCAAGCCAGGCACCGTCCACCAACTTCAGTGGCGCCAGAACCGTGAGGACCTTGGCTGCCTGTTGTCGGTCTGTAGCTATCAATCGCCCATCGCCTGCTCCCCGGCCCTCAACATACCGGTTGTACTCCTCTCCGACTAGTACATGGGCGTTGTGGATGTGGGAGAGCAGTTGCTCCTTAGTGAAACGTTCAATGGCAAAGATATCTTGTCGGCGTTCCGGTTGTGCGTTCGCGATTGCTTCCGAAAGCAAAGATATCAAGAGATCTCGAGCTTCTGTCAACACTTCGGGGTGTTGCTCGATGTTGTGCAGCTCGAAAAATAGCCTTCGGTATTTGCTGTCATCCTTTGACTTCGGCAGTTGGTATTCGAGCACGGCAGGGGCGGCTTCTCCCTTGCCGGAGCTGTCACGCACATTGTGTGAGGGACTCTGCTGGGGTTTCCGTCGGTATCCTTTCAAAATAAAGTATGAGCAAAAACACATGGTCGCGGTCAATGCTAAGAGTAACATTCCGCTGAAGCCGTTTGGGAACAACATATGACCACTCTGCATTATCAGACCAAGGAAATGGGGAGTAGCAAAATACGGTCCTCCTATCATCGGGTCTGTACCGGTGGCACCATTCATAACCAAAATACGGCCGCTTAACCGGAGTATGGCATAGGTGTGCATAAATTGCTGTCAATAGGCGCTGCTTGCCGGATGCTAATTGTTGTTTAAGCCACGTCAAATATCAGCTTAAACACATCGAGACACGGCGCACCAAGACACGGCGTACCAAGTCACATGAGCCATAGACACTAAAACATAGCGCACCGAGATACAGCATATCGAGATATACTCGTAGTATATTGAGAGATAGCACATCGAGACACAGCGCACTCCGACACATCGTACCGAGACACAGCGTAGCGAGATACAGGGTACCGAGACATAGGGCACAGCATATTGAGACATAGTATATCATTAAGAGATAGCATATAGAGACACGGCGCACGACGACACATTGTAGCGAGCTGCAGGGTACCGAGACATGGCGCTTCGAGACACAGCGTAGCCAGATACATGGTACCGAGACATGGCGCTTCGAGACACAGAGTAGTGAGATACAGGGTCCGAGACATGCGGCATCGAGACACGGTATATCGAGATACAGCATATCGAGACACGGCAGTAAGCGCCATTCCTTCTTCCCACCCCGCTCAACCAATGCGAAACAAATGTTTATCTTCTTTTTTAGTTAACCACGGCAATAAAAAACTAGGTGGGTCTCGTTCAGACAGATGGAGTCATCTGGTACCCGGTACCAGTTCCATAACCCTGAAAGAGCAACAATTGAGTGAAGACATGTAACAGCCGGATTCAACTACCAATTTCGACGTCCAAAAAGTCTCGGGTACCCAGCCGGTACCCCACAGACTGAAACGGCTGCCCCGCTATTCTTACTCGTCTTTGTTAACCCGAAAGTGTGACAATTGTTTCGCCTCTCTCTGTATTTCGTCTCTTTTATTGCAAAACTGATACGGGTAGCTAAATCTTGTACGGCCGAAGGAGATAGACAATACCGTTCCATACCCTAGTAGGTCCCGGTGGAGTCACCACGCGGTGCACAGGCGAGTGCAGGCGTCCTCCTGATTTGGCAGCAAGCTCATCCGCAATATTGATGAGGACAGTGCCAGTGATGACGGGGACTGTCTCCCAGTTCTCTGTCTGCTTCTTCTCTTTGTCGTAGGTCGGTATCTGCGTCATCACCTCGTCATTCCAAAGCAGTGTAGCTAGGCCGACATCGGTGTGCCATGGTTGAATAACGTGGCCGGGCTCCTCCAAGACAGCCTTGTGCACCAGCTTGAGGCCAGTGTCGCTGGGGACGGTAGGGTCATCGCCTAACTCGGGGATATTGAGATCAATGGCAGCACATAGCTCGGTGATGACCGTCTGAATGGCGCGGTTGAAAAAATTGATTGTACGGGCAATACGCTCTTTCTGTGGCTCGAAGGTGGCAGGCAAGACCCAATTGCCGCTTTGAAACTCTTCTCGTGCAATCTGTCATGGAAATGATGGGTCAGAAAAGGGACCATACAAATGCAGCTCGTTCGAAATACTGACCTCGTAGTATTCGAACCCCTTGCGAACATGGTAGCTACATTTTTTAAAGCGTTAGTATGAGCCAGATGCCTCACTCGTAATCATTTTTTCATACCCTCGCTCCATTCCCTCACGAAGGCTTTGTGTCTTTTCTTCAGAATCATGGGGAAGATTAAAGAAGGCTTGCCCAGTTTTGAAAATGGTCGGTATGTCCTCAAAGACAGCATCCATCCTGGAATCCCGGAGATTTAGGTAGAACATGCCCACCGTCTGGCAGGCTTGCACGAGCTTCTGGATCTCTCCAACATCTTTGTTTGCCAGGGCTTCGTAGTCGACTATGGCCAGAGAGGCTATTTTCTCCTTAGGTGGCATGATGTGGTCTTGTGTAGCAATGTTGGAAATACGAGTGGAAAGAGAAATCGTGGAAATCTGGAATAGGTCACGGCGGTAGGGAAGGGAGCGAGGCAAGAAAGGGAGACGTGGCATTCATCTGACTTTCAAGCTACGTAGACCGCATCACGGATCATGTTCTCTCCAGCTCCACCATAACTGCAACCCATGGTCAGACCTGGTCCTTGGTCCCTGTCTGGTCTGACAATTTGTCATCAAATGTCGTGTACAAAGCCCAAATATGCCGCAGCAGGAGATGATTTAATCCAAGACTGGTCGACGCAGGGGATATACAAAAGGAAGCATGCATATGTGGCTGGCTGTGCGTCCACTGCGTCCTGACTTGTCTCTCATCAGCTTGCCCCTCATTTGGCCGCGGATCTTTCTCCAAGACTTACAGCAGTGTTTTGGGCTGGATGCCTCTCACCCGCCCCGTCCCTAAACGGGTTTACTATAGTACCAGTGCTTGGACCCCTAGTATTAGCGAACCCCAGCAGCTCTCCAAGCAACATGAGTACGTGAGTATGTTTGTGGCAAAGCATCACAGGCTGTCATATTTGACGACATCTGGATCACGAAATCTTTACTCGTAGTGATACGGGTGGGAACCTCGACAATGCGACGTACAGATGTAACTCCATTTTTCGAACTAGTTTGTAAACGGGCATGCTCTGGAGACTGCCCCAGCTAACCTAAGCTACACTTCCTTGATCTCCAGTCTTTGTCTACGTCTGTATAGGTTCGAGTATCAATAAGCAAGTCTGATCGATAGGCCTGGTAGAAATTGCCTGGTCATACAGCTCCATACTAGCTCGCATTTCTGGGGCAATTTTAGTCCTATAGCGAGAGTACAGTTTGCGGACCAGGCTTTTCATTTCAACCATTGCAAGACTAAAAGAGCTGTTAATGACTGCGGATGCAGGTGGAACTTCAAAACTTACTGTCTACCTGTACAAGACCGACCACCAGCCCCAAACGAGAAAAATAGCCTGTTCATCTTAGGAGTTGCCTTAGAATCAAGCCACCGTTCTGGGATAAATTGATCCCCGAGATCAAAGACATCAGGATTTAATTGATGCACACTCCAAGCCTGACAGCTGACGATGGTCCTCCCTGGAATAAAATATCCGTTGATGATGCGACCAGCATAGGGGACATACCGTGGCTGTGACATTGGAATGGGAGGAAAACACCTCAGCCCTTCTTTGATAACTGCTTCCAAGTATGGCAAGTCATTAGGAGCTGTATCTCTCTTAGATGAAAGCTCGGCAATCAGTTTATCTTGGATCGCACGGCTTCCGGGTAGAGACAATTGATACATCAAGAAGCACAGGGCGTCACCAGTTGTGTCGATACCCGCGGCTAGATGGTTCATGCATTCCGCAGCGACTTGAATTTGGCGGAACGTCGCATTACCATTCTTAAGGTTGTACACCAAACTGTGGTCCCCCGAATCTGGCTGTTCGCACGCCTTGAGTACGTACTGGCCGATATGCGATGGTAATTCCCTTTGAAAAGTCCTCTCTAGCCAGTGTGTCAGAGTTGGCCAGCGATATCGACATAACTTTGCTGCCATGCTGTTAGAACTGTTCTTGGTGAAGGACAAGGGAAACAACTTCTTAAACTATCACCATATGAGTACTCTTTCATCAAATTGAGATCTCTCCCCTCGATAGATTTAGTCCCATGCGGGTGGAGTAGATGGAATGAAGCGCAATCCATTGCAAAACAGTGCAAATAATCCTAGATTTGTCAGCTTTTCTATCATGAGAAGTGTGAAGATGATATTTACGTAGAAATCTATAGCCTGCCCTCTTGCATCTTCACATTGCCTCAAAAATGCATTTACCCGTTCTTGAATGCCATCGAATACCTCGGGATGCATAATGCTGGTATTGGTGTATGATCCCGCAATATAGCGCTTCATTTGGTCATGCTATGCCTTTCGTCAATATCTAGATTAATTTGCGTCGGAAGGTAGCTCACTTTCTGCTTCTGAAGAGTCGAGAACGTTGTCCTGTCTTCGCTCAGTTTAAGTTCGTCTCGGACGAAACTCATTGTTGACCACTCACCTGATTCCGTATTGGATGAATAAGTCGTAAAACTCGGTCTTGTCATATCCACTTCCACAACTCTGATATATCTCTTTCAGAGCTTCCAAGGATGTAAACGACACCTCGTTAGGCCCTACTCGAACAACCGGCCCAAACGCTTTGTGCAGCTCATGAATATACACACGACGCTGAGCCGAGAACTCTTTGTACATGAGAAACACATCAGAAAATAGGGAGTACCATGGCCCAGGAAGTTTTGACAGGGGCGCCAAAGTTGCTCGGTAAATCAGTACCCCTAACCAGGCGGAGCAGAATGCAACAAGGCATATCTCCCAAAGTGGAAAAGCCATACGGGCGATTGAAGATGAAATGTCGGGGTAGAATGCTTGATAAATACTGTGGATAGTCAAAGGTTGGGGGAGCCCAATTTCTAGCAGCGACCACGCTGCTGACTTGAGTGTCTAGAGGAAGTACCAAGATAGCAATACAAAGGAGACAGCAGGACTCTTTCCCACCCGTTAAACTTGAGCGTCAGGTTGAGCTAAAACCTCCTCCCTGTCGTCGCCCGCGGCCCGTTTGTGAGGGTTTAAACGACTTTACTCAACCTACCTAACAATATGGTACAAAGAGGACGACTGAACGAGTAGAAAGGGGCGATCCTCCGCCAAATGTCTAGAAGTACCCTGTCTCCCTATGCCCGCTCTATTTTATTATACCAAAATTTACATCACATAAAGAAATGTGGTACAATGCAAGCACATTAAAGTAAAACAGCCATAGAGCAACAGGGTGATCTTGAGATGGTGAGACCGGAAGTGTGCAGGAAACAACTCGGCTATTGCATGCCAGCATTACCCTGAACCCCACCTCAGCCAGCCACTGTTCTAATGCACGCCTTAGTTATCGCATGTCAAACACTTTTAGTATCTCAGACATTTGGTAAAGAGATTGATGTCTCAATATACAGCGAGCTGAACACGCATAGACTTGTGTGACAGGTATCGCAACCTGCAGACTAGCTATATTACGTTCAATTGGTTAAGATTATGTCATTGCATCGCGTCCATGAACAGTAGAAGCAAGCATGGGAAACCGTAGCAGTGAGCGCATCAATGATGTTCCAGCGTGAACGACAGGCGTGAACAGAGCAGCTCGCAATGAAGGGATATTGTGCTATCCACGCCGGAAAGGTTTCACCGAGTGCATAAAATCCAGTACAGTACTATCATGGAGTGGATAGCATCACAACCCATGTCAAAGATTTGCCGAACCAGCTGAACTCGCACTGGAAGAAGCAAATGGAAAAAGGCGGTCAGGGTCAGACAGTTACACTGCATGTTTGATTATGCAAGAAGGTGAGACAAGCGAGACATGCAATCACTTCTGGCGATCAATGCAGAGCGACCGCGATTTCAAAGCGTTTCTACAAAGATTCCAAGTTAGAAAAAGGCACAAGTTTTTCCTAATAGTGGCTGCGGACATCTTCGTTCTCCAAAAATTTGCTTCCCCTTGTCTCCATTGTACCCGTGAGAGATACGACCTCGAGTTTTCGCTTCCTGACAGGATCTCATCAAAATGCATCACGTCTTCCCCCCGATCTCACCGTTTCTGGAGCTTGTTCAACATGCGCAGCAAATTCCTAATAAGATTTTAGTTCGAGATCATTACTCGGGCAGAACGGCCACAGCTGGACAGCTACTGCAAAGTGTTGCTTTACTTCGCGAGAGACTCCAAGTTTCACAGCGACAAAATGGCACATGTAACGGCGATCATGCCAATCAGGGCAAATTTTACTACCTGGTAGCTGCTCCAGGGTTAGATTATGTGGTGTCGATGCTCACCATCTTCTCTCTTGGTGCAGTCATGTCAGCTCAGTGTAAGCAGTCACTCCCGTGGCTCTGAGAAACTATGCTCATCTCAAATATAGCTATTGTTATCAAGCCAGAGGATATGCTACGCCTTTTCAAGCTCGCAAGACCTGGAGCCCTATTGTATTCATCGTCGCTCAATGAGAAAGTTGAAGCAATTAAGGCCTTGTGTGCTGAACATGACAACGGCGCCATCGCAAATCCTCATTTCCTGGAGGTACAGCTACCATGTCTTGATACCACGACATCTCATGCATACGAAACGGGACCAATGTCGGAGAGTATATCCTCACAGAATGGTACATTGTTCTTCACTTCCGGTACCTCGGGAAAGCAGAAAGGTGTTCTTCATTCCTACCCGGCTCTTCTTGCATCTGCGCAGGAGCGCATAGGAACCTGGAAGTTGACGAAAAATGACGTGTTCCTCAACCAAAAGCCAGGAAATTGGATGGGGGGGATTTTCGGCATTATCCCTAGTTTAATGTCAGGAGCTTGCTTGTAAGCCCCTGCCAGTGCCCTTCTTCTACCAGGTTGTTCTAAACCTATTCGAAGATGACAACCTAGACATGAATCATTTCCTGACCAATCTGCTAATTCTACCTCATCAATGTTTAGGGAAACTTGTGCAGGAGTCTTCGAGCCGAAATGGTTCTGGGAACGCATTAAAGAAGGTGGTGTCAGCGTATTTGATGTTGCGCCTACTGGCTATGACAGACTCGCGCAATACTTTGATGAACATATTGCTGTGCTGCCTGCTGCCCAAGTGGAGGCGTACATTCAAGGGATGGTTGACGTGAGAGTTGCAGGTGTTTCTGGATCACTTCTTTCGCCACATACACAAAAGAGGTGGACAGAACTCCGCCGTGGAAAACCACTATTAAATCTGTACGGATCAACTGAAATGACTCTGATATGTAGCATGAGATGGGAAAATCCGGACTATCCTGACATGGTAAGAGTTCAAGATCACCACACTCCGCGTTATGGTATTGATTATGCGATAGTGCTCAATTGGAGAACCCGTACCTGGAGTCGAGGTGAAGCTTGTGGATGGGGAAATGCGACTGAAGGCGCCTACGATGTTCACACGGTATGAATCATTGAAAGTGGGTCTAAGAAGAGTACTGAATAAGGAATTAGTTACATTTCGGACGACCCAACTCTGACCGATAAGGCGTTCGATGAAGACGGTTTCTTTAAGAGCGGTGACTGTGCCGAAATGGTGGGACACAGTTATGTACTCCACGGCCGCGCAAATATCGATGGTTTGGAAACCCTCTCGCAGATCTCGAAACCTTCTAACTCGTCTCACAGTATTGCATTTCTGGGGTTTCACAGTATACACAGGCGAAGTTGAAACTGCCATTCTATCTCTGCCCTATATCGCCAACGCTGTGGTCCTTCCTCTGCCTGATAAGGAACACAAGGAGCGCACTGCCGCCATTCTGCAAATCAGACCGAAATACCAATTGAAGCAACCGAGCTTGGATACTCTCCGGAAGGACCTGGAAGAAAACACAGGTCTTATGCTGTTCAAGATGCCGACAGTCATCTACTGGCTTCAGGCTGGAGAAGAAATTTCCTTGACGGTAAACGGGAAAATTTCCAAAGTAGATGCGCGCAAGAAGTTCTTTGGTGAAAATTGGCAGGTCAAGGACGGAGTGGAGGTCATGGACTTGTCCACTATGGAATACTGGCGCATGGGTGGGCAGTGTTGAGAATCCAGTTAGGTTAGGAAGATCGAAAGTAGCAAATGTATTGAGGATTACAAATGAAAATATTTTATCACCCCGAAGAGAGCAAAGGACGCGACCAGACCATAGAATCGAACTCCGAAACTATGTCAACCCTCTTTGTCCCTCACTTGTTGACATCACGCTGGGGTTTCCAAGATAGACTGGCACCTTAGACAGTTTACGGAATATTTGTCAAGTGTGTGAAACATCCATTGAACTAGCACCGCCCGGGATCTACTTGCCGCCAAGTTTCTTGGGAGAGCTTCGTAAATCTGAACCATTCTCTGATCCACTGGCACCACCCCCGTACTAGTACCCTGCAGCACAGCAATACCGGAAAAACCTAGAGCGACCTGGACGAAAAATACATCATCGTCATATTTCCGGTGCGAAAGCCACGGCACCTCTACCTACCCCTGCATTAATGAACGGTTCTAGGGGTGTTCCGAGACCGGTCCGAAGGTATCACTACGAGTAATACCAAAGCAACGCCGAATCACATCGAGCGTGGCAAGGGTACCTTACCTGGACACTTAGGTAGGCGTAGTGATAGCAAGTGCTTTTCAGGGGCGTGTATGTGCATGTCTCGGCTTTCGACATACATCACAGTATGTCTTAGGAGGCACTACGATCTATGCTACATTGGTTAAGGAGCTGTATGTGTGAAAAGTCGTCTAAAGGCCACAATAGCTGCCCACGTAGTACACTGGCTAGGTGACGTGTTTAGCTTTTATTGGTTGTGCATCAAGACACGTAAACAGACATTATGCATGCACAGCTCATTTTTCCACCCTGCATGATGAGAGACTTTCACATAGCTTGTAAGCATTCTAGACCAGCCTATGTACCGTAAGACACAATTTAGGCAATATGGGTCCGAGGCGCTGGTAGTCATTTCGTCTCAAGGAGCTCTTAATGCTTCCCCCCCCCTTCTCTCAAGAGCGTTCAGTCAAGCTCGGCTAATATCTCTGACGGTTCGCATAAAGAAGAGAGCATTCAGAAAATCCGTGGTAACGGTCCATTTATTCTACCTTGAATTTGAAGACTGGTGACGATTTGACACAAAATGGCTAGAGTCCGTCCTGCCCCAATTCAGTCTCTGGAAGCCTACAAGCACATTTCCCTCGATTCTGGGCAACCAACTGTGATCCATTCCAATTACAATCCTAAGATAAAGGCCTATATTCCTCCGGACCCCATTCACAAGGAGATTACACCTCCGAAGGATCGGGCATTCTACGCTGATCCAAGAAAAGAGGCACTCTTTGCTGTCGCCACACCGACTGATGTGACTGAAAGCATTGGTATATACCTACCTGGGAAATTACGAAGAAGCTTAGTTTTGGACACCTTACGCTAACAAATTTTAGGCACGGAGCTAAAGAATGTTCAACTAAGTCAATTAAGTACGAAGCAGTTGGATGAGCTTGCTGCCCTCGTCAACGAACGCGGTGTTGTCTTCTTCCGAGACCAGGACTTGACAACCGAGCGGCAGGTTCAGATCTTCGAACATTTCGGGATTTTGGACACGCATCCCACGCAAAAAGTACCTGGCCAAACCTTTTCTAGACATAAAGAACCTAACCCTTTCTAACTCTTCTCAGAACACGAAGCATTTTATTGTCGGAGGAAACAATGCAGATTGGCGGACTCTTCTGAAATACACTCCATGGCCAATGAACGAATTTCATTCGGATACAAGCTTCGAAATTAACCGTATAACTCCCCTCCTCTCCCGTGTGCCCACTATCTGACGAAAAACAGCCCCAAGCTACTCTCTCCTTCGCATGGAAGAGCATCCAGAGGTTGGTGGGGACACAGCCTGGGTATCAGGTTATGGCCTTTATGACGAGCTTAGTCCCCATATGCAAAAACTGCTAGAAGGTTTGCATGCTGTGCACACCTCGCGTTTGCAATACGATACCACCATCGTAAGCACAAATCCCCCTCCCAGCTTCTGTTTCTGGCCTTGAACTGCCCCAATTTCCCACACCACCGTCAGTCAACTTATATACAGAAAGGCAATCTGGCACATGCTTTACATGCAATTGCGATTTCAAAGCGGAAGTAACTGACTTCCTGTCCTTAGGACTACTTCGGTGATGAACCGCGTCGTCCGCCAATTGACACGCACCACCCTGCGATTCGCACACATCCTGTTACTGGCCTGAAATCTCTCAATGTCAATCTTGCTTACTGCACAGGATTTGCCGAGCTGAAGAAGGCAGAGTCAGATGCGCTCCTGCAGTTTCTAAATCTACTCATTCACAGTTCGGACGACCACTATGTCAGATGGAAATGGCAGGAAGGGAGTATCGCTCTGTGGGACAATGTAAACCTACTGTACAATCGAGACATAATTGGCTAGCACTGACAAATGCACAGAGAGCATGTCTTCATCGTATCATACCAGGCAACTACGCTACGGGTATAAGGAGAGGTATCAGGACCACGGTCTTCGGAGAAAAACGTAAGTCGAGGAAAGGCATTTCAAGGACTAGCTGCTTACCAGAAGCAGCGTTTTATGACCCAAAGAGTGAAGGCCGCCAGCAGAGAGAGGAACGAATCCACGCTGAGAGCGCTAAATAGTTTTGATCTTCGGTATGGTACAATAAAGCTGGTATTTTTGAGGCGGGGGAGGAGAAATAGAAAACCATCTGGCCACTAGTAGTGAAGTAAATAAATGAAATATACCTTTGAAGCGAGAATTCTGCTAACTGTATTATGTTAAACGTGTTATTGTCACGTTATGAGAGGCAGTTAGCTGTTTCTTGTACGAAGGTATGCAGTTACTTGTCATCGGGGTTATTGACGAAAGTTCTCTTCTTTCCTAAACTTAACAATCCGGCATTAAATACTTCTGTAAACCGCTGCCTGAAAGGCAGCAGTGTTACGACAAAGTTTGCCACCCGGGAAGACCACTTGTGTATTGAGCCAATAGATCCAGCGTTATCCTGCGGTTGTATTACAGATGGTGTCAACCACGGACAATGTAGCTATTCTAGTCTGTACAACTGGCTTTGCGGGCTGCAGTTTATACGAGCGCGCATTTTCGGCTTGCCAGCAATATATCTATGATTATTATGTCGCATAACATAATGTAAAGGAAACTAGTATATAACTGTCTTATTACCAAGCGCCTGATACTCAATCCCCAGTTCTCTGCTTTTTCAGAATACAAATACAATCAGAACTCAGTGTGCACTGTAACGCCCTTAGCGGTTAAATCAAATACTGCTCTATCGTAAAAATCATAGGCAGAATTGTAAGTACTTGGGTTGAGACCGCTAGCACTTGAGAAATATTAGCAACTTAGTATCACTGACATCGAGTACAATATAAAACAACATACATGGTACAACCCAGAAACTGTTGAGGTAAGCCTGCCGTGTGAGCAACTGGATTTCCTCGGGGAATTGAATGACGGCGGAAGAATCATCCAAAATTTTCTTTATAACCTGTTGGCCATATGATTGTATTATTAGCCTCATCTTGCTTTTCGAGGAAAATAGCCTGTAGAACTAACCTCTGCAGACCCTGGAATATTCATCATTACTTTGCTTAAGGTGAGCTTTAGCTGATGTTTCAGAAGACCCGAACTAAAACTTATTCCCAAAGCGATACCAACTTGTTGGCTCATGTAGTACATGCTGATAGCTGTGACTATATCTTCCCTTGAAGAGCAATGGTAGAGGCCGATGAACTGCGCAGAGAGAATTACACCACCAAAGAGGCCGAACGGAAACGTGGTGAGCACTCCTTCCCAGGCACCTACAACGAGTTTCAAGCATTAGTTAGCTTATGGTTTCGATGCGTATTCAAGTCCTGATCTGGCCCCAAATCCAGGCTTCCACCGGTACTTCCTGTTTAATGAAGGGCTGGGGAGTTACCGGGGGGCATCGAGCTTGGAACTCAGACATACCAATAGGATGATGCCATCGGAGTAAAATGACAACCAAATTAGCAATGCAGAAGATAAGTGAGACTATGGAAAGCCTTTTATAAAGTCCAAATCTAAGGGTAGATATCAGTCAGTAGGTAAATATCAGAACAGGATAGTTAATCACCCTTGCCTTTTGATTATTTGCCCAGCGAGTAGAGCGCCGACAGCATTGCCGATACTGAAAGGGACGGTTCGTTCCCCGCCTTCTGCATCTGAGGCCCCTTGCGTATTTGCAAAGTACGGTGGTATTTGAGATACAAACTATAAAACTACTTGTCAGTGAATTGGCCACAAGGGAGTCGGTCTCACATACCCCGTAGCCACTGGAAACTATAAGTAACTAAACCGCAGGCTAAGGTTAGCATATGTATTCCAGAACGGTGCAGCGAGGAACCTATGAAGCGGAGTGGTTGTGGCTCAAGAACGACGTTGAGTGAGTGAGGAGGGGTTCACAAATTGAAAAGAATTCGAAATACCTGTCCAGCGCAGAATGCACCGATTTCTGTTCTTAGAAGCTTCAGAGGCATTAAAAGCTCTCTGTTTCCCGGAAATGTCTCAAAGCCAAGGAATGCTATTGCGGATAGTATCCCAATAATGATTAGCCCAAAAACAACAGGGTGCCCCCATGACAGCGAATTTTGTAAATCGACTGCTGCCAAAAGTGATGCAGTTGCTATGGCCAGGGTAACAGCGCCTGGAAAATCGAAGGCTAGGTCTGCTGGTGTATCCTCGTTTTCAGATTCCTGTCGCTGTTGTTCCTCCTCCCGTTTTTGTTCGGGCAAAATTACACTTGCGCCTAGTGCAATAAGTAAACCACAAGCAATCGCAATTGGGACTTGTCCGAGGAACAGCCTGCAAGAATATTAATAATGACTCATAGAGAGAACTTGGTAATTACGATTACCATCTCCAACCGATTGATTCTGCAAGGAATCCACCAAGGGGACCACCACCGGAAAGCCCAATCGTCGAGGCTATATTAACGTAACTTCGCAAAACGGCGACGTCTGCTGGCTCGGCAATCTCTGTTCACGAATTTGGTTAGCTGCGCCTCATAGCATATAAGAAAGGGGAAAATGCTGCCAGTTCTTCTCACCTGTAATGATAACGGAGGCCAGAGAGACCATCCCTGAAGCCCCACAGCCGGCAGTAAGCCTGCCCAAAATTACTTGCCAATATGCCTGACCGATTCCGCTTCTCGCATTATTAGTTTACCGTTCTTCCACAGTACTTCTCACGGAATTCAGGGCAACGACTGCATAAGTTTAGGAATATTCCAGCTAACACGTACCAGAGCGTGCTTCCAACACAAAATGTGCTGTAAGCCACCAGTAGAGAGCGAAGACTACCGAGATTACCACACAATCTTTTGTACTATGAGACACTTGTCAGTATATCTGTCAGGAGGCATATCAGGAAGTCAAGAAGTAATTGGAAACAGCTTACCATTGGTAGCGTTACAAAATACCCTATTGTGAAACTCGTCATCATCCACGAGGAGTTCTGTAGGCTATCGAAACGCGATGCTATCGTCTCATGAGTCGCCCACACCAGAGATGTATCGGCGTATGCTAACAGGATGCCTTCAAAATGCGTCAGATTACAATGTATTGAAACCTAGACCAAGAACTATTACTTACCAAGAAGTGCTCCAATCTGCCATAGCGCAAATGTTTTACTGATGGTTGCATGCTTGTTGCAACTCGTCGCATTATCTGCTTGCTTTGGCAGTAGCCATGTTCTCTCACCGTCGGAATCATCATCTGATCCCACCGTGCTTGAACCTGGAGATTGAAACGTTGAAGGCGACATGGGAGGCTAGTCCGTCTGACTACTAGTCCGGGAGTGGTAGAGTTTGTTTGTAAGAGATAACATTTTCTCGGTCTTGACCGTGGCAAATATGGAGGCTATATTGCACAGGATACAAGAGGGAGGTATCAACAGGTGCGATGCTAAAAAATGGGACTTTACAAAGTGACCTGTCTCAAATTAGTTCCCACGGCGAACACTACCCAACGCGGTAAAAGCTTTGGGGGGTTCTTTACCGAGACTTCCTCTTGGATTGTACTATCCCTTAGAACCCTCAGTGCCTTACTCGTACACTTCCCACACCCTAACCCCCCACCCAAATTGCCTCAATCAGGCTTCATTTTAGAGACATAAGTGCTATACACTAGTACCTTATCATCTTAGGCAATTTCCACTCTGATCTCTACACCATACTGCCCAATCTACCTACCATATAATTGTTCGCCTGTCCATTAAGATAAGATGGAAGCAACAGGCCTTTTTGACGAAGACATTCAATTATATTTGTATGTCCGTGGTGATGCTATCAATATAACGGCAGCCGTTCGAAGTTATTTACAAAACAATAGGATCCCAACTTTAGGGTCTTCACTACCCACCAAATATGCGGACATTGCGATGGCGATAGGTCACTCTCCAGCCTCGGAACTGGAACTTTCTCGCTGATTCAAAAACGATGAGGGGTGTTTTATTTTCTTTTTCTTTTTTTCACACTGGAGCTTCTCACCCATGTCATGTATATTTATTGTGCTTAGTTGATACTTACATGGTGACACTGCGTCGCCAAAAAATTGATGTTTAACAGTTCCGAGACAAATTTATGACAAAGCAACTCTTCCTAAACGTGTAATATGCGACCTGTCAGATAAGCGGCTAAGATACATTTTGCAGCCCACCCTCTGGGTATACATAACAGTCTCAATGTAGTTATCCGACACAATGTCTTAGCCGTGACGTGTCTCTGTGTGCCGTGAATCTACGAGTATGCAGTCCGTCCTGTGTCTCTACGAGTACATGCCGTGTCTCGATGCATCGAGTCTCGCTGTGTGCCGTGTCGCGTTGTTCGACTCACCGAGCACCTTTTGCCTGGTCACTGCCATCTTCGTTTGGCCAATTAGGCCAGCATGTGGCAATAAGTATTGATCCCGTCTATCTACTAATTGACATCAAAGGGGGTAAAATACAAAAAGCCTCCCATTTTATTTAAGACAAATTCAGACATTTCTGTTGTACAGTTACGTAATTCTCAGTAATACAAATGGCGCCTTTGGCCTAGTTATGCTCGATCTTAGATGATGCCACAACTGTCTGACACTCAGTAACACACTGATTTCAGAAATATCAAGCTACACTCCCGCATTGTATCATAACTCTACTAAAGTAGTTTACACTCGATGCACGATTCTGGTTCACTTCCTCTCCAAAGTTTCTTGATTCCCAAGCCACTTCTCGCAAGTAACAGCTTCCACTGACTTTCAGTCCTCTCCATCCCTCCCATAGGAAACATAGAAATATCCATGACTGCCTCTTGCATAGTTGCGTTGGTATCCGGTAGCACCACATCAACCAACAGCAATTTGCTTCTTGGCTGCGTTCTTAGTAGCGGTACAACTTGTTCTAGGATGGCGGTGCAGTCGTCATCGCTCCAATTATGGAAAATATGGCGATAATGATAAACACAGGCACCCTTGACGGATTGGGGAGTGAAGATGTTGTAACTCATGAACTCTACTCCTGTTGGTGGCGTGGGAAAAGCTTCAAATGTAGAAGGTAAATCTTGTACAATAAGCCGTCCCTTAATATGTGGATTACTTCGGCGAATTTCAGCCACTATCAGGAACTCACGTCAGCATTTGTGTCTTATATGGGCATACCGGAGTAAAAATAAATTAAGAATTGGTCTAGACGTCCTGGTGGGACATCTAGGGATAACTTACTGACGTGACCTTGGCCCCCAGCGACATCCACAATCGCTATATCTTCGTCTTTAAGGTCCAATTTCGCAAGCTCAATTCCCCATGGATAAGCATCCAGAGTGTTATGTGAAGTCATGGCAGCAACCATATTGAGGGCTCGATCAGGATGAGAGCCTAGCCAGGTCCACAGTTCTTCCCCGTTGGCCCATTGAAAAGGTGTCCCAGTCAATTTTGTAGGTGCTTTGTATCGTTTCTCCGCTAGAGTTTTTGGCATTGCCATGATTGAGGGAATGAGATCGAAGAACATAAAGTTGTTGAATGCGCGATGGTCGGGATGTAAATAAGGTCTACCGAGGGAAGTGAGAGTAAAGCTTAGACCTTTTGGGCCTATGGATTCGACAAACAGATGGGCCGCTGTGAGTTGACGGAATAGGCGGATTGCACAAAAGTCAGTAAGCAGTCATATGTCTGCTGCACAGAAGAGGAATGCTCACTAATAATTATTTCATCTGCCTCGGTGCCGGCTATAATTTCCGAGATAGGGACTTCCTTGTCTCCTTCGAACTTCTCCCATAGCTTAAGTTGTGATACAACTTCGAGCGCGGCACTGACATTGACCTATGACAACGGGTTGGCTTGCACAATCCCATGTTGCTTTCCCCGTTCGAAGAAGGCTTTCAACTTACTTGGAAGGTTCGAGTCCAGACCTCTCCATTGGGCTCCTCCAAAGAGCTCAACAGATTTTGAACCTCATGCTGAAGTCTTCGTCGAGTAAGGTGTATGTCACCTTGAGATGTGATGGATGCTTCAAAGCTGGCTGCCGCCTTATTCACACCTTCCACCAAGGCAATGATTTCTGAGGGGGACGTGTCGGCGTTCGACATTTCAACAATGAACCTTTCAGTCGAGTCGTACTGAACGTAGCTTGGGGGGCAAGAGAAAGAAATGTATGCCGAGTAAGGAGTGTGCTGGCACTTCCCTCCAGGAGGTGGATTTCCCACAGCACGGCCCGTATTGTCTTATCCCTTTAGCCTCTGAACTGTACTGGACCCTTTTGGCCAGCCCCATTTGGTCCTTTCCGGTACATGTACCCTGAACATCGACAATTGTGGGGGTAGAAGGATGAGGACGCCAAGGCGCCAAATATTTTGTTCAACTCTCTCCGTAGATTTGTTCGAACCAATGAGACAATGGGATGAAAGCCGCATACCGGCATTTGCACGTCGTATAGAGCAATAACGCACCCCCTCCCCCGCGAGGGGGTGGGGTGTTGTCAACTTAATCCACTCACTCCCCGGGTCGACGAAATGATTATTCGGTGCAAGCGTGCACGTTCCACTATGTTAATTGGAACTTCGACTCAACTCAATCGACACCCCGATGACGACCCCAGCTCGTAGGCTTCAGGATGGGCCGGGTGCATAAGCCACCCCATGGCTGCGTACGAGCAGTTACAGACTGAGCAACGGTCGAGACTATGGACGATCACGGCGGTGATCACCGGGCTATATAAGTGATCGGAGGAATGAGATCACTCGGGTTCACTCGAGATCACCCGAGATAACATTAGGGGAGAACTCTAACAATATTCCCCGTCACACCACCATCACCCATCATCATCCATCAAATTCCGCCAACAAATACTCTTCTTACACGTCCACGGCAAACTTCAAGTTTAGACAGACTGTGGCTCTTCCACTAGCCACGTCCAAGCAAGTACAAACTCTGAATTGTCATGTGTATTTGCACGGCAGCCGGGCTATTCGAATAAACATGGCGAGCGCGTCTAATCTTCCTCAGCTGCCGCCGCCACGCGAATCTAGCTATAGATCCGAGACGGAACCGCTGCTTGGGAGACTTGGAGATGCTGTTTTATCCGAGAGAACGAGCCTCGTGAGAGGGCTTTTTAGTAAGACTGGCATCCTCGCCGAAATAGGCGTCCTCATACTCTGCTGCGACATCTGGGCACGCATCGCCTCCACCCCTGTCATCTTCTTCTCTGGCCACCCAATCGCCATGTCCACTGCCATCTTCATTCTCACCCAGTCCATCCTCTTCCAGCAGCCCATCGCACCAGAAGACCTTGACAGGAAACGCCGGGGCCAATACGTCCACGCAGCGCTCAGCTTCGTTGCGTTCATGGCCCTCGTCACTGGCTTCACCATCGTTGAGATCACCGTGGCCCGCATGAAAGGGGCGCATTTCCCCTCTCCTCATGCAATTTGTGGATTATTGACGTTGCTCTTGATCGTCGCACAGTACGTCGTCGGCTTCACCATGTGGATGACTCCTTCGCTGTATGGGGGTGAGGCGCGAGCGAAATCGCTTTACAAGTATCATCGTTATAGCGGGTATTTCATCCTCTTGATGATTTTGGCGACGGCGGTTACTGCTACATTGACGGGGTATAATAGAGCGGTACTAGGAGCTGAATCCTGGGTTGTGAGCTTGGGCGCTCTTCTCATTGCTATCGGCGTGTTTCCGAGGATCCAGAAGCAGAAACTAGGCTTTGGGGTGAGCTAATAGCTTATAGGTTTTAATTATGACAACTTAGGTGACCAAAGTCGTATTTTGGAAGAAGAACAGGGGGTTTATTTAGGTGTTACTATTAATATGAGCCCTGAATGTTTCGGTTTCCTTTATTTTTTTTATGTTTTCTTGTTTTTGTGGAACGCTTTTGATAGGACTACAGATCTGGAGGACGACAAGAATACATAGATTGACACACATGTTAAGATTCTCTCTAACCTGGTCTGGCATATAAAGAATACTCGTGATGTTTTTGGCTTTGCGTATGACGCAGTGGAAGTCGAGCGAGGTTGTGACGTTTCGCATTGAGGGGTGTATGTAGGTCATGCAATGGCAGGCTGATGAGGTTCGAAATGGTCAGATATCGACGGAGCTCTACGTTGTCACGTTTACAGAAAGTGGATGGGGTGCTGACGCACTGAGGTTCGGTATACTTGGGCCTGGAGCGGTATCATGGAATTGCGAAAACTGAGCTTTTACAACTGAGCTTTTACAACTGAGCTTTTACAACTGAGCTTTTACAACTGAGCTTTTGGTTTAATGAACCTGCCGATACAAAAACTATACTGCCAATATGGGCATAGCTACTAATGTTGTATGTCACAATATGGCAACCTCCATATCGTTTTGGGGCAATACTGAGGCGGAACATATCATATCGTATGTATTGCAGGGTCTTGTGTCATCGCCGTATTATTAGCAACTTTGGAAGAATTGTCGGCTATGCATGTCACTTGTAAGACAATTAGTCCTAACTAGACGAAATAGCTATTTTTCTTAGACTAGCTAGAGCTAGAGGAAACGAAAGCCTAGCATACGTAACAATATTACCCCGCCTAAATTAACTACTTCGAATCCAAGGACCCCTCACTCGAATTTCTCCAGTTGCTATCCCATTCATCGAGGGAGAAGAACTCAATCACATCGGGGGGGTTGGTCTCGTTTCCAACGACGCTTCCTCCATATGTAAGATATCCTTCCACACCCGGCCTGTCGATCAATCCAAGCACTTGAGCCTGGTTTCCCATAACCCAGGCCTGTTGTAGTAGTTGAATTAGTATCTTCCTCTTGATGATGACGGCTGTTGGCAAAGACATGAGAACTCACGGTCTGCATTCCCCATACCATATGAGGCAGGAGATGGCAATGAATCATCCAAACACCTGGGTGATCGATTCTAATTCTCCAGGCCCTCCATGCCGAGAGAGTGTTATTTTTCGCCTTTCCGCTATACATATAGAGGTTTGTTGTACTACCCGGTGTTAGTGTTCGTATTTTGTTTTCGTAAAGTCCCAGCCTATAAAAAGGCCTTTCGTAGGCCGGCGGGGAGAAAATAAAAGAGAACAAACTTACTCTCTCTTAATGGGGTGCCCTGTAGAATTCTTCCATTTTGCCTCATTTGCCTCGCGATCATATATACCCTCTCCAGCACCCAAATCCCAGTAATGAGCACCGTGTGCATGCCAGGGATGCGTCTCCGTTCCATTACCATCAGAACCGGTTCCCTGGACAACTATTTCAAGGACTTCTCCTATAAGTGCCGGGAAAGCATAGACGACTGGATCCAAACCATCGTTCAGGAGAGCGCGTTCCATAGATGGCCAGTTGGAACCACCATCTTTATAGAGAGAGACAAGGTAAGGCTCCGGCACGAGACCTTCATTCCACGTGTAGCCATTCATCTTGTAAATCAGGCCGCCGTTATTAATTGAAAGATGAGATGTTATATTGACTCGTCGCGTCACTTCTGCTGCGGTGGGAAAATTCTGTGCTGAGAGCGATGCGATTGGGTATGCCGAGTTGTTGTACGGTCGAAGTGAGTACTCTAGCCAGTAAGAGTCCGTTGGTGGCAGGGTGATGGGAGGGAAATCTGGTGGATAGACGAGGCAGTCGTCCGTCGCTTCAGGGCCGTAGTTAATGACTGCGAAGGAGCGGGTGAGTCCTCCAAATTCGCGACTTTCCAGCTGTAAGTAGTAACGCTGCTTTTCTGGGTTTTCAAGAGTATGAAGAAGAAAGCTGTATCGTTGGCCAGGGCTGACTTGCATGAATGAGGTGTTGAACCGCTCAGTGTAGGCTCTATTTTATCGTTAATCGCATTGCTTAAGGAAAGGGAGAGTGTAGAGGCAGGAATACCCATCAGCTTCGATCACTTCGAGATTTTCGTGGCCCTCGATGGCTAGAGTGTTAAATGACAAGGCAGTCCCACCAATAAGTCTCATGCGGTAGGTTTTCCCAGGATCCACGTTAATGACAGTCAACGAATCATTGCATGACGGCCCCGGGCTAGTTAGACCGGCCCCTTTTCCATTGATAAGAATCATTTCCTGGGCTCTTTCATACTCCATGGGGACTGCCAGTAACGCTTCCTCGATAAACTCATCAGTATGCGGGAAGACATCTTGTATCAAAAGGACACGTTCGTCATCGTATTTGTAAGGTGTTTCAGACGCATCCTCAATCTGCGATATGTCAGTACAACGAAATGCGTAAAGAATGACCGTAATTTAAACCAGCGGAAAAGCTTCACCGTGGAATAACAGAGGAAGTGATTTCCATACAATTAAAGGGCCCGTAGCAGAGGTAGCTTGGAAGCCGACATGCGAATGATAGAAGTATGTCCCCGCCATACCAAGTGGCACAAGAAGCTCATAGTCAAAGTAGTGGCCAGGAGGAATGGGCCACTGTGCAGCGTGGGGAGTCCCATCTGAGAAGGGAGCTGTTGCCATTGTAAGGCCATGCCAATGCTAGGTAGTAGTTAGTCAAGGTGGACATTTTGGTCTCCATCTGTCTTCCAGACTCTCCAATTCAGGAGCGAGGAAGCATAAGTAGGACGAAATTAGGCTTGGGAGAGGGCAAGGGACGCCAGCGAGTGCAAAGAAACTGATTTGAATATACCATAGTAAGATTTTGATGAGGAATATCATTGTAAACCCTAATCCAAATCGTATCGCCCTCCTTGAATACAAGGGCAGGCCCTGGGCTAGTGCCATTAACTACCAAAATCTCTTTCGTAGGCACACATGACTGTTTTCTTTCTTCCTGGGTGACGCGAAGAACGGCTTCTGGGACGAACTTTTCACCGTGATGTACTGCAGACGCTACTCCAACCAACACCGCGGCCAGAGTAGTTACAGCAAGGACGAAGTTTTGAATGAAACGCATTTTCAAGGTTGATAAGAGATAGTTTGAAAAGTCGTTGAACTGCTGTTCTACTAATCGCGAGTTTTATAGTTGTAGTAGCAGTAGTATATGGACTACGCCTGGTGGCCATGCAGCCAGTTAGGATACCGTCTGCTATGTAGAGGCTCTGACACACCAGCTTGTCTTTCGATAAGACACAGAACACAAGATGGCTGCATTCCCTACTCATCAGCGTAATAATGTCTGATTCCAGCTGCGTGTGGCAATTAGTATTTTGACCCCCCTGCCTACCTACCGGCCCCAAAGAGGTCAGATACTTATCGCCTCCACTGTACGTCTGATTATCACTCTTGTCTCATGCTTCGCTCATGTGATGCGTGGGGCCGAAACACATCCTTCCGAAGAGAGAGGTAAGAAATTCCCTAAATCACAGCCTCACACGGTGATCAGACCACGAAGACCATAAAGGTGATAATAAAAGCAGCACCGCTAAAACGCCCACGTAATACTACAAGACATGACAGCGAATAAGACTATTGTCTTAAGCCATTGTACAACTTAAGGCACAGCCAAACGCCCGCGTAATACTATAAGACATGGTAGCGAATTAGACTATTGTCTTAAGCCGTTGTACAACTCACTCCACCACCAAACTCCCGCGTAATACTATAAGACACGGCAGCGAATTAGACTATGATCTTAAAGCCACTGTACAACTTGAAATCCTCTCATTTCCCCATCAACCTCTAGAACAGGGTTACAGCGATCAGATACTGAGCCAACCCATGTTGTAATTCAACTTATCGCCTTGCTGTGGATGCGACAGCGTCCTGCGGTTCGGCTTTTCTTGTCACCCCCTTTGCCTAGCTGGGCACTCCGTAGTTGCGGTCGGATAGCCGAGACATTTCGGTAGCCTCATCTCCCGAATTGAAACCTGCTGGCCAGAGTATTCGCACAATGCGTCTGAAGACCTGACGTCGCCAGAATTCAAGGGCTGGAGATGGCCATTGCCCTCCACCGCCTCTACTGCAGAAAGTCCACGATTCGAGTAATGTTAAGAAACACCAATATTCATTACGCGTGCTGCCTAAACAATTACAAGCCATCCTTCGGCTGTTAAAGTGACTATGCTATAGGGTACGTCGTGAGACACACTTTGTCATAAATGTCAGGCAAAGCTACATTCGTTCCCGTCACATTATTATAGGCCAACCTAATCAGCGTAGGCTCAGACGGTGAAAACTGAGGCCATCCACCCCTGTATTTTGTCAACCCATCTGTTGGAGATTTTGCAAAGGCTGCCCACGCCCCCTGCATATATTTCCTAATTGAAATCTCTTCGTCAGTGTCCGGAGGAATTCCTGGTCCGGCTGGGAGCGTGTTCCAAATGAGAGGTATCTCGGAACTATGCCAGGCACCGCTATCAGGATTTGTGTAAAGTCGGGTGTTGGGGAAGTTTCCGAACCAGCGGTAGCGCCATATAGGTAAGCCGTGGGAAGCGCTGACATTTGCTCGGGCGCCTACTGGGCACCCGAACTCTGTATTACTGAAGTTCACCCAGTATTCATGGTCGAAAGTAAAGCCTTTGAGAGCATAAATGGGAATATATGCGCCGGCCTCGAAATCGTTATTTCCAACCAAAAGAGGTAATTGGGCAAATTCGCCTGCTTTCGAAAGACTGGGATAGTCGGCAAGGCCAGTGATACCGTCAACACTGGGCCCGAAGCTGTTGGTCCCAATCGCAGCATACAGTTCTTTGACATCCTTCATTTGCAGACACAAAAGTATCTTTGAACTGCTGGTAGTGGCATTTGTGCCACAACCAAGTGTATCAGAGACATTGTACCACGCTTTGGCATTGTTCGACGGCAACGGTTTACCAAAACCAGCTGTACCAGACTCCATGATAAACCCAGAGACGATAGGATCTGATGCATAGGCGTATGCATAGTGGTCCACCGAGGCAGAACCAGCAGATTGACCAAAAAGCGTCAATCTTGAACAGTCGCCACCAAACGCCGGAATGTTTTCCTTCACCCACTCTACAGCGAGCCGCTGGTCAAGAAATCCGGGGTTATGGTTTTTCGATTCTGGATCACCGTGGAATCCCAGAATACCGACCCGATAGCTATAATGAGAGTTTTAGAACTAGATCTTACCTCACTGGATACAGAGTGGCTTACTTGAAAGTGACGACGATAACATCTTGTTCGGCTGCAAGATGCTGCCCATCGTAAAAGCTACTCTGTGTGCTCCCGTAGTTGAAACCACCCCCATAGATGTAGATCATCACGGCTTTTTTAGCTTCACCACCCGTAGGTACCCAAACGTTCAAAGTAAGGCAGTCTTCACTGAACGTGTCGGTAAGCTGAAATAAGTCTGAAAGAGTTGCATCTCCTTGGGCAGTCAGATTGGCAAGAGACACATCGTAATTGCTGAAATCACGTTCGCCCGCAGCGAAGGGTGTGATTGCTGGGCAAGCGAATCCCTGTGGTGGAAACTCAGTGAAAGCTCAAATATGTCAAGATATGGGAAAAGCTTACAACACTGTTTCCGTTGATAAGTTTATCGCCGTGGTACTTCTCCGGGGGCATAAATCTTCTAGCTCCTAATGGTGGTAGTGCGTAAGGAATACCCAGAAACGCAGAGACACCGGATTTGTCAGTCGCAGCGTGGCCGCGAACTGGCCCGCTAGATGTTATAATCGTTGGACCAACACTGAGCGCATAGCTGCTTGATATCCCAAAGAGGGCGATAAAACAAAAAACCTTCATTTTTGGCTAATTACGTACAACGATCGATGTAGGGAGAGGGGCCAATTTTGGAGTGAGGGAGGGTAAATCGAAATGGAAGAGGTGTACATCGTGACTTTATACTTGGTACCACTTAAGACATCACTGTATTAAAACCATAGCCTCTTTTACTTCCCGACAACCGTAATAGTCTCTGCTAGGTTACATATTTGTAACATACATAAGTCAGACCCCACATTGCAGACATTTCTGCCACTTGGGGGGCGGACGACCTTGGGCTCGGGGCACTGGTCGGTTTTGAGGTCCCCTAAGTACCAATACAGTATGCATCATAACTTCCGGGGGAAGACGGAATTATACCTTGGTAAGGAGGGGGCCGAACGATGCAATTGTGTGAGGCTGTGAGTTCTCTAAGGTCTCGGGGACGGCAGGATGATCTGAACGAAATAAACAGCCATACTTCGCGTATTACAATGCCCGATCTTCTGGGCTTGGTCACAAAGTAGAAGAGCGAACAGTGCGAGGTCTACTGCGGGAATTAATCCGGCGGAAGTGGCGGCTGTAACGCAAGAGGCGTCACCTCACTGCTGAGCATGCAAGGAAGTGACTTCAATGGGCTCATATGTATCGTAGCCTGGATTGGAAGCGTGTGGTATAGAGCCATGAGTCTACGATTGAACGTAAAGTCAGCATTCGGCCGCAATGTACCTTTTGTAAGATTACGACATCAGTTGAAAGCTCACGATGTCCTCTAAACTTGTGACGGGACCGGCCAGAGTGGCGACTGTACGTCATACCTTCCTGGCTTTCCTGACTTTTGGAACCCGGCAATACCTTTACGCAGGACAATGCGCCCATATACACAGCTCAAGGTATACGAGACCTTCTGGCTGAGTTGCCTGTAGTGCCGTGGCCGTCTTATTTGCTGGATTAAAACTCGATTGGGGATCCATGGGCCTCAGTGGGGCGAAATAATCCTAAGAGATATCCAGGGCTTCAATTTTCAGGGCTGAACGGCAGCCAATCTGACCGTAGTCGGCCGAGCGGCGGTGGAAGCACTCTGGACTGAATTAGGAGAGAAAACACAATACAACACATTGTCTCAAAACAAAATATCTCCGTACCGACAGACGTGGTGCTCAGTAAAGACACACCAAGGGCTACAGTGGGTGGCATTTAGTATTTGCCCCCTGTTGCGTACACGACACTCAGCGCACAGGCCAGGCGTACCAAAAAGGGAAGTCGAGCTGGTCGCCGCTTTTATGTGGGTTAGGGTTAGGGTTGTACTGAGTTCACTGACGATCACTATAAATCCACTGTAGTCAGGGTTGGGGTTGGGGTTGCTGACCACAATGGCTAAAGCAGCGTCAAGTTGATACCGCACTTGGCGCCCGAGCTCAGAAAGAGACCTGACAGGGGGCAAATACTAATTGCCACCCACTGTAGGTAGGCGACTACTTTCACCTTACGAAGTAGTACCTACCTAGGTTAGTAGTAGCTATCTTAGCGCCTTGCACTCGGACCTCCTGACCGTCCTGAAGGCACCAAGAAAACTCTCTCCACCTCTCTTCCCCAGCAATACGACTCTTCTCCATTCGGCTCCAAGGCCTGGGCTTGTCGGCTGTAGATGCAACCCCGATCAACAACCCGCTTACTCGCGCCAACGTATCCACCTTGTTGGTACGTCGTACTAGTAGGTTAGTGTTGCGCCAGCCCAGAGTCTGGACGTGATCATGGCCATTGCTTAAAAATCGACCAGTTGGTTCCGAGTCCTGCATCTTCAACAGCCATTGTTGTCTGCTGAGTTACGTGGCTACAGTTAGCAGGTGACTACTGTAACCAGCTGCCGCCTCGCTTTTGCCGCCTTACTCGAATCTTGTCAGCCAACAAAACACGCGATTGATACATTCTAGAACACATCACAGTTCGGCAGCACCAACAGACCCAGCACCACCTCCTCGCGAAATCGCGCGACGTGGAGATGGAGCACAACGAGGTTTTCGTCGCCGACGACAGCGCTGTCGTTTCGGCTTCTCCTGGCGAGCTCCATATCGACTCCTCATTTGAGCGCTTTTTATTCTCGTTGCTTCCGACTCTTATCCTCATTCTTCTTTCTCCGTTTTACCTGCGCCATTACCACCGCCAGCCTCTTCGCATACGCTCCGGCCCTGTTCTAAGAAGCAAGCTTGTATGTTTGTTCCCACTCTGTTACCTAACTTTCCTTTCGCTTGTCTCATCCTGCTTCCGTGGCCTATAAGACGCTTCGTGGGTCTAACTTGCCATCGTATAGCTTGCTGTTGCCGGCTTGGCCGTCGTTGAGTGCTGCAACTTTCGCACCTTGCGTCAAACGCTTGACCCGCAAGTTGGTAACCCCGTGTGGGTTGCCGCCACTTCTTGCATTGCGGCCCTGACTATTGCCTTGCTACTTTTCGCCGAACATCGCCGCGCATTGCAATCTTCTGCTCTAACAAGCTTATACCTGCTTATAACTTTTCTCTACGATGTCGCAAGGGCAAAGGCATACTATTTTCATATGCCAGTTGCGGGGAGGCTCACCAGCCTGGCTGCTGCTGGCGCCATCTTCAAACTATGCCTTCTCTTTCTTCTCGAGATCTCGAAAAGAGGTCTGATCCAAGATCCGCAGATTCGACAAAATGCTAGCGACGAAGCCGTCAGCGGCTTTTGGAGCCGCTCTTTTCTTGTTTGGCTTCATTCGACCCTGTTCCTCGGATTCCGCACCATTATCAGCGTGGATGATCTCGGCGCGCTAGATCCCGATTTTTCATCGCAAGCCTTATCGGAGAGGTTGGAGCACTCGTTGCGTAAAAGTGAGAGCATTATAGTACCCTTTGCGCCCTTTACCTCCTCACTACTGACTCCATATCTAGCGTCCGTCTCTTGGTGCTGGCTGATTGCAGGCTTTGTGCGCACATTCCCTATAGAGTGTTTCCTTTCTGCAATTCCGAGATTGTCTTTCATCGGTTTCAAGTTTTATCAGCCTCTGTTCATACAGCACGTTATAACGTATGTATCTGAGCAGGGCAGCTCCCGGTTGACCAGCTTAGGCTTGATAGGGCAAGGTGTACTCATATTTTTTGGAATTGCGGTGAGTACATGGCTTTATCGTGCTTAACAAATCTTTGGCTAATGCATGATATGATAACAGGCATCACGATCAATCTACAAACATATGAACTCTCGCCTGGCTACAATTACGCGAGGCGCGCTGATTCCCCTCGTTCTCAAGAAAACCCTCGTTCTACCCCAATCACTTAGTGAAGACTCTGCTTCGGTTACCTTGGTGAGCACTGACCTTGATGGCATTGCAACAGGTCTCACTGGGCTTCACGAACTCTGGGCCCAATTCGCTGAGATTGGCCTTGGTCTTTATTTGCTTAACAATGTTGTCGGAGAGGCCACGCGCACAGCACTTATAGCGGTTATCAGTAAGCTGCCTCCTTCGCTACCGTTTGCCTGCTCTCTTTGACTTACAGCCCCTTTCCAGCCTCCACCATCCTTGCTTTTTGTCTTGGATTCTCATATTTCCATTACACTGCCGCGTGGAACCAGAGCATTGAGAAACGCGTTTCTCAGACGACAAAGACTTTGTCCCAGATGAAAAGCCTCAAAATGATTGGTATAGAAAAAACCATAGCCGCTCGCCTCCAGAGTCTGCGGGCTTCAGAGATCGCTGCGTATAGAGCAACGCGAGTGGTAGCTGCTTTGATGAATGTCATATGTAAGTTTCAGCCAAATCAGAGTCCATTTCTACATCGTACTCACAGTCATGCAAAGGTGTGTCTAGCCATGCGTCCCTTCAGCTCGTCGCTATCGCGCAGGGCCTGTTGGGAGTTTCACTCACAGGGACGCTCATTCCTGCTGAAACGTTTTCCACGCTAGCCATTGTCAGCTTGATTGCATATGCCTTGATGGAAGTTTTTCATAAGCACGCCGGCCTAAAACTAACAATGGCTTGCATCAACCGCATTCAAAAGCACCTGCTCTTGCAAGAGCAGAGTACCTCCGAGACGATGGCTAACCGCCCTCTTACACCCTTCACTACTGCTGAAAAAGGCCCTGAGCCGCAAATGGCCGGGCGAATTTTCGAATTCAGCGGCGCATATGTGGCGCCCTCTGCGTCTGCTTATCCAATTCTGAACAATATGAATTTTTCGGTGAATCAATCGCAGATAACAGCCATTATTGGCCCCGTTGCATCTGGAAAAACAACACTTATACGCGCTATGCTGGGGGAAGGCACCATCCGGGGTGGACAAGTTCTCCGAAAGGACTGCAGAATAGCGTATTGTGGCCAAAAGCCCTGGTTGCGTAACACCTCCATTCGTAACAACATCATTGGGCCTGGATCTTTCGACCCTGTATGGTACGAGGTTGCACTCAATGCTTCTGCTCTAAATCAAGACTTGCAGCAGCTGCCGAGTCGTGATATGACCATAGTTGGCAGCAACGGTGCGAATTTAAGTGGCGGACAAAGACACCGAGTTGTAAGTGGTCATTTAAAATTGATCTTACCTCTTTCTCACTGACACACCATGACAAAGGCACTTGCAAGGGCTCTATATTCACGAGCGCCAGTTTTAGTTTTGGATGATATTTTTGGCGGCCTAGACTCCTCCACTGGGCAAGATATACATAATCGTCTTTTCGGCCCCAAGGGAGTCGTGCGGGTATCGAAGCTGACTGTTATATTTGCAACTCACTCTGGTACGTTTTGATTCAGTGGGCATTATTGTTTCCTTCCTTGTCTTTCATACGCCTATTCTCTTCATGCTGACAGTTGCTGCATAGACTCCTTTATAAAAGCTGCTCACCAAGCACTAATTCTTAATGGTAGCGGTATGGTCACTGTGCAGCCTGATCCATCAAGGACTGTTCTTTCGAGCGAATTTATCGCAACCCTAGCTCGAGCCAGTAACGCTACAGAAACCGCCCCGATTGAGAACAGTGTTGCGCACCCAGGGGCCGCTTTGGACTTTCAGGAGATCGCGCATGCCGATGCGATCCGACAGAAAGGTGATCGGAGCCTTTATTGGTACTTTTTAGGGCCTACAAGCTCCTGGAAACTTTTGGTTTTTGTCGTGATTACCAGCATTGCCGTTTGTGCCGAGGAAATGGGTGGTAAGTTCCCAAAGCGCAATAACCCTTGCGAAACCCTCCTGAGCACTGATATATTGCGTCATGGCAGATGTTTTCGTGCGTGTTTGGCTCGAGATGGACTCCTCGAGCAGTGATTATCTTGACGTATTCACAACTATTTGTATAGTGAGCGGTTTAGTCACCTTCGGCAGTCTTTGGTAAGTTACCTACTATACGGCAGCTGTAAAACCATGGAGGCTAATTTGAATGTAGCTACTGGTTCCTTGCCGTAGCACCTCAAAACTCGCTTAAGCTACACAAAATATTGCTCGACAAAGTTATAAAGTAAGTGTATCGATTTAAACTTGCCAAAAACGGAATGAAAGGAGCGGTCATTAACTCTTTGCAGCGCAAAACTCTCCTATCTCACCACTGTAGAAATAGGATCTGTCCTAAACAGGTAGCTACTTACTCGCCGCATGGCCTTCATCACACTAACCGAATGCAGATTCGGTCAAGACATGGCCACACTCACCAACAGTCTTCCCAAATCACTCTATACGGTTGTCTATTGTGAGTTCGATGCCCATCCTCATCTGAGGCCTGGAGTTGTTGTTAACGTCTTGTAGTTGCGGCTCAAATGCTTTTAAGCGCATATATCATTCTATCAGGGATGCAATACTCTGCTTTTGCTGTTCCTTTCCTCATTTTTGTCATGTATACTGTGCCCCTTTATTCTTTGCGTACGTCTCGTCAGCTGAAGCACTTGGATATGGAAGCCACAACGCCACTATACACACTGGCTACTGAAATGGCTTCCGGTCTCGAGCATATTAGAAGCTTTGGCTGGCAGACGCACTTCGTCACAGAGAGCATCGAAGCACTAGACCACGCGCAAAAGCCGTATTATTACGGACTAGCTATACAGCGCTGGGTAGAGCTGGCGATGGATTTCTCTAATCTTGGATTGGTCATTTTCCTCGTTTCCATTGTTACTTTAACAAAGGAAACGAAAAGTCCAGCAGCCGTCGGTCTTTCTCTGCTGAATTTATCGACGCTGAGCAAGAAGCTAAACATTGCTATTGCCGGGTGCGTCGACCTAGAGACAGGGTTAGCGTGTGTGGCTCGTTTTCGGGCATTCATTTACAGCACACCCACTGAAGAAGGCGACGTTCCAGCCTCTCTGCCACCAAGATGGCCTGCCACTGGAAACGTAACACTTTCGAACGTCACCGTTCAGTACGGGTAAGTGACACCATAGGTTGACCATCGCTCTCGCATGGCAATATGGAAACAGGACAAAAAGGAGTGGGAAATCATGAAACGTTGACATTCAAATAGGCCAATCAATCGGACCCCAATATTAAACGACGTTTCTCTAATGATCCGTGGCGGCCAGAAAGTAGGGATCTCGGGACGTAGCGGAAGGTATGAGACTTCTTGCCCTGCCAAACTTGTACACAGAACTGATATCTCTGAAACACAGCGGTAAGACGAGCCTGCTCCTAACACTTCTACGCCTGACCGAATACACCGGCACGATCGAAATCGACGGAATTGATATCTCTACCATACCTCCACAGCAACTGCGCTCCTGCATTACAACAGTCTCGCAAGATACGATTCAAATTGACGGGACAGTACGAGAGAATTTGCTGCCTTATGAGGGCCAGCTTAAAGACGACACAATAACAGAAGACATCTTATTCGAGGCGCTTGACCAAACGGAGCTGACCCAGATCATCGAACAAAGGGGCGGCCTTGAAGCCCAGCTCTCTACAATGGAATTCTCACAGGGCCAAATGCAGCTACTGTGTCTTGCGCGTGCGATTGTCCATCATACATGTACGCAAAGCAGGCTCGTTCTTCTTGATGAGTCCACCAGCAATCTGGATCTCGAGACAGACAACAGGATCCAAGCCGCCATTCGTGATGCATTCTTGGACTGTACTATTTTGATGGTCTCGCACCGGGTTGAGTCGCTGTGGGACTCCAATGTGCGTTTCGAGGTTAAAAATAAAAAGGTTGCGCGTTTCTCTACGACGCCGAAGCCTTCGCCGAAGCCTTTGCCCTTTCATACTATGTTTCTTCGATGAATACTTTTATATATTCTTTTGCTTACATCACATTGCTCTTACTGTAAAAGTTGCATTACTGTTACTTATTTATCTACTTATTTATTGGAAAGGATAGTATCTCTGATCTTGGCAAATAAACTCCGCGCACAGTGATTTCAACCGCTTGCAACTGGACTCCATGAGTGACACTGGTGAGCCGGATCAGGTTCGCAACTCTGTGGCGGACCTGATTGCGCATGGCGTGTTTAATGAGACAGCGGGATTAGTTGTCGGTAGGCCAGTTGGATATGACTCTGAAGAGTCTAGAGGGGAGCACTTAGACATCATTAAAGGTCTCTGCGAAGGACGGCTGGCAAAGGCGAACCCGTGCCCCATTCTTTGCAATGTGGACATTGGCCACACCACTTCCGATGGTTACTCTACCTTTTGGAGGGTTGGTTGAGCTCGACTCAGTTGAGTAGTATGACGGGTTAGACATGTAATTTAATTCCCCAGCTAGAGCTGAAAAGAATATTGCTCTGCCGTCGTTGGGAGATCTCAAATGCTTGGACCATTGTGACCTCGCTAGCCAAAACATGGGCCTGCGTCAACGTGCAACATTAATTCAGTTTGGAGTGCTGTGTCGCACAGAGAATTGAGATTCACCTCGCCTTTTGCAGATTGCGTCGGGCAGATGTGGGCAGTGTATGTTTTCTTGTTTGACAAACGGAACGGAAAACAAATGCACCTTGGCATCGGGTAGGCCATCCCGAATGGCAGAGTAAGTGTTGTCCGACCTCCTCGAGTTGACAGTGTTGTGTGCCACATGAGATACTTTAGATACTAATATGGAAATAGTAAGCTTGTGCAAGCATTTGTGTGTACTCGAAATTAACGGGTTTGATAGGTGGCAACGCACAATCTGTGCTCTGAGTGGCCAGAAGCATACAAACGACTACCAAGCCATCATGTTGTAATTCCAATATTGGACATCGGAACAAGTTTATGAAAGATATTTTATTCCTGCTGCAGGTGGATATTAGTCCTGAAGGAAGGCCATTTGCATCCAAGGCATCTCGCCTCAAAGGTTGTGAACGTAATGACACAAATAGGTAGGCTAATCCTTGTAAACTGACGAATTACCTGGATGTGGGACGAGCATGATACTGGCACGACATTAATTGTAACCTGGAAACGCGGAAACTGCAAACTGGTACACAGCTAGGTAGCAGCCGAAGGCCGTCGTTCCTAAGTCGTAGGCTAAAGACGTACGAAGAAGCCTTCTCTATAGCAGTTTATAAAGCCGTACTAGGGCAGGTAGAGTACTAAATCCTCGAGTGCTTCACGTACCTACTTACAGGTAGATTATTGACCAGATCGCGATTCTGCCTCAAAGAGGTACTGCGTATTACATGGCAAAAGTGCCAAGGTCCAGGTTTGTCACGACTCGACGCGAGGCAAACAGCTGGCAACTTGACGGCCCGGCAGACTCACAGTTGCAGCTGCCAGTCGATGCAGGGCTCGCTTCCGTTTCCGTAAATAACGCAGGATATAACAGCTCGTCCTTTCCTCCCTCTTTGGTTCAACGTCTACACTGTCTTCCATCGCCCATCAGCCACCTCCTCTCTTGACAAATTACACCTGTTCAAGTTCATCATACTTGTTTTCATAAGACACCCAGAACATATCTTGCATCTCCAGCTCGTACGTTATTTTTGTAGGCGCGTCGTGTCCACATTTCACTTTATCGCTTGACAGACTGTCGACATGAAGATCACAACAGCTATACTCGCCACCGTCGGCAACATTGCTATTGGAGCCTTGGCTGATGGAGTCATTGTCCAACGTCATGCTACGGATTGGGACCTATCCCGGCCCATGAACGGAATCGCTTTTGAACGCATCAAAGCTGTCGCCGCTCCGAAACCAGACCGACCAACTCCTCGCTTTTCACGTCTCAAGAGCATTCGAGGCAAGAAGAGCAAGTACTCGGCCACCTCTGCCCTTGGCCGCGCTCTTCGCAGCACTCCAACCAAAGTCAAGCAAACGTTTCAAAACATTTCTTCTGTTGGCGACTACTCAACTCAATATGCCATTCAGTGCGGATGGGATGGCAAACCTGTTTGGCTGCTATTTGACACGGGTAGCTCGGACACTTGGGCGGCAAAGTCCGACTTTGAGTGCGTCGACATTACCGGGGACATTGGCGAACAGGCTGGCTGCGGCTTCGGAACTCCTTTAATTGATGATTTTGGTGGAGGATCCATTGACGATCTTCACTTTTACCTCAAGTATGGCTCTGGTGAACAGATTTCGGGCCCCATGGGCTATTCCGACATTGCCTGTGGTGGCATTACCGTCTCTAAGCAACAGGTTGGCCTTGCCAACAACACTTATTGGCATGGAAACAATGAGACTGTTGGTATCCTTGGCCTTGCATACCCATCCATCACCAGTGCATACTACGGAACCATTGGCAACGAAGCTCCCTGGAACGCCATAACTTATACACCATTTCTTACCAACGCCATAATCCAGGGCAACCTCGATCCCGTTTTCAGCGTGGCTCTGTCCAAGAATTCTTCGGATGGTGTCCTTGCATGGGGCGGCCTTCCTCCCATTGACTGGCGTCGAGGCCTTTATGCGGCAACTGATCTCATTATTGTAAGTTGTTGTCGATTGTCGATTGTAATGGAGGATGTCACTAACATTATACACCGATAGGCCAATTTAATCGACCAGGCCGAGACAGCATGGAAATATTCGTTTTACACGATTATTCCTGACGGGGTCCGCTGGGGTCAGACATCAGACCGCTCCAAGTATCCTTACATTGTTGACACGGGCACGACTATGATGTACTTGCCACCTCGTAAGTTGTAGCGAGCTTCTTCTCCAAATCAGAAACTGACTGTGGATGTACAGCTCTGGCCGAATCCGTTGCGATGGCATTTGAGCCGCGCGCGGTATACCTCTACCAATGGGGGATGTACTTTGCACCGTGCGACGCTGTCCCCCCGAGTTTCGCCATTACCATCGGCGGCGTTGAGTTTTGGATCAACCCGGCGGACATGATTTACCGGGATTTGGTCGATCCAATGACGGGGTACTGTGCGATTGCGGTGGCAAGCGGCGGGCAGGGGCCATATATTCTGGGAGATTCTTTCTTGCAGAATGTGGTGGCAGTTTTTGACGTGGGAGCAGCTCAGATGCGCTTCTATGCTCGATCCTAGATGGGGTTAAACGAGGGTGTGTGGAACACGACAAGAAGCCGGCTATTGTGAGAGAGACTATTGCGAAACTGCTATTGGAGGTATTCATGTAGGAACCATTGGGACAGATGGGATTATCAGTTATGTTGCTTTATTAGATGAATGAGTGATAGCAATTTAAGATTTTATTATTCGGAACATGTTGCGCGAGGTGTGTGATGGTCAAGCTTATCTTGGACATCGTGGGGGTCGGGTCCATGGCGTGTGCGATGGAGGATAGTAATATGGAGAGGCTAAAAGGAAATGTGCATTGGGCGACTAGGGATTCCAGTGTTTTTCACTTGCATCAACATTGATCACAGAAGCGAGGAGCAAGAGCTGCAACAGCGGAGTCCAGCTCTAGTTTGATAACAGAAAGGACGTCTACCTTGGACAGTCGGCTACCAATATAATTAAACATCCAATTTGGTACCTTTTGTGTGTTTGAGCACGACGTGGAACAGGACAGGACAGGATGAGAGGCGTATCGGCTGGACCTCCAACGCCGGTTGGAAGGGCGAGGGCGAATACATGGACATTCAGCAAGGTACGTTTGATCTGAGTTTGCGTTCAAGTGTTTTTTTTTTTTTTTTTTTTTCTTTGCTTCGTGAAGCGAAAAGGGCTGCCTTGGAGATGGTCTCGTCGGGTGATGACTTTTTGCCAAGCGGTGAGGGACGACGGGGACTGAAGAGCATCTTGAGCGACTTTGTGTTTTCATGAATGCCAGTGTGTCAAGTGGTTTGCACTGGCAATATCATTTGTCTATGGCTTGTTTTTGGCGAGAGATCGGACAGACTCGGAAAGCCGGTCTGTGGTGTGGAGTTTGAGAGTGGTGGTGGTGGTGGTGGTGGTGGTAGGCAGTTGATAAACTGAGGCTTGGTATGTATCTGGCGAGTGCCGGAAAATGCAGGGGCAAGAAGAAAAAAAGAGAAAGGCTAAAGTTTGAGCTCTTTCGTTATGTGATCTTGGATGCAATCAGGAACCAACTGGCATCACGCGCCTTTTGCTCAAGTTCCATGTGTAGGAGCATGGGCATATCGCAACTCATGGCCAGCCAGCCATCGGGACAAGGCGGGAGACGGGAGCGGGTGCAAACCGGGGGGCGGATTGGTGGAGAATGAGCTAGAGGTGGTCATGCTGGCAGCAGAGAAACAGCGAAAAGCTGCTTTCTGCCTTTCTGGTCTGGTGCCTGGGGATAGACAGGGCCATTTGCAGCGCCACCCGGCTGTGAGAGCCGACCTCTCGTCAGTCTCTCAGTGATTCCGGCTGGCCGCGATGCTCTTGGCTACCTACTTACGCTCATTCATGGCGAGTGCTTGAAGACGTAAAAGCAGGGATGCCGTGATGGTTGGAGTTATGGACTGAAACTGGACAAGATGATGTTTGAGGAAAAATGGGCAAAAACACCAAAGGAAAAGGTCCCAGCTTGGAAGTCTTGGGTGCCATGCATCATCGACAGGTCATGGAGCTGAAATGAGGCTTGCATTGACACCTTCTTTTGATGCCCCGCGGGCAGCAGCCCTTAGGTGGGTGATGCGGGGATGCTCCAGTGGTTCCTGTTGTGTCAACGAAACTTGTTCGAGGTTCTGGGCCGGCCTACACATGCCGACGCTCTCCGAGAGGGGGGCTTCCTGAGAGGAGAGACGGAGAGATGATGAAGATGAAAACTTGATCAACGGAATTGAAGCTCAAGTTGAACGCATCTCAAGATTCTATTTGCGGAATGTCTCTATCGGGTTATGCCGGGCAAGTGCCTGCTTGCCAGCTGCCAGTCGCCAGTCGCCAGGGTCTAGTCTATAGGCGTTCGGCAGTGGGCTTCACAGGGAAACTGAACAGCCACAGCGGCCTTTACCTTTGAGAGCAGCCCCCAGACCGCACCTGTTTAGTCCATCCGTCCCACCGGCGGCCGACCGACCCCCAGAAAAACCTAAACCCGAGGGCCGCCTCACGCGATCGATTACCTTGACGCCTTGTTTGCCTCACTTTTTCTTTTCCCCTTCTCTTGATCCATTCCTTGGTCTTTCAAACCCAGTTTCTCTCAGAGACATCTCCTGTATCGATTTTCCCATTGAAGTCTTCATCTCGCAGAGGAATTGCTTTGCTTCATTGCCGGGTTCTCCTTGCCTTTGCCTTTGCCTACCAAGTCTCTTCCCGTCACCCACGCTTTAGTGGCTTTTCGTAGGCGCAGCGAAAGGTCTCCCTCCCATGTATCACTGGCGCTCGCCTTCATATATTGCATCACGCACCGCATCGTCCAAGTCTCATCGCCATGCCCGGAAGAGCTAACGGAGTCGGCGTCCAGGTTGAGGACACCAAAATATGTGTCGTCATGGTTGGCTTGCCCGCCCGGGGCAAGAGTTATATTGCACAGATTGGTAAGTTGGAGCTGCCCGTGCAAGTCGGTTTGCGTGATCTGAATGATCTGTAGCTTGCGCTCACTTTTACGCCGATTTTGCCCCTTGAATACAAACCACTAACAATTCTCAGCACAACGCTATCTTCAATGGCTCTCCATCCCGGCACAGACTTTCAACGTCGGCAGTTACCGGCGCAACGATGCTCCACAGCCAACGGCAGACTTCTTTGACTTCAACAACGCCGAAGGCGAGCGCAAACGTCGCGCCGCCGCCGAGGCTGCCGTGGCGGACATGCTGAAATGGTTTCACTCAGGCGGCGTCGTCGCCATTTTTGACGCTACCAATTCCACAAAGGACCGTCGCAAATGGGTCGCCGACGTATGCGCCGCTCACAGCATAGAGGTCCTCTTTGTCGAGAGCAAATGCGACGATGAGGACACCATAATGGCCAATATCCGTGATGTCAAGACCACAAGCCCCGACTACCGCGGTCAGGACCCTGAAGCCGCCGCTAAGGATTTTCGTGACCGCATACGTCATTACGAGAGGGTCTACAAGACGATTGACGGTGATGGAGACGAGGATGAATACACCTATCTCAAGATCATGAATACCGGCAAGCAAGTCATTATCAACCGCATCCAGGACTACCTGCAAAGTCGCATCGTCTACTACCTCATGAATTTGCATATCCGGCCACGCTCTGTCTGGCTGTCCAGGGTGAGTTTCCTTCCAAGCGTTGTGAGATAGCCACGGCTAACTCTTTGCAGCATGGCGAATCAATGTATAACCTTGATGGACGAATTGGTGGTGATACGATGCTCTCTGCTCGCGGTGAGTTGTATGCAAAGAAGCTGCCTCAGCTGGTCAGAGAATCGGTCGGTGTACGTACTCCGCCCTCTTTCACGCCCTCACGCTGGATAGTGTGCTGACTTGTCATAGAATGATCGCCCATTGACGGTATGGACCTCTACGCTGAGGCGAACCATTGCCACGGCGCGTTTCCTGCCGCAAAATTATAATCAGCTGCAATGGAAAGCGCTGGATGAGCTCGACTCGGGTGTATGCGACGGCCTAACATACCAGGAAATCCAGGATCGTTACCCCGAGGACTTTGTTGCCCGCGACGAAGACAAGTACAACTACCGGTATCCCGGCGGAGAATCGTACCGTGACGTTGTTATTCGCCTGGAGCCAATCATTATGGAACTGGAACGTAGCGAGGACATTCTGATTGTGACGCACCAGGCTGTGCTTCGCTGCATATATGCCTACTTTATGAAGAACGACCAGGCCAAGAGTCCCTGGATGAATGTGCCGTTGCACACGCTCATTAAACTGACGCCGAGGGCGTACGGTACAGAAGAAGTGCGGTACGAGGCCAATATTCCAGCGGTGAGCACCTGGAGGGGCAAAGGCAGCACGGCGAAACATGAAGCGCCTACCGGTGATACCATGTAAAATTGGCCGCAGGAAACTAGACCGACTTTTGCTGTGCGAATCGGCAAGACGACAGAGCCGCCACCGACATATATCTCGAAAAAATTGCTTTATACATGAAACTACATCCTGTAAAGGAAATCACGGCGTCAAGGACCTCCTTGAGCAGTTTGGTTGCTTCTTAATAGAAAATTGGTGGGCTGTAAACTGGTGTTGGGACAAATGGCATTTGGCATTCACAGGTTACCATGAAATCGGACAAAGGAAAATTATATTACTTGGCTGTTTTGAATTGTACTCTTTTCATTCCTGTTACGTTATACCGTGAGACAGCCGCTTGTACGAGTAAGCGGTCGGTCCGTGTTGAACCGTGATTCAGTCGCCAAGTTGCGTCCTCCATTCACATCCTCCCACATCCGCTCATATAACGCATAAACTCTGCACCCGCACCCAACTCGTCTTTTTTTTCAACTACAAACACATCAACTTTCAACATTGTATCTTCCCTTGAAGCCTCAAAAGCAAACCTCGATGGCCTTTTACTTCCAACAGCCCCTCTTCGTCACTCCGCCCACCATCCCATTCTATGTCTACCAGCAGCACCAGCGCCAGCAACGACCAACATACGCCCTCCTCTCGCCGCCGCCAACGCCTATGCTCTTAACAACATACCTCCAACACCCGCTCTTTCTCTCCACGCCTCAAGTCCCAACTTTTACCGTCACGACGCCAGCACAAGCAGCTGTGCTAACGACTACGACTACGACTACGACTACGACGCCGGTGGTGCTTGCGCGGTTGTCATAGGCTGGCAATGGGGCTGAGCAGCAGGTTCCAGCAAACGAAAATGAAAACGAAAACAGAGTAATAGAAGACGTGAGCGATGATGAAAAAGTACCGCTTTCGATACGGCTTGTTATTATTCTAGCGGGGTGGTGGTGTATCGTGCAAGATGTAGTATATCCTGCTACGCCGGCGCTGGAAACGGTGTATACGGATGTTAGGCTACTTGCTGCGCGGAACGGGGCAGATGTTAGTTTGGAGGATGTGAAGAAGATGATGCAGCAGCAGAATGTGGCGAGGGTGATAAGGGGCCCTGTTGCGCCGGGGGTGCAGGTTTTTGAAGAGCGGGTTGGTGTCTTGGGTGATGTGGTGTCTGTTTTGGACTTGAATGGGGAGGAAGATAGGTGGAAGAAGGTGGTGGTTGAGGTTGGGCAGAGGGAGGATTGGCTTGTTTTGGTGCTTGATTGTCGTCGTCGCCGTGAGGGTGGTGCAGTTGACAATGAAGAGGAGGAGATGTCGCAGCCGAGTGTTGGTCTGTCAGTGCATGGTTCTGGTTCGCAAGTTGGTCATCATCATCCTGTGCAGAGACAACAACAACAACAACAACAAGAAGCAAGTGTTGTTCCATCTATTCACGGCTCCCAACGTGACGCGTCTCAAGCAAATGGTCCGCCGTCAGAACACTGCGGAGGACAAGCCGTTCCCGCGCCGTCAGTTTGCGGCTCTCATCGCGATGTGCCGCCGCCCTCTGCGCATGTGTCGCAAGCTGGTGGTCCGCCTTCAGAGCATGGAGAAGAGCCAGTTCATGTGCCATCTGTGCACGGCTCTCAGGCATCTATTCATGAATCAAACCAGCAGACACTTGCTCCCGATTCCAGAGGGAGACGAGGCTGATGGTACGCCCTCTGTTCACGACTTCCATGCAGATGCACCGCCTTCAGTTCACGATTCACACGCGAATGCACCGCCATCACAGCGTGGTGACTGATGCAGGACGACAAGATCCGTAGACTGGATGGGGGTTTTTCTTTTTTTTAGAGATGCAAGCTTTCACGAAACGAAACGAAACGAAGCGATACTTTGCTTATGCACACACGGAGTTTAATCAAAAGATATCCTTTAATTCACAATGGCAAAATAAAAAGAAGACAATATTGGCATTATAAACAAAAAACCCACATCTCCTGTATTGACACCAAACTAGACTTTCCAAAACAAAGAGCATTTTTTAGTATTCGTACAAGGAATCGCAAAACCGGCATAAAAAACAAAACTTGAAAAGACGAAAGAAAAAGAAAGAACTCCAATTACCCAAAAACAGGAAAAAATCGCAAGGGAGCAGCAGTATGTATCTGGAAAAAGGCACTATAATCTCCTCCACAGATTTACACAACTGGCCTGTTTTCACGTCTCTTTTGCCCTTTTGCTTTTTTTCACACCCTTCTTCCTTTCTTCGTTAATTCTCCCGCCAATATAAATATCAAAAAATTCCCCCGTGATTCATTCCTAAACGCGGCTCACTCGCTCCGTTTAATCCCACTCCTTCCTGGTAAAAAATAGACGTTCCAAAAGGCCATATAGGACCCTTCTACAACTCCCACAATTGTAGTCTTGTTTTGTGCGAGTTGTGTGTGGCTGCGTGTGTACATGTGTGTTTTTTTTTTGTATGTGTGTTACTGTTGTGTGTCGATTGGCCAGTAAAGTCGGACCAGCATGCCAACAAGCTGGGGTATCACTTGAGCAAAATGGAGATGAAGAAATTAGGGAAACGGGCGTAGCAGCAAGGACATCAGTGTCATCAATAACCGCTTTTGCATGTCCCGTACTTGGAAAATACCCTTCCCGGCAAAATTGCGTCGCATCGGATCCAAATTCCACCAGTCACCAGAAATATCAATAAGAGCCGTGAAAATTGCAAACCATATCGCCCCAACCAAAATCCGAGAAAAATTAAGGAACATCAAATGGTCAAAATCGCAGTCGACGCCTTCATGCAACATGTGTTCAAAACGCCTTGAGCGGTAAAAAGCCGCTCGCAATGCACCACAGACGTCAGACGAATGGTACCCAGTCTGGCTGGTTTTGTGCCTCATGAAGGGTTCGCCTTGACTCGCTTCGGCATTCGTGGCGTCGCTGGCTTGCCTCGATTTTGCACTCCGTTCACCTGGGATCCTGGCGTACCCGCTGCTGATCCGTCATCTTCGGCCTTGACGGCTGATGGCCGGCGTCGCTTGTTCGATGCCGGCGATGTGTTGGCGCTCGGTCCGCTCGAGCTTGTTCCTTGCTGGCTCTGTTGAAGCTGCATGGCGGGAGCTTGCATCTGGCCCGGAGCAGGGCTTCCAATGTGAGGCGATCCCGGTAGGTTCATGTTTGCTGCCGCTGGGCTGGCTCCCATGGGGAACTGTCCAAAGCTAGGCGTCCTGGGAGGACCCTGAGGCCCCTGCTGCCCATTAGCCCCCTGTGGAGCTCCATTGATATACGTCGACACGTATTGCTCGAGAGCCGCATAGGGACCCAGGCCAGGGTTTGAATGGGTGAAACCAAAGAGGGGATTCATCTGTCCCATGACCTCGACAAGCTGCACGCAATCTGTTAGTCATGTCGGCACCATCATGCACTCATGCGTCCACTCACCTCCAAAAACTGGTTGACTGCCTCCGTGACGCCTTTGCTGTTGACTGCGGAGTCTGGCAAGTCCACAAGAACCTCGGGAGGCTGCGTCTGCGGCGACTTGAGCTGCTTGCCCTTGCCCTTCTTGGACATTTCAGGCGAAGTCTTGCCGTCAGTGGAGTTGACCTTGTGCCACTCCTTCATCCACATGTGAGCTGGTTTGGCTGCATCAATCACTTGCTTTCGGGCAATGTACTCTTCCTGGCTCGTCGCAAAGAATTCAAACAAGTCGATCCGTTGCTCTGCATCAAACTGGACTCGCAAGGTGCCGCTCGTCACAAGCTGTCAAAATTATTAGTAAACGTATAGGCCGCAATGCTCTCAAGGATGGCTTACATGTGAGCCAGTCTCAAACCAGTAGACAAAGCTAGCCTTTGGGTTCTCTATGATATGTCCCTCACCGGGTATGGGGCGATCAATGATACCCTTATCTAATACCAGTTGCATGCTCTTGACACCGCTCCCGAAATGCGTATGGAAATATCGTGCAATGGCAGGGAAAGCAATCTCGTATTGCTTGTCTGTGGTGTCTTCGGACTCCGTAAGGTGGAGAGAGTGGCGGAACACACCGAGTGGTGAGAAGAAGCTGGCAACAAAAGCGTTCCAGTAGCTGAGGTCATCTTTCGCCTTGGCACCCTACTCTCCAGGTTAGCATCTCGCAGGTTTATTTTACTTTGAAGACGTTATATACATACCGGGAAGCCGCTAAGGTGCTCGCTGAATTGTAACAGCTTGATAAGACACTGGCCTTTCATCCTCTCTCTATGTTGCTGCTGCAGCAAGTTGTTCGTCATGGCCATTTGTTGAGCGGCATTTATCTGCTGGGCCATTTGCATATGCGTTCCTTGCTGAGGCTGTTGCTGCCCCGGGGGACCCTGGGCCTGTTGGTTTGGTCCTGGTGTAGGTGCGGGCTGGGGTGTTTGTTGGCCGGTTGGTGCCGGTGTGCCTGCTTGAGATCCTGCCTGCGTGGTAGCTTGATTATTTCCCTGCTGGCCCTGTTGGTTCTGTTGCTGGCCTTGCTGGCCCTGCGGGCCCTGTTGGCCTTGTTGTCCTTGTTGACCGTGTTGGCCCTGCTGTCCTTGCTGGCCCTGCTGCTGACCCTGCTGGCCTTGGCCTTGTCCCTGGGGCTGCGGTCCTTGCTGCTGGCCAGCCATCTGACCCTGAGCATTGGCACCCATCGGATTTTGGCCTTGCATGTTCTGCATAGCCTGGTGGTTCATTTGCATATGCTGACCCTGGTTCGGCCCTCCTTGCATTTGAGGATTATGCCCACCTTGTTGCTGTTGCTGTTGCTGAAGGGCGAATTGTTGTGCCATGAGAGCCTGTGCTTGCGGATGTTGCATCTGAAAGTAAAGTTAGCTTGTATTATAACATGAAACGGTTTCAGACGCGTAAGCATACAGGAAGCCTGCCAGCCTGTCGCAGCTGGTGTAGTTGCTGAGGGCTTAGCTGGTTGAGCTGCATGCTCATGGGCATGCCGTTTGGCCCAACCTGCATACCGCCACCCATGGCCTGCTGAGCCATCAATGATTGTCGCTGTTGCTGTTGCAAGATCTGCTGTTGGTGTCGCATCGCGGCCATGGCGTTCGGGTTGTTGACTGCAGGGAGAGAAGTCATGGTTAGTAACGCGATGCTGCGTAGGTTCTGTTCTGCGGCGTATCAAACGTACATTGGTTCTGAAGATGTTGCTGCTGTAGAAGCTGCTGCTGCTGAGCAGGGCTGAGATGCTGCAGCGCGTGAGCGTTTGGACCTCCAGGAGGCATGCCGCCCATCATGGCTGGGTTCATGTGTCCGCCGGGAGTTCCAGCGCCCATTGGGTTACCAGCAAACTGTTGAGGCATGCCGCCTGGATTGCCCTGCTGTCCCTGGTTGGGAGGCATTCCGGAGCCCATAGGATGTCCGCCAGCGCCTGGATGGCCCATGCCAGCGGGATGGCCCGGGAAGTTGGGCCCCATACTGGTTGCCATCTTTGTCTAGATTGTAGGTCGGCTACCCACGAAGGTGGAAGTCGACAAGAGCGGGAGAAGCTATTGCATGCACATGCGTCAACGGAGCGAGACGGTGTCGCAGGAGGGAGGCAGCAGAGATGATTGTAATGGGTATAGCAAATATCGAGCGCGTGACAGCGGCCGTGTCGTTGGCAACGTCGGCGTCGGCGCGGCGTCGGCGACGGGACTCGGGTGGGTTGTAGGCGAGAGGAAGCAAAAGGGTTGCGACAACGAAAATGGCTTCGCAAACGAAGAGTGCGGCCGTGAGAAAGTGATCGGCGCGCAGGACGCAATGGTGTAGCAACGAGAAAACCACGTCAGTCGCAGTTGCAGAGATGCGGCGACGTCAAGGCCAGTCGAGGCAAATGGCGTGATGGTGATACCACGAATTGGCCGACCTCAGGCGCGGAGATTGCTCCCAAGGTGCCACAGGGAGGCAAGAGGCGCGTGTCGAGCGAGCGAAGCAAATCGCAAGTGAGGAGAGACAAGGAAAAAAAAAAAAAACCAGAAACGTAGACGCGCGACGGCCTAGATAGTCAAGCGCCGCAACAAGCAAGGAGCCTCGAATCGAAAGGGCGACAACGCAAAGAGTGTTGTTGCCAACTGCGTAGCGATTGCGTTGCGAGGCGTGGGTTATGGGCCCGTCTGCGAGGTTAGGTCGCAGTCGTAGTGGGAAGGAGGCAAAGAGACAGTGAGAGATGGGCTCCACGAGCAGCGGGACGGGAGAGTTTGGGGAGGCGGCGGACGGGCTTGCACCCGCTCCACGCAGAATCTGTGGTGTACGAGTACTCCGTCGAGCTTTTTTTTACTGCTATACCCGTCTGCGAGCACCGACGACTGAATGAATCGTTTCGTGGCGTCCGATGGGCAAAAGCTTTCCCCCACTAAACGAGGAAAAGGGCAAAATAAATAATAATAAAAAATAACAGGGACGATGATGGGATGAAAAGCAGAGCACAGAGACTTGAAACGGAGTCTACTTATCAAAGCTGCCGGAAAGAGGAAAATAATCTTAAAGGAAAAACAGAGAGAGGTTGATTCACAGCCAGGTGCCCATAACAGACCAAAAATAACGGCTGCAGATCACGCCGGTAAGGTAGGTAGCTTGACTGCCAGAGTGCAGGTTCTGAGATTCGGCCCCCCAAAGACACGCGCTGCAGGGTTTTCTTAGGCACTCCCGAAGCGCTGTGACGGCGCCGTGTTTTAGGCGCCGCGCCCACTATTACAAGCGACGACCAGCTTCGGCCGCCGGCGTAAAAACGTCTACCTACTACTCGTAACCCAAGGACCTACCCAAGCCTAGGAATAACGGATGAGCGCGGGCAAGGCGTCCCTACCCTCCGCGCAGCACGACCAGGGGATGGCGGGAGCCAGGTGGGGGATATGCGATTATCCGAGGACAGGCGGATGCACTCTGATTAAGCAGTGCCAGAATAGAATCCGCACGAAACTGGGCCAACTTTGCTGCACATGTGTCTGAGTAATTTTGTCAGTCACACGTCGGTGGCTGGGCTCATGTCGTGTCGCCCCGATAACAGCGCTAGCTCCGTGCTAGTCGCCGTTGTACCAAGACTATCGTTGTATCCGAATATTCTTCCACCACCTCGACACGTCTAGCCGAGATGACGGTACCTTGCTATTTTAAATTTGTCCTCATATCCTTATATATCTACGTATCCTAATTCCCTCAGCCATCTACTTTTTTCCGCGATATTTTCCCGCCAGTGTAGCCCGATTTCGTTCCCAGCGTCAGTGATTCACTTACCACGGCGTCGCCTCAGACCGCGGTTGCACTAACGTCGCTGCCGGCGCTAGCGTTGTAACGGGACGCCGGATACACGTGATCTGGCACAGTGCTAATTGCGTCTTGCAGTGTTTACTGACACTGTCATTCATTAACTCCAAGTTTTTTTTTTTTCCTCTGGTGGGACGTCTAAGCTTTTCCTCCTAAGCTTTCGACTTTCTCTTATTCTCAATTCGTCAGCAGCAACAGCTGCAGCTGCAGTCGAAAGAGGCTTTGAGAAACCCTATGCTTGAGGAGACATCTTGGATATCTGCTGGAGCTTCTGTCGCAATTTCGAAACGAGCTCGCACGAGTTATTGGGCGTGCAGAGACGTGAAAGATTTCTGTTACAAAGTTCCGAGCCGCATTTGACTTTGACATCTTTGGGTTCCAAGTCGAGTTCAGGTTGCTTTCCCATTCCCCTTCAAGGCAATCTCTCGTCAAGGTAAGCTACTCTTGTCCTCCCTTTTCCTTCTCCCCACCTGCATTCTTCCACCGACCAAAGAGCATGTGAAAGCCCTCTTGAATGATGACAACATACACTCTCTTCTTTTCCTCACTGAATCGACCATGAAGCTCAATTCGGGCTCTCCTCGCAGGGAGCCTGTTACTTGCCAGTATTTCCTGTCTGACTTGTTCATTTCACACGACTTTTCTTGTGTCTCTTTGGTCGCTTGCTGCAGGCAACAAAACTTTTTTTCAGAGTCGTTGGTTACTAACAGCATCTTCCTTTGGACAGGTCTCCTATCTCGACTCACGCTTTTCGTACAATCGCTCCGATTTCTATAAAAATGACATGCTTTTTACATCCGGCTTTGGACTGAAAGTTGGTGTCATCTCGCTAACGTAAGTTTGTTTCTGTTTTTTTTTTTTTTTTTTTTTTTGGCTTGGCACAATGTTTCTCTTTTTTATGATGAAATTTCCCATTTATTCGCAGTTTCCACTCGAGTCCCATTGAGCCTTTTTTGGGACAGATGACGGATTATTCTTCCTTGGATGTCTGATTTTAAAAGAAACATTTGCCTTTTTTCTTTGGTTTTGCCCTCAAATTGCTGGCTTCACAGGCTAACTCGCAAAAAGATTATAGGAACGCCTCTGCTTCGTATATCCATTCTCCCCATCGTAAATCACTTCATCCATTATATAATGTCAAGTCAATTACATTTTACCTCTTTTCGCATATTCACTTCATTCAGTCCGTGTTCCCAAAATGGCTTGTAAAGAGATTTGTTCATCATCTATATCGTCTGCAGTATCTATGCGGACCCCATGTTCCAAAACTCCAAACCAATAGACAAATCTGTTTCCATGCTCCCTAAAAGAAAAACCCCTACTTGACCTTAAATCTCACGCAACTCGCAACTCCTCCCTCATCTCATCTCTCTTGACTCTACCACCTACAATTCCACGTCGATTTCTTCCTGTCCTGCCCCGCCCCAGCCAGTTAAGCTTGAGCATCTTGCACAGCTCAACCATCTTCTTGCTATTCGCCTCGTCATCAGGACTTCCAGCGCCCCCAGCGCCAGCCACGCCAGACAATACGCTCACGCACTGCAACATGCGGCCGACCATATCCGTCACATGCTTCGAGTCCTCAACGTTTTGTTCTCGCACGCTGCTGAGTACCACGTGTGCGCTGTTGGAGCCTGGCGTATAGGGACGGTATGGCCCGTCACTGCCATGACTGCCAAAGCTCACGTTGCTCACTGCACGGCTGCGGCCGGTGCCGCGTTCGGACCCAGAGCCTGTGCCGCCACCGCTTTCGCCGAGGAGCGTGGTGCTAGTTGAGTTGTATGAGCCTACCGAAGGATCAAGCGACATGGCAGTGCCAGGACGGACCATTGGTGGAAAGTACTCTGGTGGAGAGGTTGACATGGCGGCGGCCTCTGCTGGCGGAGACGCTAGTGCCATGTTTGCAAAAGTCGATGGAAGGAACTCGAGAGAGAGGCGGGAGAAGATGGTTTTGAGCATGTCGTACCGGGGCAAAATAATGACGTCGCGGAATGTCGAAAGTACTAGGCGTCTAACATCGAAAAGAGGAGATGCTGATGCAAGCTTGGCTGGTGCATTGGATGATGCCGGTTCTGCAACGACAGCTCCCCAAAACTCTCGCGCTTGATCGATATTCAGCAGGGCCCCGCGACCGGCGACCTCTAGATCTAGTGGCAAGAAGACTGATTGCAAGTATGGCAAGATGCTTGTAAACGTAAATAACCAGAGTTCGACAAGTGTTGGAATGAACTTGTCTTCGGGTGTCGCCCGCAAAGTGCGGTCCATTGTTGTAAATCCTGCGTTGAGAAAGTCGCGTAGGTCGTCAAGCAGACTATTTGGTGATTTCCTGTGAATACAGTATTGGATATGCATCTGTACAATGCGATTGATGTCTTCCACCGGGAGACGGACATCTTCGCCTTGAAAGACAACAAGGAGCAGTGTTTTCAGATACGGCCAAGCTTCCTCGAGTGAATTCGGTATATGCATCGTAAACTTGGCAGAGTCCGACGGATCGTACAATGTGCTTTGCTGTGAGAATGATGGGAATGCGGTGGTGCTAGTATAGTCTCCAGGCAGGTTCAACGTAGACTCGTTATCGAGGCGGCTGTCTGATCGGTCGCCATGTTTTCGGTCTTTCTTGGCCTTGGTAAAGCTGGAGGTTGAAACGCCAACGCTGGATGGCACATGAAAGTTGTACAAGCTACTCGGAGCATTCGGGTCTGTTGGTCTGGAGTTGCTGGATGCGGAGGAGAGAGGTAGGTGGTATTCATCTTTGAGTTTCTGTTTTTGTCGGGATAGAAAGTGGTGTTTCTTTTCTTTGCCCTTTTCTTCCAGCGGGGCCTCAAATGGCCGTATTGTGGCAGAAGATGAATTATTCAGGCTGTAAAACGACTGACTTGAGGAATCAACAAGGCTGCTTGTGCTAAAGTTGCCTCGCTGGAGAGCGGATAAAGCTGATCCAATCTTGCTCGGACTAGGAAGGGCTTTGTCTTTGCCTTCAGATTTGGCAGCTCCCATCTTCACTGGCCGCGAAAAGAGCTTAGACTTGGCCTTTTCTGACTTGGACGGCGGCCTTTCAAGCACAGAATGGGGAATAGGTGGTGGCGGCAGCAACGGCGGCGGCTGCGGGGACGACCCAGCATCTCTCGGTGAGCTGTGGCCAGATCTAGGGAAAACGACATTGGCAGCAGTAGCCGCCGCTGAGGAGTGTCCGCCAAGCCTATCAATATTCAACCCGCTCGAGTTCGACTGCGGAGAAGCAGAGTCCCGCGACGTACTGGATTCCGTAAAGTTAAAAGTTGGGGGACTCAAAGGCGTCTTCCCGCCACTGCCTCGTCTTATGCCATCAGTCACTTCCGCCTGCAAGGGGACGGTCTGAGATCGCTGGCGAATATGTGACGAAGCATAGCTGTTCAGGTTATTATTATTCTGGTTGTTTTGGTGGGACATGACGGCAGCTTGCGCCGCGATCTGGCTGGCAGACATTGCAGCCGTATTTGATGACGGGTGCGGAGCAACATGTGCGAGGTTCGAAGTTGCCGTTGACGGTAATGTAGAATCAAACAACCCTTGCGTCGCAGCATATTTCTTTGATTCGTTCTTGACCAAGGTGGACGGCGACCCGAGCGTAGCCACGCGAGGCGAGCCGGCAGCACTTGGCCGAGAAAAGTTGTGCAGGCTAGGAGAGCTGTTGTTTGGCTGAGAGGTAAACTGCGTGTATATCGGTGTAGCGGGCGATCCGGTTCTTTGTCGTGACTTGTGAACAGTTATCGAGGACAGGTTGGTGGCCGAGGTGGACGCCGCAGAAGACGACGCCGCGACGGCAGCAGCGGCACCGTCGTCTGACGCGCTATGCTCAAGCTGTAGCGGAGGAGGCGGTTGTCGTCGGGAAATCGACGCCGGCCGTTGGGGCTGGTACGCAACATTGGCTGCGTTGGAAGACGACGAGGCCGACATGGAGGATGTGAGAGGAGAGAAGCTGCCTGGCGCGCGGGCAGGTTGGGACCGTGGCCCCGTTCCTTGTGTAGGCTGCTGCATTTGTCGCAGGATAGGAACTGTAGAGGGAGAGCCAATGTGGGACCAGATCACATCTTGACTCAGGTCGAGCGATGGGCGGTCAATCTGTGGGCAGCGTTTCAGATGTTGGAGGCCGGCTACGATGTTTTGTATAGGGAGGGAGGGGATCGTTGCTGTGGCGCAAAAGGCGATGACGTTGCCGGGGTTTCGTTTGCGACGGAAAAACTCGACGAAGATGGGTCGGCTAGAAAGGTGTGATCAAAAAAAGGAAGAGGCAAGAAGGATGTCTGCAGATGCACAGGGAAGATGCAATATAGGGGTCGAGACCTCCAAGGCTGCAGAGACAAACAAGATACGAGGGTGAGACGGGTGTAGTGCGCAGGCAGGTAAGCCAAGGCACGTCCCCGATCCTGGAGAAGGGCAGTGCTGAAACCAATAGTACCAAATACTCAGTGGCGTGGAGCTTGGGCCGCCGACGCAGAAGCCGGACCCCGCGCTTCCGCCAAACCCTACCTTCTCCCAAAAAAAAAAAAGAGCGCCTCGGCATCGAAAAAGTCTCCCATAACACCATACATCTTGAACATAAGAACAATTGCACGAGTACCTCGTTTCAGTCAAGAAAAGCTACATCGCAATAAACGAAATTATGTCCCAACAATCCAATCCCAGCCTAACGGCGAAATACACCTCCCCCTCCAACGAAGCCTTCGCCGTCGACGAGCTTCTCCCAGCAGCTCCCTCTTCGACAGACGTTGCGGCCAAGACTGAATACCTCTCTGCCCTGCGTGCGGCAGTCGTCAGCACACAAGAGCAGATCAACGAGGAGCTCACTGCTCGTATGGAGGAGGACAAAGCCCGTGTCGCGCCTACAGATGCTGCTGCTGCTAAAAGGGCCACCGTCGACGAGGAAAAGGAGGAGGAGAACTATGGCGAGGAGGTTCAAGAGGACTGAGCTGGCAGTCAATTTTTTTATAAAAAAAAGAAAGCATCGGTTTATAATTGCTTGCTGCATGCTATTGCTGAGAGCTAAAATTACATTTCGGGGTATTTGCGCCAATGCGTCTATCAAAATTACAAACGAGCAGGCCATACACATCACGGACTTCTTCCCCAGCTCGGCGTTGTTGGCCGGCCTCCCGTTGCTCTACTCAAGCAGCCCTGATGGACCACAGTGTTATCCGGAAGGACGGCAACCACACTGCCTCCCATGCGCATGCCCAATCTGAGCTTCTTGTGGCACACAAAACAATGACGCTCGTCCGTTATCGTAATGTGCCTGTTGCGGCCGCCCTGTCCGCCCGGTGTGCCATCGCCAATATGCAGCTCAGCCGCTACAGATATACCTTCCGCCTTTCTCAACGACGCCACGATGCGTGACTCGTTGACGAGGCTGTTTACTGATCGGATACGGCCGCGGAAGTACGCATCTAGCTCATGGATGGGTAGGTCATCTGGAATTAGACCAAGAGACGATGTTGCGGGGAGGCGAGAGCCATGCTTTGATAGAAGATCCAGAGCGGGTGCGAGAAGAGGCTTGTTGGGGGAAGGCGGTTGAAGGTAGAGAGACAGGAGCGTGTGGTAGACAGATGGGGTCGTCTCTTCGGTATCTTCAGACAAGACTTCGTTTGCTTGAACCGAAGCTGACTCTTGCCTATGAATTCGATTACAGTATCTGGAACAATTAGGTTTGATTTCACACACAGGAAAAGCGGTGTGCACTTACTCTTCTGCCTTGACATAGTCCTTCATCTTAAACACAAAGATTTCCAACGCTTGCTTATGCTGTTCCATGTGACTCAGTACAACAGCTTGTGCCTCGTAAAAAGAAGAATCTACGGGAAAATTTGTCAGTCCGAATTGTTTCACATAGAGGCAAAAAGTAAACCTTACCATCTTTCGGAATCAGTCCAAATGCTTTGCCAAGACTGTATACAGGCCCGGAATCTTGTAAAAACCTTACAAACTGCGTCATGAGAGTATCCCACTCATCTCCCCGCTGCATCGACTTCAATTTGCTAACATAGAGCCCAACAAGTCGATTATGGAAGTCAGGCGTGGCATCATCCAACTCATTGATGATATGTTCGAGGTAAATCCTTTCCAGATCTGTATCAATGGAATGCAAAAACTCAGTTACCGCGTCTCGCGGCAAAGTCTCTGCGTTTTCCGTGTCACCAGTAAAGATTTCCATGGCAAAATCCGGGTTTGCACGTAGAGTCCAACCTGCATTCTGCAGAATGAGATCGATTTGTGAAGGCGGCAGATTCTGCAGATATTGAATCGTCCGGTTTGGTCCATGCAAGGACGGCGCCGCTTCGTCCGGTTTCTTAGACGCACCAAACTTGACCAGCAGACCAAGAGCTTCTTTGTGGAGTGCTTTTCCGTAGAAGAAGTCAATCAGTTCCGTATACCGATTGTGTTCCAAGAGCTTCTCATTGACTACCTTGGGGTCGCAAAAGTTGGGAATGCGGAAAAGTGACCCTGCCAGAGACGGTTGAGATAGCATGTAGGCGCGGAAGAGCGTAGTGTCCACTAGACGGAATGTTGCCCGCAGCTTTTCTTGCAGTTCCTTTTCAGACTCGTTTTGCGCGGTTCTCAAGAACCGCTCAGCTGCATCCTCACTCATGCCAGTTCTATCCTCCTGTGGCTTGAGATCCCCTGTAGCAGGGTCAATGACTCGCTGTAGCCGAGCCCGCGTTCCTGCGAGGTAGCTGTTCAGCTCTAGTACCGCATTCATCAAGTCTTTGCCTTCTAGTGGCCTGTTGTCTAATTGAGCTTCGCCATCATCCGCTTCGGTCAAGTCTGAGGGCTCCTTCTTAAAAGAGACGATAGATGCAGCATCTGAAGCTGTCTTTCTATGAGAGCCCATAAAGTACTTTGCAAACCCACCAACACCGGGAATCGCCGATGCATCGGGAGTCTCCCCTGTTTCTTGAGGTTTCGTGCCATTGCTTTTTGTCGGCTCATGTTCAGAACTATCCTTCTGCTGCTCTGTGGCTGCCCATCGTGACAGTTCGCCAGATATGATTGGGGGGAACAGCCTCAAAACCCTCTCCGGCGGTGCATGAACATCATCCTCGTTGAAAAGATCCATAGCCTGCCGATATTTTTTCCTAGAAAATAGCATTTCGGCTTTCTGCATCTTGACATCTCTGAGGGTCTCAACCTTGCTCTTAAGAAGAGCATCTTCCAGCATGTTAAGAACACTGACAGCTTCATCAAACCGACCTGCTTCCACAAGTTCATTAATTTGAGAGTCGTAATCAGTTGCGCCCATCTTCCAAACGCATCGATCACTCGATATATGAAACCCCTTTCCAGCGTGTGCCAGGCTTACAGTCGGGGGAGGGAAATGTATTTGTGCCGCTCCAGGCAATGATACCGTCTGCAGCAGCGAAAGCGTATCGGGGTTGCGAACTTCCATTGTTCCTTTCGCTGGCGGTTGTAATGCCACAATATATGGGTATGAATATCCAATAGACTCAGGTGCAGTACCCCATGGCACTTGCCGTCTCTCTAGCGCTTTGCCATCGTCATTGATAAAAAGGGTATTGATATCCTTGGCCAGCAGCACTTCTCCGTCTGCCAGCTTTGCCGCCAGCGGCTTCGGCATATATCCTCCTAGACCCATGTATCCCATCCCAGCACTACTTACAGCCCCGAAACGACTAGCTTGTGCAGCAGCGCCAACAGCTCCCTGGCCATCGACCTCTGATATCTCATGCGAAACGGCATCAACCATGACGTAGCCACCATTCATGCCACAAACTAGCTTCGTCGCATTCGCCCATATCACGCTGCGAATCGACTCTGGCAATACAACTTCAGCAACATCACCCTCAAGCTCGCTCTCGTGCCAACTCCATAGAAGTAACCGCCGCTTCACAGCGACAGCCAGACGGCTGATAATCTCGGGAATGCCTGTATCAGCGTCCTTGACAATATTCGACGTAACAGCAAAGCTGGAAGCATTCTTCGTCTTGCTAAGCGTCTCGATGAGTTCATAGGTCTGCAGGTCGTGCAGCGATACGTAGTAATTCGACAGCGACACAATGGTATTAGCCTCTTTGATAATGGCCAACTGCTCTATGGCTCGCGTCGAGAACTTTTCGACCTCGCGCAGCAGGTCAGTCGGCTTGCTCGACGCGCGTGAGGGCGGCCTGTCACTGTTTTTCGGGAGACTTGTCGCGGGAGAGCCCGCGGCGCCTCCATTCTCGGTCGACGGGAGTTCATTTAGTCGGTAGATTCGAAGGGCGCCGCTGTTGAGGCCGACGAGGACGCGGTCGCCTAGCCATCAGTCGTGTTAGCTATCCTTGCTCGGCTGATATATATATAATGCGGAAGAAAACCCACCATTAGCAAGTATTGTCTCGATCTTGGACTTGTCCCGCGGCCGAAGCTCAATGATCGGGCGCGCTGTAAATGCGGAGAGCATGGCGGCTGCCAGCTCGTAGCAGGATATGCTACCTAGAAACGAAGCGCATCAGACTAATAAAATACTACAGTTGGCACAACGGCCAGCTTCTGCCTAATATGATTTCGGATTCTTCGTATGCGGCGCGGCGCAGGGCAGTGTCTATGTTAGAAAGGGGATTCGACGTGGAGAGTAGGTTCGTGTCTGGAACGACTGTCAGGTGGTACTTGTCGTCACCACCGACGTCAATGCACGGGAAGCTACTCCGTACCTAGGAACAAGCTAGCCGCACAGTCGGCACAGTGTTACCGCGCACTTTGCCATTCAATGCTTTCGGCTTACACCACAGTGAAAAGTCGCAGAACAAAACTTTATGAATATTGCATCTACGCAAAAGCGAAGTCTCTTTTCAAACTGTCTATGGAATTTAAAAAAAAAAAAATGTATAAAATGCCATGAAAACATGCACTGCCGTCTGTGCAGCAAATAAATCATCGCCGCGACTGGAGTTATTAGTCTAGACCTGCGACTTCCATGATGCCGTAGCCCAATGTCACTACTACAGCCAAAGTAATTAGACTGCTCGGGACACCGCGGCTGATAAAGTGCTTGACTTGCAAATACCTTTGCCCCGCAGCGTCTTCCTTCATGATCGCAGCTGTTAAGTGAGGTTAGCTTAAAGTCTGGACGGTGAGCACTGTACAACTTACTCATGTTGGGGAAGCCGCTGGTTGGCAAACCCATTGCAGCGCTGCACATCAAGACGCCGCCCATAACAAGCAGGTTGGGGTGGGGCTGGCCCATGGCTGAACCGACGTCAAAGACCAGCGGAAGGAAGATGAGCGCAGCAACGGTGTGACTGATAAAGGTGGCAATAACGAGGATGAGGGAAGAGAAGACGACCAGAATGCCATACACTCCCATACCTTCGACTTCTTTGGAAACAAGTTCAGCGAGAGTGTGTAAAAGACCAGACGATCGAACGGCCTTGCCAAGGGACAGGCCGCCCGCAGCGAGAATAATAATCGTCCACGGGAAGTTGTTAAAGTCTTCCTTGGTCAAGATGCCGATGCCAAAGAAGAGAACAATGGGAATAATGGCAATGACGCCCATGTCGCCAAACACGTCCTCCATCTGGTGGCTTGCACACCAAAGGACAATGGTGGCAATGGTCACAATAGATACGAACCATTGTACTCCAGTGAACTTCTCTCTCAGCGGCCGAATGGGCGATATCGTCGTGCCTTTGCCAGGTTGGAAAGTGATGAGAAGAAGAATCCAAATGAAGAATATGGATACAATGCCAACGGGGATGACAATGAAGAGCCACTGCAGCCAGGTGGGAGCCGGCTGCATGATACCCATGGCGATGACATTTTGCGGAGAGGCGATGGGTGATAGCATACCTCCAATGTTGGATGCCAGAGCGATGCCAATAATGACTGCCTTGGACATGTTGGAATCAGAAGGCAGCGTTCGGAGCATAGGCTGGCACAATTGTTAGTTTACACTGTACATAATTTGCTTGGTTTGGAACTCACCTCGATGATTGAGAAGCACAGAACTGGGGCAGCAACGTTGCTGATGAGCATGGAGGCAAATGCGGCAACGAGCATATTGGCGACCAGGACAGTCTTTGGCTGAGTGCCAGCCTTGCTGAGGACTAGAGTAGCCAGTCTCTTGTCAATGGTGCACTTGGATAGAGCGGCAGCAATAGTGAAGCCGCCGAGGAGTAGCATAATTACGGGGCTCCACATGGACGCAAAGATGGCGTTGGTTGCATCGTGCGCGGATAGGCGCTTGTGGTTGCTGCCGTCCTCGTCGCGAACAACGCGAAGAACGACGGAGAGGAACGGGATGAGCAGCGACGTCACAAAAAGAGGAAGTGTTTCGGTAGCCCAAAGAATACTAACGAATACCAGCATTGCCAGACAGTTTTGCTGTTCAGGATGGTGGAGGATAGGCAGGAACAAAAGTAGAAAAAAGACGGCAACGGCAATGGCCAAAGTAAACATAGAAGTGCTGGCTAGCCAGGCAGGCAGACTGAAGCGGCCAAACGGCGTCGGGATCTGCATTATGGTGCCCGTCTTGTCGTCATCTCCTTGCAGTCTTTTGGGAACTCTGCTCTGATCGCCACCGAGAAGTGACTGACCAAGCCTGGCAGCCTCGCCGCGTCTCTCGATACCAATGAGGTCTCGCCAGACAGTGTTTCTTTCCCACACTACATGCTCACGGAGATGAGAACGCAAGTCCTTTTTGGCAAGCTCTTGGTCGCCGCCGGTTACGCATTCGCTGTAGGCATCTTCCATTCTGAAAATGTTGGTCTCGAGCAGTTCCTTTGACTCGTCCTTGAAGGGATAGGCAGGTTCGACATTTGCGCGCATGTAATTTGCGCGCAGTTCCCTATCCATGATCTTGTCGAATTTTTTGAGAACCTTGCTGAAACCAGTCTTGTTGAGCTGGCAGTAAGACTTGAGTTCGCAGAGCTGAACATAGAGGCCAATGATTCGCTTCTTCAGCATGATTGCCGACGAATAGAGGCCAGGAGGGAACATGAGCTGGTCGCCATAGTCATCAAACGTGGTACTGTGTCGTCGAGTAGAGCGGCCAAACTCGGACGAGGCTGTCATGTCGGTAGACTGCGTCATGAGATTCGGCAGCGTCTTCCTCCTAGCTTGAGACTTGCTCTGGTGTGTAAGCATTGCCTGCTCGTCGTCCTCGCTCCCGCTATCCTCGATGCCGTCGTCGTCGGAAGCGTGGCCCATAGAACTGGACGCCGGTCTGCCGTGGCCACTTCTTGTCATGTCGTTAGAGGAGCGGTGGCCGGGGTGTCCAGCGTCAATGGATGGTCGGTCCTCGACATCACGAAGAAGCTGAGAAACCTCGCCGAGAAGCTCTCCTTCTTTCAACGCGTAGAAGGAGCAAATCTTTTCAAGCTCAACTCCAAGAGCTTTGCTAAAGACATCGTCGGGGTCTTCGCCGGAAATGAGTGGCCGCGATTCGTTGTCGCCGGTGCGGGCTTGCGCGGCAGACTTTTCGAGCTGGTAGATGCTGCACGGGGAGGAATGAGAGTTAGCAAAAGAGAGTCTGGGGGAGAAATAATCCCATGTAGGGGATAATCTCACAGCTTCTTGAGGTTGCTGTAGGCAATGTAGTGGCTGCTCCAGTCAGGGACAGCGTTGAACTGGATGCTATGAGAGAACTTCATCTCGTCTTGGGTCTCGAGCCAGACACGTTTCTGGGCTCGTTTCTCTTGTCTGCGGGCTTCGCGGTCGTCTGCGTCTTTGCGAGTGAGAGTACGACCGTAGTCAGCGAGCTCGATATCGTCAGCGTAGCCGTCGGCGGCCAGGGTAGTGCCGGTGTTGCGGGGATCACTAGATGCGATCCCTCCTCGCTCGCCAGGGCCTGTTGGGCTCCGAGATGGGACGCTGCGATGGTGGTTTGCAGGGCCAGCGCGAGTCACAGAGGAGGGATTCTCGGGGCGAGACAGGTCGCGAATGGTGGATGCTAGGTGAAGAGGAGCGGCGGCGGCGAGGTGAAGTCTATATCATCGGAAGTGAATAGGCCGGGGGCAGGCTGTCAGGAACAATTTGGTCAGGCGGATGGAATTGGTGCGTCTGTCTAGTCCGGCGAGTAGCCACTTGAGCCACTTAGCGCTGCTGCATTGGTGATGGGTGAGAGTGCGGGTGACCCGCCAGTGCGGCGGCGTGGCCCATATAATATGGCAGAAACGTCAGCGTGTGCCGCTTATTTTGTACTTGAGCTCCATAATAAAGCTGCCCTCTCGCGGATGGGAAAGTCTCCGCGCTGGCTTTGTGGCATGAGAAAGATGGCACTGAAACTTGCGATATGCGGTGAAAATTGCTTTTATTAACGGTGAATTATTAATACTCTATTTTGGAGCCAGTACCGTATGGTTCTTGTCTTCTCTGGATGCTATAAACCTGTCGTGTTTCATACTTGCTTTGAATTCTTGCCGGCTACCATGTCAGCTTACCCGGGAGAAATTAAATGCATCGCCAGACGGATAAAGGTCTCGCACATTGCCTTTTTCTTATTATAGTGGCATTGATATTTGTTCGATTTGCCATGGCGCATATATTTTGTGCAAACGATGAAATCAAGCATGCTTATTGGCATGACTAAGGTTGCAGAGCAATCAATAAGCTCCCATACGGCATTCATATCTTAACCAACAAAAGGAAAGACTTTTACTGGGCTCTATGCTTGTCATATCACCAAGAAAAAAAAAAAAAAAAAAAAAAAAAAACAAAAAAAAAAAAAAAAAAAAAAAAAAAAACCAGAGAAGAAGAAGAAGATGCTGATGCATATCCCTGCAGCTAGTCTGTCATTGCCACGCCTGCCTGCCTCATATTACATGTTAGGTCTGTAAAGAGGCACGTTCATGAAATAGAACTGCTATACCATTGGCGCGGAAAGCCCAATATATACCGTAACAGCTGACCGTCAGATCGGCCATGGCTGCGCTAACAACGGAAGTTCCGCCCGCCTCCACCAAACTTCGACACCGGTAACGGCATCATGTGCGGAGAAGGCGCGTTTTTAGAAAGTCTAGGACAAACTATCATTCCCTCGTATTGAACTCTCGTGGCTGTTTAGCTTTCGTTGTTCGGAGTATTATATCCCGAACTAGGGCGGCGTGTAGCCAAATTATAAGACCCTCGATAGATAACCTCCTTCTTTAAATCTCTTTATGTCTTGGTTGTCATCTGTTGGTTCATTTTACTATATTCCGTATACATGCACTTGACATAATATAAACTCATCAAACGTCATGGCTGCTGTACTAAACCGCGCCGTTCTGGATCAGCTCGGTAGAGCCCAGGAAGACAATGTCGTCTCTGTCGGCTCCAATGAGGGCAAGGTGGCGACGCAGAATCTGGGATGGATGCGACCAACTGACAAAGACACGCCGCTTGAAGAAATGCGAAGACGACTACGTGGAGATGGATATCTGTTTCTTAAGCGCTTGATCCTCGTCAAGATGTCCTAGGCGTGCGCAAGCAGTTAGTCTCGTCCAGTCTACGCCGCCTACTTTTATACCGGGATACTCATCTAACACAAAAATCAGCTATTTTGCTCAATATATACCTACCGGCATGCTAGAGCCTAACACCGACCCAGAAGACGGCGTCTTCAACAAATCTCAATCCGCCTCTAACCACGGCGGCATCGGCGCCGGCGAACTTCCCCCAACAGACCTCCAAGTCCAAACCCTCATCAACGCGCACACAGCACCCGAATACCTTTCCTTCTTAAACCACACCGACCTCCGCAGCTTCGTTCGTCGTTTAATGGGCTGGGACAAAGAAGTCTTGCTACAGCGCACAATGCTTCGCCACAACGCCCCCGGCGCCCAAAGCACAGCCGTGCACTACGACAAACTTTTTCTTCGCGGCGGCTCTGCTTACTTCCTCACCGCGTGGGTTCCGCTAGGTGACACGGCGCAAAACGGGGGAGGGTTGATGTATCTTGCCGACTCGGCGGATCTAGGCCGCATGATTGAAGACGATTTTACCCGGCGAGCGGAGGAGTCGCTGTCGGACGAAGAGCGTATTAGTGCGTTTCAACGTCAACATGGAAAAGAATGGGCAGCTGTCGCAGAATGCGGATGAGTTTGCCACGGAGCATGCTGCAAATGAACATGTTAAGCGGCGCTGGCTGGTGGCAAATTACGAGGCGGGCGATGTGGTGTTTCATGATCCGTACATGATTCATACGAGTACGATGAATGAGGATGCTGAGGGGAGGATTCGACTGAGTACGGATTTGAGGTTTTATGAGGAGGGGAGTGATATGGATATGCGATGGATGAAGTTTTGGACTCCTGGCGATGGGTTGTAAAATTGTCATTGTGTTGCTGTATGAGCCGCGGCTCTTGTATTGTATCTACATGACTGTGTTGTATTTCAAGCAGAAGCAGGATATGACTCTCGAAACAATAAAGTATTAATAAGTTTTCGCCTCCACTATTCTATCCTACTTCTATATCTTCTATCATGCTCAATTTTTACGTATGCCTTACGTAGAAATCAAGTGGACAGCATCTGCTGCAGCGCATTAACACGGTACGACTCACTCCGCTCAACCAACTCCTCATGGCGGCCCTTTTCCACAACCTGTCCACCCTCAACAACAAAAATTACATCCGCCTTGCGCACAGTGTGCAGACGATGCGTGATGGCAATCACAGTGATGCCTTTGGCTGCCCTCTCTAATCCCTCTTGGAGCGCACGCTCGCTCTCCGCGTCAAGGGCGCTGGTGCTTTCATCGAGTAACAGCAGTTTAGGTTTGCGTACCAGTGCTCTGGCAATAGCCAGACGTTGGCGCTGACCTCCAGACAAACGAGATCCGTTCGGTCCACATTCGGTGTTGTAGCCGTCTGGGAGTGAGGCAATAGTTTCATGGATGTTGGCGAGACGGCAAGCGTCTTCGATCTCAGCATCCGTTGGCTCATGGCCTGTTCGAGCGCCGAGGCTCACGTTGAACCTTATTGTGCCTTCGAATAAAGCACAATCTTGAGGGACGACTGCAATGTCGTCGCGGAACTCTGTGCCGTCTTTGGCGCAAATGTTAACACCGTCGATCTCGACTGTGCCGCTAGTTGGGCGGTACATGCGTTGAACAAGCGACATGATGGTAGATTTACCGGCCCCTGAAGGTCCAACGAGACCGCAAAACTGACCGGAAGGGATTGCAAAAGACATGCCCTTAAGGATCTGAATATGGGGTCGGGCTGGGTATGAAAAGGCAACGTCCTTGAAGGTAATCGTGGAACCCTTGCCAGGCCCGCTTGGCTTTCGCGGTGCGTCACCAGATGCCTCGACGTCCTTTTTCTCCAGGTCATCGACTCGCTTCAAATCCTTAGCGGAGCCGAGATCAATGAGACTCAGAATTCGGGAAGCTGCAGCCTTTGCCCGTGAGATTTCTGGGGCCAAACTAAACATTTGGCCCCAAAGCTGGGCGCTTACAAGCATGGCAACGAGGATAATCAAAAACTGAGTTTGAGTATATTCCCCTTTGATGATGCGGGTAGATCCCCACCAGTATGCGAATGCGTAAATCAGGTTGCAGGTGCTGTTGGCCATGGCAAGCCAGAGATTGGTCCAGGCGCTGAACAGGACGATTTCCTTTTGCGGAGCTCTCAGTGCGCGACGGTATGTACCGAGAACTTCATCCTCGATTGACAGAGACGAAACTGTTTTGAAGGAGTTGATTGCTTCCACAGTGATGCCAATAGCTGACGAATACGCTCCAGCGTGTTTGCGTTCAAACTGGCTTAAAGAGCGCACCTGCATGATTCCAGAGCCCAACAGTACCGGAACAGTAACGAGACAGACAATGGCAATCTTCCAGGCAATAATGTGCGACATGATGATGGCAACGACAAAGTTGACCATGATGGAAAACATTGTTCCCAAAATAGAGCCGCTGAAGCCACCGACAGCTGCAGTGTCTGCTGTGATTACTGAGAGTAGAGTCGCTGGGGTGCGGCCGCTTCCTTGGTGCCAGTCCAAATCCTGTTCGTACAAAGCTCGGAAAGTCAGAACGCGAATTCTGTACAGCAATTTCTCGGCCACATAACCAAAGCCTGACCAGCTGGCAGAGTTTGCCATCAGCTCGACAATGGCAAGCATGAAGAAAAGACCACCAAAGAACCGCCCCGCCCATTCAATCCTACTTATTGGATTGCAAGGGCTGAGATTGCCGACGGTGTGACCAAAGATGAGACCAGCGGCTGAGAAGGTCAAACCAACCATGACGCCAGCTATGATGGCAATTACCAGCCAAAGCAAATCTGGCCGTATCATCCTGAGAATACGGGCAATGACGGTGCGAGTAGACTGGTTGGAGTTGAGATCGGGCATGTCAGCAAGAGCGCCAGGCCCTTCTTCTTCTGGTTTGGCTTCGGCAAGTACATCGGCATCTTTGTCAGCTTCGCGAGCTTTGTCTTTGGCGATGGAATCCCTCTCTGAAACCTCGCCTTCGACATCGCCACGAGCAGTGCTCGCAACGGAAATGCCGTCCTCTTGGCGCTCGGCCTCAATGTTTTGAAGGCGTACCATGCCGGCGTAAGAACCGTTGAGAGCCATGAGCTGGGAATGAGTACCTTGCTCTATAATCTCGCCGCTGGTCATGACAATGATGTTGTCGGCATTCTTGATGGTTGAAAGACGATGAGCAATTGCAATAAGCGTGCGATTGGAAGCAATAGACTCGACCGCTTTTTGGATTCGGTGCTCACTGGCGGAGTCCAGTGAAGCAGTGGCTTCGTCAAGGATGAGAATCTTGGGGTCTCGAATCAAAGCGCGAGCAAGTGCAATACGCTGACGTTGACCACCACTGACAAGCTTACCGCTGACACCAACCTCCGTACCGTAGCCATTCTCAAGTTTTTCGATGAAGCCAGACGCATCAGCAAGACCGGTAGCGTGTCTAACCATGTCGACAAGCTCAACAGCATCAGTACCGTATTTTTGAGAAGTCGTAGCAAGATCCTCCCCATTGCGGACCTTGGCAGCAATCTCTGCCAGCGTAGGGCTTTCAATAATTGCCTTGAACTTTGTATGGCGTTCCCATGGTGAGTTTAGTATACCAAGGGCCACATTCTCAAGAATTGAACGGCTCAGGAGCGATGGCTCCTGCTGAACAAGGCTCATGTAGCTGCGCAAGCTCTTAACGTTGAGATTTCGCAAATCTTGGCCATCCAGGGTTACAGTGCCTTCAGTGGGATCATACAACCTGCTGGTCAGGCCAGCAACAGTCGATTTTCCGCTTCCAGACAGTCCAACGAGCGCGGTGTACTTGCCAGCCGGGCACTCAAAGGAGACGTTTTTGAGGACAGGGCGGTCAGGTCGAGCGACGTAGGCAAAAGTAACGCTTTGGAAAGACAAGCCACCTGCTGTGGTGGTTGGCACCTTTTCTCCTTTATCAGATCCAGAGTCGATTGCAGTCTGCGAGTCGATGTCTTGGCGAAGTTTCCGGAAGGATGCAGCAGCAGCGCCGATTAGGGGAAGATATGGAGCAACGGAGCCGAGGATAATACACGCTGGAAAACGTTAGTAATAAGATAAGCCTATATTCAGATCCAACGACTGACCATCAACGAGAAGGAAAATGACGGTGTAAATGGCGCCAATAGAAACATTGTCACGGCCAGACTCGACCGAATTGGCAATCTGCCTACTTCCCTGCCAGAATGCTAGAGCATTTGCAGAGTACGCAATAAAGTACAACGTGCCAGCTTGAAGGGCAGCAGCAAAAGCCTTCTTAACACCTTGTTTGCGAGCAAGGCGCATACCGGCGGCAAACTTGGCTTCGAGCTTCGGGCCAGCATTGAAAGCTTGCACAACAGCGATATGAGACAGCGTCTCTTGCGCAACAGAAGACGCAGACGCAATGGCATCAGACATGGCAATGGTAAACTTTTGCGTAAAGCCACTGCCAATCACAGCCAAGATTAAAAACGCCGGGATAAGAGAAATGAGCATCCCGGCGAGAGTCGCGTCCTTGACAAAGCCAACAATATACGCAGTAAGGAAGAAGGAAGTACAGGCAATGACAATGCCAACTTTTTCGGAGGTACCAGACTGGATCGTCTGGATATCAGCATTCAGACGCGACGAAAGCTCGCCAGCCTGGCGCTTGTCGTAAAAGGAAGCATCCTGGCGCAGCAGGTTCTGAAAGTAGCGGTCGCGGATGCGTGCTTCGAGGCGGCGGCTGAAGATGGCCCAGCATACAAGGTAGACGTAGATGAGGACAAAGCTTGCAACACCAATGTACACGAGTTTGAGGACCTTCTCGTTGACGGCATGCTGGAGTTGGTCGGCGTCGAGGATGGCAGCGGTGGGTGCATCGCAGGTTGCCTGGTTGAGGTCGTCGACGAGCTCACCAAAGAGAATACCCATGAGGGGGATGGGGACACCGGCAGCAGCGGAGATGATGATGCCGCCTATTAGAAGGAGGTAGTCTTTCCATGTTGGGTCTGCATAGACGAGGAGTTGGAAGTAGGCGGTTGATTGGGATCGGAGCTGTGAGAAAAAGGAAAAGATAAAAGGTTAGTTTGGTGGTTCTGTTTGATATGGCGAGTAGAGGAAGACGTACAGCTTTCCATCTGCTCATTTGAGATTCTGCGTTTGGAGTCATTTCTGTTGCAGCAGGCTTTGTCGTCTTGGTAATATCGGTGGCCTGAACGAGCTCGGTTGGTGGCGTATCTGCCGCCGGCTCACCAGGGTCGGGCGCGGACTTGTTGGCTGGAGCCATGATGGCTCTTTTCGCAAGTGAATTGTTCAGTTTTCAGCTGGGCTAGCTCATTACAGTCATGCCGTGGTTTCTCGAGGAAAGGCCGATGTGATCAAAGCCGTCTAGGCAAAGGCACAAGATTGAACATTAAAAAACACTTGAGCTCATCTACTTCCTTGGCCTTGCCAAGCTGTTGCTAAGAGATTAGGTTGCGAAAAGATGACAAAGCTGTAAGATTTTTGACAGGCCTTGCTTGCACGACACTTGCACGACAAAAAGGCGAGGGAGCTTAGAGATCCGCCTTGATAGCCGTAATCGTTGTGCCTAGTTAATAGGACAATTAACGCTGTGGCTCACTGATTTGTGGGCGGGGACCTCTGTCTAGTCAAGAAGTTTTGTGTACTGAGCCGCAACTCGTTCATAAAAGTTCTCTACAGTCTTTGACGCTCAGGCGCAAGTTCAAGGAGGAGCCCACGGCTGAGTAGTGGACTTATTACTCGTACAGTCGAAAATGGGTCTCGGATACGGCCTTGTAAAACCGAGGCTGTACATCGTAGTAAAGCGTAGAAATGTCATGAAGTTCAGTTGGAATGGCTACATGACTGGCTAGATGCGTCCGATGTACTCTGTTGCCAGAACAGGTACCTGAGATGTTTCTTTTCAGTAGGAAGACACTAGTGCAGTGTAAACCACACGCCCCTTCTCCGCTGGGGACCCGTCTTTCTACAATGTATAGCTACAAGAGCATCTGGAACGTTGGCAAGTCGGCAGTGGCACACTACGCCCGCGAGGAAGACGCCGGCGAACGAACGGAATACCGAGAGAGCGGGAAAACAGGAGTGAAAAAAAGAATACTGAAGGCGGGCCTCTATCTCTCCGCTGTGTGCGTGGCATTTCGCGGGTCTATGAGAGAAGAGAGGGGACAGGGAGGGGAAGAAAGGGGGCTATGGACCCTTCTTTGTTAGTGGATGATGGGAGTGAAAATGGCCGGCGTGAGAGATGCCACTGATTGATTTGATTGATTAGGACGAGAGTGGGGCGGGGCGACGGATCAGATAATTTCTCTCGGCCGCCTGGATGCCTGACGGGCGGGGACCGAGAGGAGCTCGTGTTTGATGTTTAATGGCTCATTCTCGGCATGGACGTCCCTTTCTTTTTTTTTTTTCTCTCTACGTAGTCGAGTACGAGAGATTCTGTATCTTCTTCTATGTAAAACTACCTCATCTTATCAGATCAAGGAAGCCCGGGCCATGTCGGCTTCCGAGTCGAACCGTTTTGCCCCGTCTGTCACCCCCTGCCGTGCCTTGCCGGGCAATATATAGAGGCTTTTATTTCGCGTTAGACTTGGCATTCCCACGTAATCATATTGCTTGTCCCCTGTCAGAATTTATTCCATCCACGTGCTTTACTTTGTACTTCTCTCTTCGCCCTCCGGTATCGCTGAGAGGCACCCACGCCGGAGTTCATGCTCGTGTTGGCGCGGCAGGAAACGGTGGTCTCGGCTCAGAGAATCGGATCAGATAAGGGGCCATCCGGCGCCAAAGCCCAGTCTCAGAACTCCTCACACACCCGGCCCCCAGCAGAGAGACGCCAACCAGGTTACCGACGCCCCCTCCATTATCATAGCCCACAAAGTGACGCCCTTTCCACAGAATTTTCGTATACGAGTAGTTCAAGACTCGAACTCCTCAAAGACAGGTCAAGGAATCTACATGGACTGCCCGTGGTTTTGTAACTTGTCAAGCTTGCCGATAGCCCCGAATACCGTCTTAGATGCCATACTGCAATGTAGCTGCGCAACTTAAAGAAGCCCATGTTATAATTCTTTCTTCTCTAGTTCCAATTCCGGGGTGCACCTCTACGCATTACTTGGCCAATACTTCAGGCCCTTTTGTCGCGTTTCTTGGCAAAAGCCTTCTTTCCATTCCCAATCTTGCTTTCCATGGCTACTCATTCCATCCCTTGTTCCCAGCAAAGCATCCAACGCATTTTCAACAACACCACCATCTCTCTTATCAGATCCTCAATTAACTCTCTTCGTTCTGCACTGCCCTGTAACAAGCACCGCACAACTCCATCCAACGTCCAGTCCTTCTCCTCCCTTACCTACGGGTCCGCTACCACAACCAGTCTCCGCCGCCGCCGTCTTCAACTCCCCACCGCAGCCACCGGCGCCTCTCGACGCACCCCATTATTAGCGTCGTGTTGGCCGTCCTTATTTTCCCGTGGAATTGATCCTTTTCGTTTCTGGAATCGTCCCAAAGCTGCTGCCGTCTTGTACACTCTAGCAACTTCTTCACCCTCGTCTTCCTCTCCATTCTCTTCCGCATCCACACGGCCAGCTATCATGGGCTCTATTCCTGACTCGTCTGCGCCAGTGCGCATCTTTATTGCCGGAGGTAGCTATGCCGGTCTCTCGGCTTGCCTCAATCTTTTGGATCTCGCAGCTGGCCGCAGCCCGCGCATGTCGGGGGACGAGTATCCCCATGTTGACGACTATAAGACGATGAATGTGGAAATCACCATTGCTGACGAACGCGACGGTTTCTGTATGTTTTTTTTTTCTTTTTAAACTGTTTTGTTTTGCACGTAGCAAAAAGAAACCCTGCTAATGGTATAAAACACGCAAAAAAGACCACCTCATCGGCTCACCCCTAGCCCTCGCCGATGCAGAATATGCCAAAAAAGCCTGGGTTAAATTCTCCGACATTCCCGCCCTACAACAGCAGCCCAACGTCAAAGTCGTCATTGGCTCCGTCACGGCCGTCGACTGCGAGGCCAGGACGGCCACTACGCTCGACACAGTAACCAAGCAAGCCACTGTGCACAGCTATGACTTCTTTATTGCTGCGTCTGGCCTGCGCCGCGTCTGGCCCGTTGTCCCGCAGAGCCTGTCGCGCAAGCAGTACCTCATCGAGGCGGGCGAGCACATCCACGCCGTGAGTAACTCGTCTCATGGCGTGCTGGTTGTTGGAGGCGGTGCGGTCGGTATCGAGATGGCTGCTGAGCTGAAAGTTGCGCAGCCGCATGTCAGTGTGACGCTGGCGCATTCGCGGGATAAGCTGCTCTCGTCGGAGGGATTGTCGGATGAGTGCAAGGATACGGCGCTGCAGCTGCTCAAGGAGTCGGGTGTGCATTGTCTTATGAATCACCGGCTAGCCAAGACGAGCAAGGTTGAGACATTGGATGGAAGCACCAAATACGAGGTTGAGTTTACCAATGGACATAAAATGGTGACCAGTGAAGTCGTCATGGCCATTTCGAGACCGGCTTCCACGACAACGTATATGCCGTTGTCTGCATTGGATGAAGAAAACTACGTCAAGATTCGACCCAAGTACGTTACAAATTCATGTCATTTAATCTTTGATGTTGCAAAAATAAACTAACTGAAATGGCAAGCCTTACCCTCGTTGACGGCACCCCCAACGCTGAATACCACTTCTGTGCCGGCGACGCTGCCAAATGGTCCGGCATCAAGCGCTGCGGCGGCGCCATGCACGGCGGCCACTACATTGCGCACAACATCCATCAGACCGTTTTGCGCGACCGCGTAGCCGGCCACGAGGCTTCGTTTCGCGAGTTGAACGAGTTCCCGCCCGTCATTGGGCTTGCAGTTGGTAAAAAGGCGGTTGCATATAGTCCCGACTCGGGTACCATTTCGGGAGAGGATGTTATGCAGGCGTATTTCCGTAATGATTTAGGCTTTACGAGTAAGTTGCTATTTCCGTTTCGAGTTTGTTCAATTTTCTTTTTACTGACTTTCTTCCTAGTTTGCTATGATTACATGCAGCTTGGTGGAAAAAAGACAGATGTTGTGGCAGAGGTCACAGCCGAAGAGCAGACTGCGTAACCAAGGCGTTATGACATGATTTTGATCTTTTTCTTTTGATTCTGGGTTTATACGTACTATAAGTGCGATGATGGCGTTGGCGGATATATTGTTTCACCTGTTGCATCGTTTCCTTGAAAAGGCTCTATAGAAAGCACACATCAATACTAGAACGGGTTCAAACGCGGAATGTATTTCATCAATTCGATGCCTTATATTGTGTACGCCAAATTCCAATATATAGGCCGTAACTTCAAAAGAGTAAAACAAAAGTGCTTCGCTACATATGCAATCATTATGCCCCCAACTCTTTTTTACAGATCTTTCATACAAGCAACTCTCAAAACACGCGACCCTTGACCTGCTTAATATTCTTAACATTGACATCCCGCCAGAGCGCAACAGCAACAAACCCAATAGCCAAGACGGCAGTAGCAGCAATAAGCATCGTCTGCTGACTGTCACCGTACGCTTTTTGGATGGCAGTACGGGTAGCGCTGCCGACGGGGTACTTAAGCTGCTCTGTCAACTCGCCATAAATCTTGTCAAAGTTGGACAGCGACTCAGCAGGCAGGTATTCCTTAAGCTTAACAGGAAAGATAGCCTGCCAGATGGCAGCGCTGATCGAGAGACCAATAGCACCGCCGATGCTAGCCGCCATGGCCTGGATGGCGAGCACGACAGCAACGTGCTGGTGCTTGGCAGCGCTCATGATGGCGACTTCCTGGCTGACGACATTTGTGCCACCGCCAAAAGCAACAAAAATTTGCGACATGATGATGTACCCAATGTTGACGTCGGGGTGGCGAAACTTGATCATGGTGCCGACACCAATGGTGGTGAGGGGCAGGCCAAAGTATAAGACGGCGGGTTTGAAGCGGCCCGTGTAGCGCAGGAAGATGCCAGTGACAAGCGACCACAGGCACGAACCGACGTTGTAAATGTTGGTGACATAGGTAGCATGAACGAAGCTAAGGTTAGGAACAACCTGCAGGAACGAGAAGAAGTAGGCGTCCCAGATGAAGTAGCTGACAAAGCTGGTGGCGGCCAGCACGCAAGAGAAGAGGACGGTGCGGTCGAGTAGCAGCTCGTAGGGGATAAACTTGACGGGGGCGTACCACTTTTCCCAGACTGCAAAGGCGACGATAAGAACCGGGCCCAAGATGAGGAAGCAGATGATGATGGGGGCGCGCCACTGGTCTTTTTGGTAGGAGTATATGTTGAACGGCAGCAAGAACAGCGCAATACCGGCTGAAAGTAGCAGGATGCCAATAATATCAAACTCGCGACAGTAGTGCATAATGCACTGCATAACTGTGCGCCCGCTCTTAGCACGCATGGGCAGCACGCCTAGGCGTTTGGCCTTGACCAAGTTGTACATGAAGAGAATAAAGAGCGGGGTGGTGACGACGGGAGTAACGATGGAAAAGGAGCCAAATGCCCAGCGAAAGCCGGGTCCGTTGAGAAAGGACTCGGAAATGGGACCAGAAAGCCATGCGGTGATGATGTATGGCGAGGTAGCAAACGCGAGGGCGAGGCCTCTGTTGCGCAGCGAAGACATGTCAGCCAGTGTGACGGAGAGACTGTACGAGATTCCATTCATGCCGACCCAGTAAAACACCTGTGCAGCAGCGTAGGTGGACACAGTGCGGCATGCAGCCATCATGACGAGACCGAGCGTAGTGAAGAAGACGGAGAGCAGGAAACCCTGGGGGCGGCCAAAGACGTCGAGAATCTTGGCGAGGGTTAGCTTGAAGACGCCGCCGATGATGTTGCTCATGATGTTGACGGTCGGGGTGAGGGAGTGCTTCTGAAAGGCAGAGGTGACGTAGGGAGTCAGCGTGCCGGTGGCGCCCTGCTGCATTGAATCGACAAAGTAGACGATCCAGATCATGATGTAGGCGATGATGAGCGAGGTGGTGGTCCAGACGACGGCTGTGGCTTCAATGCTTTGTACACCGGCCTGGGCTTCTTTATCGACCGAGTCGTCGCTGTCCCAGCTTGCATTAGAAGGAGATGCTGAGCCATCGCTGGGATGCGGATGGGCTTCGACGGTAGCAAGTCCTTTGGCGTCGTGTTTGTGTGTGGTGTGGTGGTCGTTGGATGTGAGGTCTGTCGGCTGGGCACCGTCGGTGGTGAAGAGCTTTGGTTCAGCTGACATTTCAGGCAATTTTTGTAGACCAATGCTTGCCAGTGAGGCTATTGTATGACAATTCGATTCGGATGTAAAGAGTTGATTGCAATCCTGAAAAGGAAAAGAAAGAAGCTCCTGTTGGAGTTGCACTTCTGCCGGTGATTTTCTTGAATCGATTGCGGTCGCTCGGGATCGGCTTGGCGTGGAGGGGCGGTCAGGGTCCAAGCTGCATCTACCAATCAGGAGGCGTGGTGGTGGACGAATGCGGTACACGGCACATTGGGTGAGACACTGGAGCCGGAACAAGCTTAGGGAAGCAGAGAAAGGATGAAGTGATTGGAAAAAGAAATCAGAGATGAGGAATACAAGAGAAAAAGAATAAAATATGAGAAAGAAATAAAACACATTCAACAATGGGGCTGCTCAAGGTTTAGAGGTGTATTTTACCTAGTTAAAGTTTGTTTCCGTCTCCTCCCCAATTATAGCTCTGCTGTCTAATTAGCTTACCCGCGTCTTTAGTTCCGCCGCTAACAACGCTACGAACCCAAATTTGGTAACGCCAGCCGTGTTGGTGGCGCGAAGAGAGCATTTTTCCGCCAGTGGACGGGCGCCAAAGTCTATTGACAGGGTACGAGGCTCGTCGTGTTTTCCGGTATCGAGTCTTTGCGTTGCTCGAGAAGGTGTCTGCAGCCTACATCTTTAACACTTGCTGTGACAAAGGACTACAGTACTAGGTTAATAAAGAAGGAACTAAAAAAAAAAAAAAAATCTTCAACAGCAGTATCCATCAAAATTATTGACGTCGCACAGGTTCTCACAAAGAAAAAAAGAATAAAGGGGAAAAAACGGTCCCCGAGTCAAGCTCAAAACGTCAGCGCCGACTGGGTTCGAATGCGGATAAAATTGTCTGAGACAAGCAAAAAGCTACTCATCAAATAAAACCGGCGACGCCGTTTTTGATTCCTTCCAGCATCCTCCTACTTTACATACGCAAAGAGGACAAAAGAAATAAAATATTATAAAATAACTCTACGTCGCGCCTTAGCCGCGCATACGAGTAGCGTCGTTGCACCTTGACGTACAGAGTCGCATTGGCCAAGACTACAATATAAATGTTTGTGCAATCTCTCGCTTACTCGTATTCGTAGGGTCTACGAGAAGGTCTTACGAGGGGCTGAGACAAGACTCGCTCCGCGCGCACAAGAAAAGAAATAAAAATTCACTCTTATCAGATGCGAAGCGAGCTGCGGCAGGTTCCGGCCATGGACTGGTGAAAAGGACAGCCCCAGGCTCGTTCCCCAATAAAGTTATCAGATCCGTACTCGCAGGTACGTACCGGGATTCGCCGATAATCAATCAGTCAGCCTCCCCATCACCAACTCGTGGAGCGAACGGCGAACTTGACCGCCCCATCACAGTGGATAGCCAAGCAAAAAGCCATTTTCACCTTGTCGGCACATGATTTCCGAGTGCGACGTACGACGTAATAAGCCCCCCGACTCCTCTTGTCAAGAACAGACCCCGGTTGTACGCTGCCCACAATAGACTGCCGGTGGCATCTCACCGATCCAATGTACCAGTACCAGTACCTTGGTACGGCCACAAGTCTCCAAATCTAGGTACTCGTAGTATTAACTCCAAACCGCACACCTCCCCACTTCTTCAACTTGCTCATTAAAACCCCACACGCAACATTTCTCTCATAGGTACCCTACCCTGCCACGGGGTGCTGTGTGCTCTTCCCAGTGCAATATTATCCTCCTGTTGGAATTATATTATCACGAGGGAGCATTACTCGTATGCCGTGCTCCAATTCCCTTGTTATGTCTCCATCTTGAGGGGGGGTGTGGCCCATGGCCTCTTTACTGTGCTCCGTTCACTCTCACTAAAGCCGAACACCTCGGGATTCCGTCATCCAGCCTCCGTTCTCTTCAACAACTTCCAATTGCTGATCGGTCTGGCTCGGAATCGTGCTCCATGTGGCTAGCTGCCCACCCCAAAATCCGCCGAGCCCGTTCCGCCCGGCTTCAGATGTCCGGCTTCGCTGTGTATGAAGTCATGCCTGGGACCTCGGAAGGCGAACACTGCGTGCCTAGCATTACCATGCCTTTCCCGAGTAGAGCACTTCTACATACGAGTAGTTTCAGCCCAAAGAAGATGGAGCCTGATTCGCCCGTTTCAAATAGGTGGCTGCTGAGGTGCTTATCCATGATACGCGTAGTCGGCAACACATAGACCATTCAACTTTTTTTGTTTCTAGACCTCTACACCTGCCTCTTGGCCAATATTTTCCCTCAATCTCTTTTACCAAATCTTCTCCAAGGGCCTCAACCAAGTCCTGCGGCCGCAGTCACCTTCCCCAAGTAAAATCAAACCAACAGCAGCAACCATGTCTCTGGTTGACCTTGCAACCCTCTCGCCCAACGAGACGGTCCTCAAACTACCACACCCATACCAAACAGAATACACCATCCGAAAAGTTGACTGCCCAGCCGTCGGCGACAACACATCCTTTTACCACCTCGTCCTTAAAGAAAGCGTCGCATGTGCAAATGTGCCCCCTATCGAGCTACACACCGACCGGCTATGCTTCTCGGCTCCTCTGGATCTCAAGTCCAGCGAGCTGCCACCGCAGTCTAACAACAGCCCCTGGGCTCGCTCACGCCGCTCCCCCTTCTCCGCTGTACGCTGGGACGGTGCAGTGCCGACCCTTGCGCAAACATGGATGCTCCTGTACCTACTCTTTAGCATCCGGCCGGGCATGGAAATGGTCCGTCTCGAGCTCAAGGGCCAAGACGCTGGTCTAGTTGCGCAGCAGCTGAAGGATGTGCTACTCGCCATTGAGCAGCCTACCCAGGCAAAGGGCCCTCGGCCTACCATTACTACGCCCGGCTCAGCCGCCGAGGCAGTCGTGGTAGCTCTGCGCAGTACATTCTGGCAAGGTGCCGGCTCGCCATTCGGTCCGCGTCCCATCTGGTGCCCTGTTGAGTCCCCCGCATCTTTGTCTGGCTCTAACCCGCTGGCTTCGTATCCTCTTACACCGCTCCAACATACCATTTCCGTTGCGTCGGCTGGCGACCCGCAAGATCCGGACCGCTATCAGCAGTACTGGCATCCTATCCGCGCGGCCAAGCCTGCTCCTGGCGCAGTGATATATAGCAGATGGATCCCGCATCTCAAAGAGACGTTCTCCATGGTTGCGCTGGATTACACGGACGCGGAGCACCTGCGCCTATTCCACGAGTGGCAGAATGACCCGCGTGTTTCGCAAGGCTGGAACGAGACCGGCACCCTGGATCAGCATAGGCAGTATCTGAAGAATATCCATGAAGATCCGCATCAGTTTGCTGTTTTGGCCAAGTGGGATGATGTCTGCTTTGCTTACTTTGAAGTATACTGGGCCAAGGTGAGAAAACTATCGCGCCGTCACCCCCCCCCCCCCCCCCCCCCCCCCCCCAAAACCCCCAATGTCGCATATAAACAGCACTAACACATCATCACTAGGAGGACCGTCTAGGCGGCTACTACGACGCCCAAGACTTTGACCGCGGCCGCCACTCCCTCGTCGGCGACGTGCGCTTCCGCGGTCCTCATCGCGTGTCGGCCTGGTGGAGCAGCCTCATGCACTACCTCTTCCTCGACGACCCGCGCACAATGTGGGTGGTTGGCGAGCCCAAGGACACCAACTCGACAGTCGTCATGTATGACCTGATCCACGGCTTTGGGCTGGACAAGTTTGTTGATTTGCCACATAAGCGCAGTGCGTTTGTGCGCTGTCCGCGTGGTCGCTTCTTCCAGCTTTGCCCCCTAGGGGAGAGTGAAAAGGCTGTGGGTGGTATGAGCATTGGCCTGGTGCCCAAGTTGTAAAATCAAAAATGGGTGGTTTCGTTTATTGTTTTTATTGTAGTGGTTAGATCAAGTACCTGTCGGATTTAGAAGAGGCGGGTTTTTTATTTTTTTTATTTTTTTTATTTTTTTTATTAAAGACTCAGTAAATATGACAAACATGAATGATACATCATTTACAAGGAACGTTCCTCTAACTTTCTAACGTCTAAAAGCTAACTTAACACAACTCGCGTATCTATCCAATTTTATTCACATTTCTACAGTCTCGCAACAGCACTCTCCTTGCGGAGTATCTCGTCTCCCAACTTGGCCATCTCGTACTTTTTCACCTTGCCACTGCCAGTCAGCGGAACCGTTGCCGGCACACCAGACTGTCCAAGCCAAAAGATGTGAGTTGGTGATTTGTGACCACCCAATCGCTTGCGGACCCAGTCACGCAGGCCCTGGTCCGATGGCTTGGGAGAATTTTCCACCAGCTCGACAAAAGCACCGACAACCTCACCGTAATGCTTGTTCTTGAGTCCCACGACAATCGCTCGTGAAATGGAGGGGTGGGCCATGAGGCGTTCTTCAATTTCGAGGGGGTAGATGTTTTCTCCGCCTAGATAAAATTTGTTGGCATGCTATTAAAACAAATGGACTGAAGCTTGATTGTACATACCTCGGATAATGATGTCCTTGAAACGCCCGGTAATCGTGCAGTAGCCATCCTCGTCAAAGACGGCTTCGTCACCGGTGTGAAGCCACAAGACACCCGCCGCATCACGCATCATAGTCTCGTTTGTCTTTTCGGAGTTATTCCAGTATCCCGCCTGCAGCTGGTATCCGGCCATGCACAGTTCGCCGCATGTGCCAACAGGGACAATGTTTCCATCTCGGTCGACAATCTTGGCGTGGGCGTGCGGCATTACCGTGCCTACTGTAGTCAGACGACGGTCCATGGCATCGTCAGTAAACGCATTGAAGCACGTCGGCGACGCTTCTGTTAGTCCGTAGCTGCTCGTAAACTCCGTCATGCCGAACCGGTTGACCAAGAGCTCCATGAGGTACCGCGGCACGGGCGCACCAGCAATAATACCTGTTCGCAGATTATCGCACTTGAAATCTTTGGGAAACTCGGCCTGGAATAGCGAATCAAACATGGCAGGTACGCCATGCACGGCTGTGCAGTCCTCTTCGGATATGGCCTTTAAGGTAGAGGGAATGTCGAATACTTCAGCCGGGTAGACAATCTTGCCGCCGTGTGTAACAATAGCCAAGAGGCCTAGGACAAGTCCAAAGCAATGAAAGAGCGGCGGCGGGCAACAGAGGATATCAGAAGATGTAAGGCGCATTCTGTCGCCAATGAATCGAGCGTTGTTAACGAGGTTACTGCAAGATTGAACAGATTAGGAAACTGTCGCCTTTTCGTCCTCGAACATATTGTATCTTACTGGTGTGTAAGCATTGCTGCCTTGGGTAGTCCAGTTGTTCCGCTAGTAAACTGCAAGTTGACGACCTGGTGTGGGATGACACGGCTCATAGCCTGGTACAGTCTGTCATGGCTCTTACGTGCCCCAGCGCTAACAAGCTCGTCATATGTCGTGTATTTGCCCGCTTCTCCACGGAGAATAACCACCTTCGGTCCCTGGTCAAGGTTGTCCAAATCCCCGAGTAGACGAGTATTATCCATGCGTCCAATTGTCTTGGTCGTAAAGACAATCTTACAGTCTGAGAATCGGATGCCATACATGGCCTCAGTCGGCGTGTAAGTGTTGTTGAGAATGACCAGAATAGCACCAATCTTGGCCACGGCAAAGAATACAGCAGCGTATTGCTCGCAGTTACCAGCCATGATTCCAACTCTGTCGCCGGTGCCAACACCCATATCTAGCAGCGATTGGGCCAGCGAGGCGCTTCGCTGGTTGAGCTCGTTGTAAGTCCATCGTGCGCCAGTCCATGGAATAACTAGACATTCTTTTGTGCCATGCTGATATGTTTGAAGCTCTAGTAGCTCTCCCAGAGTCAAATCAACAAGTGGAGGGTCGACTGGCCCGTGTACCAGTGAAAGCTTCTGGGTCGCTGGCGGCGTCTCTGGTGAGACGCGATCAGTTGGTACGCTCGACATATTATAAATCGGCCAGGAAGTATTCTTTCGATGTAGTAGGTAACGGGAAAATGATGAAATAAATTGAATCGAATACTATTCAGTATCTGCCGTTTTCTGCTTTTGGGCTAGATTGGTTTCCTCTTCTTGTGTGCACTGTGGACTGGTGCAGGTCCACCGCACCGAAGAGACTATATTGACAAAGTCTACCGACCAGACGCAGATGAACGCTTAAACTACACATTCCTTGCATACGGAATGAAAAGAGCACAGGGCTAAAAAAAGAAAGTCAACTACGCCCACAAACAAAGTCATTATTGGGGCGTCACAGTATTAGCGTCATGGTGGACTTGCGTACTCCGAGAGTGTCCGAGCGGCTGAACGGTGCCAGAGCTTTCATCTTATCTGATCATCAGATTAGATGGCTGAAACGCAGTGCCGAGCAGGGTCTCTCGGCATGGATCTTGTACCACAACACGGTCAGCCGAGGTCGGAAGCCCACGTCATGACGAGTTGCGACTGGATTGGTGGAGTGAAATTTTTTCTGATTGATTAGATTCATTCAGAGCTTGATCCGTAGGGTGGGTTAGAGGCAAGGGAGAATAGTTCGTAGATGAAGAGACTCGACTCGTGGGGTCTCTTCTGGTGGTCTCGGCTTTCGAGTGGAGATTGCGCAAAAGAAGCCCACCTCAACAGGCTTACTGTATGGGTACTTTGGATATTCTCAGGATACTCGTACATCGAACGTTGTGGTGCAAAATATTGGTCTCGGCAACCGGGGTTCTGGACTCTTCGCTTTGCCAGGGCCCGTCACGTATTGTCCTGGTCCATCTCTTCGAATAACTTGTCGGAAACGTATGCTCCAGCGGCTGGTGGGTTGAGGCTGGATCACTTGGGTACAGTACCTGTAGGAAATTGCAGGATTCACATGCTCTGCAGAGTAACTCGTATCAAGTCTTTCTGCAGTGCGAGCAGTACGAGGTAGCAGCACAGCATTGCTCGACTTTTTGGGTGTTTTTGTTAAGAAATCGATGATGAAGACGGAATACCGAAGTCATGCAGCTGCTTAGGTCATCTTTTGATAGGTGCTTGCCAGCTGTCAGATTTTGTTAGCCGTCGCAGCAAACGCAGGGTCTCCAGTCACGGCTAAAGATGCCAAATCCAGACCGGCCGACCACACGCCTTGGTCCCGCAGCGTCGAGCAAACCCCTCAACATGGATTCGTGATGCTGCAATGCGTGCCACGCCCTTATCAGATCACCCACCTCTTGGGCACCCTTGTGCGGCATTATTATTAGTCTGCAGAACCCCACCACTACGCTTTCATCTCGGTGCTCACCAAAAACCACAGCGCAAGTCCAAGTACCTGTTTTCTGCTTCTTGTACCCTCCAAGTCGTCGTCCGGAATGGACCAAGGCAATTGACCCGCTCATCTTGCTCCAATTCCATTGCTAAAGCCACCCCGTCGAACAAGCGCGTGGATGCCCAAAAGAATCTACAATGTACCGAAATATGGACTCAACACTGTGGTGCTCATGGCGCCTAATGCAGTCACCCATTATTAGTTGGGCTGCATTGCAGCAAGCCTCATATGACGGGGTAAAGTAGAAGCCAACATACATCACCAACAAAGAACAACACATTCGTGAACGTCTCGCATTAGCCTGCAGCTTTAACGTGCCTCTTGAACCATTCATTGTGGTTTAGCGCGCAGTACAACACCGGCCTGCATGCAGCCTGCAGCAAATGGGGGACACCGACGTCACAGACCTGCATAAACCTTCTCTGAACCGTCAGGCCATAATGGCCTTGGAGCAAGTTGGGTCTTTATATGTCGCTGAGGACGCTTCTGCTGTTGTGGTTCCTTCTACCACAACTTCAGTAATGCGCTCCGTCGACGACAATGGAGGCGGAGGGACCAGCGCAACCATCCTTTCCAACGGCAGCGGCCCGCCGACGGGTGCATCCTACACAAATGGATCGAAGCATGTCTCATTATCCAACGCAGCCGCAGATACAGGAACAACCGCCAAAAAAGGAAACGGATCCATTGCCGCCAAAGCTGGAGAAGCAGGAGGCCAAACAAGTTGCCGAGTCTCCGACAAAGACTTGCAAAAGCTGTGGCATTGGAACGAGCACGTGCCAGACCTGCTCCAACAATGCATGCACGACCTCATATCCGAACAAGCAAGCAGAGTCCCAGAAAATGTGGCTGTCATGTCGTGGGATGGCTCCTTAAAGTATGGCGAGCTGGATGACCTATCTGGCAAGCTGGCCCGGCAGCTTCGCCATAACGGCATTGGGCATGGTGTAACTGTACCTCTGTGTTTTGAAAAGTCAATGTGGGCTGTAGTTGCTTTGCTAGGTGTTATGAAGACTGGTGCTGCATTTTCTTTGACAGATCCGAGCCAGCCTGAAGCTCGTCTGCGCACCATTGTCGAGCAGACTGGCGCCAAGCTAGTACTTACATCGGCATTGCAGAGCGGACTAGGACAGAAAATTGCAGGTGGTGCCCAGGTTCTGGTTGTATCCAGTGCTTATTTCGATGAGAAGAGGTCGTTTCCTCGGGAGCCTCTTCCGACAGTGCCGTCCTCCGCGCCCATGTACATCATCTTTACGTCGGGGAGCACCGGCAAGCCAAAAGGTGTAGTCATTTCACATGAAAATTATACCAGTGGCGCCATACCTCGTGCAGAAGCGGTTGGCTACAAATCTACCTCGCGAGTGTTCGATTTTCCGTCTTATGCATTCGATGTCAGCATTGACTGCATGCTATGCACCCTTGCAGTCGGTGGCCGAATATGTGTCCCTTCGGAAGACGGCCGTATGAACAATTTGAGCGGCGCCATCCGAGACAGTAGGGCCAATATGGTACATATGACACCGTCAGTTGCACGAGTCCTCGATGCTGATATTATACCGTCTCTCGAGGTACTTGGCCTGGGAGGTGAGGCTATTTCGGCCAGCGATGCTGCAACATGGGGAAAAGACACGAATTTAGTCATCGCTTATGGCCCTTCAGAATGTACTGTTGGCTGTACCATAAATAACGCGGTTGCTGTATCCACTGGCATTGGCAAAGGAGTTGGTGGTACTACTTGGATTGTCGACCCCGAAGACCATAATACACTTGTGCCTGTTGGAGGGGTTGGCGAGCTGCTTGTTGAGGGCCCCGTCGTTGGTATGGGTTATCTTAATGAGCCTGTCAAAACGTCGGAGGTCTTTATTGAAGACCCTACATGGCTTACAGCAGGTTTTGGTGATATCCCTGGAAGGCATGGTCGGTTATACAAGACGGGTGATCTCGTGCGTTATGAATCAAATGAGCTCGGGGGGGTTGAGTTTGTTGGGAGAAAGGACCAGCAAGTCAAGCTCCGCGGGCAACGTGTGGAGCTGGCTGAGGTCGAACACCATCTTCAAAACTGCCTTCCGATGGGAGTCAAGGTTGCTGCAGAGGTGATCAAGCCTGACAATAGCTCGCCAACGCTTGTTGCATTCCTTTGCGAGACTTTAACAGAACATGAAGGCGCAGAAGAAATATTCATTGAGCCTTCTGTAATACTATCTTCTGTGTTGGAAAACATTGAAGACGTCTTGAGTGCCAAGGTTCCGAGATATATGGTCCCGGCAGCCTTCATAACTCTGGCTTATATGCCCGCGCTCGTTTCTCGAAAAACGGACAGAAAGAAGCTGCGAGAAATTGGGGCATCAATACCTCGCTCCAAACTAAGTCGCGCCGATTATGACGAAGGCGTGGGAGAAGAGGTAGAGACAGAGACAGAAAAAAACCTTTCACGAGCTTGGCTGGCAGTTTTAGGGTCACAGTCGCCACTGTTCAAGAAGAGCAGCTTTTTTGGCCTGGGAGGTGATTCGCTCCGAGCCATGAAACTGGTTGCAGCGGCGCGAGAAAATGGCATTGTCCTGACTGTGGCGGACGTTTTCACAAATCCAACTCTAGAAGCAATGGCGAAGAAGGCATCCAAAATCGGTGAACAGGAACATACAAATATTCCAGCATTTTCACTTTTGGACAAGGCCTGGCCCGTTGAGGACGCTATCAGAGAATCTGCCAAGCTCTGTGGTCTTGATGAGAGCAAAATCGAAGATATATATCCTTGTACACCCTTACAGGAAGCTTTGATGGCGCTTTCGGCCAAGGTGAAGGAAGCCTACGTTGCCCAGCGCGTGGTAGATTTAAAGGACATGGAAACTGCGGAAAGACTCATCAAAGCTTTCGAGATTGCGTCTGACGACTGTCCCATTTTGCGAACACGCATTGTTCAGGTACCAAGCCGAGGTCTCGTCCAAGTTGTTGTTCAAGGAAAGTTTCAATTACAGTCTGGTTCAGACGTGGGAGCCTACTTGCAAGCCGATAGAGATGAGGCTATGCAACTCGGTTCACCCCTCATACGTTATGCTATCATTAATGATACATCCTTAAATACGATCAGCTTTATCTTGACGATGCACCATGCTCTCTACGATGGGTGGTGTATGCCACTTGTCGTTGACAGAGTTAATAAAGCGTATCAGAAGCAATGCCTTTCACGACCTGCTGAGTTTAGGCACTTCATCAAGTACCTTGGTACCATCGATCAAAGAGATTCTGAGACATACTGGCGCCAGCAGCTGGAGGGGGCAGGTGGCCTTCAATTCCCTCAATTACCTTACAAGGGATACCAAACGCAGGCGGACTCGCTTCTCGAAGAGTATGTGTCTCTAGAGCAACTACCGAGATCAAACGCAACAGTAGCCACAGTTATTAGGGCCGCTTGGGCACTTGTTGCATCTCAATACATCAATAGTGCGGATGTGGTATTTGGAGAAACCTTGACTGGTCGAAATGCTCCCATAATTGGCGCAGAGGAAATTGAAGGACCTATGATTACTACGGTTCCTGTCCGGATAGTTGTAGATCGGGATGCCCAGGTCTCTGAGTTTCTGCAGACGATTCAGGAACACACTGTTGCACAGATACCGTACGAGCACTTTGGCTTACAACATATTCGGAAGCTTAGCCCAGATGCCCTGCAGGCCTGTGAGCTGCGAACTGGTCTTGTCCTTCACCCCAGCACTGCCGGTGAGGAAACCGGCCTTGACCAAGGCTTACCAGCCAATTGTTTGGTGCCAGCGGGAGATGCTGAGGCGGCACAAGAAGCTCTCAAGTTTAACACTTATGCGCTGATGCTCGTGTGCTCAATCGATCCCCAGGGCTTCCTTATCATGGCCAGCTTTGACTCCAATACAATCGACAAGGAGACCATGCAGCGCGTCCTGAACCAGTTCAAGAAAACTACTCAGACTTTATGTCGAAAGACGACAGCTACGTTGAGCACTGTTGAGATCCTCGCCGAAGACGATATCAATTCCGCCAGACACATTGTCAACAACGCAGCTTCTGACCCGATTTTGCGCAATTATGCCCCTGCTACGGCGGCATACCTTGTCAATACACAAGACGCGAGCCGTATTCTCCCTAGAGGCGCTGTTGGGGAACTCGTACTTCAAAGCCCGGATGGACTTTCCCTGCCGAAAGGTACTGTTCCATCGTGGGTTGGCAAGTTGTCTAGCAATTCGCTGGATGATACGCGAGGCGCTTTCTACACAACTGGAAAACTCGCCAAGTACGACGAATCCGGACAAATTTCAATTATTGACTTTGCACCATCCGTCAACGGCGGCACCAAGTCTTCATCTACGACCATACCAAAGCTCTCTGCGAATTCGCAGCGCCAACGTAAGCTTCGTAGCTTATGGAGCCGCGTCTTGAATGTCCCTGAACAAGATATTGGTCTTGATGACAGCTTCTTCCTTCACGGCGGCGACTCCATTTCCGCAATGAAACTTGCTTCTGAAGCTCGACCTGAAGGTATCAAGCTCACTGTCGCTCAAATGTTTAACCATAAAACACTTCATGATATGGCTGCAGCTATGGAAGAGGTCCAAGTCACAGTTTCAATCGGCAACAATAAAGGCGAATCCCTCGCGGTGCCATTCTCCCTTCTTGACAACACTGGGCTGAATGCCAGCTCTGTTGAAACAATCATCAAGCCCCAGTTGGCAGATCAAACTTGGACCATTACCAACGTTCTCCCAACAAGGCCCCTACAGCAGATTGCCGTCAAGGGAACAACAGACAAGCCACGCTTCTCAGCCCGTTACGAGCTGATATTCTTCAACACGCCAGTCGACGTCATCCGTCTCCGTCAAAGTTGTCAAGACCTGATTGCTCACAATGAAATTCTCCGCACCGTCTTTACCGAGTTCAACGCTACCGGATACGCGGTTGTGCTCGATTCTCTCACCGCGCTATTTGAAGAACACACCCTTGCCTTATCAACTCCGGACCTCTCATCCGCAGCAAAGGATATATGCCGCGCAGACGCAGAGAAGCCCATGCCTCTCGGCTCCAGCTTCGTCAAATGGCTCTACGTCCAAGCCACCCCAACAACCTCATGCCTCGTCTTCCGCATCTCCCACGCGCAATACGACGAAATGTGCCTCCCCATCCTCCTCCACCAACTAAACTCCCTCTATGCCAACACCACTCCCCAGCCCTCACTCCCCTACTCGTCTTACGTCTCTCACATCCTACGCACCTCCATCCCCTCCAGCACAACCTACTGGCACAATCTCCTCTCCGGCTCCTCAATCACCTCCCTGCGCCCAGCATCCCTCCCAGTAACAAACACCCGCCACCACGCCATCTCGCGCACAATCGACATCTCCTCCCGCCCACTCTCCACAACCATAGCCTCCATCCCAACTGCAGCATGGGCCCTCTGTCTCGCGCGCCACACCAACACCCGCGACGTAACCTTTGGCGAGGTCGTCAGCGGCCGCAGCATCGACTTCCCAGGCGCACACACCGTCACAGGTCCCTGCTGGCAATACGTGCCTTTCCGCGTCCGTTTCGAACAGCACTGGACACCCACCGACCTGCTAGCCTTTGTCCAAACCCAACACATAGCCAGCGCAGCACACGAGAGCATAAGCCTCTCTGAAATCGCAACACTATGCTGCCCGGGCTGGAAGCCGCAAGAGAGCATGATTCCCGGCGGCGAAGCACAGTGGTGGTTCGACACGGTCGTGCATCAAGACGTCTCGCACGTTTCGGGGGCGTCTTCTTCTTTGGCAGGTGAAGGGTTGCCTAGTAGCTACGAGACGCTGTATGTGCATGAAGAGCCGCTGCGCGAGTGGAAGGTGCAGGCGTTTATGCACGAGGGCGGCGCAAAGATGACGTTGGAGATAGTGACGTTTGAGAGCTGGGCCGACTATGCGGCTGGATTGCTGGATGAGCTTGTGTATGCTACCAAGGTGGTTGTTTCGGGAAATAGTGTTGAGCTTTTCTAAACTGCTGCTTTTGCTTTCCTTGCATTTCTGATTGTTGTTTTTTGTTGCGTCGCATATATAGATTGAAGCAATTTAATCGGTACATCCTCTATCAGCATGCTGATGTTAATATCTCAAGTTGTGGAATGATAATTGTAGTATAAAAGTGTGGATATATAGACGACTTATACAAACCACCACGCTAAACTGCAAAAGGGCCCATCAATCATGAAGCACCAGATAATCATACATCTCTTTCATTCTCGGATCCGCTTTCAACTTTAACAACCAATTTAAAAAAAAAAAAATTATCCGCTGGGGTATATGCAGCTTCTGTCAAGGGGCCCTTGTTTGTCCACCTGAATCGTCATGTCTGGGCAGACCCAAAACGCCAGTGAAAAAGAAGCAAAACGCTTCGACACACCACGCGGCCCTTCCACTCGCTATTTACTTCATAAGTTCGGTACTCATTATGCATGCACGCTCTGCATATCTCGGTCGATTCATCCTCTCATGCCCCGTTCAAATCTGCCAGGCCGGGCGACTGGCCCAGACCAAAAGCTCGCTGCAAGCTGCGGCGAAACCCTTTGCCAGTTCGGGATTCTTCTTGGTTCTCGCGAGGACGACGACCGAAGCTCAGCCGCCGACTCGCGTTGCCATTTTCGGCATTGGAGGGAGTGGCAGGCTTCTTCTGCTTCTTCTTGGCAGCAGCTTCTTGGCTGGGTGTTGGTCGAGGCGGCCATTCCCCGTCGCGTTTCCAGCCAGAAACGCAAGAGCGCAGCATATCTGCGAGATTGATCGGGCATGAAGGTTGCAAGTTATGCAAGATGACTTTATCGTAGAGACTTAGATATACGGACGGAGTAATCGATGCTCGAAGAGGATTAGTAGGCGGAAGAAGTGGTTGTGCCAGAGGTAGTAATGTCCGAACTGGATACATGTGCGTTCTCTCCGGCGCTGGTGAAGCCGCACCGTGATAATTCAACCGTGTTAAATCTTTTTCGTCTTTGGCCAGAGATGAGGTGTCGGATGTAGTAGCCGATAGGTCCGCGGCCAGTGAAGGTGTCGGGTTTGGTGGAGAAGACGACAGGGAGCGCCGGAAGAAGGACTTGCGAGGAGATTTTGGTGAGGTCTGTGGCACAGATAGAGGTTTGGAGCGAACGCGGACGGTGCGTGCTCCGGTCCAAGCATTGCGTCGCGCCTCGAAACAGGCCAGACCCGGGTTCCAAGTCATTTCGTTGCGGAGATCTCGCCGACGTCGAGCTCGCTTGGCCAGACTGGCCAGCTCCAGAGCAGAGCCCACATTATCCGGGCTATCAAATCGGAAGGGAGAAGACGTGTCATGTTCTTCTTCTTCGTCAGACAGGTCTGAGGTCCACTCGGCTCGTGGGCGGTAGTGCACATTGTCTTCGGAGACAACGCTATAGATGGAGTCGGCATCATCGTCATCTCCCTGCTCGTTGCATGAAGCGTCGGCCTCAGAGTCTGTCTGTTCGTCCGCCCGGTACCCTTGGTCTTCGTGAATTTCATCTTGCACCTCGACGTCGGGAGTAGTAGCTAGTTGGGAGGTCAGAGACTGCTCTGACACGCCCTGGCCAGGTGCGGCAGGGGGCGGCCACGGGAATTCCCAATCCTGGCGGATTTTTGCAGCCAAGTACCGGCGAACAGCCTCCTTTTGCTTCGCCTTGTCTCTGCTGAGAAGGTCTGCGTACTCCTCGCCGACCCAGTCTGGCGTAGCAGTTGGCGATTTGGAGGACAATTGGGGGTGGTGGTGGCGCAATCTCGCAAGGGGTGATCGAGACCCCTTGTAAAAATCAGAAAAGATCATCTCGGACGAAGGTGCGGCGTCGTTGGGCAATGCCTGTCCGTGTACAAAAGCTTGGGTGGTATTGTCGACAGCCTCGTCACTGCCGACACCGATGTGTAGCCTCTCGCCGTCGGATTCTGTTTTCACGCGAAGAAAGTGTCAGTGAGTCTCGTGAGAAGTGAAACTAGTTTGTAGTAAAGCATGACAACCGGATTGGATGTGTTGCCACGCAGCAGCCGAGGCCAATTACACGGCGATGACACAAGAGGCGGGGACAGGGTGCAGGGTTACGGACGTGAGGCACTGGCCAGTGGTAGCTGCGACGAAATGTTTGCGAGCGAGATGCGATTGTCGACACCGTTGTTCTCCGTTCGCCCCAGGTTGCCACTGGCCGACAGAGGACTAGCTTGTCGACTGGCCGACGCCGGCGATGGGATGAGTAGCGGAAACGAGCGAGTCTTGAGCTAGTGGCGTTCAGTGGACGGGAGGGGAGAGGAGGGAAGTGTCTGGGAGGCGAGGGTGGCAAAGGCAGCATCCCAGTGTGAAGGACTCTGGTCATGCACCCACGTGAGAGGGCCTCGATAAGTTGCCAGAGGACAAAAGAAAAGGAACGGTAATATAGTATGGTAATGATGCAAAAGGGAAAAGAGGCGATAGAGATGGGGCGAGCAAGCAGGAAGAGGAGTTGGAAAGCTAACCCAACGATATAAGGGAGCGCCAAGATGGGCGTCAAAGTGGTGACAAAAAGCGGAGGCGGACACCGAACGTTGATGGCCGGTCACAAGGCTGATGCGCAAAGGCTGGGCGCTTCTCACGCACTGCGTGCAAGCTGGCGGGCTAGACGCCACATTCAAACAAGGTTATTTGGGACCTGCGGGGTCGTGATTCATCGAGATGAACGGCAGAAGGGCAATAAGGCAGGAAAGATGCACGCGGCGTATAAGAAACAAAGGTCGAAAAAAGGGATAACGGGAAAAGGCAGTATGGGAGGTTGTTGATGCAAAGGATAGGAAATGGCCCAAGACGGCTAGGTTTGCCGGGGTCGGTCAAGAGCGGCAGTCATTGTGGTGGTGTCTTGTCAGTACCAAGGTAGTCTGTCTGTAGTCCGTATGCATGTCGTGTTTGGGTGAGTCGTGTGCGTGTGTGCCTCGCCAAAAGCGTAAATCAGTCTAGTGCCTAGTGTCTAGCTCCGGTAGTGGAGGGAGACTGGAGAGGGGATCACTTGCAATTGGCGAGTGAGACACGACGAAGACGGATCAGGTGCAGGAGCAGCGAGTGGCAGTCGCATTCCGACACTGGACGGGCGGTCCCCGCATCCCACTCCAAGACGGCTCGCCGTGGCTTGTACGTATTGTAACGCTGACTCGTTGGGTAGCAAGACAATAAACAAGCCAGAAACACCACCACAGCATCTTTTCGCCCTATCCGTAGACTCGGCGAGCTGGCAGCAGCCCATGCACAAGCACCAGCACCAGCAGCCAGTAGGGGACATGTATGGTAGGGGGTATGTGCTAGGTACTAGGTAGTATGCAACAGTAGATTTCTGGATGCACACTGCAGCTTGACGGGCCACGGCGGGTGGCGTTCCTCGCGGAGCAGACATGGAAGGAACCACTGGCTGGTCGATCTTGGCCGGGATCAGCCATCGAGACCCTGCCTGTTCGGTGCTCTCCATGCTCGTGCGGGGAAGGAGCGACCCATCTTCCAGCTGTCTGCGCAAGACCCGGGACACTCCAGGTCCCCTCCCAGTTTGTCCTGCAGGCGCACGCAGTTGCTACCTACTCAGCACACTGCCCTCCAACAAAACGACGACACTGGCCGCCATTCTTGAGTACAAGCAAAACGACCACCACAAGGCAGGCTGTTATACCAACCAAACCTTGCAGGCACAGTCTGACAGAACAAATCGAGCAATCTGAATCTCCTTCCCAAAACCACAAGGAAAATCGTCAACCCGTCCGCTTACCTTTGTCTTTGTTGTCGCTAGTCAACGCCTCGACGCCATTCGAACGGCCACCGGCGCCGACTGCCTCGTCTTTGGCTCCATTGACAGCCATTAGAGACGCGCGGTTCTCTTTTGTTGTGCGCAGCGTCTTTTGCTTCTGAGGCTACCAGTCGTTGAAACGGTGCGACAAGAAACCAAGATAGTCAAATAGACTAGCCCCAAGCTTTTCTTCTTTGGTTTTCTCCTTCTGTTGAAGTAGTCTTTTTCCGCGGCAGTATATCGTTTTCGACGATAGCGGCACCTTCACTCCGAGCCGTGGTGGAGGCACGTCGACGCTACCGGTAATGACAAGGCCAAGTTCAAGGGTCCTCGCAATGAACAAAGCGAAGGCGTGGCGGCGGTAGCGTGACGTCGAACAGCTACCTAGGTATCGACAACGACGTGCACACTCACACTGTAATTAGCAGCTGTGACCGCGACTGCAACGGTAACACAGCCGTCCTGTCAGCGCCGTGGCCCGGCCCCAGTCACACTGCCGCCAGACTAGAGAAAAATGGGGTCTTGACGACACACCAAAAGGAAATCCAAAAATGAGGCAAGCAACCGTCGTCGATACCTTTCTGTCGTGGGATAGCAAGGTGCTCTCTCCCTCTCGATAACGGATGAATTAGAGGAAGTCGCGCAAGAAGTCGGGCAGATACAGCTATAGCGGTTTTGGTCGGTCGCAGCGTATAGGCAGCCTGCAAGCGTTCTGTCGCGATAACGGCAAAGTGAATACGTGATTGAGGCAAAAAATTCAAGCTTCAGCCGTGCAGGCGACCATTGGAGGCACTCTCTGGACTATTGGGTGGACCAGCCACTGGGTGGACTTCACAGAGGTAGCCTGTCCCCTCTTTTACTCGCTGCACTCCTGTTGCGGCTCCTGATTTGGAAGCATTTGGCGCAGTCTTGAACGGCCTGTGGGGATGGATGAGCATCTAGACACCAGAGGCGAATAAGCCGCCAGGTAACACCGACTTGGAGAGAGTGATGCAAGCTTGCCATTGTCAGCAAGAATTATAGACTTCCACGACATCTCGTAGATGCAACAAGCCACCTCTTGTCCGCGATATTCTCCTGCTGTAAATATTCCGTTCCATGTTAAATGTCTGCATGACGCAACCTTGTTGGCGCGAATCGATACAAAAGTACCCATGCACCTTCCAACAAGCTGAAATTCACCATAATCACAAACCAAGCAATTCCAATACAGTACAAGTTGCAAAATAAAAATCCCTTTATTATATAAGATCCTCATACCAGACCCTTTGTGCAATCTACCACTGTGGGAAAAAAAAAAGAACCAAGTGCAAGCCAAAATGTGTCTAGACATGCTCTTTTTTAAAAAATCAAAAAACAAGAAGCCACCCGATTATCAATCCATCTTTCGATTCCAGTACGTTTTCTCCTCTCTTTCTGCCATTGGGACAAACCTCATTATTGCGTCTAATGCATGCATAACAAAAACAACAAAAAACCAAATCCGAAATCCGAAATCCGCAATCAAATCAAGCCAACTAACACAAATAAGAATACAAGAAAAATTAGGAATAAATACTATAAGGCTAATTAAAAAAAAAAAAAAAAAAAAAAAGCTGGACAGCACACCAACTTTTTACCCTTTTTTTTGGGGGGGGGGGGGGGGGGGTGTTCTTTTTACCCATGCGTCTGCTGAGGAAGCATCAACTCCGCAGGGTTACATGATGCCTGCTGCTGTTGCTGGCCTCCACCTGCTTTGCTGCGCTTCGGTAGAGGTGTAGACGACTCTGCGTCTGGAGCTCGTCTGCGTTTTGGTACCGCGTGGGTCCCGGCATGTTGCGGGGAGAGCATGTATGCAGTCTGCTGCTGTTGCGGATGCTGCTGCGCCATGTTGTTGTATGCCTGGTGAAGCGGGCTGGGGCTGGGGTTGTAAGTATAGACGTGGCCCGTGGGAACGACGGGGGATGCAGCAGGAATATACTGCCCCTGGTGCATGTACTGTTGAAGATGAGGATATGATGCCGGCATGTGTGTGTATGCTGCTTGCTGCGTTGGGACTGGAGGCTGCGTCGTATATGCCTGAGACGGCGAGGTTTGGGCCTGTCGTTGATGATGAGCGGGACCTTGGGTTGGCGCTGTTGTTGTTGTTGCTGCGGTGGCTTGGTGTGGTGGTGTTTCGCCGTGGACTTCGTCCATTGTGCGGTATTGGTTGTCACTACACTGCCATGTGACGGAGACTTCGCCGTTGTAGGTGATTTCGCGGTATGCGCCGGTGAGCATGTACAGCTTGTCTTTCTTCTTGCCGGTTTTTACGTGGCTGATGCCCTGGTTTGGTGCGGTTGTAGTAGTGTTGCTTGCTGGCACGTTTGCGCTGGTTGGTGGTGCTGGAGAGGAAGGTGCAGCTGGTCTAGCTTGAGGAACTGGTGACCAGGTCTTGTTGCTGTTGTTGTTCTGGCTTGTTGCAGTGTGTGTATGAGTATGTCCGGCATTCATTGGTGCCGTCGTCATGGGCATAGGTGGCGCGGTGGCAATGTACATGGCTGGCACAGGTCCATCGCCTGTAAACATGGGCATAGACGTAGGAGTATTTGCATTCTGTTGCAAGTGACTTCCTCCGTGCTGCTGTTGCTGATGCTGCTGCTGCTGCGAATCCTGTGCACTCCCAGGAAACGGCAGAAACAGGCCGGGATAATACTGCCCAAACAACCTCCCAACATCCTGAGCACAGGAAATCGCCGCCAAAGTAGGCGGATTGTTCGACTGAAAATAATCCGTGACCGTCTTCTGCACCACATCCTGCTTTCGAATCTTCTTATCCGGCTTAAACCCAAACATGGTGCCCTGCGTCTTGAGCTCATGGTTGATCTGCCGAATAAGCGCCATCAGACACCATCCGGCGCCCTTGACAAATGCAAGCTTCATTGCGTCGGCGGTTGCTTCGCGGGGCGCGAGGCCTGTTCGTATCCCGTTTGCGTCGGCGGGCTGGGGCTTCTGCGAGTGAGAGGCGCTGTTAGGGCCAAAGGTTGGCGGCTTGTATTCGTAGATTTTGGGGCCTTTGGGCGCGTTGATGAGTGGTGTGGGGTGGCTGCTGCCGGTGTTTACGGCGTGCCAGCCTGGCCAGACGGTTCTGTACTGGGTGCGAGCTGATGGGTTGTTGGCTTGTTGTTGTTGGTGGTGGTGGTTTTGCGCTGGTGGTGGCGGTGGTGGCGCGCTTGCTGGTTGTTGCGTCACGGAGAATATGGGCTTCCTTGGAAAAGGCTCCGCGCTTGTAGGGACTGCTGAGCTTGAAGTGGGAATTTCCGCAAAGGAGATTTGTGCTGCCGGTGGTGGTGCAGATCCGGGGACGACATGTTCTCTGTTGAGTGGTACCGAGACAGGCAAGTTTTCCGCGCTAGTTTGTGTTATGCATTGGCTCCCTTGTCCTGAAGATGATTGGGAGAAGACGGCAAGAGCTTGAGTAGATTCAGGCTCTGTCTGGAAAAAGTGAGCCGACCAGCTCATGTCGCAAGGCACATCATCTTGGCCGAGCAGGGCAATGTTGCCGTCGCTTCCAATCATGTCTGTGAAGCTCACGGCCATGTCGTTGACGTCGTGAAACGAGGTGGTGGAGTTGCCGTTGTCGCCGGGGGTAGAGAGCATGGAAGGGTCGATGCTAAGCTCAGAATCTAGATCGACTCCGGAGAAGAGAGAGTTGTTGTCTTCGTCCATTGCAAGGACGGGCTTGTGGAAGAGTTAGTTTTGGCGGTTCATGGAGTAATGGGCTGTTAGAGTGGCTTGGGATGGTTAATACTAACAGACTGGTACTCGCAATCGAATTGTACGGGTAAAAGAGCAACCTAAGGCCAATCTTACCGTATGGAATCGTGTACTCGTGTGCTTTGTTTTTGATTTTGGCTCTACTGATCTGAAGTTGTAAATTGGCCTCGTTGCCTTCTCTGCCTGTCATGAACCAACGTCGTGAATCTGGTGACTTCTTTGCTCAATTGACCATGCCAATTCCTTTTCCAGTTGAAAATTTTCTCTCAAACAATGATAAAGTTTCGGGGTATATAACAAGTTCGAAAATCGGGCAGTCGTGAGGAAATGAGTGAGACAGGGAATCCAGCAGTCTTGGGTCAGATATCAAGGCGCCGGGTGGCTGGGAAGGACGGGAACAACAAAAAAATATCAGTACAAATTCAGAAAAAGAACAAACAAAAAAAAAAGACTAACAGAGTGACAAATCGTCATTAAACACAAAAATGGCCAAAAGTCAAAACAGGCTGAAGTGTATCTGAGAGTCCTCAGATTCCCGTTTCGGTTGTCGCTTAGTGGTACTAATTAGTACTCTTAGAGTTCCCCCTTAGTATAGTACTCTTAGACGGGGGCCGTTGAAAGCTAAGGTACGGGTAGTCGAGCAACCGGAGTCACCGACCCTTGGCACAGCGGGCGCAACGGTCGACGGGCGCTTGTGGAGGTGGCCTTTACCTCTTCGTACCAGTAATTCCTCGTAGTAAGTAATTACAGTATTACTTTTTTGGTATAGCCATATATGGGGAGGGAGGGGGGAGGGAGGAGAAGCGCTAATAATGAAGAACTCGTGCTAGTCTCGATCCAACTAGTGCGGCGGGCAGAGCGCTGCGCCGAGGGGATGTTTGATGCTTCTGTATCGGTATGTATGCCTGCTCTGTCAGCACTCCGTTTCATAGCGTTTGCTTAAGAAGAGAGTGGTAGAGAGGAAGTAGAGGGCAGAGAGAAAGAAGAGAGAAAAAAGAAGAGAAAAAGGAACAAGAGCACATCCGAAAGCGTGTGTTGGTGGTGCAGCGAGGATCTCTCCCATCCACAAAACCCTCGAGTCTTTTGTCCGCCATTTTGTGTCACTTGCACCTCCCGCCTCTCTCTCTCTCTCTGCCCTCTTCTCTGTATCTGTCATTCTCTTTCTCACCAAAGTCCAGCGCCCGCAGCATCTAAATCTCAAACCCAAACTTTCCTCTTTTCTCCATCTGGCTTACAAGGTACCTAGTAATACTCCACTCCACCCACAGGCCACTCCAGCCCTGTTTCTGTCCACTTGCATCTTAGTCCCGTACCAAGAACCCCTGTCTGCGTCTCAACTCTGTGTAACCACTGACGCCTCTCGCCATCCAAGCAGCAAACTTAACTCACTCTCTTTTTTTATAACAAGGTCTCATCACCACTGCGTTCGAGTAGGTACTGTACGGACTACCTACTCTGTACATACGGATACGGGATACACCGTTTGCCCTCCCAGGCCAAAACGTGACCGTTGAACCCTGCGGCCCGCAGTGAGAATGGGTGTAGAATCCGAAAAGTCACGGTGGCTGGGTGTTTTTTCCTCGTTTCATGTCGTTTGCTACAGTATCTGACAGCTTACTGAACATAGATTGAATCATCGTTACACTCTCCAGTTGCAGACTAGGTACTGGCCCCCTACACCTACACCTACACTCGTCACTTTTTGGGCGCCTTTGCAGGGTGCACGCATGCAAATGCAGCCGCCCTGGCCAGCTCAATCACCTAATCTCCGATCCGAGTAATTTATCGCATCGTACAGAGTTTGCACTGTACGAGTACTGTAATATGTGACAGCCTGCGGTATTCCCCACGTACTGGGAATCATGCAAACAAATCTGCGCACGGATCTTCAACTCTCTCTCACTGTCATTTTACATGTTCAAAGCTTCGAAATCGCGTCATGGCAAATCTGACATTGGCTCGCCTCCAAGCCTTCTATCCTCGAATTTATTCCAACATGCATACGCCATAACTCCGTGTTTGTAACATAAATTCTCCTCATCCCATGTTTATTGACCTTTTATGCCCCCGTTTTCGCCGTGTCCCCGGTTCTGCCTGCATGAGTCCCAATTCGAGTCAATCGGCAGACGCCCTCCACCCTCCTTACGCCACCTCCTCCACCGCCTTGGGAGGCGGCCTCACACCGTTGGTAAACACGTCGCCAACAGGCCCAGCAATAATTTCCTCCGGCACGGCAACTTTGCTGCCGCTCTTGGTGCTGACCCAGCGGATGAATGTGCTTCTGGGCCTTTCATCGGCATCGGGCGTATCTCGCATGGCCGCGGCCTTTTTGTTCACTTTTGGTGCTTGCTTCTTCAGCAGCTTGTTGATCGTCTCCATCTAAGAGGCAACAATTTTAGTCATGATATCCAATACATGGGAGATAACGAAGCAAACATGTGCTTACCTTGACTTCTTCATTGCGCTTCTCGCTCAGGTTTCGACGGCGGCGGGCCATTTCCTGGCGTCGCATCGAGAGCTCCTCTGCCGTAAAAACCTTTTTGGCTTGGACCTCTGTAGGACGTAGTCAGTAAAAGATTTGACGTTAAAAGCAAAAGGATGCGAAAAGGCCCAAAACTCACCATCAGATAGCTTCATGTACTCTTGCGGCTCCTCAAACCGAGCTCGCTGGCGCTTCGTCATCTTGGCAAGGTCTGGCGTTCCGGCACGACTGCCGTCCTCGTCGCTATCTAGCTCTTCACCTTCGCCAGCTTCTTGGCCTTCCTCTCCTTCTTCATCTTCCTCCTCCTCTTCTTCTTCGTCTTCTCCTTCTTCGTCTTCTTCTTCGTCCTCTTCGTCATCTTCACCATCTCCAGCGACTTCAATTTCCTCGCCCTCAGCATCCTGATCTGCCATGGTCTCGTCTCCAAAACCTGTTCCGTCTCCAAGGTCGCTGTCGGCAGGGTCGCTCAACTCGTCATCATCGTCGTCATCGTCATCTGGTACTACCCGCGAGGTTGCAGCTCTCGGAGCGGGTCTTGATCTGGCGGACCGGGAGTTGACTTTGATGGTTTGCTTGCCTCGCTTGCGAGGAGTGGTGTCCATATCGACGTCTCCTTCAGCGTCTTCTCCCTCCGCGTCAACGTCCATTTCCTCTTCGCCCTCGGCATCCTCATCCCCATCATCCATGGCTTCATCCTCGTCAAGTTCAACTTCCACCTCGTCCTCAATGTCCTCGTCATCATCGTCGGGGCTGGAGTCAATTACATAATTCTTCTTTGCGCCGCGACTGCGTTGGCTGCGCGTATTTTCACCTGCGTCAGACTGTCCAGACCGCCGGCTGCGCGCGGCTTGGCGTGAGCGACTGCTCGGTATGTCCTGGGATTCTGGAGAGGACGCATCGCGTGCAGCCGCGCGCCCTGAGCGACGGGATGGCATGGTGTTCCGTTCACTGGTGTCATTTCCGTCAGCCCATTTCGATTGCACTGAAATGCTTTCCGTTGCCTTGGTGGCGGCCGAGCGTCTTGGTCGCGAAGCCATTTTGTTGGTGATTTGATGTGTTTAGTTGCGAGGATAGTGCAGCGTGCCGTAAAAGATACTCTCACTCGGGAGGGAGGTACTGAGAGGAGAGAGTGAGAGGGTGAGCGTCGGTTTCACTGTAGCAATTAAGAGGCGACAGGATCGACGTCGTTGGTGATGGGCCAAGTAGATGGTTCTGTGCCAAAGTGTCGGCCAGTCCTGCAATCAAAAACAGTGCCGTCACTTGAGGCTTCAGTTGCTGAGACGCGTGGCAAGGGATTGGTCAAGCTCAATCTCCAGCTGCGTTATCTCTCTAGAGATGCAGACACAGAGCCGACACGTCCCAATTAGATACTAAATGTGAAAATGATGGGGGAGAGTATCGCCGCTTGGTTGGATTAAGGACAGATAGGCTTTGAGCAAGATGCGCCGCCAATGGCACGCAATAGTCGCGCCACAAGGCCAAATGAGCAAAAATGATGAGTCGCGGTAGATGACGTTGGGAGGAGGTGAGTAGTGATGGTGGCGAGTAGGGTTGATGCGAGCGAGGAGGTTGACAAGGAAATAAGTTGCTGCTTACCGAGTCGAGGTCGGGTCGTGGTGTCTTTTTTCTGGCCCTTGGATAAGCCCTTTTGGCGGCCGTGTGTCGTCCTGGCGTCAACGTACGACTAAGGCAAGGCCCGTTCAGGTGCTCCGTTAGTTGAGCATTAGGTGGTAGCGTGGTGTGGCTTCAGGACTCTTGCAACGCGGGATTTTGCGGTGGGTCGCCGTGCCGTCGATGCTGGCACCAGGCCTCTGGTAGGCGGTGGCGTGGGGTTGAAAGCGTGGCCAATGAGAAACAACCGCTGCCGTCACCAGGAAGTCGGCTCTGGCATTAATGAGTTGCGATACAGGAAGGCTGAGTACGATATTCGGTAATACTACTGTATAATATATTCATATTTGCTTCTGATTGAACCGCTGGTATTTTCTTCGAATCGTCCTTCATTTGTTTCTTACTATATGCCCTGCAGCAAGTTTTAACCTTTCACCGAGTATGAACGTATCAAATGGAACAACGCAATAATTATGATGATTCTTCAAAAACACACCATCAACCGGGCCACAGGTACCCGGAATTGATCACAGAACAAGTAAGTCAAGCCACTGGGCTTTCCATTCATGTGTCAATTTGAATTTGTACACCAAGTGTCACAATTACCCTCACGTCACAGAGCGTGCTGCTGCTACCCTACACATTTCTTTTCTATAGACACGGCTGTGTTTCCTGATTACAATTATACATGTCTGACAAATCCCCGAGCCACACTTCTACCCATGCAATCTTTATCCTCCTAAAGGAGCCTACTCACTAAATCTTTATGCAGGCTTCCCCGGTGCTCGCCAAGTCCCCGGAGCATCTGTGATGACGCTTGCGGAGCCGCTAATACCCTTCCACACTACTCAGCTTTACCGAGGCACCGGCCCGCCGTCCGAACATTATCCGCCAGACGTATTCCCTCTCACAAGACAAAGCCGACCTCGCCCATTTACATTTCTACAAAACCTGTACAGAAAACGTTCCAGTCCGATTCCTGTGCTTGCAGAAGCTCTCGCAAGTAAAATGAGCAACCCAGACGACGACTCACAAGCCAGCGGCATCCCCGAATGGCAGCGCGCAAAGCAATCGGCGTCTGATGCACCGGCTACGCCAACGGCTGCTTCCGACAGCGACAATGGCGACACGCTTGCTGTTGCGCGCCGCTTTCTCGACACCGACGAGGTTAGATCCTCGTCGCGCGAGAAACAGGCCGAGTTTCTAAAGACAAAAGGTGTCTCTGAGGAGAATATTCAAAGGCTATTGGCCGAGTCGCAAGGAGAGACGCAACAGACCAAGGTGAGTTGCTTCCATTCCCAGTATCACAAGCTTCCAATGCTAACCCTGGCCTACAGCAGCAAACGCAAGAGACCACCCAGACGACCACGCCATCACAAAATTTAAATACTTCTTCTCCCACCTCTCCCACCACGGCCTCTTCCTCGCCCGACCGCCCACCCATCGTCACATACCCCGAGTTCCTCACCAAGCCCCAGCGGCCACCTCCGCTCGTCACCACCAACGGTCTGCTCAACACCCTCTACGGCTTCGCAGGCATCGCGACTCTCGTCTACGGCGCAAGCAAATATGTCGTCGCCCCCATGGTAGACAGCCTCACCGACGCCCGCTCAGAGCTCCACGACACAACCTCCAAGAAACTCGAGGAGCTGGTCCACCAGCTCGAAAAGTCCGTCTCCGTCATCCCACCTGCGCCAACTCAAATATCATCAACATCCAATAATAACAATAATAAGCAAGACGCTGCTTCTTCGGTCCCCTATACCGATTCCGCGAGCGAAGAAGATGAAGACCCTGCAGAAATGTTCCACCGCGACATTGGCACGCAGACAACCTTCCCCGAAGGCCTGCCCGCCAACGATGCAGCCGATGGCACTGCACAGCCCAAGGATGCCGGGGTGACGGCGGCGGCGGAGAAATCCCTGGCTGAGCAGCATGCCGTTACGCTTGCGAAGCTGGCAAAGTCTGTTTCCGGTCTGCGTGACCATGTTGTCTCGCAGAGTGGTGATTTTGAGGACATCAAGGCCCAGATTGACGTGTTTCGTGACGACCTGGATAACATGATTTACCCCACGCATGACTTTGTGGGAGGGTACAACATGTTTAACATGAACAACAAGTCGGAGCCCGATGATGAAATTCGCAAAGTTCGGGATAATATTCGCAGGATCAAGGGCGTTTTGCTGAGCACGAGGAGTTTCCCTGCCTCCACGAGGTAGACTGCTGAGGGCTTTTTCTTTATCTACCACTGTATTTCCACTGTATTAAACGCTGCAATTTTTTGCGGCTCATGTCTTTTTTCGGCTTATTCTTGGCATTTACCCAACGATAAACAAGGTCATATAGCATGGAGCGAATTGAAAAGTACCGTTTCCTGGAAATATCGCAGCATAGCAATGGTATTGTTTCTTCTGTTTCAACTCTACATATGCTACATTTTACACCGCGAATCAATTCGTCTTTGCCGGCCCATCGTCAGGATCGGCAATCTTGTAAAGCTCAAAAAAAGCTTTCCAGCCCACAGCTTTAACGTGTTCATAGCCATAACCCGCGTCCACTTGCTCCTTGTACCATTCCATAGTAGGTACAAATGTAAACGTCGCGTCTTTGCCGGCCGGATTGTCCAACGCCCACTGACACAGCCGGTTCTTACACTTTTGTGGAGGAATATTCGAACTGGGTGTTGGCGGATCAAATACCATTCTCTGAACATCCTGCTCGTCCGTGCCTCGGTCGTTGGCCAGCCCATATGAGGACGCTGGCCTAATAGATTGCGAAACATGCCTCCAGCCTCTTCCTTCAAGATTATCCGGGTCAAATGGCAGCCAATCCTTATAGTTGCTCAGTAAAGCTTCCAGAAAATCCAGCGTCTTGTCAACAGGATGAGAGAGGCGGTGGGATGACTTAAATCCCCCAACCCACACGCGCTTCAGCGGCAAGCAATCTTGGCTGCCTTCGGTCATCGCCGCCACCTGATCGATCAGCTCTTGCTGAGGAGCACACAAGTCCGCACTTGCTATGCTTTCGACAGATTTCGCTTTCTCTTTGATTCTGACATCCCAAATTAGTAGCTCGAGGGATTTCAGTGGCCGCCGGTTCAGGTCAGCTGGTCGAAGAATGGCAATCCAGGGTTGCCGAGAGCCGCTGCTCTGCATGATATTTGTCCCCGATGCAGATCCTTTAGTGTGAAATAAGCCAACAAAAGTGGTCTTCACTCCTCCGCCCAACTTGGTTGTCTGCATAACTTTAGGGAGCACGCGCGACAGGTAATACTGCACCCAGCTTCCATAGTAAGTATAAGCCCGCGTCTCTACCGCATGGTCCTTTTGCGCGACGGGGAACCTGTAAAGCAGTACGGGTTTCCAATAACTTGCAGACAGCACACGATACTCGATATTTTCGATATATCTTAGTAAGTTGCCAGCAGTATCATCCGGCACAAGCTCCGGTGGTTTCGAATTCTCACTTCGCATCAACAGCTGAGTTTTGAGAGATACTTCGTTGAACACGGGCGGTGAAATGACTCGCGTAAGACTCTCCTGGCAATCGTTGTCAGAGCAAAGGAAGCTAAATTTTCGAAAGCAGTCCGCTTGAGTAAGACTCCACCAACCAAACCAATTGACAAGGCTTTGCTCGTCGTGCCCATCGATATGCTCCGGGGCGCATACTATAGGACAACTGGGAGAATCCGCCGATTCTGCCGTTAGTGATCGAACCAAGGCTGCACTCTTAAATCTTATTTCAATAGAGGCATCTGACTCGTTAGTGCCTGGTTCATGTGCACGCTGCAAAGCTAGCGTAAGCAGCCAATCTGCAATATTTGCACACATGACCAGGCGACCTCGACGATAAACATGTGCGGTGCTGGAAAAGTTTTGCCAAAACCATTTGAAAAAGTTGTACGCTTGCTTTGGTTGGGAAAGAAGGAAACTCGGAGAAACGAGAATAGCTATTCCAGGACGAAAGATGCGCTCAAGAACAAATCCGCTTCGATCCATACTTGGTAACGCAATCGACAGTGGAACCGACAGCCTCGACAACGGCCTCCGGAGCACCCAAAAGCTATAATGGTCGCCCCTCGTGTGGAGGAGGGTCGAAATCGATGGCATGCGGTAGATTGACCCCAGTGTATCCTCATGTAAGATCACAGTCCCATAACTCCTCTTGAGGAAACTACGCCAGTGGCCGGGAACAAGGCTACATCGCAAATCGCTATTCGGATTTGACAGTTGCAGCCATTGTAGTAAAAGATCTGCTTCCTGTTGCGCGGATGGAGGAAATACAAGACAAAAACTATCCCGAACGGTCTGCTGTGCAGAAGCTTGAGGTTGGTGTAGTGGAAGCAGAGTTTCGTACGCGCACTGGCCGAAAAAGCCCGTGGCTGTGCGGGAGCTTGCTGTTGTCAACGGAGTGTGCGCACGCTGGCGTAGATTCTTCGCGGTAAATCGAGCAGTAGGCTTGAAGATTGAGTAGCAAATTCGACTGCTTGATGCCGCGGCGGCACCGATCGTACCGACAGCACCGTCGCGCCCCCATTCTTCGGACTTTGCTGGATAAAGCAGAATGCAACAGGCCGCAGCATGGCAGAGCAGCCCAAAAGAAGATAGCCTCAGTCTTTCAACCAGATAATGAAAGCTATCACTCTCTCCCGCCATGGAAACCGAGCCACTAGCCAGAGGTATTTCGACCAATTCTCCAACGGTGAGTTGCTGCTGATAATCATGCGCATTACAAGTGTGAGTGAATACCAATTCTTCCTGAATAAAAAAATCAGATAATTCAGGCAAGTTTCCGTTGGTGGGTACACCTTCAAATGTCAGCATGAAAGGCTCCTTTGCATGCAGTCCAATGCGACACGATTTCTGATTAGATGGTTCAAGTTTGCGGCTTTGTAAAGAAAGGTTGTTCAACTGAGGAATGGTAGTCATAGACTCGTCGTCTCCATGGTCAATCATCATAGTAGAGACTTCATCACGAGATTTTTCATCAGCGACAAACAAGCTGGACTCGCCAGCATCGGGGATGGGAGTTGAGTTTGCTTCATCTTGGTTGACCCAGAACACAACCTTTTTTCTATTTTGTCTTTGTCTTTTGACAAGGTCCGGCATGATTTGCTTTGAGTTCTTTGTCCTTGGTGATGACTCTTTCGGGCGCCTTGACTGGATAATACGAACGTTTTCTGAGCCATCATTGTTCGCCGCATCAGTATCCACGGTATCGTCAGTATTTGGCACCATTTGCATTTTGTCTTTTGCATTTGTTGATGGCTCTTTCGCGCGTCTTGACTGGATGATAGGAATGTCATCCGAGTCATCACTGCTCGTACTATCAATGTCCATGGCATCGTCGCCGCCCTCTTCGTCGACATTTGTTTGACTGTCGACAGTATCGCCAACCGAACTTTGTCGGCGCACGATTCCTGGATTCTTAGGGTCAAGCGATATTAGAGTATTGGGCATGCGAGGCGGCGCAACAGTCCCCTCCTTATCTCGCTGTCCTTTCTCAATCAGCCGCTGAAAGCGGGCTCTTAGCATTTTCGGCTGCTTTTCTCGATCGGCAGCGGCTGACAGCAAATTGCGAACCGAGTTGCGTGCTTTGCCGCCCGCAAAGACATTGACAGTTTGACCAGGAGCCGGTGGTGGCCTGTGGCGAGCAAGCATCGCAACCGACTTATCTCGACCACGTGGTGCACTTAGTGAATGTCTTCTTTGCTCGGCGCGAGGTTCTGCAACTGATAAAGTTTGAATAGGTGGCCGTTTTGATATATTTGGCCCACTAGATGTAGCTTGAGTGGTGTGCCGTCTTTGCAAGCCCTCTGGAAGGCGGCTTTCCGGTTGCTGCCTCTGATGGGCTTCTTGTATTTTTGACACTTGGCTCGTCTTTGGTGTATTCTTGTCCCGACTGAGCGCAGGGCCGTCCTTTATCTTTTCTGGTTCGTCTGCGGGATGTTCGTCCAGCGTTGCGATAATGTCCTCTATCGACTGATCCCATATTGTCGTGCTTTGACCGGCAGCCGCTCTCTTACGATTTCTGGCTTCATGGCGCGCAAACTTGGCGCTCCAATGGTCAATAACTGCATTGCGCCATTGGGATATTAAGAACTTGGGTATTACGCCACTCCTCTGTTTCTTTTTGGTGCTTTCCCAGTCCTCCAGCAACCCTTCTTGGAAGTGACTGCGAGGCTCCCAACTGGCACTTGACAAAGGAAACCCTGCCCACTCGCTGAGATACCGTACCTCACCATCGACTTTGCCCTCCGCAAGAATCCTGTTGACAGGCCATTCTTCATCAGAGTCAAAATCTTCGTCAATTGTTGACGTTAACGAGATGTTGTCGTCGATAGATTCGGCGGCAGCATCGCTCCGGGAGAAATTTGTGTCTCCCGCCATTGTGATGTAGGTACGACAAGTATACGTCTCATCTGGAGACTATTCGCTGTAAGGTGCAACCAGAAAGCCATGTACTTCGTTCCATGGACGATTGGTTGGTGCGCGTTATCACCGGAGAGGCAAATACTCGTATTGAAGCCGTTTTTGTAGGACAAGCAATCTGGTGAATATGCATTCCAATGTCAGTTTGCCCAGGTTTTGCTTATATAAAAGTTAATTCTCATGTCCTACCTCTTAGAGCTTCACAGAGTTGGGCAATTCGTTATGTCTTCACGTTGAAGAGCAAACGGGGAAGCCATAAGCGCGAAGAGGTCGCTTCAACCCGGCAGTGACTCTTGATTGCTCGCCCAAGGAGGCGGTGAGTTTTCTAGGAACAACTATAGGTTCTCTGTCGCCTTGCAAAGCTGCCTGCATAAAATACCGTGCTGAACAAAATGAGAGCCGTGAAGTCTTTGGTCAGCGGGAATTACCAGATACTATGCAGAGACGGAGACGCCTGGCGTTTGACGTCTCTGGGTGAGTGCCGTGTCGTGAGGTGGTGTGTACTTTTTTTTAGCTGTACCTTAGGGACTCGGGAGCCCGGCGTCATCTTCTGCAGGTGCAGGGCAGCGTTTGTAGGTAGGCAGCAATGTACCTACATGCTCGACCTCAAGTTTTCATACCTAAGGTACTAGGTAGTATTTCGCCTACTGAATGCTTACCTATCTATAGTCTTTTCATGCCATTATTTTCATTTTATTTCACATTTCATGACCAGAAATACCTAGGAAACGAAAGAGACACACCCCTTTATACATCTCTAACTAGCTAGCGACACAGTCAGATCTATAGTAGAGACCTGAAACAGCACAATTTGGACAACCACGTCGACAAAATCTTAGCCAGCTAATATCAATTAGCAATGGCTCTAAATAGTTTGCCTATACGGACGCGTTGGCATAAGCAGAAAGTGTTGTATTCTACGATTGATAACTCATCCATACAGGCAGTTTTAGTGCGGAGTAAGTGCGGACACATTTATATTACCTGGTATCAATATGTACAAGTAACCGAAGTGAGTGCCGGGCAAGAAAAAAAAGAAGAAAAAGGAGAAAAGGGCAGAACCCTTCTTATAGAGAAGCTAAGCTACCTTTACATACTCGTATGCCATGTATCTCGAAAACAAATGCTCGCCACTTGAAGCCAACTGCAGCCAGATCGTCCACAATGCACGGTTGCTCTATTAGTACATAGAACCAAAAGAACATGGTGTCGTGCGCAGTGTGAATTTTGCGGGAGCAACAAAACGTCTGGCGGGGTTCAGTCACTCTACCAGGTTAGTAGGCAGCAGTACGTTATTTATCCCGTAGCTGCCTGCAAGGCGGCCATCGTTGCTCACCTACTAGCCCCTTACTCCCTGCCCCTCAGCATTGAGCAGTGCGCCAACTAATAACCTGAAGAGGCCTGAGAGCTATCCCTGGTTTGTCGCACAACCTGCCTGCCCCCCTGCGCGTGCCCCTCCACCAGCCAACCGCCACTTCGCCCACAGGCTGACGCCCACCTCGATTGGCACTGACCCTCCTAATCGACCAAGCAAAGCCGCGTTGTCTTCTCTCCTCCACAAACACATCCAACGCCGCTGTTTCTTGTCGTAGCTTCCAAGCATTACAAACAGGATCCGCAGAAGAGCATAGCAATCATGGCCAATGACGAGTATGATGTAGGTTTTCGCCTTTCTATTTACCGCGCGCCCCTAGTACCGAACCATGATGCTAACGTGCCCTCTCTTCCCCGCTAGTTCCTTTTCAAAGGTGCGCCGTCCTCCCCTTGTCGCCTGCCAGCTTCATTGCTCTCACAGTCGTCTTCGTCGCCCGTGTCACGTTCCCCGAGCCGCAGTCGATACTAACCCGTCTTGAAACAGTTGTCTTGATCGGAGACTCTGGTGTTGGAAAGTCCAACCTTCTCAGCCGATTTACCCGAAACGAGTTCAACCTCGACTCCAAGTCCACCATCGGTGTCGAGTTCGCCACTCGTTCGATTCAGGTTGACTCTAAAACTATCAAGGCACAGATTTGGGATACCGCTGGACAGGAACGCTACCGTGCCATCACTTCCGCCTACTACCGAGGCGCCGTCGGCGCCCTACTTGTCTACGATATCAGCAAGCACCAGACCTACGAGAATGTTACAAGATGGCTCAAGGAGCTGCGCGACCACGCCGACGCCAATATTGTCATTATGCTTGTCGGAAACAAGAGCGATTTGAGGCACTTGAGAGCCGTCCCTACCGAAGAGGCCAAGGCATTTGCCAGTAGGTTACTCTGTCCTGTTTGGCCAATATAGGCCATTCCTTGCTAACTGTAAACTCTTATAGGCGAGAACCACCTCTCTTTCATCGAGACTTCTGCCTTGGACGCTAGCAATGTTGAACTTGCCTTTCAAAATATCCTCACTGGTAAGTTGAAAATAAATACCCTACCACGACATAAGACATTGGATGCTGACTCTGGCAAAACAGAAATCTACCGTATCGTGTCCAGCAAGGCCCTCGACGGCGGTGACGGCGCCCAAGCTACTATCGGTGCTGGAACCAACATCTCTCTCAGCAAGCCTGCTGATGATGAAGGTGGCAAGGGCGGCAAGTGCTGCTAAAGAGTTTTTGGAAAATTATAGGACCACGTTCTCGAGGTAGATATCAGGCGTTGCATCGGATGTTCCCGGAATTGTACGTCACACATGAACTTCACGACGCTTCTTCACGACTACGACGTCTTGTCGATGCGTCTTTCTTGACAGTAGATGGCGCGATTACTCTGACTTTCCCTTTGTTGTTTCATGACGGTTGTCTGAGATTTATGCATCTGATGGTTTTACGGTCTGACGGCTGCTACGAAGCTGGTCGTCCTACGTAGCTAAATGAATCCCTAATGCCGACTCTCTTACTTCCCAAATTCACTGGTGGTGTGCCCTTGCTGTATATATGGCGGCTAGCTACCGCTCAGAACCGGGACTATGAATGGTCAGCGCAACGCGTGCGATCCCCTGACATTTAGCGTCTCAGACCGCCTGACAGTGGCATCGCGCTGCAAAGACCTGTTCGAGGTGCCTGCGTACGTACATAGAGGTAGATACTACAGGTACCTTAGGTGGACGACCGAGAAGGCCTTTTCTAGGTACTGGGTACTTTATTCAGAAAGGAGAAACGGCCAAGGCTAGGTATAAAATACTAGTGTCCCAGCAAAAGATGGGAGCCACCAAATTTTTTGGGGGAAGGGTCCCGCGTTCCGATAAGAATGGCTTATCGCACGGAGAAAGTCCTGCTCCGCCAAATTTTTTCTGCGGCGCCACTCTTCAAGTATGATACGCCAGTGCTTTGCAAGCGACGACTTTTACAGCATCGTATTGTTTTGCACGACAATCACAACACAATGGCAGCAGTTTACAAGTCGCTGTCAAAAAGCAGCGCCCAGAAGGGCGACGCACCCGCTTCCAGGGTAAAGAAAAATAAGCAGAGAGTGTTGATTCTCTCTTCGCGAGGTGTCACCTATCGGTAAGTCTCTGTCCACTTGCCGATCAATAGTTTGCAGCAATTCTGATGTAGGGTTTCGTTACAGCCACCGCCATCTGCTTAATGATATTGCTTCTATGCTCCCTCACAGCCGAAAAGATGCCAAGTTCGACTCGAAATCGCGCCTTACCGAGCTGAACGAGTTGGCCGAGCTGTACAACTGCAACAACGTTCTCTTCTTCGAGGCGCGCAAAGGACAGGACCTCTACGTCTGGCTCAGCAAGGTACCCAATGGGCCGACCATCAAATTTCACCTTCAAAACTGTATGTTCTGTCACGAGTCAGCGACTTACTGAAAATTTACTAATACGCCGAGGGCAGTGCACACAATGGAGGAGCTTCACTTCACGGGAAACTGCCTCAAAGGCTCACGCCCGATCCTTTCGTTTGACGCCGCTTTCGATACACAGCCGCATCTGAAGGTTATTAAGGAAATGTTTACGCATACTTTTGGTGTCCCAGAGGGAGCCCGAAAATCCAAGCCTTTCATCGATCATGTCATGGGATTTACCGTTGCAGACGGGAAGATTTGGATTCGCAATTATCAGATTAACGAAAGCGAAGACTCGATCCTTGATAAAGAGGGCGTCGCCGAAGGTGACTCAAAGAAGGGAAGCAAACTTAAGGGCAAGAATGCGGGAAATCTCGAGATCAGCTTGGTAGAGATTGGTCCGCGCTTTGTCCTGACCCCCATTGTCATTCAGGAGGGTTCGTTTGGTGGGCCAATTATTTACGAAAACAAAGAATTCATCTCTCCCAACCAGGTCAGAGCAGACTTGCGCCGATCCAAGGCCACCCGACACAATGCCCGAACGGAGCAAATGGTCGGTAGGCTGTCTAGGAAGGCCGACCTGGGCCTGCGGTCCAGTGGCGGAAAGCAGCAGCTCGTGGACGATCTGGATAAGAGAAAATTGTTTGCATAACTTATATATCCATTATGGCGTTGGAGTTTATCGCTAGATAATGTAATTCAAGTTCATTAGCTTCCGAACATTTTATTCAATTTCTGTAATTTAAACTGATTGTTGCCTTGGCTTTGTGCACATGTAAACCATGTTGCGCCGGCAAATTGCCGGCTAGTAGTCAGTCAACCACCGCCTATTAGTACGTGTGACGCGTGCGGCAGCTTGGTCAGCGCTGGCCGCCATTTATTAGCACGGGCACCTCCTATCTGAGCCGCCCAAAAGTGACTCATTGATCTTCCTACATCTCCGGGGCGGAAAACTGCCCAAAATGTATCATTCCACGATGCTGGATGTATTGTCAGCCATGCCATTGCAGTGGCTTATCAGCACTATGAAGCACAACACTTCTCGCCCTGTTTATAGCCCCAACGCCGGGGTTATCAGATTGTAGGCTCTCGTTGTTTATCTCGTTTCCTACGCCTTTAGCGCAGGAGACGTTGGAGTCGTCTGCACTCTTTTTCTTTCTTTCTTCTCTTTTCCAATCTGCGGAAACCTGTCCATTTTAGCAAAGCTAAGTGAAGCTTTGTAGTCTCTAAAGAGGTTTCTTGGGGTAGCTCTTGACGGTGCTGGCAAGGTGGTGCGATATCCAAGTCCAACTCTTGTCTGTCAGTGTTATTTGTAAGTGCATTAACAACCTGTTTCGAATCATGAGGCTGACTTGCGCTGTGCGGGCTATAGTAATACGTTCCTTTCACTATTCAACCCCGTTACGACATCGTGTGCAACGTACCGAACACAACAGTGCGCTTCTACCCTTCGGTAAGGGCAACAAAAACAGCGGACGTATTGACCAACTCTACACCCACGATGACAACCCATTCCGGCGCAAGTGTTCGTCCGACGGGACTCGTCGATTTACCCGTCGAGATACTTCTTGATATCAGCGGACATCTGGACCTTGCCTCGCTTTTCAATTTCTCCGCTGTCAATGCGAGCGTGAATGGCGTTTTCCACAGGAACAAGGCGACAATCTTGCTGCAAGTTTTGTCTCATGAGTTCAGTCCATTCGACGAGCTTCTTCAAGTATATACGGCGTGCGAAGACGATATAGATGTCATACAGCAACGGTACAGGCCACGCAACATCATCTTCAAACGTTTTTCAACAGACAAGGGGCTCGCTATCCTCCCGCAGCCCGCAATGGTAGCACGGGGCGCAAACGCAAAACATTATAGCAAAGCTGTTAACCGCAATCCTGTTGGGGTTCAAGTTAAGAATAGTGGCGATGCACGCACCTCTGTCCTTACCAGCGACGATTTTGGCCCTATTCTTAAAATGTGTCGGCTTGTACGCAAATGGGAGCAGCTGTTTCCCCAAATGAGATGGTTCCATTATCCTGCAGAATGCCGCGCTCTAGAGGAGAACGAACTACATCGTTTTAGGCGAGCGTTTTATCGATGGTGGCTCTATGGCATCTATTACCACGGGGAGTTTCCTCGACCCAACGTGGGACACCCCGCCCCATTTGTATCCGACATGAGGATGAGCCAGATACGATGCCTTTCTACGGCCGAGATTCTGGAACTTTCAGACCTGGCGGAAACAATAAAGGATCTAATTCTGCATTATATATGCCCACGGCTGGATCCGTCTTATGCTACTGTAGGTGCTGACCGCAGGAGACGTGCCAATGATTGTACTAATGTTTGATATAGGCGCGCTATCCCGTACCGTTAATGGAGTGTACAGCCAGAAAGCAGTCGATCAACACCTTTTGGTCTAACCAGAGTCAATGGGGACGCATAGTCAAAACATATGCAAAGCTCAGTCCAGAAGAGCTGATGCACTACTTTGATGGCATTTGCAGTTACACGCGAAAACGGCTGATAACCGAGATACGACTGCAGCGTCCAAGTTTTACTTTTGATCAAGAGTCACTCCATCTTGTCATAAACTGCGTCTTGGAGGAGCGTGGAATTGGTAGCAATGTCTCGATCCTTCCTGACGATGATGTTGGGGGAGTTGTCGATTTTGGTGACGACAGGGATGGTGAGAGGGTGAGCTTTGGTTGTGACGCAAGTCCTGATGGTGGCTTACCGGAAGGTACCCGGGTGTTGCGTTCCTTTTCGAGATATTCTCCCAGAGGAGATGATGGAGAGCTTTTGGACGATATGCACCAGAGTGAGCACTGGCAGCTTTACCGTACTGCAATGCTGCAGGCATAGGATTAGGTAGCTTTTAACCGAGCGACCATGTCGTGCATCATAACTTAATTACCGTGCACGTGTGACATGTTTTCGAATATTATTTCAAGTTGCATAATCAGCTGCATTTTACAATTTACAGCGGGAGATCGGACAAGCCTGCGCATGTATAACAGTCAGCGCTTCAAGAGCGTTCGGTGGCATCAAGGTTTCACCCACAGTGCCGGAGATAGCTAGAGTTGTCTGGGCAGCGCACCCCACCACCCACCATCTGCAGAGCCTCAGCACAAGACCGTGGGACCCTCCAATTGCATCCATCCCTGGCGCTGCTGCTGCGACCAGACGCCTCGCCTCGATTCCGCTGCGAGCTAACCAGCAGCAGCTTTACTTGCAAGGCGACTTACCATTTCATATTTTCCTTGTTAATCCTGGTACATTTAATAAGCCGCGCGACCGCGACTGCGTTTGCACAGCGTGTGGCGCTCTTTGGAATTTCATTCTACTTGTCCAAGGTTCCGCCGTTTGACTCTCAAGCAGAGTAAGTCACAGCGATTGTTGTGTCGCGACTGTGGTGCGCGATGGGGTTTCTACTTGTTTTGAGTTTACATGGCCTTCAAGTGCTGCTTTGCGCTTGACTAGAGCGACGCAGTGGCGCAGTTGGTATTGTGCGATTCGGGTTGGATTGTTCATGTTGCAGGACGTAGGGAAGACACACGCTGTTTTGACAAACAACGTGCACTTCTGCGTACCGCTACAGCCAAATTAATCTCGGATTTGCGTTGCCGAACTTGAAGCTAACATCTAATTAGATTGGGCACGAGTGCATGCTCAGTTTTGGCTTTCTTTGAAAACGTCATCCTGGCTTTGCCGCAGACCTCTGAAAGCCAGTTGCAGAATTCAATCACGTCTATTGGAAGGCGGAAGTGGTAACGGAGGAGCTTGCCGCAATGGAAGAGACTCACGTGATGGAGATGGAGGATCATCCGATGGGAGAAGCTGAGTTGATCAATGGCTCTGTTGAAAACTGTCCAGATGACGATGATACTGCCTCAGAGTCCGGCTATGAGTCGGAGAGCTCGGGAGATCAACAGCCTACCCCTATCCAAATGCTTCAACGACGAGGTCTTCTGCCCACCGGATGCTGCTACGACGATCGCATGAAACTGCACATGAATGCAGACTTCAGCCCCAACTCACATCATCCTGAAGATCCGCGACGTATTCACGAAATTTTCAAAGCCTTCAAGAAAATGGGCCTTGTTTACACAGGTCCTCAAGTAGAGCTGCCTCGGATTATGAAAGAGAGTCCTACAAGGTTTATGTGGAGGATACCCGCGCGTCCAGCTAGACGAGAGGAAATCTGTTTGGCTCATTCTGCAGAGCATCTAGCATGGGTTGAAAGTATCGAAAATTTGAGCACGTCAGAGCTCCGAGAGCTTACTCGACGCTTTGATCAGGGACGTGAGTCGCTATATGTTGGAAGCATGTCATACCCTGCGGCTATGCTGTCTGCAGGTGGTGCTATTGATACCTGCAAGAATGTTGTGGAAGGCCTGGTAAAGAACGCGTTTGCAGTTATACGTCCACCGGGACATCACGCCGAATACGACTCCCCTATGGGCTTCTGTTTCTTCAACAACGTCCCTGTTGCCGTACGCGTTTGCCAGCAGGATTATCCTGAAATCTGCCGCAAAGTGCTCATCCTGGACTGGGATGTGCACCATGGAAATGGAGTTCAGAACATTTTCTACGACGATCCTAATGTTCTCTATATTTCTATTCACGTTTATCAAAACGGCCAATTTTATCCTGGAAGGCCTCCAGACCCAAACATTCCTGACGGAGGGATTGAAAATTGTGGCAGAGGTCCGGGCCTCGGTAAGAATATAAACATAGGGTGGCATGACCAAGGAATGGGCGACGGCGAGTATATGGCGGCATTTGAAAAGATTGTCATGCCTATTGCCAAAGAGTTTGATCCCGACTTGGTCGTCATCTCAGCCGGCTTCGACGCAGCGGACGGGGACGAGTTGGGCGGCTGCTTCGTCACACCACCGTGCTATGCACACATGACGCATATGCTCATGTCTCTCGCGGACGGCAAAGTTGCCGTGTGTCTCGAAGGAGGATACAACTTGCAGGCTATTTCGAACTCTGCCGTAGCGGTGGCTAGGACCCTGATGGGCGAACCGCCGCCTAGATTGCAGCTGCCAAAGATCAACAAGGAAGCCTCGCGAACACTGGCCAAGGTACAGGCTCACCAGGCTCAATATTGGCAGTGTATGCGACCCGGTATTGTTGATGTGCCAGAGGCGCATGCGCTTAATGGGAACCGTCTTCACGACGTCATCAGGAATGCCCAGAGACATGATTTGCAGGACAAGCACAATATGATACCGCTCTATGTGCAACGCGACCAGATATCCAAGTCTTTCGAGAACCAGGTACTGGTCACACCTAATCTCCAGGATGCTAAGCGTATTTTGGTTATTATGCACGACCCGTATGTCACAAATTTAAACTATTCTTTGAATCATGCTAAACATTACTAATCATTTCTGCTAGTCCAAAGCTGCTTGGCCAGCCCGATGTCATCGATGCATCTCTCGATAGTCACAACTCCTGGGTGGTAAGGAATGACATACTCTCTATGCTCTACATTTCTAACATGTGTATGTTAGGTTGATGGTGTGACGCAGTATGTGGACTGGGCAGTGGGCCAGAAATTTGGTGTCATGGACGTGAATGTGCCACCTTATATTTCCCAGGATGATGTGAGTCTACGGATAGGCCTATCAAGTGTGGATGTGTTGCTGACCGTAACTCAGGATATGGATGCATTTATCCCTGGCTTTAAGGAGCGAGCACTACAGGAACAGATACAGTCGCTTATCTGCTATCTCTGGGACAATTTTCTTCAGCTGAGTGATGCGGATGAGATTTTCCTCATGGGTGTTGGCAACGCCTACCTCGGGGTGAAGGTGTTACTTATTAACAGGGGTAAGTGATGTGGTACCGTGCCATAAACTTCCATGCGCCTGCTTATGCATTTCTAGATTGCAAATCAAGAATATCTGGTATAGTGAACTTTGTCACTGGAAACCTGCGACCAGTCAAGTCTGATATCGACGCGGACTTATCGTCCTGGTACAAAGAGCACTCCAGAGTTTATGTTGCTGGAGATCATGCTTGCTGGACCGACTATGATCTGACACGCAAAGTGCAGAAGCGGCGGTTTGGCACAGTAGTACGAAGTGAAATGGTTGGGCTTAATAAGATGATGCAGGCTCATGCGGAGGAGGCCCAGGAATGGATGCTGGAGCGCATTGCGGATACCCAAGGTGATACGACAGAGGAGGAGAAGACAGCGTGATTGTCGACCGGCAGTTTAGGCGCAATGATAATTTCGATATTTTTGAAGATTCATTGAAGGAAATAATTTTATCTGTGTATTTCCAGTTGAATGGATTTTTCTTTTGCTTGCAACTAGACGCCATAAACGTGTTCTCACGGTATCAACTGCTCCTCGGATGTACCGTATGGAATACAGTGTTAATAAATATTCGTACTGTCGGCTGTCCTTCCACGCCAACGCTGGATCGGTGGTTTGAGATGGCCGATCCATATTTTACCCAAGTCGCGAACACTCCTGACAACCTCGCATCGTTTTTTGCAACTTGATTAGGCGAGACGTCTACGCACACGCCAAAATGGACCGGGAAAGAGATCGCGGTCGGAGGTAAGGACCCCATGGCCCTTTGCTGCTGTTTTTGTTTGCGCTTTTTGTTCGCCGAGCTCGTTTGCGACGTGACGCTCGTGCCGTAACGCCGGGGAGACTTTTCTCCAGGAGAACCTGTGGAAGGGACTTAATACTGACATGTCCAGGTTTGACGATGGTGAGGTCGTTAGATATGGTGCAGGAGAGTCATGGCGTCCGACACCGCGCGACAGATCCCCCAGAAGGGCTAGAAGCCCAAGAAGCCCCCCCAGAGACCGATCCAGACCACGAAGCCCACGACCAAGGAGCCCTCGTCCTCGCAGCCCTGGCCCGTCTGCCTCAGATAGTTATGTGCCTGGGAGATACCCGCCACGTCGTCGATCACGCAGCATAGGCGATAGATATCGTCGCGACCGTTCCAGAGACCGTGAAAGTCCTAGGAGACGCGAAAGAAGCCGATCCCCGATTGGACGACGTTCTCCGCCACGCCGTAGCCCTTCCAGAAGAGGATCGCCAATCCGTGAAGGTAGATATGATCGCGAACGCCCCAGATCTCCACGAAGGGATTGGGAGCGTGACCGTGACTGGGATCGTGACCGCAGAGAAGCGGACAGACGAGATGACAGGTTAGCGCTAGGACGCCTTAAAAAGCCCCCAATAGTTTCAGATCTAATTTTTTTTGTAGGAGAAGGTCGCGGTCTCCGTTTGGCCGTGAAAGACGGTCACCTGGCAAAGCGACGCCTTTGGGACCGGCAGGCGGCTCGTTCAGACCACGCTCGCGCTCACCTGGCGCGCGACGAGACGAGAGATATCAGCCTTACAGACGACCATCGCCAGCACGAGACTCTGGAGTTTCATCTGCCTTGCCGTCCGGGCCAGCGTCCGAAAGAGCATCGCCTCTGCCCCGAGTACGCTCACCTTATCAATCACGAGACCAATCACCGAGATATGGTGATGGATCTGCGGCGACATCTGTACGGGACGGGCCCGTAGGCATCAAATCCCCTCCAAGAGGACCTGCGGCTCTTCGCATACCGCCGACTGGGCCGTCATCCAACAGAGGACCGTTGGGCACACCTGGCGCCCAGCCATCGCCTTCCCGAACACCAGGGCCCCCACAGCGTTCAGACACTGCCAGCCCGACAATGCCACCATCAGGACCCAGAGGCTATATGCCATCCTCACGGGGCGGTTATTCATCACGGGGCGGCCGTGGCGGCTGGTCACAATCTCAGTCTAGATCAGGCCCTTCGCCGGGGCCGTCGACTCCCCTCGGCGCGTCCGGCATCCCAACAGGGCCACGCAGTGCTTCCATTAGCGGCCAGGGATCATCAACACCAACTCACGGCCGGCCATTCAATCCGCCAACAGGCCCGTCTGCCCAGCATGGCAGCGGCCCACGGCAGAGCCTCGCCCAGAGTCTCATTTCCACCATGCCACCCATCATCCCTGGCGGCAAGCTAGACTCGAGCATGTTGCCGCTCGTTATTGGTGTCTCGCGGGAAGTAGAGCCACACTTTCGCAAGCTTCGCGATGAAGAGGAGAAGCTGCGTGATGAGTTGCGTGCGAAGCAGGAGCGGCTTCGAAGGAGCTTGTACGTATGGAATAGGCTCGAGAGGGACGCTGCGGCTTGGGAACTCCGCAGTGACTTGAGCGAGAAGAGCATGAAGAATCTTGCTGGAGAGGGTATGGGCGGTGCTGCTTTCTGATCCTGGCTGGGATTGTGTGTTTTTGGTGTTGAGAAGTTTAGTATAGTTGGTACTACTGGCGTTTTATTAGGCAAGAAAATCAGGACGGAACCTAAGAAGGACAAAGTGGCGTTATTATTATATTTTGTATGGACTGTATGGATTCTTTATTCCTGTCAACGAAGTAGCTGCAGGACAGGATTGTGTAACTACGCTGTTACCGTTGTAATAAGGAAAAAATGACGATGCCAAAGCTCTACAATCAGATGCACGAATAGCGCTCTGCGGATCAATGTGAAAAGGTAGCCATTAATTAGCTTTTGGGTATCAATTCATAGTCGTCTTGTCCTGTGACTTGACAATGTGCAGCGTAGCGGTCATCTATACATTATCCTCTCATATTTAGCCCGACTTCATTCCGTGGGTTCATTCCGTTTTCCTCTCATTTTTACACTGTTTTAAAATTGCAAAACGGGGTCATCCTCTTCGTAATCACCGTCCCACTCCTCCTCAGAGTCGTCATTGTCAGACTGGAAGTCCTCCATGGTGTATTGCAACTCGCGTACTTTCTGATTATCAAATAAGATGTTGACTGTGCGGCAGAGGCCTTGAATGGCTTGCTTTTGCTCAGCTTCCCCGCCATCCCCGCTAACTTTAGGATGCTGGGCGGAGCCATTGTATGAATCAGTCTCGGCTTCGGACTCAGTTGCATCAAAGTCGTCTTCGTCCGTGTCGTGATCTCGGTACGACTGTCGGTGGCTGCCCTCTCCCGAATGACGGAGCGACTTAGCTCGGCGAGTGCGAGACTTTGACTCGTCATTGGCGGCGATTCTGCCACTGCGGCGAGAAGGTGGCGTTGGAGGCAGAGTTCGTTCCGCTTTTGGGGGTATTGTGGTCGCAACTGCTGCCGATTCGCCAGGTTGTAGGGTTTTGAAGTCGCTGGGCGGCTCGGAGCGGCGCAAAAATACGCGCTCCATCTTGGTGCCCCATTCTTTGCGCATTGCTGCTCGGGCTTTCCAGGAAATGTCAAGCATTGTCTTGATGGAAAGGTGGCGGAGGTTGGGCAAGTTCTGCGCATTATCGAGCAACGTCTGCAAGAACATTTCCGCGGCCTCCACAGACCAGCCCCGAATGTGCTCGATAGTTATGGCGCGTATGCTTGCAGGCCACTTTGGGATCTGGTCTGGCAGCAGGGCATGTTCGTACATAGGATCAGAGTCATTTCCGGATTCATGGAGCCGGTAATAAGACAGGTTCATGTCTAGCTCGCAGAGCTTTGGGCATGTTTCTGCAAGGTCTGTGAGAAAGGACAGATCAAGCGACTGGTTATGGTGCAGGCTGAGAACACGCATATCGCTTCCACCAGTACGCAAAAAAGCACTCAAGTCTTCAGATTTCACTTCCCAGCAGTTAATAAGCTCCAGGTGGTGCAGGTTCTTCGGAAGCTGTGGAAACATGTGATAGTTCATGATGGTGGACGACTCGAAGACAAGGTGTCGCAGCGCCCTCAGCTTAGTAATGGAGGCTGCGACGGCATCAATCTCTGTATTATCTTCTTCCAGGAATTGAAGTTCTTCCACTTCGTTTCGAGGCTGCCTCTTCCGGAGTGAGGGGACTTGGAAGTTGGTTAAACTGACCCTGGAGAGCGTACTGAAGGAGGGTAGCTCATGAATACGTCCCATGTCGGCAGAGTTGGCTACATAGCCGCCGAACAGGCGCGCGCTCCACTCCCAGCTTTTTAAATACGCTGACCATTGTTTTGTTGGTGCCTCTGGGTTGTCTGAAGAATCCGGCAGAAGCGCTTTGAAGACTTCTTCAGGGTATTGCCATCGTATAGTACGGTCAAGCTCCCGGTAAGGTGCCTGGTCAAATGGCGTGAGCAAAATGAGCTCCTTTATGCGCGGAAGGGGATGGATGATTTGGTAAAGGAGATGCTGTGGTATAATGTGGATGTCGAGGTAGAGATCTTCTATCATTGCTCGATAATTGACTCTTGTTTCAGTGGGCAGCTGCTCCAATAACGCAGCAAATTTCTTGGCTTTGGACTGATGCTTTATTATCGGACGTTTATAAAGTGTCGATAGCGCTGGTTGGGCGAAATAGCGACAGGTTGTGGCAACGTGTAGCAGCCAGTTCGTAGTCAGGGTCTCCGGCGAGCCATCGTAGGCAGCGTAGTAGAAAATGTCTTCCCAGCATTCTAATGGGATTCTTGGATCTCTCCAATTCGGAATTATTCCGCTATAAGCGGCTTGCGCCTCAGTTTTCTCTTCTTCCTGTTTAGGGGTTTTGCTGCGCTTTGAGGGGCTTGGCGTCGCCGAGTCGGTAGCCTTCCTCTTTTTTTTCGTACTTTTTCGTGTTTTTGAGGTGGCGTTCGCCGCTTTAGCTTTGCGCGAGATCGGTTTTCTTGAACTTTTCCTCTTTTGAGAGATGTTTCTCAGCGGCAATGCAAGGGCTTGGGGCGTTTCGTCTGCGTCCACCTTGGCAAAGCCAACAGGCTCAATGTCCGAATCGGAGTATGCGCCGCTGTCCATATCTGTCGCATCATCATTAGAAAGGTCTTCAGACTCCGAAGAACTTTCAGCTAGCTGGGTGACTTGGTTTCGAGTGCTGCGAGTAGGGTTCTGGCGCCCGCGGCCAAGGGCGCTAGGTTGAAGAGCATTGCGCGTGGCCACCATGATGCATCGATATTCCTACAGAGGCGAAGGGAAAATACAACGTTAGAATGGAGATCCGATGCGAAGAAGCAATGGAAAATGAAACCGCCTCAACGGATTAGAAAACCGAGCCGCCTGCGGACGTTGGCGCAAGTTGAAATCGACGGTGTTAGAGGCTGACAAGGTGAAGGCGAGGTAAAGACGAGGGTGACTTTAAGTACCTTGGATAGCCAAGGCTGCAGAGAAGGAACCAATCACGTATCCGGTACGTATGCTTAACAGTGACACATCGATACAGAGGGTAAATCAGAAGCAGACTCTCCCGCACGACACGTGATAGTGAGAGAATGAATATGCTGTTGACAATGGTATTCTACCTCGACGGGTATGGCAACTGTGATTTTGTTAGTGGGGCGGGATCCGGAATGCGGCGCTGCGTGGAGAAAAGGCCTGCCCAGTTGCCTTGCGTTAGCGGGTCATGCAGCTGTGCGTAAGGTACTTGTAGGGCTCATGTGGCGTACGAGTGACAGGCCTGCAGGGCGACTGAGGGTGCTGGTCACTGCACTGGTTCAGGGAGCCTGGTGCTGTATAATGTAATGTCGCGTGTTAACATATTCACTGTCGCACCACACCGACCGATGATAAAGGTGACTTGGGCCTCCCAAACTGGACGATCTATTCCACGGCATGGAAGCATTGAAAGGACAAATACTCTTAATAGCCAATGTACACACAGAAAAAGAAGAGGGAGAGGGAGAGCCGCAACTCACTTCCGCTTTTGTGTAACTTTAGACTTACTTGACATGTTGCAGACTCGTGCCCTCAACGCTGCATACTCTCAGTTCCCGCTGCCAGCTTCAGGCAACCTAGTTGCGCTGGGCGCGAGCAGCAGGGGGGCGCTAGTCCACTTCTGGCATCGCCCATACAATGAATGTACACAAGCGACTCGCAATTGAACCTCTGGCGCCTGTCCCCCATCCATACATTAATTACGCTCCGTCCAAACGCACGCGTCTTTGGTGCCATTTGAGCTTGTCATAGCTCTCATCTGCAACATCAACGCCGCTCCATTCGCTTCTCCCCCGTTGTCATTCCCTTGTATTAAGTAGTTACACAAGACGGAGTTTTGTCCTTTCTTTTTAGACGACTAAGCGCCGTTCGCGTCGCACACACCGGCCTGCTGTCCGTCTGGTTGGCCACCCGTGTCCACTCTTGTGTCGTCTTTGTTTCTTGAACAATACCGACTCGCGGCCCGCCTCGGCGTCGTCTCTCTTGCTGCTCGTCCAGAATGGGGTCAGAGTGCCATACAGTCTAGACTTTCTCGGCTCTCGTTGCTTCTCGTCATCTGACAGCTTGTCCATGCACGTTGGCTTCCTTTGTCGCCCTCCGATGGCATCTCCAGTCTCGCAATGACGCTGAACGACTTCTACCAGAGGAAAGCGCCGTTCCTTCACCGCAACTGGCTCAAGGGGATTAACGCCTGGCAGAGCCCTGTAGCCATGGGAAACATTGTGTCATCGCCAGGTCCAAAGGATCACCATCTGTCTGCCGACAATGGCACGTCCCCTCGCAAGCGCCGCCGGGTATCAACTCCAGAGTCTCTGGACATGGACCACCTGATTGCCTCGCCAAAGACATCAGACACGCGCTCGGCCTTGCGTATAGAGGTTCTCAAACTGTTCCACAAAGATTCCAAAAAGATTCGCACCAGCCTGAATGGGACCGCTCCGCGCGACGTGCTTACCACAAAGGCAAACTGTCGCATCAAGGTCTCTGATCTCTCCTCGGGACAGCCACGCGTTCTTCACTGCCAGAGCCAAATATGCGACCTGACTACTTTCAAAAACCCCGTTGGTCCCCATCGCATATCTAGGGTACATTTACCAAGGCCTTTTTTCGTACCAGAGGAGAGTCTGCAGATAAATCGCCCAGACGATGGTACCTTTGGCTTATCCGACTCGTACGAAGTAAATGTCGAGTTTGAAGCTGCCAGCTCCGGCCAGTGGCCTCCACTAAATGACAGCGACTTTGGAGTAACAAGTGCCGTGCCTGGGTCGCAACCAGACCAGGCACGCCGATGGGTCATGTCAAGCAGTTTCGCCCAAATATACGGCAAACTCAAAAGCACTTTGGCGTTAACGCATGGCCACCTGCCACATCAACCTTGCGTTGAGACGCAGTACGTTATGGACGTGGATCTGCGTTGGTCGGCAGGTTTTCATGCCCTCAGGCGTCTTGATAAAGGTTCAAAGCCATGCATTACTGCCATTGATCCAGATGCTGATCCCCTTACGGGAAACCACTTCCCGCAGCCCGACCACAACGAGGTAAATGGTATCAATGGTCATGCTGGCGATGAGTCTTCACATGAGCTCGACGATGAATTAGATGGTGAGAGAACACCGTCAAGGTCATTAAGAGCTAGGGAGAAAAATAAGATTTACAACCTAAAGGTATTGAGTGATCAAGCACGTGGGAGAGACCAAAAGGGCCGTGGACGTGGCGCTATTTCCGTCAACGAAGGACGTGTCACGTACCTTCTTCCCATTGATCAGCCCGTCTGCCTCGATTATCACCGATGCGTGAGCTGCGGAGCATATCATCAAAATTTGGTTCAGCTGCAGCTACACTTGCAAACATACCACCCGTCATTCGAATATGCTTTCGAAAATACGAGTCAAGGGCCGCAATTTCGAGTTAGCCATCGCAAGGAATCAGCTTCCTCTTCTCCTTCGAAAACGTTTCAGCTCAAACAGCCAGTCGAACCCTTCAATCTGCAAACTCTACTTGACGGTGATCAGTCTTGGGTCGGGTCTCGCCTGGCTCTGCACGATGACGATATCCTAAAGACTCCGAGCGGTAGGGCCTCTGTCGACAGACTGAACTCGGCATCTCCAGTCCCCAAAACATTATTCAAGGCGTCACAGCAACGAAGAGTGGGGAGATTGAAGCGAGGTACCCCTCTAGTACCTAAGACGGCACAACCACTCTACCACCCCATAAGCAAGGCTGCGCTGAAGGCTGGTGATGAGGTGCCGACAACGAAGCCAGATTCGTCGTGGCTGATTCAAAAGCATAGAGACAGCATTGCAGACTTCTCGGATGTTACAGGCCCTGAAAGAGAATTTATATGGGAATGGGACGGCTATATCTTGAAGCAAAACATAACGTCAAGCGTATACTTGCCACGGGCATGGCTCGGTTTTGTACGCCAAAGTGCAGAGTGGCTAGTTGCAAAAGAAGACCGGATGAGGGAATTCGGAAAGCATGCAAGCGTCCTATTAGCTCGCGATGTGCTGAGAGATGATGTGATTGCCGAGGCCTTTGCAATCATTGACAATGTGAGAGCCCGGCAAGGCGAATCCAAAATAGCTGGAATCACGGGAAAGCAAAATGCCACATCTCCTAAGAGCACGGATATCCGCACGGGCAGCAACGGCTGTGCGGTGTGTCGTCTTCCGGTACGCGGGCCGAGACTTCTCACCTGTTCTAACAAGGTAATTTTCTCTTTCTTTTTTGGCCTATATATCATAAAGCCCTGTACTAATGTAATGGATTCAGGCCTGTGCACATCGCCTGTACCACTCGAACTGCATCAGCGCAGCGGCTCTAACGGCCGTCACGCAAAGAAATTGGCTCTGCAATGACTGCACAGCAAATAAACTATAGTCATCTTTCGTAACTTTTACATACATGAGCCTGAATGATTGATGGGTTTAAAGCCCAATGTATTATATATATGGAGACGTCATCCTCATCCTCATCCTCAATATCATCATGAAGGATCGCTGTCTACTCGGCTCATTTGCTTCGATTTATGGGATCTAGCGGGAGGAGACTCGCCCTGTTTCTTGACGGCGCATTGGAGATGGAGTCCGGTCATGTAACAAGGCAAAATATTTTTACACCCAAGGTGAATGGTGCAATAGCGCAAGTAGCTAATTCAAATACACGCCGCGTTCATGCTTTGAAAAAAAAATCTTTGAGAATTATCTACTGAATTATTTTGAAAACGCCCCATGCAAAAAAAGGGAATATAGTCAACCATGCGCCGCTGATCCGTTCTCTCCCATCACACACAGCCTAGACAGCCTATAACAAAGATACAGAAGTTTTATTGTCTCCTCGCATCTCTCCTCCTTTCATTGCGCTCCCTCTCCGTACGCTGGCGCTTGTTACTCTCCTCGGCAATCATTTCACTCAGATCATCATGGTCATTGCCCCAGTTAGCACCGATGCCTTCTTCCTTTGACCCAGCCTCGTAACGTCGACGCAGCTCATCCTTGCTCAGGCCACCACTTTGGTTGAGGTTGTCAATGTCAACGGCAACGTCAATGTCGCCTGGCTTCTTGCGCTTGCGCGAGTCTTCCTCGGCGCCGAGCACAGGCATACCGGCACGCTGGGCAGCCGCCACATCGTACGCGCGATCGCTGCCAAAGAAGCCCTCAGCACGGACTTGGCGCTCGGGCAGTACTGTGTAGGCAGACCTTGGAGCGGACGATTCTTCGGTGTCGTAGCCGCGTCGTTCTTTGCGAAGATCCATTTCGCCAGCGACGGATGTCTCGGTTCCGTGTGCAGGATAGTCGCCGTGCATCGTGCTAGCATATCCGCCTGGCGTCTCAAGTCCGCCGGGGGTCTCGGTGCCGCCGTGTTCTTCGTCGCCTTCCTCCTCTTCTGATTCCTCCTCGTCTTCGGACTCTTCTTCTTCAGACTCTACTTCGCGCGGTTGCAGTTCACCCCAGAGCGTCTTCTCCACTAGTTGTCCCAACGGCGCTTGCTGCTGTGTTTGCTGTGCCTGAGCGCCTGTCTGGCCGGTAATACCGAAGACGTCACCTCCATAAAGGGGGCGGTTGAATTCGTCAACAGGAGGTTTGCCCCAGCCACCTGGGTGGAATCCCCAAGAGCCTCCTGGAGGCGGAGGCGCGTTTAGTCCTGGGATCTTCAGTGTAGGATATGATGGCGGGGGGCCGAAACGTTGTTGATTGATTAGCCATGGCGGCGGTGCTCCAGCTGGCATGCCGAGTGCCTCCTTTGCCGCCTCGCTTAGCTCTCCGGGGCGAAAATGCTGGTAATCGACTTCTGTCTCTTTACCCTCATAGTAGACTTCACCAAATCGCGACAGGTCTGGTTTGGTTTGAAATCGGAAAAACGCATCGTAGAGCTTCTGGTAATCAATGTCCAATCTACCCATCTTGGGAGCGACTCGTTCTCTTTGCTTTTGCTTCAGGCTTTGTTCAGCCTGCTTCTCCAGTACGGCATCTCGCATCTCTGCGATTCCCGTCTCTGCGATGAATGGGGGCAGTCTGAACGCGGACTTTTCGATGCCTCGTTTGGAAGATAGGTATTCTCGTTTCAGCGACCAATGCGATGGGACAGGAACGACGTTTCTTTGGGACTTTATTTGCACGAGTAGCCGCGGGTCAGACGATGACGCGTCTTGCCAGTCGACCACTTCAGGGACACTCGCAATCGCCTTGAGTTCTGCAACGGAAAGCTTGTTGAGCTGCTTCCGTTTCTTCTTCGACAGTTTTGGTTTTCCATCCTCGTCGTCTTCTTCGGGTATAAAGTCCTCGTCATACATGAGATCTCCTTGGTTGCCGGCGTTGGCTTCCTTGGCGACTTCGTCTTCCTCAAGCGATGCGCCAAATTTGTTGAAGATATCTTTGAACATTGCGTAGGTAGGATCGTCATCGTCGGTTAAAGGCCCATCCACCAGAGATGGTTCCGAGGTGCCGGTCTCTTTCTTCACATCCGCACCGTTTTCATTCGCCTCTTCGTCCTTGACGGCATGTGGTTCGGCCTTTTCATCCTCGGTCTGTGCGGGAACCTGGGTCCAGTTCGTTAGCAAGATTAGTGACGTGATGAAAGCTTCGCGACAACCTCACCTCTGGTTTAGCTTTTTTCTGCTCCTTCTTCTTCGCCCTCCTCATCTGATTCTTTGTCATCTTTGGAGCCGCCATGATAACGACGAGCTAGGTTTCGCCTAGCTGCGCAAGGTATTATCAACTCTTTGAATCTCCAGGTCGTCTTGGGGGGGAACGCAGTCGCTGCACTGCTTTAGATGGCACACTCATGCAACATTCAAGCAATTTCCATGCCGGAATAAAAAAAAACAAGCGATGCGGCAGACTGAAACAGGAGTAACCAGGGCGGAACCGAAGACAAATTGACGAGATGGTTAAATCTGCGACTGGCGCGGATGCCGGACTTGCAGCAGGGTGAACGCCAACGCCCATAAAATCTTATCGGGTGGCGCGCGTGCGCTGTGCCGGGCTAAATCCGGCTAATAATCTGTCGCGGCTGCTAACCCAGGCCGGCCCGCCCGTCCCCTTATCATAATTATCTGGTAGCGCCAATCTAAAGCTGCTGACGCAAACGCGCAAGCGCTAGAAGTTAAACCAGGGCGTAACTTTTTTTTTTTCTTGATCTGCAGACGTCAGCTTTATCAAGTCATTCATTCCCTTAAATTTTTCGCGATCGTTTCTTCTTCCAGATACAGCAGCGTCCTTGACGTGCTTGTCATGAACTTGTCGCTTTAGTTGGCTTACGAACCCCACGAAACTTACGCTTCACAGCCGCTATCGCAATCATTCTGGCTAGCGGCCGCAAGAGAGAGCGTCATTGGTCACAGCGCAACCGAATCGACAACGCTTCCGCCGTCTGTCATGGAAAAGTTTCCTGACCATATAGATTCCCAGCATATGGGAACTGGGGGCAGCTCAACGAGTCCTCTCAACGGGCTCGCAAATGGCGGCCCTCCGCGATCAGATCGGTGGCATCCGGCCTCGAGACGAGAAAACGGCCAACCAACTGGCCTTGGGATTACGTGGGCGAATTCTCGAGGTGGCCGGGGGCACGGGCGACAGAAGAGTCTGAGCGATGCCTTCAAGACGATTCGCTCCAGAAATGGCAGCTTCAGCCAAAACGCGCATGAGATTGCAGATGCCTTGAAGGCGCCGGTTTCGCCAAAACTAATTGTACGTCAGCCACAACAAGCCGCACCATGGCGCTCTATAGAAAAGCAGGCTATACAATGCTAATCCACGGTACAGATTCTCTGTCTCATGTGGTACACGTCGTCCGCTCTTACGAATACGTCGTCAAAGTCGATACTAAACGCCTTTAACATGCCCGCGACGCTCACGCTGATTCAATTCGCCTTTGTATCATCTCTTTGTATCATTTTAGCCTGGCTTGCAACCATATTTCCAGTTTTACGGACAAAGATTACAGCCTTGAAACACCCTATTCGTACCCCGACCCGCGAAGTGATAATGACGACCCTGCCTCTCGCTGCCTTTCAGATTGGTGGTCATCTTCTCAGCTCTACGGCCACATCAAAAATCCCCGTCTCTCTCGTACACACGATCAAGGGACTCTCCCCTCTATTCACGGTCCTTGCGTACCGATTCATCTTTAACATCCGCTACCCACAAGCAACTTACCTATCGCTTATTCCCCTTACGTTGGGCGTGATGCTTGCTTGCTCTGGCAAGTCAGGATATGGCGGCGAGCTTCTCGGTGTCGTAGAGGCTCTTCTAGCTGCCATCATCTTTGTAACACAAAACATTTTCTCCAAGAGGCTGTTCAATGAGGCAGCCAAGGCAGAGACGGAATCCGCCGGGTCACGATCAAACAAGCTTGACAAACTCAACCTCTTGTGCTATTCGTCCGGCATGGCCTTTGCTCTTACGTTGCCAATTTGGTTCTGGGCAGAAGGCATTACATTATTGGGCGATTTTCTACATGACGGTGCCGTTGAGCTGAGCAACAAGCCCAATTCTATGGACCATGGTCGCCTGACCGTCGAATTCATCTTTAACGGGGTCTTTCACTTTGGACAGAATATCTTGGCTTTTATTTTGCTTTCCATGGTATCTCCAGTTACCTATTCTGTTGCAAGTCTTATCAAGCGTGTTTTCGTCATTGTTCTGGCAATCTTATGGTTCAGGAGCCCCACGACACCCCTTCAAGCTGTGGGCATCGCCTTAACTTCTCTGGGTCTCTACCTCTACGACCGTACTAGTGAGAGCAACAAGGCCGACCGAAGGGCACAGATGATGACTGAATCAAATACTGGTACGCCTTTGCTGCCTATTAGCGAGATGCCCGCCAGAGGGGCTCCTCATCGAGTTCCGAGTCAAGGGCCACATCCCTATAACGAAGGCTACTTTGGCCCGAATGCTGCAGACTCTAAGAAGAGTGATGACTGAGAGTAGTGGCTTTCAGTATTACGGCATTTACAAAATTTAACTTTCTTCGTTTTTCTCGCCTTGACACTCCCGTTACAAGCTGCTGGCTAGAACTGTTTCGAGATGTCGGGGGTTATACTTGTAGCATTTGCAGCACGTTGGCACAGTTTTGCGTCGATTACTGTGCTGTTCATTTTCAATGACGGCGTTGAATTTTTTTTTTTTTTTTTTTTAAAAAAAGCATCGTGTCCTGGCTGTGGGTACTTTTAAGACATGAAAAAGACGCGGTCATATGCTTGCCGTTTCTACTTTCCCCGGCAAGACGAGGACATGACTATGCGCCTGTCACGAGTAGATGCGTATAGAGCACCCGGATCACTTGAAATAGTTCTTGTTTCTGGCCATTATGAATACAATATAAATGCGAAAACGTCAAACTTAGCGCAATGCCAGGGACGGCGTGCGTATTGTCGGAATTCTATACACTGGTTTTTTTATACACTAGTCATTTACATGTGCCACCGTGATGATTTATCGCTTTACTCAATTAACCACTCTTCCACTTCGACACCAATACTTCGTCCTATCCCGCGAACAGCTTCCCATCCCACGTTTACCCTCCATCTGCCGGACCGATCCATCATGTCGCCAGCGCCGACGCGGACAAGCAGCCGCAAGCTTACCAGGGTTGTCAAGGCCATACCAATATCTCCATCTATACCAGCGTTGCCAATCGGCCGTCCGTCCTCAATCCACTCTGTACGCACGGCTGCAAAAACGGCCATCATTCTCTCTAGTACAAATGCATGTGAGCCGAGTAGTTTGCGCGCTATCTTGCGGTGCTTCGTCCTCGACCCTGCTCGGGCTGCGCCTGTGGCTCCGCCGCGGCGACGCTTCCGTCCGTGATGATATGTTGAGAAGAGGGTGGGATCATGACGTGTGGCGTTGTGTGAGGCGAGGTATGCTGCAAGGAGAAGGAGTCGTGCTGCAGTGGGTAAAAGGGCTGTCAACTCTGCAATATTGCCGGATTTTGAAGGCTTCGATACTGCTGTTGCAACGGACTGATTGGTAGATGATGGTGTATTGGGTCGCACAGAGATAATGCTGGGGTTCAGTATAGATTCGTCTTGGAAGTGAGCTCGCGCAGCAACGAGCAGTTTGGAAAACTCCTTTGGCGTATGGGTCCCTGCTAATATGGGTGCCGTGAAGCGCGGCCAGAGGCTGTTGCAGCAGTCTCGGAATGCAGGCAAGGTACGAGACGCAGCCTTGATCAGGGAATCATGTACAGCGGCACAGAATCGCGTCCATAAATCAAGAGTCTCTTGCGGTGTAGTGTCTTTGAGGGTCTCTGGTGGTGTGAGGGCTAGGATGCGAACAAATTCCTGTTTTGAATACGGTGCAAAGTGCAGATTCGCAGACGTCGGTGTGCGCAAGAACCCTGCAAGTGGTGAATTGACGATGTATATTGTGGTGAGGCATGGAATCTAGCGTTCAGGGAGTTAGAAGAAGAATGAATGCGCTATGGATGGCCTAGCTTAGAGGCACCCTTACCAATTCCGATAGCCGTGCAAGCGCTGGCAACAGCGTAGGTGGCGCATCTCTTTGCTTGTCAATTGAATCTAGGATGAGCACAAAGCGCCATCTTGAGTTCCGAGAGGGACTTTGAAGCAAATCGCCAACGTGAACAGCCAGCTGTGCGAGCGTCTCGCATCGGCGCGAAGTCTGGTCGGCATCCAGAGCCGTCGCAACAGAGGCAATGATGCGTTCAAAGAGATGCCGGGCAGTTATGCACTGTGACGCATCGATCCTGGCGTACTTGAGTCTATCATCTTGTTCCGCGTTCTGTCCTTCAATGTGGTCACTCATTCGCTCGAGGAGGGCTTCCGTGACGGCCGATTTCCCCGTCGCTTCGGAGCCGTGAATGACGAGGTTTCGGCAGGGTATTGCATCGGGCTATTAGATTGATAATAAAATTATTCTGTCAGCAAGGAGAAATCATTCAACGCAAACTCTGGCGAGTCTGTGTAAGCAAAGGGACAAGGAATCATACATGGACGAGCGACGCGAGAGAGCGAATCTGGTGGTCCCGACACGGAAATTGCTGGAGTAGAGGCGTTAATATGATTTCTTCTGGTAATCTAAAGAGATTTTCCATTTCTGGCAAAAATATTTGGTCGATCTTTGGCTTTTCGACACACATACGCCCAAAAGAATTGGTGCTTCGTCGCTGGTTATCCGCTTGGTTAATAGTCGAAAGTGGCCCATTAGACGCGCTTCGCGTGGAACTTCGGCGCGCGACCGGCCTTTTGACGTCACGCATCTTGTCCCTCGCCAGCTCGCTGACCGGGCATATTTTGCGACTGACAAGCCGCACATTGCCAATTGTTAAGCAAATAGCTTCTGCAAGTTACTTATTTGAACTGATACTTTTTCTTTTTATATATATCTTAAACTAAAATATAGGCTATCAAAACATAACGCCGTCTTGGGTTTCTGTGTGATGTGTAACACCTTTGAATCTGTCCCACCAGTAACGCCATTCATTGATATGATTATTCAATCCTCGCAAAACTTTTTCTGCATCCCATTTTGGATTACAGATGCCTTGAGGTACCTCTTCTCGCGGCTTCGCTGGTGTACGGGCAGTGATTCTGTCGGCACTTTCTACCCAATTTTTTTCCGCGTCTTGAACAATGTTATCCGCAAACCCGGTAACTTGGGCGTCAAGAGATCCGGGTATCTCTAAATCATCGTCTGCTAGGCCTCTGAGGAGCTGACTGGGTGCCGCTGCGTAGTCGCCAGTTGCAAACCGGTGTCCGATATTTGTCTTCAGGACCTCGATATACATGTTCAACACCTCAAAACATCTCACCAACCTCGTCCAGGCCGGCCCGCCTATGTTGTTCAAGGATAGTCCATAAACCGAAGGCCACAAAGCATTTACGACTGCGATAGCTTGACTTAATATGTGTATCCTGCGCATTCCATCGGTTGGTTGGCTCTCGAGCATCCCTCGAAATGCGAGGAGTACAGCTGTGGTAACAGTTAGAGCAATTGGAATTTCGCTCTCCGAAATTTCGCGAATCAAAGTAAGTCTTTTCAGCAAGTGCCATGTTGCCAGCACATAGACATCTAGCAAAGGAAACGTGGTTTGATTTCTACCGCTGGCACATAGTGCAGCGGGAAGCATCTTGCCGACAATAAAATGCAGAATACCAGCGTCTCTCATGCCCCTAACAAGCTTCCTCGCTTCATCATGAAGGTTGTCCGACACCATAGCCATCTTGAAATTGTTGAAAAGGAAAAAAAACAATTGTTGGGTGACCTTTTCGTCGCCTTCAGTAATACGCAGGCCATAGGATACCATTGCAGCGACTTGGAGTTGGGGATCTTGAGATGACGGCGAGTACTCAGGGCTGATTTGATAGTAAAAGTCGTCCACTGCACAAATCTCTGAGCCATGTGTTCTGATAAGGGAAATGATGTGCCGCGTAAAGGCAACATAAGTATAGTGTTTCGTTGGATCCGAGAGCGCAGCCTTTAAATCATCCTTCATTTGTTCCATGACCAGCTTTAGAGCCTTAGAATACTCCCCCAGTAAGGTCCGCCTCAAACCAGGTCCAGAATCCAACATTGAACGGCGCATTGCGGAAACGGCGAACTCGAAAAGATCTCGATTCGAGTTATAATCCGGCTCCGAGGGCAGCACAAGCGTGTCGCCTGGGACATAAAATTCCGCTCGTTGTTTGAGTTGCTCCCGTAATTGGTTCTGGTAGTCCAAGTAACCGTGCGGCTTAACGAGGGAAAGTGTCCACAGCTCGCAAAGGTTGAAATGCAGTTCACCGAAGTCGTCAATCTTATTCTGCAACAAAGTTGCCACATATAAAACCAGATACTTGCGTCGCTCAAGTGGCAGCTTTTGAATTTGGCCCTCAAATAATCCATATCTTCCGCCCTTGAACATATCTGGCAATCGCACTAGTCCTCCATTTGCAAGTCTTGCACCTGTTCGTGCTGCAAGGACAACGGCCTTTTCAACGCACCAGGATCTATCAGTATACTCGAGCATTAATGTTTCTGAAGAGCTTTGTGTGGATAGAAGACAGCGGACCATGGAGAAATACGTCTTTGACAGGTCATTGTCTAAAACGAGCATAGCATCGTCCGCCTGCGCTGAGTTCAACAGTTGGCTCTCACTTTGCTGGCTTTCTTCATTATCTTTGAACTCGTCAATGCGCGCTACAAATGTCTCCAAGGTGGAAAGGGCTGCGCGCAAAGTTGCCCAGTCGAACTCTGGAGGCGGAACAGAGAAATGCTTGAAAACATGCTGCAGTTGGCTGCAGTTGAAGCAAAATGAGGCTGATTCAAGATTTGGTGTACGCCTCATCACGTCTAGAGAAGCAAGAACAGAAGCCCTCAGAATGTCTATGACGGCTTTCTTGTTCAACGAGATCATGGAATTGACCATATCGTTGTCGATAGTCTGCGTGACGTCTTTTGGCAGCGAATGTAGTTGCTGATGGATATCAGATGCTATAGAATCAAACTGCCGAAGGCTTTCCTGGAAGAAGGTGTTTCGCCATTGTAGGAAGGGTTTAAATGTGGTTGTGACCTCTGCGCTTACAGCGATGAACCGGGCTAGCTGATTCCACGATCGAATGTTGATCAGGCATGCTTCCTTATGCGAAGTTGACGGCGCCACAAGACGCTGGAGGAGAGCCACACCAGGTCGCAAATCTGGTGGTGCTGCCCAAAACAAGGTGCCTAGCAGATCATGGTGGTTTCTCAGAGCCGCGAGGTCTCGTTCATACACAGTCTGCTCTTTGAGGTGCTGTCGATTGTGGTTTGGTATTGTTCGCGCAACAAGATTTCGAACATCCTTTATACTGCCTGTAGCGCGAAGCTTCCGAATGCTAAGCGCAAGCAGTTTCAGGAATATGTGGAAACACTTGTCTGTCGGCTCAACTGCCAGCGAAGGGCTATCCGCTAGCTTCTCCAGGAATTTGGGAGAGCTATGCACTTCTTCGTTACGCAAATGAGCGAGATTTTGGGAGCCGAAGAAATCAAAGATCACCCCAACAACTGATCCGCTGCGGCGCCATCCCCACTGTTGAACCAAGTAGTGACATCGGCTGAGTAAAGCCCGGCAATAGTCGTTGAAGCTTGCAGCTTGGTGTTCATTCTTACCGTAAAGAATGAAGATTTGCCGGAGCAGCTGTTGCGGGATAATCCATCCGTCAGTACTGATCTCATGTCTTCTGCCAGGTACGAGAATCCCAGACGGCGTGAATTCGCACAGCGGTAAAATTGTGAAAACCGAGTGCCATATCTGTTCGTGGCTCTGTACGTCAGTGGCAGCCACTTCCTCCTTCGGGGCCAGTATTGGCTTCAAAACCTCCCAGAAGCCGCCCCGTGGGATACGTGCTAGATCGAGGACTTGCATTATAAGAACCCAGGAGTGAATGGCGGGTGCATCGTATCGTAACCCTCGTTCACGAGCGCTTATAGTTTGCAGCGTTGAGTATGTGCGTAAAAGCTGATCAGTGGAGCCCAAAAGGGCCCGGACTGATGTCTGCGTCAAGTCACGAAGAAGATCCTCGACTTGAAATTGTTCGCTCATTAAACTGCTGTGAGAACGGCAAAGTATTATGGCGACATATGCCATAAGCACCAGTGAGTCATAGACTCTAGCGACTACTTCACCACCTCGTTCTTTTTCCGAAATCGTCCAGGACGCCATGTGAGTAACTATTCTTCCATTGAATCTTCGAAAAACGTCCAGTACTCGGGCAACAAAGGACTTGACGGCACTTTCGTCAACAAAACTTAGCGACTCCGTTAAATAAGTCGACAAAAATATTGAGCAATTGGTGGCAGTGGCTGTCTCCAGATAACTGCCGTTTGTTGACCCAATTTCGTCTGCAATAGTATCCAACACAACTCCAAATTCTGACGATATCTGCTCGTTCCAGGCACTCCATCTGAGGGTCTGGTTCCCAAGCTCAAAAGTTACTCTCTGACGAGGCTCTAAGTGAAGTAGCGTGTCACTGAAGCGTGTCAAAGACTCAATCGCTCCGCTCCCCATGAGAGTCGATTCGTGGAAGTACACGCCTGGATCAAGAGGGAAGATCTCGAAATGTGTTGTATAAATTGTACCGTATGGTCCAAGACCACAAAGCTTGCTTGCGGTCGCCGCCTGAGGCAACGGTTCAAGTTCAATCGCGTATTGAATCGGTAAAGGATCCGCTGCATGCTGAAATTGGGCAGCATCAACATCGATGCGAACCGGGCGATTCGACTTGCGTGGGCGCCTCTTTTTGGTTGTTGGCTTTTCCGTCAATTGTTGCTGCAACGTTTCGGGGTCTTCCGGGGCAGCCAAAGGTCGAACACTATAGCTTCTTTCTGAGATAGTCTCAACAAAAGTATGTTGATTATACCTCCTATACAGTCTATCTATGACCTTTTTCTGCTTGTAAAAGGACATTGCCGCTGCTCGGTGGCTTTCGCCTACTTCCAATTGAGCCGGTCTCAAAGCGTCTGAGTCTCCGATCGCTGGCTCTTCTCTCACCCTCTCCTCTAAGTTAGACCGGGACTCTCTTTGAGCTTCAGCGTGTTTCCCAGGTCCGTACTGTACACGGCCTCCATTGCTGGCCTGTTTGACAAATTTCCGAGGCGCATTTGAGAAAAGTTTCCGCCGTTCTTCTTTAGGAGCCTCTACGTGTGGAAGTTTGTTTCCAGTGCTCTCAGAAAGAGGCTGCCGAGGCTTCTTTGAGCGCTTATCAAGTCGGGCTTCGGACACGGTATATCGCTGTTGAATGAATCCAGCTCTCCAATTGTTTAGGACTGACACAGCGTCAATATTGTCTGCTCTACTGGCAAGACGAATGGACTTCTTAGAAGGGCTGCTTCGACCTTGGTCTGGTCGGCGCTTTGCAGTTCGCGCCGCGATGCGTAGGAACGGCGGAGCGTTCGAATCAATAACATCCAGGACGCCCAATCGTGGAGGTTTCACTGCTTCTGGTTTGCCGAATCGTTTCGGGTCTGTTCCTATTCGCTTCCTGGAACGTGTTTGTTTTCCGCGACCCGAAGCCGAGACGCGCTTCTGCCCTTGAAGATGACTCGTTATTTTTGACTGCCGAACACCATGCATCTTTCGACTGTGGTTGGACAATTTTTGACGTTTCTGTGTTTGGGCTGAAGATGGCTTTCGTTGTCGCTTTTCCCCATTATGCATAAGATCGATTGAGTTGTCTTCAATGACAGACTCTTCACCATCCGACAGCATAATCGCAGATGATCCCTCTCTCTCCTGAGGAAGCATAGTTAATTGGGTTTGGTTGTGAAAAAGCTCGTCCGTCGTTCTTGGTGCAGAGGCTTGTTCATCCTCTGAATCATCGGAAAACCAAGGTGTTGTTGAAGCTGCGCCAGGCGTCGATGTTGATGTGATAGTTTGTCTTATCTGAGCAATTCCGCGTCGATGTTCCGCTTCTTGAACACGAGATCTTTGTCTTCTTTGCATATTTTTCTGCGCCTTGTCTCTACTTGTCTTCTCGTCAAGACGCAACCATGATGCGGGTAGGACCCCCTTTATTCGGCGACCAATGGAGTTCATATAAACGCCGCCTTCTTCGCCAGAACTGTCAGAGCCCCCATCATCTTTTCCCGGCCTTTTCTGCTCATCTTCAGAGCTAATGGTTTCTGCATCAGGCATCTGCGGGCTAGGTGGCCTCGATGTATAACTGGGGTGCTTATTATACTGTAATCGGGGGATCGCTGGCAGAGGTCCAGAAGCGGAAAGCGTCCGCTCGTTGGCATTTACAGCTGATTCCCCAAATGTAGCTAATGATTCAGTATGAGGGGGCTCAGCAGTGTCACTATCGATGACATCCCTCCTTCGCCTTTTCTGAGCGACTGAGCTCGGTGCGCTTCTCTCGCGGCGTGTCGTATTCGATAAACGATGCTTTGTTCGAGAAAGGAGGTCCTGCATAGTCGGTAGGTCCTGGTCCAGTACACTGGTGTTGTCTGTCTCGCCTGGCGAACTGGGTCGGCTGCTTACTGTCGCACGGTTGACCCAAGGGGAGGTTTTAGGTGGAGACGAAGACGAGATATCAAATATATCCAGCTCTCGAACTGCGTCGTGGTCCTGGCGCGAGTCTCTAAGGCTGGAATCGGGCAAGTGAGGTAGTGTTGACTCCTGGCTATCATCTTCAAAATCACCATCGAGCGCTGTGGCCTCCCGTCGTCTCTTCTCAATAGTTGCAGCCATTTGAACAGGCCGAACGCCGTGCTTCCGGAACAAGCTGCTGTAGTGCGCATTTTCCAGCAAATAAGGATGCTCTTGTATTGGTTTGCGCGGCCGGAGAGACCGTTCAAGCCTAACTGCGGCGTGCTGAATAGCTTCAAGGTCGGCCATATGCCCGAGGTCTTGGCTCGCCACTGGTTCAAGGCGATCTACGGTACCTTCGTCTGGTCGCAGGACATCCTGGTCGGTCATGGAATATTCCATGGGAGTTGGTGCCGTAATTTGAACATAACTTTGTGATACGTCGTCGACAGTGGGGTACCCTGCGTCGCCATCTCGTCTGTCTGCATCTTCGGATATGTCTTGCAGAATCTCGTCAAGCTCAGGCAGGTCGTCGATACTCTTAGCCGACGACAAAGGTGAAGATTCGACGGATTCGTGGTGCGTTGCTGGACCTGCTTTAGTAGACGCTATTGCATTTTTCAGTCCAGCTTCGTTTTCTGATCCTGTAAACTCCCAAATAACTTTCGTCGGGGTTTCGGTATTCGTGATTGTTGGTCCAATCGACCCAGGAACCGTCTTGGCTTCGTCACTACCATACCCATCCTCGTCGTCCGAATCCGGGACTTCCCCCAACAATTTCCAGTCAGCCATTTTGCCCAAAGTCTGTCATCATTCATTTCTTTGTCGTGCTAGAGACTTTGAGCAGTTTAGGCCTCTGCAAATGGTTGTTACACGCTGTCGTCAAGCGTGATTTGGTTTGTGTCGTTATGGGCTGGGCGAATTACAGCGGGCTGTAGCAGTGAGACGCGCTGCTCTGCAGGTGGGACGCGTTCGGCGTCTAGGGCAGTGGCGCTGGCGTGCCAGGTGGTGTGGGGTCAACTTTAGGTGGGCTCAGTCCAGGTGTCATTGCGCTAACAATTATTTTGCAAGCAACAGTCGTCTTCCGGCTGATATCACTAATGTCATCCACAGCCTCTCCCATCGATTCAACACCGCCAAGATGGGTGTCGCGGAAAGGGCTTTACCGCTTGCTCTCACAATATTTTGCGGTATAGTTGGAGGTACGGGTGAAGATAACTTTCCAGGTGGCGCTCTATTAAGAAACTCGGCAGGATATTACACATTTCAGCCAGTATTGGCTCCAAAGGACACAGCGTTGGGAAATGCGCAACCGAAAACGTGAGCCCACTGTGCGCAATTGCGTCCTTGCTCAAAATACTAATGGAACTCACTAGGTTGGATGCTCCAGAAGCTGCCGACCCTAACTCCTCAAAGCCAAAGCCGTAACAGGAGCTCGGTAATCGGAAGGTGATGATGTTTGTGTCTATTCCTGCGCCTTAGCCCTTAAAGTATCTTCATCTCTTTAGAATATTAATCTTAGATGAATCATGTACAAATACTTTTGATGTATTATCTAGCAAGAAATTCAGCATTAGCAGTAGTGGTTGGCACGCCTCATAACTGCTAGCGTGCGGATACCCTTTTCGTTTTCCTTCTTCTTTTTTTGTTGATTCATGAACCTTTTTGTGCTGCTGCTTTTTACAACGCCTGTGTTTTCGTGGTATCTATGTGCAGTTCAAATGTTCTTATAACCTCTGTTGGGCCCTACAACGCTAGCGGCGGTAGACCCTAAATGAATGGCGCATCCAGACCATAGAAGAGTTTGTCCCAGTCAATCGTGTTCAGATCCATTCTTCCCTCCAGTGCCTGCCATTGAGGGTCTAGGTATGACGCGTCTGGTTCCGGGATGACGCTGGGAAACCCTGTTGCTCTCTTCTGCTCCTCTCGGCCGGCAGAGTCTGGCGTCATGGGCATTGTTGGCGGTTGCATGGTAAAGCCCGCAAGAGCCGGATGGTTCGGTGAATGCCGCCTCAAGACTTGCACGGACAACTCAAGGAGCTTCCCGCCAATAGGCGAATGGTCTTTTGCTTCATCCATTATCCTCCAAGCCTCCACCAAGTGAGATTCGTTGATGGCCGTCTGCTCCGTATTTTCTTTGAGGCACGCATCAAGGACCAGAGCAATACTTGCGAGAAAGACGCTCCGCAGGACAATTATTGACCTCAGCCTTGTTGCGGAAAACGGCAAGTCTTCAAGTTTAAGGTGTCGCTCTGTTTCGATAATCATTCTGGCAGCGATCAAGCATGCGTCCCGTGAATATGCGTAGGCCGGTTCCACAGACCCTCTGGCAAGGTATGGCAGGTGCAATTTACAGAGATGGCGATGCAGCATCAAGTTGAGCGTATATCGCTGTACTACAATGCTGTGGTTTCTTCGCGGATCTGGTGGCGGGACATTTTGGAGTCGACGGCTGTCCATGGAGAAAAAGTCTGGCAACTCTCGCAGATAAATTCGAAATTTCGCATCAATTTCCATTATGCTCTTGTGGTCCATGGCCTCTGGGTGTAGTGCGTAGGCACGGTCTCTGTCAAGCATGGTGCGGCAGAGCTCAGCGAGACGGATTCGATAAATGAGCGAAGATGAGCTGGTCGGCTCATCGAGAGGCCGGCCAATGAGGGGTTGTCCATCGATAATGTCCTCGTCATTGACATTCGAAGGCTTGCAGACAGCCATATGCGATGGGTGAATTGTAAATGAGCCTTCCTGAGGAAACGCAAACTGCGTGAGCATCCTATTACTGTATTAGTATAGATGGTGGCAACTCAAGCGGGCTGCCTTACCAATCAGTTGCGACAAGAAACCACCATACTCTTCTTGATGATTCTATGGCAGTCGTGGTCATCTTCCGTACATCGGAGTTACTTAGAGCGTCAATGCGATGTAGCGAAAGCTCTCGAGCCATTGCGATTGCTCTTGCATGCAGGGCCCTAGCCCGTTGTGAAAGGCCCTCTATATTGCAAAACACAAAAAACAAAATTATCATGCCTTGTATGCATTCAAGTGATGTATGTGCTGTTCGTTGCGCATGGTCCATGACGTCTAAAGCCGCCTTTAGCCAGGAACTCGCTTGTGAGCGAGCCTCTGTGGTGCTTGCATAAAGAAGTCTTCCACCGTCCTGATGAGACCATGCATATGTTGATGAGGCGCAGATACTGAGTAAAAGCGACATGGCACCAATGTCCATTGATGCGTTGCTATCGACATCATCATACACTTTTTCCATGGAGTTCAGCGCGGAGGGAATGTGAACTATGTGATGGAAGTGGTCGACGTCGGAGACATATTTGTGCAAAATGATTCGCGCTTCATCTCGGCGAGGGAGCCATATGCATCTAGTAACCTCAACAGGGCCAAATGAGACAGACGAGATGTCATTTTGTAGTACAAATGCGCCTTGTTTGGAAATTCGCCGTACAGGACAGGTGCGGAACGATATGGGGTCTGTAACAAGCGGTTCCTTTACTTCCTTGATTAGCGACCAACATCCAGTCAAGAATGGGACGCAATTAGAAAAAAAATACAGAACACGAGGAAGAGTATCGTCATACCAATAGTGATTGTCCGGCGCAAGATCGTTCAAGCCACAACGCATCATCAGTTAACCTGGTAAGCTGTTAGATATTATAACCATATGCAAAGGGATTCTCATATTGGGGTAACAAACCGCTGTAGTTGCGGCGACATAGGCGAAGAAATTGCTGGCGCTTGGGTCAGGGCTGCCTCCGTATAAGAGGCATTGCTACTGTTGCTGGCAGCGGTAGGATCGCGTGTTTGCGCTGCAATCAACGCTTCGAGTTTTTCTAAGCGTGCAAGCAGCTCAGCATTAGGCACTTCTTTAGTATCCGCTGTCGCCGTCAGCTCGCCAGGGTCGACACTTGCTCTTGGCGCTGGGGCAGTCTCTGGGCCATCGTGTTGGCACACGACTCCGCGGGTTGTACAGTTGGAGCATGGAAACTGCCTGCTACAACGTAGTTTACGCTGCCTGCACAATTTGCAAGAAATGGGTCGCTGTCTTGGTTGACGACCCATCTTACTGATTAATTATACTGCCACAAACATAAAGAGTACCGTAACAGCAAAACGCAAGTCTGGTAGGGGTTGTCGTCCTCGGTGATGGTAAGCGTCTATCCGTCATTGACAAGGCGTGTTGAAACAAAATCCGCGGAGTCTCCGTGGGGACGTCTCCACACTTCGGGCACTTCGGCCGTTTGAACCTCCCCTCCACCCTTGCAGCTGCTACACTCCTACTAGGTACGCGCTATTTTATCAGCTGTAAAGGTTAAGTCCATTGCTAACTCCGTGGCCGAAAGCCACGCGGGGCCGCGAGGCTCTCGTCCGATTTATAATGTTTCCGGCTAATAAGCTCCATGCAAGCTTCATGCAAGCATCCCTGCCCGCTTGCATGAGCCTTGGAACGGATCCCATGGTATTGTCCTAGGGACTAGGCTTCTGACGTCCGAAAAAGTGCCCCCAAACTCCGACATTTAATTAAGCCTGCCGTCAGATCAATGTTATTAGGTGGATGCAGCCCTGTTCCTTTTACATATATACGTGGCACGCCTCATCCGTAGACATAGCGGCCTTTTGCATCTGTCCCAGACAGTGACCAAGCTGTATCCAATTAGTCTTTAATCAAGATTCTATTCATGACTGGTCGTGGAATCCTATTAGAGACGCTATTTGAGTTTGCCTCTGGCCTTGGGCTGCGCTACTGATACAGGTTCTCAGTTTGTTATCGGTAACCCTCCACTAAGAACCAAAGCATGGCTACTTCCGAGAAAGAGGAGCCTGATAGGTCCCCAACTACACCTAGTTATACCGATGAACCGCCCTTCGATAGCGATAAAGATGTTGAAAACGATGTTGAAAGAGGCTCGACAGTCAACGACGCAGTCGAGACCACAGAGGCACCAGCGGACCCTAACATCGTTTCTTGGGACGGGTTGGACGACCCAGAAAATCCGCAAAATTGGCCGTTCAAACGAAAGTTCGCCGCTGTCGCAATAGTATCTGCCATTACCTTCATCAGGTGAGACATATGCTGCAGCTCTGCACACGAGCTTTGTGTTGATTGTCGTGCACATGTCTAACATGTCTCAGTCCCTTGGCGTCGTCAGTCTTTGCTCCCGGCATTGGCGATGTGATGAAGGAGTTCCACTCAACCAGCGAGGAACTCTCTTCCTTTGTCGTGTCAGTGTTTGTCATTGGCTTCTGTTTCGGCCCGTTGGTTATTGCGCCGCTATCGGAAATGTATGGTAGGATGCCGGTTTATCACTGCTGCAATGTGATTTTCTTTGCTTTCTCTATAGCGTGTGCAGTGGCGCCAAACCTTGGCTCTCTGATTGCTTTCCGATTTCTCGCGGGTCTCGGTGGAAGTTGTCCCCTGGCCATTGGCGCTGGCACAATTGCAGATGTCACACCCCCGGAAAGACGGGGCCAGGTCATGGCGGCTTGGGTGTTCGGGCCCATTCTAGGACCGATCATTGGACCTATTGGTAAGCTACTTGTGATTCCCAGTAGTGTTCTGTATTAATCGAAGTTTTTTCTAGCTGGTGGTTATCTTACTCAGGGTGCTGGATGGCGGTGGTGTCTTTGGTTGGTGGCTATTGCGGTAGGTTTGACGAATCTTATGATCCGGTGTAGCCATATTGCCATTTGGTGCTCAGAAACTAATATCATTGTTGTTAATAGGAGGGCATCGTCACTGTCGCCGCGTTTATCTTCATGCAAGAAACATATGCAGTCGCGATTCTCAATAAGAAGGCAAAGAAGCTGCGCGCGTCAACGGGGAATACCAAGTTACGATCAGCTCTCGACTCGGGGTTAGACGCCAAAGCCGTTTTCTCGCTTGCCATCGTCAGGCCGTCCAAGATGCTTGTCTGTTCTCCGATCGTGCTTCTACTTTCCTTGCAAATGTTTCTCGTTTACGGTTATTTATATCTTATTTTTACCGCTATTCCCGTTCTTTTCCTGGAAAAGTACAACTTCAATACTGGTAATATTGGTCTGACTTATATCGGGCTTGGACTCGGATCTTTAGTCGGTTTGATCGTTACCGGGGCCACCACTGACAGGATTGTCACCCGCTTGGCAGCCAAAAATGGCGGGGAAAGGAAGCCGGAGTACCGTATTCCGCTTGTTATAGTTGCGTCCTTTTTCATACCCGCTGGTCTGTTTTGGTTTGGATGGACAGGTGAAACAAATCAGCACTGGATTTTGCCCATATTGGGCATCTTCATCATGGGTCTCGGAATGACGCCAATTTTTGTGAGTTGCAGCGAAAAATTATGAGACATATGGAAACCTAGGCTAACAAACTGGTCACTAGATGTCCGTAACGACATACTTGGTTGATTCCTTCGACATGTACGCTGCCTCCGCAGTTGCAGCCAGCACCGTTCTGCGTAGCCTGGGCGGTGCATTGTTGCCTCTGGCTGGGAGACCAATGTTCGCAAAGCTAGGCCTCGGATGGGGTGCATCGCTATTGGCATTCATTGCGCTAGCAATGGCTCCCGTCCCTATTGCGTTTTATATATTTGGAGAGCGGATTCGACAGAAAACTTTCTTTGGTGTGAAGTTTTAATGACTATCTGCATGTCAGTTTCGGCCTTATTAATGATTCAAATAAAGGATGGCGTTCAAAAAGTTGGGAGTATCGTAATATCCACGCTACTAGAAACTTATCAGGAAATATATTCAACTCAACTATATTTACAAGGGAAACCCTGATGGCACAACGGTGCTTTGAATTGCAGGTTGTCCATAAGAACAGTAGTCACAAAGGGTCTAAAGGACGGAATGCCCGAAAGTCTTAATTCAAGGTATCAAGCCTTGACTGTACTCTTATCCCCACAAGATCTTTGCAACGGTACTTTACTATTTTTGGTAGGGTACTAGATGCGTTGGTGGCCTGATGTACTTCCAACAATGGGAAATGACCACCAAATGGCTGGTTTGGCAAGGAAGATGAAGCGGTGGCGTCGCTGCACCTCGTGGACCGCTTCCGTCCTTCTCCGAGGTTATCTCTGAAAGCGGTTGCTGCTAACTTCACGACACAGCACGGCAAAAAATGACGTTCTACGTCGTGCTATACCTTATAAGACGAAAAGTACAGAAAATGGTAGCAGAGTGTTTCATCGCACGGCTAATTTCATTCAACTAGCTACGCAGTGGTTTGTATGCAATTGGCCAATCAGATCCGCGAGTATATTCAGCATCACCCGGTAGTCCGTATCACGTGATTCTAGACACCCGAGCTCGCCTTAGTCATCACTAGCAAAGCTTCTTTTCGGGTGACGAGAATCACCGCTCATACGATTATCTCCGCGAGCCAGAATTATTCTTCGACTTCGACCTCTCTCGACCACTGCAAGGCTCTCGGCCGCGTCAATTGCAATTCAGCCACCTCACTCTCGAATCTTCCCACGCCGTTATCCCACAATGCTGCGCAACCAGGCGTCATCTCTGCTGCGCAAGGGCTTGGTGCGCAGCGCTGCCCCAGCTGTAGCGACCCGTGCCTCGTCGACACAAGCTTTGTCGAAGCCGACGCTCAACAACATTGAGAAGCGATGGGAGGGCATGCCTCTCCAGGAGCAGGCCGATCTTTGGATGGCTCTCCGTGACCGAATGAAGGGTAGCTGGAAGGAGCTTACCGTCCAGGAACAGAAGGCCGGTATGTGACGCTTTTTAACGTTTCCCTGAAAATACCTCCCGAATTGCCGACCGATGCAACACGTCTATCCACCACAACACAAAGCACGCATGCACGATACGCCGATGCATCCCAACCCTGCAAAACAATTGTCTTCTGGTTCAATTCGTTCCAACTTGTAGCTCCTTTTGCCATATTAGGCAATTCGATGATTCATACACGCCCAAAACAGCCTGACGCTAGTGTTACATTGGATTGACGTGCGTCCAAAAAAAAACTAACTCAAATTATCTCAACAGCCTACTGGATTGCCTTCGGTCCCCATGGACCCCGCGCTGCCGACCCTCCAGGTACCAATGCCCGCATTGCTTGGGGTGTCGCCGTCGGTGTCGGTGCCTCTATCGCCCTCTTCGCTCTCATCCGATCCTTCGCCAAGCCTGCACCATACACCATGACCCAGGAGTACCAGGAAGCCTCCAACGAGCTCCTCAAGGTACGCATGACCGAATGCCAGTAAATGTCGTCCCGTCAATACTAACTTGATATAATAGAGCCAAAACTCCGAACCCTTCACTGGTATCAGCTCGGAAGGATACACTGGCAAGGGTGTTATCCAGTCCCCGCGTGGCAACTAATCGCGTCACAAACTACGATGCTACAACTTTTTTTTCTTTTGTAATAGAAGGACTGAGCGTATCATGGGAGGACTGCACATTTTCCCATGTGTAAAATGGGTTAGAACGTTGGGTTGGGCCGAAATATTGGAGGTTTACTGTGAAAGATTAGTGGGTGTAAATACTGTACTACAATGACAGATTCAAAGCCATTGCTTCCGACTTCATCCTTATTTAATGTGTTGCATTGCTCCTATTACGTTCTCTATTCAATACATTACAAAACGCGTACCCCGTGCTCCTTTCCGTTCCTCGCCAAGATTGCTCAAGGATTTAGCCGCCGCTCTGCCCCGCTTCTCTAAAATGCTCAAAAGTCGACGACGGATCAACCCTCTGTTGGTTGACCTGCTCCTCTTCTAGCCGTCGGTCCAGTTCAAATCTGCCGTCTTTGCCCCAATATGCGGCCTTCTCGGTTCCGTTCACACAACCCTCTGTGATGAGAACGTATGGAGTAGGTGCATCAAACATTGGCTCAGCAAGTATTCGCTCCATTTCCATTTTCAACCCTCGCGCACCAGTGCCGGAGTCCGATGCCCGTTGAGCAATGGCATGTAGCGCTTTTTCTGTGAAATAGAGTCGCGACGGATACGTTTGAAATAATGCTGTGTACTGTGCCACGAGGCTGTTTCGTGGCTCCGTCAAGATTCGAAAGAGGTCTTTCTTTGACAACGGGCTGAGAGCACAAATGTTATGCAAACGGCCAATCAGTTCTGGTATGAACCCGAAACTCTGTAGATCTGCTGGGCTTGCTAGATCCATTGGCGTAAACTGAGAGGCAGAATCATGGTGCGCAAGGTGTGCATAATGTTCTGGTGGAAGCTCTTGCTTCTCACCGGACAATGTTGACCTTCCCTTCACATCGCCACCAAAGCCAATTGTGGGCTTCGCAACTCTTTGAATTATGCTTTTGTCTAACCCAACAAAAGCTCCGCAGAAGACGAAGAGAATGTTCGTGGTGTCTATTGTGTACTGGTCAACTTTGCCGCCGGGGGGTGCTGCCTGTGGAGAGCTGGACGAGTTGCCCGAGGAGTTATAGTTCGTCGTAATTGGAGGCGTGGACCGAGAAGACTTGTTGTCTTTGACATTAACTGTGACTTTTGTTCCCTCCACAAGTTTCAACAGCGCCTGCTGTACACCTTCACCGCCAACATCTCGGCCGGTCGCTGACTCTCTTCGTGCAAGCTTGTCGAACTCGTCCAACACAACAATCCCATATTCCGTTGCCTTTATGTCATAATTGGCCTCAATAAGCAATCTCTCAATGCATGATTCCACATCCTGCCCAATGTATCCGGCCTGTGTCAAACCATTGCAATCGCAGATAGAGAATGGTACATGGAGTTTTTTGCTTAATGTTCTTCCGGCGGTGTCAATGACTAGTTGATGAGAGTAGACAGCGGTATGGACTTACTCTAGAATATATGTCTTTCCTACACCAGTCGGTCCAATCAAGAGAAGGTTGCTCTTGTCAATTTTTACAAGATCAGGGAATGTTGGATCTTCGGCAGCGTACAGGTGATCAAGTGATGCCTCTTCATAACCGCGATTCTCTGGCTCGTACATTTCTCGGATCGACTCACTATGGCCAGGGTAATCATCTATAGGTTTTACTTAGCGTTTCTCTATAGCAACAGCATGGCCGGTATCAAGCTGTCACACTTACCATCGACAGGATGCGTCTCCCGCTCTCGCCGCTTTTGATGCAACTCTTTGTCTCTGGTGAACTTTTGCCTCAGAAGCTTCTCCTGGGCGTTCCGTTCTTCGAGCTCATGCTGACGTCTTCTTTTCAAACTCTGGTAGTGATTGAATACAGTAGAGCAAATTGTCTTCTTGGCCCGGTCCTGGCCTACGACATATTCGTCTATGCGTTTCTTTAGGTCCCTTGGATAGAACTGGGGTACCCCAAAGCTGGCTTTGTTGAACATAGGTCCTCGGCCAGATTCAAGCGTGGGATCATAGCTGCCCGTAAACCCAGAGTTGAAATCCGGGTTACGGCGCACTGCATGCGCCGGGAAACTGGTTGAAAGACGGCGACGGCAACTGAAGCACGTTGTGGGAGGTAGGCGGCTCGCTGCCCGACAACAAGCCGTCGCGGTAGGCCTAAGTACTTGAGTGGTTCTGAGCATTTTTGCTGTTTTATACAGTGCTCTCTTTTCGTGTGGAATACTGGTTGGGATGTTGGTCGGGCTTCTCTTTCATTTCATCATGCCGTGCTCCTCGGCTTCGTGAAGCGCCTGGACTTCGGCGTCCGACTTCGTTCTGTCAAGTCGGTATGTGTTGCTTTTCGCGGTAGCTTAGTCTGTCGGTTTCAAATACATCAAAATTCATTCAAATAATCCGTCGACCTTCACAGTAAGTCGAAGCAAGACCGTTCGCTTGTAAGGAGAATATACAAAACACAATAGGCGGAGAGTGCGTAGAGTATACGGTTATGTCACTGCTCGATACGACCGATCTCGCCTTTAGCAGCGGAGACGGTTAGCGGCAAAAGGCGGGGTTAGTCAGCCTGTAATGGTGGGCCAACCTCGTAGTAACAGCTCCGAACTGGCTGTCAAGGTTGGGGATCCGTTGTCCCAGGCGCCGGTGCTACAGCGATAAGCTTGCCTATCTTAACCACGCCACTAGCCTGAGTAGTCGGGCTCTGTTCTTCCATTAGCACCGTCTTAAATTTTCTGCTATCCCAATCCACAACTCAACTCCATCTCAACATATTGATTGGAATTCACGTTGTAGGATTTGATTCTTCCTCTTCATTGACCTCCCGAGACTGTCACAAGCGTTGGGAGCATCTACCTACTACCCCACTCTAACTTGGAGCTTCTTGAGCTTCCCCCCAACATATCGACGTCATGGCAAGTATTGAGGGGTCTGCGACTGCAGAAGTGCCCCTTGATGGCACCGGTTTGTCTACGATTCGAATACTGTCTTCAATTGCGCTAATTCAATATCCAGGTATTGTCAAACAAGATCCCTACCTGGAGCCCTTTAGTGATGCCCTTCGACGTCGTTTCAACAAGACTCAGGAATGGATCAAAACAATCAACAACACCGAAGGTGGCATGGAACATTACACGAAGGTAAGTGTGTCCTTCAAACACCGTATCGGTGTTATAGTCTCCTTGCGGCTTATACTCTCTTCAGGGGTTCGATAAATTTGGCTTTATAGTACGAGACAATGGCGATATCACATATCGAGAGTGGGCACCGAATGCCAAGGAAGCCTACCTTACTGGCGACTTTAGTGAGTGGCATTAGAGCTCATCTACAGAATGAAATACTAATAACAGCTTTCAGATGGCTGGGACCGAAACTCTCACCCGATGACCAAGGATGCATTTGGGTCCTTCGAGATTTTGATCCCCGCCGTTGCTGGTCAGCCTGCAATTCTTCACAACTCTAAAGTCAAGGTTTGTTGACTACTTCGTTGATCGATTGTCTAGTTCACATCTAATACATTTTTTAGATCTCCTTGGTTCTCCCGAATGGCGAACGTGTAGACCGGCTCCCTGCTTGGATCAAGTACGTGACTCAAGACTTGAATGTCTCTGTAGCATACGACGCACATTTTTGGAACCCTCCGCCGTCTGAGAAGTACCATTTCAAGCACTCACGGCCAAAGAAGCCCGAGAGCGTTCGGGTGTACGAAGCTCATGTTGGCATCTCAACGCCAGAACAGAGAGTCGCCACTTACAAAGAATTCACTCGAAACATGCTGCCAAGGATCAAGGACCTTGGTTACAACGTCATCCAACTTATGGCGGTCATGGAGCACGCATATTATGCAAGCTTTGGTTACCAGGTCAATAACTTCTTCGCCGCGAGCAGCCGCTATGGTCCTCCTGAAGACCTTAAGGAATTGGTCGATACAGCCCATAGTATGGGCATTGTGGTTCTACTAGACGTTGTTCATAGCCATGCTTCCAAGAATGTTCTGGACGGGCTTAATCAGTTTGATGGGTCTGATCACCAGTACTTCCATGGCGGCGGCAAGGGCCAGCATGACCAATGGGACAGCAGGCTCTTCAACTACGGTCACCACGAAGTAATGCGCTTTCTGCTTAGCAACTTGAGGTTCTGGATGGACGAATATGGATTTGACGGATTCCGGTTTGATGGCGTGACGAGCATGCTCTACGTCCACCACGGAATAGGCTCGTAAGTATTATTGCGCTCTATCTCCAATGCCATCTGGTTATTAACTACGACACAGCGGGTTTTCCGGCGGCTACCACGAGTACTTCGGTGCCGATGTTGATGAAGAAGCTGTTGTGTACTTGATGCTTGCCAACGAGATGCTCCATTCGCTTTATCCGGAATGTATCACAATTGCCGAGGATGTTTCTGGAATGCCAGCATTGTGCGTGCCTTTCAAGCTCGGCGGCGTCGGATTTGACTACCGCCTGTCAATGGCAGTCCCGGATATGTGGATCAAGATTCTAAAGGAAGTCAAGGATGAGAACTGGGACATTGGTAACATCTGCTTTACCTTAACGAACAGACGCCATGGCGAGAAGAGTATCGCGTATTGCGAAAGCCACGACCAAGCGTATGTGCTTTTATCCGCTTAGAAATAGTCTCCTGCTAACTAGATGCAGCCTCGTTGGTGATAAGACGCTCATGATGCATCTTTGCGATGCTGAGATGTATACAAACATGTCCGTTTTGTCGCCCCTGACTGCAATCATTGACCGCGGCATGGCTTTACACAAAATGATTCGCTTCTTGACCCACTCACTTGGAGGCGAAGGGTATCTCAACTTTGAAGGAAACGAGTTTGGTCATCCAGAGTGGCTCGATTTTCCCCGCGAAGGAAATAGCAACTCGTTTTGGTACGCTCGCAGACAGCTAAATCTTACAGATGATGATCTTCTCAGATACCACTTCTTGAACAACTTTGACCGTTCAATGAACAACTGCGAAGCGCAGTTTGGCTGGCTTTCCGCCTCTCAGGCGTACATATCCCTGAAACATGAGGGGGACAAGGTCATTGTTTTTGAAAGGGCTGGCTTGGTGTTCATCTTTAATTTCCACCCAACAGAGAGCTACAGTGACTATCGCATTGGCATCGAAGATGCCGGAACCTACCGAGTTGTACTCAACACTGACGCCAAAGACTTCGGCGGTTTTAACAGAATTGACGAGAGTACGCGCACTTTTACCACGCCGATGGAGTGGAATGGAAGGAAGAATTGGGCCCATATTTACATCCCTTGCCGGACAGCCATGGTAAGTATCGCACTCTGAGAGCCAGCAATCAATTATGACACTAATCAAGAGATAAACAGGTTCTAGCACCAGAAGATAAGATATCGCAGCAAGTATGAACAAATCGACGGTATTGAAACTTGAGTTACCGGAAAGTTAGCGGAAGTATATTAGCAATGCCATAGCAGATTCTCATTCTATCATTATCCAACCTTCAACGATGGTTGTAAGCGCGTTGCAGAAAAGTGACCCGCCAATACATACTCGTACATATTTCAGGCTTCGAAGTTGCTAATAATCTTCACATCTTGACAGGGCTGCACACAATATCGTGGCCGGGTGGTAGGTACGCAAGGTATTAGGGGTTGGTGGGTTGCCTGGACACCTGTCTCCTCAGGCACCACCCCACTCGGCACTCTGCCTCAGTCCTCTCCCTAAAATGGCCGACGATTCGGAAACTTGGCACTGTGTACTTCTGACAATGGGGCCGTGTCACCAGAACAACAGGTACCAACTCCTGGTTGACATTGCGAGCTCCTACGTTGAGTTTCGCTCAAAAAGGCTATTAGTACTTAAATTTAAAGCATATTATACATTACTTAGCTTTTACAAAGACCTTTACCTTCGAAAGCGATAATGTCGGATTGAGTTTGTGCTGTTTTGGTAGAGGGATTTCCCGGGTCCGCATTCCAAACTGCGTAACTTGCACTGTAAGGGGATTTTGCACCTAATTTCAGCTAGTGCACCACGTGACTTGTGAGAAAGCTCTAACCGATGAAGTCCTCCGTCCTGACCAAAACTGCTCACTCTGCAAAAGTTCTCCCCAGGTTCAACCTATCTCTCTCCACTCCCGTTACTGATCGCTCTCTGTCATCTGTCAAGATGTTCAAGAGGTAGGTTTAAATGTCTTGAAAGACTTTTTTGGCGCACCTGCGCTGCGTGCGCGCCAATTGAGGCCATGAGCTGACCCGACCTCCTCACAGCGGCATTTCCTCCTTCGCCCGAGCAGCCCGCCCGACCTTCGCGGCCGCGGCCCCTCGTCGTGCCATTCGACCCTCTTCTCTCCGATTCCCTGTCAACAGCAGATTCGCGTCTACTTCTGGTGTTGGAGATGGCAAGATCTACCAGGTAAGCGAAATATCGTTCCCGGGATCGCCGAGCGCTGGGCTAACCATAGCATAACAGGTCATTGGTGCCGTCGTTGACGGTCAGTCAGAAAACTTTTGCGACAAATTCTCATTAGTCGGTCGCATCCCGCTTCGTCATATACTAACTGCTTTATAGTCAAGTTCGACACCGCCAAGCTGCCTCCTATCCTGAACGCCCTTACGACCGACAACAACGGCCAAAAGCTTACCCTCGAAGTTGCTGTATGTATCGACAAACAAACACGTAATTAAAGACAGCCATTGACCAATTGAATAGCAACACTTGGGTGAGAATGTCGTCCGTTGCATTGCTATGGATGGTGTGTATCTCGTTGGATCCTTCGAACGACCTCGAGGAAGAGTAGGTCGCTAACTGCCAAATAGGTACTGAGGGTCTTGTCCGTGGTTCCAAGGCCGCTGATACTGGTGCTCCCATCACAATTCCCGTCGGCCCTGCCACCCTCGGCCGTATCATCAACGTCACTGGTGACCCCATTGACGAGCGTGGCCCCATCAAGACTGACAAGTTCTTGCCCATCCACGCCGACCCCCCTGAGTTCGTTGACCAATCTACCTCAGCCGAGATTCTCGTCACTGGTATCAAGGTCGTCGATCTGCTTGCCCCCTACGCCCGTGGTGGTAAGATTGGTCTGTTCGGTGGTGCCGGTGTCGGCAAGACTGTCTTCATTCAGGAGCTTATCAACAACATCGCCAAGGCCCACGGTGGTTACTCCGTCTTCACTGGTGTCGGTGAGCGTACCCGTGAGGGTAACGATCTGTACCACGAAATGCAGGAGACCTCCGTCATTCAGCTTGATGGCGACTCCAAGGTCGCCCTGGTGTTCGGTCAAATGAACGAGCCCCCTGGTGCCCGTGCCCGTGTTGCCCTTACTGGTTTGACGATTGCTGAGTACTTCCGTGACCAGGAAGGCCAGGACGGTAAGCAAAACAACTATATTGATTATGCGAATAGCAACCCTAACACCATTCATAGTGCTGCTCTTCATCGACAACATCTTCCGTTTCACCCAGGCCGGTTCCGAGGTGTCAGCCCTTCTGGGTCGTATCCCCTCTGCCGTCGGTTACCAGCCCACTCTCGCTGTCGACATGGGTGGTATGCAGGAGCGTATTACCACCACCAAGAAGGGTTCCATTACCTCCGTCCAGGCCGTTTACGTCCCTGCTGACGATTTGACTGACCCTGCCCCTGCCACCACCTTCGCTCACTTGGACGCCACCACTGTCTTGTCCCGTGGTATCTCTGAGTTGGGTATCTACCCTGCTGTCGACCCTCTCGACTCCACTTCCCGTATGCTCGACCCCCGTGTTGTCGGTCAGGAGCACTACGATACCGCGCTTGCCGTCCAGCAGATCCTTCAGGAGTACAAGGGTCTCCAGGATATCATTGCCATTCTGGGTATGGACGAACTTTCCGAGGCCGACAAGCTCACCGTCGAGCGTGCCCGTAAGATCCAGCGTTTCCTGAGCCAGCCTTTCACTGTCGCCCAGGTCTTCACTGGTATCGAGGGTAAGCTGGTTGACCTCAAAGACACCATTGCCTCGTTCAAGGCCATTCTTAACGGTGAGGCTGACGGTCTCCCCGAGGGTGCCTTCTACATGGTTGGTGACCTCGCCTCTGCCAAGGAGAAGGGTGAGAAGATTCTCGCCGAGCTGGAGAAGAACTAAAGCGGCGTGGCCTTTGCTATATAATACCAGGAGAAGAGTAGATGGGCCTGTGTATAGATTCAGAGGAACAGAAGCGGGGGAGGTTTCTTCTATAACTCCTTCAAGTAGTCTCTTTTGTGGCTGTGTACCAAGAAATCAACAAACTTCCTCTTGTACTGGTAATCTGTGCACTTTCATGTCACCTGTGATTTAAAAAAAAAATGGTGTTTGCGCCGTGCTTTGTGACAATGAAAAAACATGTCTTAAAAACTGATTGCATGGTTTCGCATTACGCTACTCTGCTGCCTCGCTGGGTATTAAAATCAAAATGCTATCCTACAAAGACAAGAGTCCGCAGTTCGACATCAAAACGCTAAAACTTGGCTGGCCCCTCGCCTAATTATCCTGCTGGCGATAGTGCTCTGGCGGATACAGCTGCGAATTGAAGACGGTTTCACCTATTGGCCCGCCTCTAACGACAGTGTCACCGCTCAGTGTAACTTTGTTGCCGACATTATCGATGTAGTGTAGTGCAGGGCTAGCTGCAGGGTTCATGTTGGGGACGTCTCCCACTGGCTCCCAAGCTGGGTTATCCGTCAGGACTCTTCCAATGGACTTTACGTGATGAAGTCCGGCAACTTCGATAGGTTTGAGCATGTACTGACGCCATGGCGAATGGAGGTGCCTTATGATGTCGACAAGAGTTCGATCACCGACACCAACCAGCCACCATACTCTCTGTGCAAGCTTGAGAAAGGCTGCATAGTGGGCTATGATGACGAGTGCTCGGGGTCGCTTCTGCTGAACGAGCCTCGTGAACTGTGCCGGGACAAAGGTGAACCATGTAATGATTCGCAATTTCATGATGGGGTCGAGACCATCCTTCAGGTGCTGATATAAAGAGCCAAGATATCTAAGTGTGGAAATATAGGTATCTCGATCATTGCTTTCCGCATCATTGGCTGTCATGTCGGTGACTATTCTGAAAGCTTCTTGTGGTACATGATTAATCGCTTCTGCAAGGTCGATTGATGGTCGGTAGAACAAACGACAGAAGTTACTCCGCAAAAATTCCCTCAGGGTCAGTCGTTCGATCATGAGGCCAATGCCGCGCCAAACCATCATCCAACTAATGATATGAAGGTCGGGGCTGTTAGGGTCACGGAATTCTGCGGACGAAAGGGCCGTCATCAGCAGAGAGTTTGCCAACAGTGCCGTAAAGGTCGACGGGTCAGCCTCTTCGATGGCCCTTGCATAGCTGTGGAATGCCACCACCCTGTATTTCAATGATACGTTGCGATCCACAGGCATGTTCAGGTTTTCTGTGTGAAGCGAGGATAAAGCTAAGACAGTGTCTAAGAGAAAGCGCTTATCAAAAGCATGCTGCAAGAGGTCTATCCTGAGTATAGACTCCGAGTCCTGCTGCATGGCGGGTTCAGTGTTGAAGGACTTGCATGTACTCGCAGTATAGAACCATAGGAGCCTCATATCATGCTGGTCAACGGATTTTGTGTCAAACAAGGGATTGGTCATTATGTTTGGGGGCACCTGATACGACTCTGGCCGAACCAACTCCAGAGGTGAAGATGCAGTAGCCTCCTCCCCTAGCGGAACTGGTGAAGTTGGTGGAGGCTGGGTAACGGCCGCCGACGCCGTGTCCGCCGAGCGTCGCGGCTTGTGATAGTAGACGCATGTCTCATTACGGAGGGTGCACGCTCGGCAAATTGGGCGAGCCTCGTCACACTTGACTTTTCGAAGCTTGCAGTTCGTACAACCTGTCCGCGACTTTTTGTGGGGTCGCTTCAGGTGATACACGCGTAATGGCAAGGTTGAAGGCTCGCCGGTCTCGACTACTGGTCGTCTTCCGGCCATGGCGTAGCTGTCCGGTATGTAATCCGTCGAATTAAGGTTTTGACGAGACGTTGTTGGAGGATGAGGCTCTGGCGAAGAGTACTTGCAAGGCTGAACTTTGATATCTCAGCCTGAATTTTGGGAATTCAGCCAGACACCATCGGTTTACTTCTTGGACCAAGACTGACGGAGAACTTAGGTTCGGAAAGGATTCGTAAAAATGCGCGTATACGAATGAATTGGTGAGAACGAAAAAAAATAGTTTAGGCTTAAAGCTGAGATGAAACGACTGGTAAGCAGCGAGTAGACGACACGCAGGTAGATTACGCACGTCAGATCGACTTTATAGCGACGTAGGTACTGTGAGGCTGAGCCGAGCATCAGTCCTGCTTGCCCCTAAATAGGATGGGCGCCTTCTTCATGTATTATGCTAAATCAAGGCTTTCGGATCCGGCCAGCAACTCCTGCGGTTCTTCCGCCAACGGGCGCTGGACTTTTTTTTGAATGGGTTTTCCATCAAGGTTACTTGGTCGACACTGCAATGTCTAGTGCGAATAGCGCTACCCGGCACCGGTCGAGAAGCGCAAAGCCGTAAATTGAGGCAGCACCGCTCAGATCTAGCGCATATTTTCGTTTTACTGGTGTCTGCTGTGTTTTCTAATACTCCTTTTACTGTCGGATTTTTGTCAGTGTTTTGTCTGCCTTCATGGAGGAAACACACATGACAAACGAGTCGACTTTATCTCATAGAGCAGCAAATTATTGGCAGACGTCCATCCGCCCCCGACCCTAGTAAGCTGCACAGTTTGCTCGGATGCACAGATATATATGTGCTTGTATACAGAGAATAAGTCAGTGATAAATTTCTACAAAGTAAGCATCCGCAAATAATATGCTCTGACGCTCTATCGCCAAGTTCAGTGGTTGAGATGGATGGATGGATAGTGTCTGATCACGTAAGCCCCGCAGGGCCAATTTTATCTGGATAGACCATTCGTTGCACAGGTATGATTTCAAGCAACAACACAAGCCGCCTTTATCAATCGCTCTGAAGACGAAAGCAGCAAGAATATTCGGACAATTCCGAAGCCATTCTTGTAACAGTGCCGTTCTGTCGCCTGAATGCACGCCTCAGCGCTGCGGACGGTTCCTACGGTTGCCTTTGCCGCCAGAGCTCCACGATGTTCAAGGCGGGCTTTCCATGCCTCGCCGCGCCAGCTCAACGGACACGGCAATGGCGGCAAGCCGGCAGACGAATCCGTAACCGAGCGAAATGATGACCCGGAAACGCAAGTGGAAGCCGAGTCCACGGGCGGCCGCTCCCGATCTACAATTTCCAACACTCTCAGGACCCGACAAGCTCGTCGCAAACCATCCTCGGCCCTTCCACCTGTGACGCTCCCAGCGAGTTTCATTGATAAGCATGTTACGCTGCACAGCCAGTCAATGCAGCCTAGGCTACCCCTAGCTTTAGTGGAGGACGCTAAAAACGACAAAAAGTCTCGCCTCTTCACATCGCCATCGCCTGGATCACACCAAACGAACCAGGCCCTCGAATCCTACTTTGAAACGGCATTGAACGACCTGTTAATGCGGGACTGCGAGTTAGCAATCGATTTTACACGATCGCGGACCGAGGCCGATGGGTCAAGGTGGAATTCACCTGACAGTATTGCCAGGGTAGTTCGGATATGGAACATGATACTCGATTCAGCCTGGCATCTGACCGACGCGTTGTACCCTGCCCGCCAGGCCGAATATACCTACAAAACAAGGCCGTTTTGGTGGTGGCATATATACAAGGACCTCGACCAGCGAAATAATACGTTCAGAGACCAGTTCGTCTCGCTGGCTGTATCACTCGACAATCAATTCAACTATGCCGAGCACCTCGACTGCCCACTGCCGCATGCTTTTGCAGATCTACCAATCGATACCTTTGTAGCGCTGCAAGGCGTCATCGCTCGAGATTTAGCTACGCCTGCCCCGGCCTCTTTTGATTCGAAAGTTAGCAAACGCCCCATTACCATCCTCTCTTTGTCGGGTTATGGTGGCAGTGCGATATCAGAATCCATTGCTTCCCACGTCGCTTTCGGAGAAGGCGCTGATCTTGTGCAAGTTGACTCATATGATCTGTCTATGCTTGTTGGTGACTATCTGGGGCAGAACTGGGCCTATTCGCGAGGTTCTGTCTCGATGATTGGTTTCCGAGCGGCAGAACTCAACGGCAAGCTAGTTACGGATGCAGAAAGCCCATCGCGGACAACCGGCGACGACGACGATGCTGATTCAGACAATATTCTGAGTCTCCGCGCAGCAGCCGCTGGGAGGCTAGAAGAGGATCTACAAAAAATAAGACAAGGTGGATTCGACTGTTTCAGCAAATGGGAAAATCTCAAGATTGATAAGATACTTGATCACATTATCAAGTCAACGGAAGCAAAGGACCCAGCTGCGTCAGCCAGCGGCCGACCGGTCCTAATTCATGTGCACGACCTTGTTGAAATGTCCATGACTCTGGAAGGCTCAATACTTCTCAACAGACTCCGATCACTCGTGGACGCAACATGGCAGAGCGGCAGGCGAATTGCGATTCTAGGCACATCTTCTTGTGAAACACCGTCAGATGAGTACCAAAGTGCCATCAAAGATCTTGCGTATAGCGATTTCCTTATTACGCGACATCTGCAGCCCGACAGAGCAGATACAAAAAAGACGTCGTCTAAAATACAAACGCGGTCCCCATTCAGTCTGCAGAAAGCAGACTACTTTTTCGAAAACGTTGAGAACATAAACCGAATGATGGAAGCCTTATACCCGGGGAAAATGCCGGCAACATCAGGATGGATGAGCGAGGCTGTTTCGACATACTTAAGATCGGGAAACCATCGATTTTCAATGTTAAGAGACGCCATCTTACCAATACCCGAAGTATACCATCTTGCAAGGGCAGTGAAATCGATGGAGACTAGTTACGAAGGCTCTGGCCATGCTGGTTTCATGGAGAGATTTGCTCTGGGGCCTCTTCGCCAGGAGCCTGGTCAGCAGTTTCTTGATATCGATGAAGGTGAGACTAAACAGCCCAATGGCGAGTCATCCACTGGCGACGAGACCAAAACTGAAAACCGAGCCCCAATGAAACTGAACGAATACGAAAAGCGCATATCATCCGGACAGATCAACAAAGAAAACCTTCGAACAACATTTGATGATGTACATGTCCCCAAAGAGACCATCTCAGCCCTCAAGTTGCTCACCTCCCTTGCGCTTGTGCGGCCGGATGCCTTCTCTTACGGTGTCCTTGCTGCTGACAAGATCCCTGGCTGTCTGTTGTATGGTCCACCAGGCACGGGTAAGACAATGCTGGCAAAAGCTGTCGCAAAGGAAAGTGGTGCAAACATGCTCGAAATCAGCGGCGCAACCATCAATGACAAATGGGTCGGCGAAAGCGAGAAGCTCATCCGTGCCGTCTTTACTCTGGCTAAGAAGCTTTCGCCTTGCGTTGTGTTTATCGATGAAGCGGATTCTTTACTTGCAAATCGGAGCATGTTTAGCAATCGGCCGTCGCATCGCGAGCACATTAACCAATTCCTTAAAGAGTGGGACGGAATGGAAGAAACAAATGCATTCATCATGGTCGCCACCAATAGGCCGTTTGACCTCGACGATGCAGTACTCCGCCGTCTACCACGCAAACTTCTAGTAGATCTGCCTTTGAAGGATGACCGCGAAGCCATTCTGAAGCTGCTTCTTAGAGGCGAAACATCAGACAGCTCCGTCTCCGTGGAAGAGTACGCTAAACGAACACCGTACTACTCCGGCTCCGATCTGAAAAACGTCTGCGTCGCCGCCGCCATGGCAGCAGTCGAGGAGGAAAACGAAGCAGCAGCCAAGCACACAGGGCCCGAGCCCTTCCAGTACCCGGAGAAGAGAGTGCTGCGACATGACCACTTTGAGAGCGCGATGAAGCAAATACCCGCCAGCATCAGTGAGGACATGGCGTCGCTGAAGATGATTCGCAAGTTTGACGAGGAATACGGCAACAGGCGACGGAACAGCAAGAAATCATCCATGGGCTTTGGCGTTGTTGACGAAAAGGTTCTTGCTGACTCTACTGAAGCGCGTATTCGACCGTGACGAGACCGACCGTGGAGCAAAAAGGGTGCGTAAGCATTTGCCTCTTGTGTTGAGTGGTCGTATGAAGTACTTGTGTATAATACCGGGAGAAGAAAACGAGGAAGAAGGGGTTTACTGTACAAAATCGCGAAGGGATAAGCTCCTATGGAGCGACGCATTGGTATAATGTCACGTACCTTTTTGTAAAAGATCAAGGTACGTGGAAAAAAGAGAAATTTGAACATAGACACGTTCAATATTACAATGCACACGGACTGGGTACTATGCCTGATGCCTTTGTGAATATTGGATGTATATTAATCAGTTGTCTTATTAGCAAATCTGGTGGCTAAAGCAAATATTGTGCTGTGCGCCGGCGAGCCCCATGTCCCTTTTTTGATAGTTGTGATTGGATAAAGCATCGCAAGCTCTTAACAATCGACTTTTTCAAAACTCCATAAACTTTCCAGGCAGATAGCTTCCAATTCCAAAAATACAAATCGCAACGCTGCTTTGCACATCGTTGTATGGTTCTCCGCCCCCTTTTCTCAAGTAGGGACCTATGCTTCTGTCGAGAGTTGGATACCCTCGGCCGCAAGAGCCCGTCCATAGTCCGCTTGTGCCTTATCCAACGCATCCAATGTTGGCTGCATCATCTTCATGACTGCATTTCGCCCTCCGCCTACATTCTCGGACTTCCAGCGAATCTTCTTGCCAGTCTTTTCAAAATGCTCTCGAATTTCATGCTTCGTTTTGCGGATGATTTCCTCACGCGCCTTTTCTGCCTCATCTCCGACTGAGGAGATGCGAGCTGTAGATCTCTTTAATGATTCGGCGAGGTACTGCAGCTCGCCGGCGCGATCTGGGTCGCCCGAAAGAAAGGCTGTCCAGAACTGGTGTAAAAATTCTATGGTTGTGGCATGCGTGAGAGTGCACTTTTCAACTAGGCTGGTAGGCAGACCCATGGGAGTCGTTGCATCGGAGGAGTGCCCGTATTTTTGGACACGCTGTTGAAGAATGCCGTCCATGACCTCCTTTTCAGCTGCCATGGTTGCAGTGCGAGATGTAGAGCCCTTGGATTTTGAGTCCTCGTCTTCGCTATCGCTGCCTTCATCGTAGTTGATGGTTGCTTGCAGGTCGACACCAACAGTCGCCCCGTTATCAAAGCCCTTGAAAGCATTGTGCATTTTCGACAGAACATCTCGAGGGTCTTGTTTGGAAAATGTCTCCACGTTGCTTGAGGAAGCCGCGTCTTGTTTGGCAAAAAACTTGTTCTGTTCTTTGACATTGAGCATGATGCGATGCTCCTGAGCGTCACCTCGCAGATCGCGAAGAGCAAATTCGTGAAAAGCATCGGTCTGAGAATCGTCTGGATTCGCGTCTGATGGCGCTACATTGGACATGATCTTTTCGCTGAGGCTGTTGAGAGTTTGAACAAGCGGAATATTGGCTCTCGGTCGCATTTCCACGTCCTTGGCATTGCCACTCTTGAAACCGCCTTGATTCTCTTCGTTGGCCTCGATATCAATGGTGTGTGGTACTTGTTGAGCCATTATCCGGCCCTGGACACTGTGAAGGTTTTCATTCACATCGTATTTGTCAAAGACGGCATCAGTGGGATCGTTGTCAGTGACGCGTTCGCCACGAAGCTTTTTCGAGAGGCGACTGAGGAAGAACCTGGACCAGAACTCTGCTTCTGAGAGTTTCGGCACATTTTCGTTGTATATGCGCTTCACAAGAGGATGCTGCGCAATGATCATTTGGACCTGCTCAACGCTGATATTGAGCTTCAGCTCACCATCCACGGTGCGAGGTTTGACGGTTGACAAGACATTATAAGCACCCTTTTTCTGGTTAATTTCGATGGCATGGGCCCGCAGTAGATTAACACGGGTAGACCAGAACTGCGTATTGAAAGCAGCGCCAGAAATAGAATCTGGTTTTGTGGCAAGTGCCTCCACGTACGTTTGATGGAGGCTTGTGTCCTTCTTCATGAGAGACTGCTGCAGTTCAATGTCATTCTTGAGGTGCTGATCATCAAACCATCTCGAAGATCCCTGTTGCGAGTTGACAGCGCTTGCGAAGGCCATTGTGGCAGACGCACTGCCTCCTGCGCCGCCATTGCTCGTCGCCCCTTGAGTGGGTGTTGCTGTACCCGACGGCCGGGGAACATTTGGGTCGTTGCCGCGGGCATCGGCCAGTATACGAGACAAGACGTCTTTTATTGTCTTTGCTTCTGTTTTGGCTTCAGATGTGTTGAAGTGAAATAGATATGAGACTGGCTCCTCTGCTGTTGGTGGTTTCTCAAATAGCTTTAGCATAACCTTTGCAGCGGCGTCTGGCGTCTGCTGCAGATCTGGCGACGAACTCGTTAGCTGTTCGGCTCGTGGGATACTGATCTGACAATGTGGCGAAAGTAATTACTTGTGATATTAGCGACTGGTAGCGCTACCGTTGGGGGACCACCTGAGTTTGGGGTCCAGGTGACGGTTTGATGATCACTCGAGAGCGTGAGGATGCCCTCTTTTTTTTTGTATAGCGTGCGTCCTGATGGGGTTGCCATGGTGCATTAAGCTAACACCAGCCGTGCCGATGTACCTTGAATCACACAGTTCTCCCCGAAACCCCTACCCGTTTACGCCTGCCTGCCTACCAGCACGGGTACAAACTCTGGCTGTTGTCCAGCTGCATCTGGTTGCTTGCTATGAATCGCCACGACCGCAGGCGACGAAACCGGCTACAGTTGACAAACGCTGATGGTGCAAGACGACCAGCGCGATTGTCGGCATGCAGCTCGGGCCGGGGCGAAAGTAAGGATTTAGAAGGCAGAAGGCGCCTTTGTGACTGGCTGCAGCCGTTGTTGGTGTGTGGCGAGTGATACCGTGAACTGAGCTTCAAGCAACGGCTCTCGAATGTCGTTGGCCCAGCACAGGCCTTGGTGTGCTTGGTGGTCAGAGGACTGCGCGAATGTCAGACGCAGCTAGTGTGGGACTCGGCGTGGCTTCTGTCAGTACCTTAGTACACTGTACGTCCTTACGTCTGTAGCTGGTAAGTACGAGTAGTCAGGCGCTGGCTCTCAGCGCTCTGTTCTGGAACAGGTGGACCATCAAGTCGTGCTTCAGTGCCCTGTGGCTGCGGCAATGATGACGGGACCAGGTTTTCCGTTCTGGTGGGGCACACGGAGTCAGACAGTGTGTACTGGCACGGTTAACGGCTTCTTCTCGCAGGCGTTCTCATGGAAGTTACAGTGTAAAAAACGAATAGTGCGCACTGGTGGAGCACCTTTGGCCAGGAACCCAAGCTGGGGCGGCGACAACGAGACCCAGTCTCGGGGGCTGCAGGGCCTGTGAGTGGCCGCTGCACCCGCACCACCCGGCACGGCCGAGTCCCCCTGTGGTGTTGCTCCAAAGGGCCGCAGGCAGGTTGGGCTGGGCTCAGGTATTATTAGGCTAATGACAGGTAGACAACTGGCCAAGTAGGCGTATTGCCTCTCGTGGGTCACGTCGCCGTCATACTTTTTTCCGGGTTGGACCTGACTCCAATTACATTACGAAACAGCTTGCCTGCAGTGTGTCGTGTCGCAAAGGTCAAAGTGCCTTTTTTGCCTTCTTGCTGCTACTTCTCCCTCGACTGCATCTTCCTTCATCCAGAAGACTTACTCCGCCATTCTTTCCCTGCTCGTACCTAGTCTCGAGGGTTGGGATGCGTGTCTTGATCTCTCTGTGACCATTTTTTTTTCTCCCTCGTCTACGTGGTCCGCCGTTTTGCCTCCTGAACCTCCCACACCTTCCGCATTTTCTGCGAGACCCAACTTCCTGACCTCAACATGCTGAGGAATTCGCTGTGTAGAGCTAGCTCACAGCTGCTCCGCGGTGCGAGGCTCTCGCCCGCTGCCTCGTCTTCGTCCCTTTCGACCGCCTCTGCGCGAACTGCGTCATGGAAGGTCGCAGCAGCACGCCGCTCCATGGCCATGACGGCTCGTCGCGCCTATGCTACCGATGCGACGCAATCCGCCCCCGATCCCAGCGACAATTTCCTGACTGGAAACACTGCCAATTACATTGATGAAATGTACATGCGCTGGAAAAAGGACCCCGAGAGCGTCCACGCTTCGTGGCAGATCTACTTCAAGAACATGGAGAGCGGCGACATGCCCATCTCCCAGGCTTTCCAGCCTCCTCCCAATCTGGTCCCCAACATGACTGGCGGTGTTCCTCGCTTGGGTGGCGCCCTTGCCATGGAGGACGGCGCCGACGTCACCAATCACTTGATGGTCCAGCTCCTCGTCCGAGCTTACCAGGCCCGTGGCCATCACAAGGCTAACATTGACCCTCTGGGCATCCGGAACACGGCCGAAGGCTTCGGTAACATCAAACCTAAGGAGTTGACCCTGGAGCACTATGGCTTTACTGAAAAGGACATGGACACCGAATACACCCTTGGACCCGGCATCCTGCCCCGATTTAAGCGTGAGGGCCGTGAGAAAATGACTCTCCGCGAGATTGTCGCTGCCTGCGAAAAGATCTACTCTGGGTCCTATGGTGTCGAGTTCATCCACATCCCCGACCGCGAAAAGTGCGACTGGCTGCGCGAGCGCCTCGAGGTGCCTCAGCCTTTCAAGTACTCCATCGACGAGAAGCGCCGTATCCTCGACCGCCTCATCTGGAGCTCCAGCTTTGAGAGTTTCCTGGCGACAAAGTACCCCAACGACAAGCGTTTTGGTCTGGAAGGCTGCGAGACCCTCGTTCCCGGTATGAAGGCCCTCATCGACCGCTCTGTTGACTACGGCGTCAAGGACATTGTCATTGGTATGCCCCACAGAGGTCGTCTGAATATTCTCAGCAATGTCGTACGTAAGCCCAACGAGTCCATCTTCAGTGAATTTGCCGGTACCGGCGTTGCTGAGGAAGGCTCTGGTGATGTCAAGTACCATCTTGGTATGAACTTTGAGCGTCCCACGCCTTCCGGCAAGCGCGTGCAGCTCTCTCTAGTCGCCAACCCCTCTCACTTGGAAGCTGAGGACCCCGTCGTTCTGGGCAAGACCCGTGCCATTCAGCACTACAACAACGACGAAAAGGCACACAGGACCGCGATGAGTGTTTTGCTTCACGGTGATGCTGCCTTTGCCGCCCAGGGTGTCGTCTACGAATGTCTTGGCTTCCACTCTCTCCCTGCTTTCTCCACTGGTGGTACCATTCACCTCGTTGTCAACAACCAGATTGGCTTCACCACGGACCCTCGTTTCGCTCGCTCGACTGCTTACTGCACGGATATCGCCAAGGCTATTGACGCCCCCGTCTTCCACGTCAATGCCGACGATGTTGAGGCTGTCAACTTTGTCTGTCAGCTCGCTGCCGACTGGCGCGCCGAGTTCCAGCACGATGTTGTCATTGACTTGATCTGCTACAGAAAGCATGGTCACAACGAGACTGACCAGCCCTCGTTTACCCAGCCCCTGATGTACAAGCGCATCAATTCGCAGTCGCCGCAGATTGACGTCTACGTTGACAAGCTGCTCCAGGAAGGTACTTTTACCAAGGAGGATATTGAAGAGCATAAGCAGTGGGTGTGGGGCATGCTGGAGGAGAGTTTCTCCAAGTCCAAGGACTACACTCCCACGTCCAAGGAGTGGACTACCTCTGCCTGGAACGGCTTCAAGTCCCCCAAGGAGCTTGCCACCGAGGTCCTCCCACACCACGAGACGAATGTCGACAGGAAGACCCTCGCCCACATTGGTGAGGTCATTGGCTCTGCCCCTGAAGACTTTCACGTCCACCGCAACTTGAAGCGTATCCTCAACAACCGTAGCAAGTCTGTTGTTGAAGGCAAGAACATTGACTTCCCCACTGCGGAGGCTCTTGCTTTTGGCACGCTCGTCACTGAGGGCTACCATGTCCGTGTCTCTGGCCAGGATGTCGAGCGTGGTACCTTTTCTCAGCGCCATTCTGTCTTCCACGACCAGGAGGACGAGCACACCTACACCCCTCTGCAGCACATTAGCAAGGACCAGGGCAAGTTTGTCATCTCCAACTCTTCATTGAGCGAATTTGGTGCACTTGGCTTCGAATATGGTTACTCTCTGTCTTCCCCCAACGCGCTGGTTATGTGGGAGGCTCAGTTCGGTGACTTTGCCAACAACGCGCAGTGCATCATTGACCAGTTCATCGCCTCTGGTGAGGTCAAATGGATGCAGCGTACTGGTCTGGTCATGTCGCTACCCCACGGTTATGATGGCCAAGGCCCTGAGCACTCTTCTGGCCGTATTGAGCGGTACCTTCAGCTGTCCAACGAGGACCCTCGTGTCTACCCTACCGAGGAGAAGCTTAAGCGCCAGCATCAGGACTGCAACATGCAGATTGCCTACATGACGACCCCTGCCAACCTGTTCCACGTCCTCCGTCGCCAGATGCAGCGCCAGTTCCGCAAGCGTACGTTCCTTTAGACCCCATTAAATACATTTACAGTGCAAAGCCAGCGGGACTAACCGTTTTTATTTCTAGCTCTCGTAATTTTCTTCTCCAAGGCTCTTCTCCGTCACCCTCTTGCCCGCTCCAACATTGAAGACTTTAGCGGTGAGAACGCTGGCTTCCAGTGGATCATCGCCGATCCTGAACACGAGGCTGGCACTATCAAGGCTCCTGAGGAGATTGACCGTGTTGTTATCTGCACCGGTCAGGTTTGGACCACTCTTCACAAGTACCGTGCCGATAACAAGATCGACAACGTAGCCTTTACTCGCATTGAGCAGCTGAACCCCTTCCCGTGGCAGCAGCTGAAGGAGAACCTCGACATGTACCCGAACGCCAAGACCATCGTTTGGGCACAGGAGGAGCCTCTCAACGCCGGTGCCTGGAGCTTCGTGCAACCCCGTATCGAGACCCTGCTCAACCAGACCGAGTACCACGACCGCAAACATGTCATGTACGCCGGCCGTAACCCCAGTGCCTCTGTGGCCACCGGCCTGAAGCACGTCCATACCAAGGAGGAGCAGGACTTCCTGAAGATGGCTTTCACCGTCAAGCAGGATAAGCTCAAGGGCGAGTAAACGACTAGACGTTGCTAGAGGAGACGTTTGGAAGAGTCGCTGTTGTTATGACTGGGGACGAATTTTCCGTTTGTTTATCTGTCGTTGGTTGTTGTCAAAGGATGAGAGCTTCCGCTATTTAACTCTTGGTATTCAGGGGAGAGGGAGTCGTCTCTTTTGTGTAGCACACTGTATCATACCCCCTCCCTAGAGGATGAGCAAGACTTGTATCTGTACTGGTGCCACGGGCACTGCATCAGGTATACGTGGCTTCGAAAGCTTAGAAAAGAAATCAAAGGCTCCTAATATTATTGCATTATGATCGCTTACTACTACCATTATATGACTGTTGCCATCATCATACCTGTGTTATATTAGTAGACTAATCACAATGCCTGTTCTCATGCACCTGGCACTTTTGTCTGGTTTGTAATATTCAAAGCATTCATTCACCTACACACCACCATACATGTAGAAACTAAGATCCCCTCTCCTCTAGAGTGCCAACCTGCCACGGTTGCACAACACCATCATCACCCGTCGTAACCAACATCTCCTCCTCCCCCCTCCTCTCAGCCGCTGCATCATGCCTCCTGCACCACGTAATGTGGTTGACCTCATACGGCCCGTGTGCGTTTTCCTTTTTCCCAACTACTTTCCACCCTGTGGAACCCGCTGCTTCTGCCGGCGGCTGTACGGCCAGCCCATCGCCACCGCCACCGCCGCCGCCGCTTCCATTGGTCATCTCCACATCCGCCTGGCCATTTTCGACTGCGTCTTCTGGCGTCTCCCTGTATAGCACAATCTGACCGTCGCCGCCAGTACTAGCTATTAGTCCCGAGTCCTTACTCCAGGCTGCAGAGTATATGTCCCGCGTGTGTGCCTTGGGGAGAATCGCTGTGCATGTCCACTCCTCCCTTAGCGAGCGGCGCATGGTATTCGGTATGCCGCCAAGTGCGCTCCTCGCACCCGGACCACCACTGTCAGCCGTCTCATCATCGTCCTCGTCGTCATCGTCGTGTTTGAGCGTCCAAATGCGCATCGTCGCATCAGCAGAAAATGTCAGCAGCCGCGGGAAGTGGTTGTTGCGTGGTGCCGGCTCCCACTGCACACCCCAGACGGTCTGCTCATGGCCTTCGAGCACAGCGACGCAGACCCATTCGCCGTCATTGTCCTCGCGCCAGACGCGGACCGTATTATCGTAACTGGCGCTCGCGAGCACGTCGGTCCCGTACCGCCGTCGCGAGTTGCGCCCAGGCACATCGGGGCACCATGCCACAGCCTTGACATCGCCCTCGTGCTCGTTCAATACTGCAATCGTCTCCCATTCGTCATCTTCCTCCGTGGCGCCAATGTCTTCCCAGATCCAGACCGACTTGTCGCGCGAGCTGGTTGCCAGGTGTGCGCCCGAGGGCGAAAAAGCGCACGACTTGATCTCCGAGTCGTGACCCTCTAGTACCAGGGTGAACTCCCAGTCTTTATCGTCCTTTTCGTCGTCCTCCGAGTAGACCGTATCGTGCACATTGGCGCTCGTAATCTCGCGCTCGTGGCTGTCACCGTTGCCAGCTTGGTCTCCGTCCCAACGCCAGATGCCGGCCGTTGCGTCGAAGCTGCCGGAGACCAGACACAACTTGTGCGGCGGCAGGCCGGGCTTCCAGGCGGCAGAACGCACGGAGCGAGTGTGTCCGCCGGTCAGCGTGCTGTGAGAGGACGATGTGGTGAGCGAGTAGACGGTGACGCTTTTGGCGTGCGAGGTCGCGATGAGGGGGAGGGTCGGGTGAGGCACGGATTGCCATGCTCTTTCGCACAGATCCGGTTTTAGAGCTTCGAGCGCTTGGATTGTTATTTCGTTGCCCGCAGGCGCCGAGGAGCCGTTGGCCGACGTCGGCTGCATCGCGGGCTTGGGAGATTTCTAGCGGTGCCGAGTTATAGCAATTGAAGGCGTACGATGCTGCTTGTAAGACAAAAGGGGACCGATTAAAAGGTTATAGGATGTATCAACCCAAAAACCAGGAAATTTTGGCTTTCCGGATGGTGGCTCGGTATCGAATACAAACGAGGATGAGAGAGAGGTGGCGGCGTCTGAAGGTTGTCTTTTGCCGCAACTGTAGCGATAAGATAGAGATTGCCCCGCCATTTTCCTTCCTGAATCGGGAGGCGGACATCGGCAATTTTCCAAGCTCTTAAACAGTCGGTCGAAAAGGCGCAAGACGTAATAAGCGGACATTATTGAGAAACTCGATTTCAAAATTGTGAGCCTAAGTTAGCCTCATTGGGCATTCTAGTATGTGTAGCGCATGAATAGACGTGATAAACAAATAAGCTCGCTAGCAATGCATGATGTATATGTGACTTGTCTAAGTGTTTTCCAACGAAACGCCCAATTCCTCGCCTCACGTTTCAACTCTCCTTAAATTTGCTCATTATCCACTGAGCAGCAAGTTTAAAATCACTACCGATCGTAATCTCCTGTTCTCTTGCCCTTTCCAATCCGCCACGCTTGAACCCGCCGGGCATCATCAGCCAGCTGATGAGGATGAATATTAGAATGGCCACGACAATGGGCTGCAGGACAGCTACTCCCTTTGCTTGAGCAATAGCACCAACTGCGAAAGGTATGATAGCCGCGCCGCCACCACCGAACGCCGCAGCGAAACCAATAGCACTGACGTGATATTCTGCAGGTAGCAGCTTGGTGGCAGTGACGATTGCAGCTGGGAAGAGCGGGCCGAGGAAGAAGCCTTCAACGGTAATAAAGACCATTGACGCAGCAAAGTTGGGTACTAGCCAGTACAGAAACTGACAAGCAATGCATATGGCGGTGTAGCAAGCAATAGCTAGTTTCTCGCCTATGCGGCCTGTTATGAATCCCAAGACGACACGGCCAATAGTCAGGCCAAGCCAGAAAAAGGTGACGGCCAGGCCGGCTAAGAAGGGCTCGGCATGGCGAACCCGCAGCATGAAAGTTGGGATCCAGCCTCCCAGACTCACTTCAGCGCCAACATATCCGAGAAGGAACACTGAAACGAGCCAGGTGAGAGGTGACTTTAAGACTGTTCGCGTAGTTACTCGCTCTTTACCGTCGTCATATCGGAGTCTCTTGCGGTATGCCGCTCCGTCAGCAGCCCAGAAAGCACGGATACCAACGACAAGCTCAAACGATACGATGCCAATCAAGACATAGTAGAACGAGTACCAAGGAAGGTTCCCTTTGGTGATCATCGCTGTCGCAATCAAGGGAGAAATCGTGGCACCAAGACCGTAGGCGCCGTGAATCAAGCCAAGGAGCTCATTTGCTCGGTGCATATTGCCGACCCAGGCGTTGTATCCGCTGTCCTCGATACCGTTTCCATAGCCAGAAAACAGCAGGGCGATTGGCAGGACAGGGAATGGAGGGTGCAGTGCCATTGGTACATAGCCGATCAGACGGCAGATGGGGCCCGCAACAGCAACACCACGCTGGCCGAATTTGTAGTGTATCCAGTTATTGCTCAAGCCGGCCGCGACATAGCCTACAAAGGGGACAATGAAGAGTGTCGAGACGGTTGTGTAGTCTACGTCGTAGTATGGTTCAATCTGTGGCAAGGTTAGCGAAGCTGCGAAAGGGCAGTCACGTTGGAGCGTTCAATGCGTACATAAGGAATTAAGGCCTAAAAGTGTACTGTCAGCAGTCTGATTCATTGAAACAAGATTTGTCGTGTACACAACTCACTCCTAAGGAAGCATCTTGCATCCCCATGATACCTAGAGACAGGTTTACCACGAGATAGCGATATGTGTTGATACGAGGATTGTTCCATCGTTCCAGGCCACCGCTTGAATCAGTGTCCGTCCCAGACTCTTCGGCTGCGCTTTCAACGACATCTCTGGCAGAATCTTTTTCAGGATCAGTGGTTTCGTGTGTCAAAGGCGGTTCAGACGTGGCGAGAGGCGACGCCTTGGCATCGGAGCAAGTCAAGCCGGCCTTTTCTTGGGATGATTCGGCCATTTTGCGGATACTATCTAGTAATAGTATGGCAAAGTTCTCGCAGCCGCAGTGCAATGGGATACGTCAAAAGCCGACGGCGTGTGGGTTAGGCAGGCAGGCGCTTCCTTGTGCCTGATACCCTTTTGTACTATATGTCAGAAGCAAATGAGGCGTTCCAAGGCAGTTTTATTTTTATTGCACAAGGGCCTTACCAAAAAGGCGACAAGGGGGAAAATTGTAAAGGAGGAGGAGGCGCTTCGGCCCAAACGTATTATGATTTATATAACATGTACTCGTAAAGAAGAAAAAGTCTTGTCAAGCAATACCAGGCAAAGACAAAGTGGGAAAGGGTCGAGAGTCCTTTGTAGGATCAGCATCTAAGCCGGGAATATAGTCGGAGTAAAATACGGAGTACGAGAGGGCGGAAGCAGCCAATCTGACGCCGGGGGCTTTTTTAGTTTTGGCAAGGCTTGTCTCTTTCCATGTAAGGCTTGCTAGACTAATTACGTGGCGCTAAAAAGAAGAAGAAAGGTGCCATTTTTGGCTTGACAAGGTCTCCATCCGCGGATAGCGAACCCCGGCCTCGGCTGGGGAAGAACAATTCTGTGGGGGCAGATTCCACCACTATTACGTCTCATGTACGTCGCTCTGGCCTGCTGGGGAATGTCCACAGGGAACTTTGATTTACAGGCAGAAGCGAAATAATGTCGCGGAAACTCGGTCAAGAAGACATGCACATGAGGCTGGCGTGTTAACTGGGAAATGTCATCTTATTCGTAAACAAGGGTGCGGCGGTGTACGACGTAGGCGGAGATGCCTCTTTGGGGCTGACATGCCTCCAGAGTAATACCATTTGTACAGTCTGTAATCCCAGCGGGCTGTCTTTGCTGGGGTGGGGTGGTACGACTAATACTTGTAGTACAGTAGCGCGTCCTGTCAGCTTTATTAACCGGGGATGAGGCAGTTCGGAACGATGTTCCGTGGCAGCAAGATGGCTAAAAAAGTAGACAGGATGCTTGTTTCTCAAACGGAGCCAGCTCGGTTCCCGCGTGATGAGTTCCACAAAGGAAGATTAGAAATCCCTCTTGACTCGTACTAACTCCTTCCACTCCCGATACACTCGTTGCTGCATGCCTTGCGCCTCTGGGTATTACAGGCGACTTTCCCCGGTCACTTACATTAAGGGCCTGTTTTTTACTCAGCAGCTGCTCCGCTGGAATACCTACGACCTATGACGACGTTGCCCGTCAGGCTCTCCGCGCCCTACAACATCGATGCCGGACCGACAAGTTTTTTTTTTTTTTTTTTTTTTTTTTCAACTTGATCAATGCGGGAAACATGATGTGATGTCTAACATCACTCGACGGAGATAATAGATACTTGAATAAGAATGGGTCAGGACATGCCGGTTCTCCGTCTACTTTCCCAGTTCTTTTCTAGTTTAATCACTCCTCCAACACGGAGCTGTGCCTTGCGAACGATGAGGTCTAGAAGATGGCAGTATAGCCATGCCGTGGCGTAGAAAAACACACAGGATCGTCTCCCTCAACATGCACCAATTCAACGCAGAGCAGCATTCTTCTTATACCCTGTAAACGAGATTCACCGGCAGTACAGAGTATACAACACATATATGCACAAACGGAACCTCGTTCCTCTCCTTCAGCTTCCCCATGCCCACCACCAGTGGGGCCTGCTCGACAGCTTCCCCCCTCTTATCAGTGGCGTTAAGCTCCCGCCGCTCCCGACCAGTAGAGGGGCTAAGACCAAACGTTAAACGCAATAAAAACATCTATATCAAGCATCGTAAAAAATTCTTCTGCCGCTTCTGCAGCGTGCTGGCGCAATTTTGGGCGATTTGACCCCATATTACAGACACGATGGCGGCGAATGATTGTCTCCCCCCGCCAGTCCCGAACTTTGCTGCCGACTTCAACCGGCGTCCTGACCTATGACATCTTGCATTCACGGCACTTGCTCAGGCTACGAGTAGATGCCCACCAAAGCGCCGCATTTTCCAGCCTCCTCCATTATTTCAGCAGCATCTCAGCACACTGGTGACACAAGTTTCTCAGCGCCTCTTGATTCCTGTAAGCTTCCTGGGTTATTCTTTAGCGAGATTGCTGCATCTTTTATATCCCTTCGATACCCGCCGACCGTGCAGTCCCATCCCGTTCCAACAGGAAACCCCGCCATATACTCCGCGCGGCCGCACTTACACAAGTTCTAAAAGCCCCGCGATGCCGAGATCCTACGATGACGACGACGACTACTACGCCCGCCAACCGCGCCGAGGCCGCGATCGTTCGCCCGACTACTACTCCGGCGGCAGCGGTAGACATGACGCGCCGCAGCGTGATGGCCCTGGCCCCGAGTTTCGCGATGACGAGCCGTACCAGCGAGAGGAAATGACGCTCATGCCGCCAGCAAATCACCATCCGCGCGGCAGCTCCATGCCTCCGCATAAATCCTCTGCGCTGGCCTATCGCGACCATGACCGCTCGCCATCGCCAACATATTCCCGCTCCCGCCGCAGTGGCCGCTCACGATCCTCGTCCATCTCTTCACGCCGCTCCCGCGGCGGCCGCGACGAAAGCCCTCTCAGCCGTGTCCGCAGCGCCGTAGAGGAGCACTTTACCAACTCTACAACGGGCATCGGCGCAAGCGTGATTGGTGCCATGGCCGGCGGCTATGCGGCCAACAAAGCCTCTGGCATGGCATTCAACAACAACAACAACCATCACAAGGAGAAGGGACGACATGGCCGCGGGCGTCACCACCAGCGCCGTCACAGCGGCGGCGACGAGCGCAACGTGCCGCAGGCTGTGTCGACAATCCTCGGCGCCGTCGCTGGTGGACTGGGCGCGAATGCGATTGCGCACAGGGTCGAGGAGTCGCGGGACAAGAAGGGTTCGCGCCATCAGCTTGCGTGGGATGGCGGGTCGCGACGTAGCCGCGATGATTATGATGACTATGATGATGACTATGCGTATGATGATAGACGCCATGGTGATAGACGCCATGATTATGACGAACGATACGACGATTCGCGGTATCGCAGACATCGAGATGCTGAGGAATACCGCTGACGACTTCGATGAATTGCGACTGCACTATGCGTTTTTTCCCCTTCTCCTTCTTCTTCTTCTTCCTTTTCCAACGGTTCTGTTCTCTTCTTGTTGGCTTCAACGGCTGGATGGGTCTAAATGGTCAATTTGTTGAATCATTTGCTTACTTTTCTAAACTGTCGTTTGCAAAAACGGGTCATGTTCTATTCAGTTTCTTCTCCTTCTCATAGCTGCTATTTAGTGTCTTGATGAAATCACATTTTAATGAGTTATGACGCAGATTTAGCTCGATTATAGTACAGTTATGCTACATGGTCTCATCTTTGTTTTAGTGTAGGAATCCAACTCCAGTGCCCAATAGCAAGCTAAGCAACGCATATAAATATCAGAAACTAGCATCCAGTGCCCTCGTTTTTTACATGTTGCCTAAACATGGCGCATTCAAGAGCAAAAATATAAGTCCAAATACGACGGAAAACATTAAGGAAACAAAAGTTCTCATTCACAGATGCTGTCTTTGGCGAGACTCGGCACAGCGATTCCGGTGGTGGCCGGCTGGGCTATTCGACAAACCGACAGCATCTTCACGCCTTTGTTGGCGGAAGTCTTGCTCTCGCTCGACAATCACCTTGAAAAACTGTACTATTTCTGCCAGAGCAATTTGTGCACTGTTTGGGACACCTATCAAGTCAAACAACGCCTGAGCATCAACAAGCTGCTTGGCAATGACCGAATCTGGCTGACAAAACGTCCGTATGCGTATAGCACGCGCATTCACCTTCATTGTCTGCAAAAGACTGGCGATTTCGACCGGGTTACACTGTCGACGACCGTGAAACGTAAAGTCGTTGACATGGAGAGCGACGAGATCAATCTGAGTCTCCAAGTCGAAGCGAAACCCCACCACTCGTGGCCGACCAAGTTGGTACCATGTGTCGGCTATCTTCTTGAAACTATCAGGGACCAAATGGCCCTTGTCCAGTTCACTAGATATGTAGTTATTCAAGACAGCAGCTAAATGATACTCTAATTCGCAGTACAGGAGGCTCTGTTCGCGTGCGTTCAGCGAGATCGCCAACTGTGGCCCAGAAGATGCTTTGGTATGATCAGCAAATCGACGCCCAGAGTAGTGTATTTCGGTCTGTAAGAGTCAGATGAATTTCAATTCATTTTCCAATCTAGATAAGCTCACCATATCTTTTGCAATCTTCTTTATACTGTCCAAAAATCCAGCCCTCTTCTGAGGCGCTTTCTTGTCCCTATCCGACTGCTCAGCCTGTTGGCCAGTTCGCTCGAGCCATCCGTTGTCTCCAATGAGGACCTTTTCTCCCTTCTTGACAGTTGGGAAGTCTTGGCCTCGAAAATACAGGGCAAGAGGCGAAAACAATGGACTTCCAACATTTGCTGTCAATCGCGCCTGAGGTCTTCTCACCGGGTCTGGAACCGGGCCTGTCTTTGAGGGACTTTCCCGGCGACGCAAACCTTCGACATTGCTTCTGGATCTGCGTGGGTGCTGGGAGACGGAATGTTCATTGGGAGACGGTTCGGGTGAAACACCTGAACTGTAAAAGTCTCCCCAATTTTGGTAGATGTCAACCACCGCATCGTGCGGGCCTCCCTTTTGGCGGCTGATCCGACTATGGCCAAGTTTCAAGGGCCGGGGCAGCTGCAACTGATTCGCATCCATAGAGTATGTTGACGATGACGGCCGATCAGACTTCTTGGAATTACTTTGGCGATGAACTGAGAGAGGTGATACTTCGGCAGCAACAAATTCCATACGAGCCTTTCGGGGTTTCGAACTACTCTTTGGCGTGCTCGACACGTCAATGGGTGGCAACGGGATATGCAGGCGCCGCTCTGCAATGGATTCGTCTTGGTACGTTGGCATCAGCTCAGAAAATGTTGGTGACATCACTTGCAGGCCTTGGCCGTCAATATTTCGTAGCCCCGGCGTTTTGGAGGTCGCCTGGAGTGAGTTGCCGCGACCAGAATCCTCGGCCGGTGCACCTAGCGCCGCCGCTTTCGATCTCCTCAGCGGGCTGCCGTTCACCTTCTGACTAAAACTATAGAAATAGTTAGTCTAAATTTGAGTTTAAAGTAAAGGTACCTCTTTACGCGTCTGTTATTTTATCCATCTGCGTTTCTGTCAAATTCATGCGTATATGCAGAGGTTGGTTTGCAGGTTGTTTCCGAGGCGAGAGCGAGCGTGAACGAGAGGTAGCAGATTTTCTTAACGAAGATACCTTCGGCCAAGTAGTGTGGGCGGGAGAAGGCGGCTCGGAACAACGTCCTTCACTGTCCTTTAAATGCCCTGGTGAAGTCATTTAGTACACGCTTCGTGGTAGCGCAGCAAAATCCCAGTGGTGGTTAAATGGGTCGGTCTGGTAGGCTGTAGAGCTCGCGGGCTTGAAATCAAGACTTGAGAGAAACAAAACAAAACGGTAGACTACTAGGTACTATCTTAGTAACTACTGTAATACATACCTACCTACCTAGTAGTAGGTAATGTGAGTTGCCTGGGCAGCGCCAGGTGCTTCGTTTGTAAGGTGAGTGAGTGACGCGTGCCCGCCAGCTGTTGCCAGCCGGCACACGTCATTCACTCCGACCTTAGCACTACCATCAATAGGTAGTTACCTAAGCTGTCATTTGCAGAAATAAGATCTTTGACGAGCTGCCCATGACGCTTTAATCGAATCGTTACAGATAGGCTTACATCTGTATCTAGATCATATCTACGCGGATGACTCTATACAACAGTAGTCGAAGACATTGAGGTTAGGGCTCCAACAGAGAAGAAAGTGAAGAGAGTCCGATCAAACGTCAAAAAGCACCCAACTACTATAAGTAACACGCCCACGTCCGTTTCCTTGGCGCATGTACCGACTCAGCCGAAGGGCATTCTGAAAGGGGATATCCAGAGTGACAAAATGCATCAAACGTGGCACTCGAGGTAACAAAAGGGCAACAAAGGGCTACTTTCGAGGGTGCAGTGAAAGCTTAGCATTTTAAAGACTGCTTTCATGTTGATTTAGTGCTGGTTGTACCCAGAGGAAGCATTCCTACTAGGTTTCGGTAGATGTTGGCGGCACTCGGAATACCCTACTGGATATTACAAGCACTGGGACATGGAACACAGCGGCATCTGACCTCGGGCGGCTGATGAGAAAAGTCAGCGGGTCGGTACTGACCTAGATCCCAGTCGAACATTGCGTCTTGCCTTTATATTAGCAATTGTAAGCACCCCTGTTCCAGGTTGGGGCCACTTGATAAAAGCGCTACAGGTGATAAGCACGAGGCGAAGTGCTAAATCCGTCTTGGCCTACGCCGCCGCTCGCAAGCCTCGAGTACCGCCTTTGCGGCCGAAAGAACCAAACAGCCCGTCCGATGCCTCCGTTCGTCTTTGTCCTGCCGAGAATCGCATCCGCTTTATTATAAGACATGGAAGGGATTACGATGGAATTTTCCGGTAAAGGCGTACCGCTTGTGGCAATTGCGCAACGAGAAGCGTCACGAAATCGCACCGGCACGACTGTCTTGCAATCACTGTTACCTGCCACTTATATGGCTTACTATCCTGCACAACATCAGAGGTCCCATCGACAATGACCACCACCAAACCCCAAGCCGATAGTAATACGTTTTTGTTGGCTGTCCGTAATTGCATTGCTGGCCCAAGAGCAGACCGGTTAACAAGATCGGCTGGTCAACTGATGGGAGTTTACTACCTTGAGAGGACAGATGCTGGACTTTGCACACTCAAGGTACATGTAGACCTCTGTTTGATAGCGTTTCCTACATTCGGGACTGAGTGTCGGCTGTGGCAAGTACTAAGGTAAGGCGCCCCGCCCGGAAGCCCTGCTCCACTGCACATTTACTACCTACCGATGTCAGTTCCCGAGCTGGTCAGCCCCCCCCGCGCCATCTTCTTTCGCCCCCGTCGACCCCACACGTTTTAAATTCTGTGCAGGTACTCCGTACTCGTATGGAGAACCTTGAAGCAGAGTGAAAGGAGTGGTGATATGTAATTAATTAATGGTCATGCTACTGCGAGCTGGCGCGGAGGGGAGGCATCTTTGCTCTTTCGTCTTGAGGGCTGCGAGAGATGCATGTGTATATAGACACGGGAAAGCACCATCATTACTTCTCGCCGACGGGACTACGGGATGCCAACTAGTACATGTGGTGGAGAGATGGGCTGGCTTTTGGTGTCTCCAAAACCTTTGCTTGACGCTACTATAGAATCTGTTCTTTGTAGCAGAGAGTAGGTATGCGGCTCTATGTCTCGCAGTGCTATTAAGGGTATATCATTCCCTCCTGCAATACAGCCGGTTGAAACAACCGCTGCTCAAGTATTCGTAGATATGTATTGGCAAGTAGATGCGATGCGGTCTTTACTCTTGGCTTTTGCTGGGCTGTCGTGCTCCACAGAGCTAATAAGCTTCCCCCAGTTTCCTGCATCGGCGCCCTCCAAAATGATGGTTGGAGCTCCCGAAGTCTGCTGCCGTGATTTTAGTTCCTTTGGCCCACGCCGACTCCTCTGCCGACCGGGGTCGCCTCGCCGTGCTAGACAACCCCAAAAGGCCGAAACAAGTTCAGGCTGAGCACGAACGGCGCACCGAAAATTGGAACTGTGCTTTTCATAGTGGCCATTAACTGAAGTTGTGTCTCGCCGCTTGCTTGCCATATCGCTGCACTTGCTACGGCGGACCTTTCGGGCTAGCTCCATAAAGTACTCTTTGCGTTACGGTTCATCGGCACTTCCAGTAGGCAATAATACTCGTAGATGCATCACGGAGTACATGGAGCCATGGACCCGACCCTCATCCCTTTTTTAAAAGTACCTTAACCCCCCAGCTAGTCCATCATATGCCTCTATGATTCCGCTCGTGGATTTTCTGGCAACTGTTTTTCTTTTCAGTACTGCGCTTTGCTCGTACCTTTTCGCCTTGGACAGTGTATTACTCAGATTACGTCCTGTGGAATTATACCGGCCTACATCTTACTACCATCCGTCTTTTGCTACCGTACAGTCGCCTTCATCTGCGCTTTGACTGGAGCCAGAAATTTATTTACCCTTTTCTCGCCATACTTTGTCAAGCGCAAGCTTCGAATTAGCTGCCATATATGGCGACTCCTAATGATGGCTCATCCAACTATGACATTGGTAAGTTGCTTATATGACCTCCAGACGGCACGTATTGCTCATTCTTGCCTAGCTAACACGCACTCTTTCCAGTCATTGTTGGCGCCGGGCCTGTCGGCTTGATGCTCTCTACATGCCTTGCCCGCTGGGGATACAAGATTAAGCACATTGATAATCGGCCAGAGCCAACCGCCACCGGCCGCGCAGATGGTATTCAGCCCCGCTCACTTGACTTGCTGAGGAACATGGGCCTCAAGTCTTCTATCATGGCACACAAACCAGCGCGCGTGTACGAAGTAGCCTTTTGGAATCCTTGCTCGTCTGGAAACGGCATCAACAGAACTGGTACCTGGGCATCATGTCCAAATTTCATCGACGCCCGTTACCCTTTTACCACTCTACTACATCAGGGTCATATCGAGAGGGTCTTTATTTCAGATCTTGAGAAAAATGGTGTCGAAATACAGCGGCCATGGACCATCAAAGGATTTCAGACTGAGGGCCTCGAGTATGCCACTTACCCAGTACGCGTGGATCTGGAACACGTCGATGGCACAGCCAAGGAGACTATCCGCGCCAAATATCTCTTTGGAGGCGAAGGCGCTCGTTCAATCGTGAGAAATCAGCTTGAAATCGCTGTTACCCATAAAGACCCCATATCGCACGTCTGGGGCGTGATGGACGGGGTTGTGCAAACCGACTTTCCTGACATCAAGGTGGGTATTTTTTCAGGATTATCGTATCTTATTTTGGTGCTCTGCTGACTGACTAATTCGCAATTCTAGATGAAATGTACTATACATAGCCGACATGGTTCCATCATGGTTATCCCGAGAGAGGACAACATGGTGCGACTCTACATCCAAATAGCCTCATCGACAGACCCTGACTGGAGCCCCAGAAGGACGGCGACGGAGAAGGAGGTCCAGGAGTCGGCAAAGAAAATTCTCCAGCCTTATTTCATTGAATGGGATACCGTAGAGTGGTATTCCGTCTATCCAATAGGCCAAGGAATAGCCGAGAGGTATTCTCTAGATCAGCGAGTTTTTATTGGCGGCGACGCTTGCCACACGCACAGCGTAAGCATCATCAAACGACACGGCATATGACATATGCCCGTTGCTAGCAATGCAGACGGAGACTGACGATATTCTGCAGCCCAAAGCCGGTCAAGGAATGAATACTGCGTTTTTAGATGCTCAAAACCTAGCGTGGAAGATTCACGCTGTTGAAGCAGGGTTCGCCAAGCGAAATCTGCTCAAAACATACGAAGACGAGCGCCGTAGTGTTGCCGAGATGCTTCTCGATTTTGACAACAGATATGCAAAGCTGTTTTCGCAACGACCACCAGCCCAGAGCGAGGTAGACGCGGCATCAGACGAGAGTGGGCGAGACAACGTGGCCGATAATGATTTCATCAAGACATTCAAAGAGTCGTGCAAGTTTACGAGTGGCTACGGCGTTTTCTACAGCCCAAACGAGGTCAACTGGTCCCCAAAACATCCTGCACAGTCATCTCTCATCCAGCCAGATAGCACATCGCTCGCCACGGGTTGCATCTTTATCAACTCAGATGTCACGCGTGTCGTTGACGCAAACGTCGTGCATCTGGAGCAGGCCATTCCGATGAACGGCTCCTTCCGGCTGTTTGTGTTTGCGGGGGAGCCGGACAAAACCAAAACGGCGCTGGCTGATTTTGCAAAGAATTTACAAAACAAGAGGTCCTTTTATGCTTCTTATTCACGCGATGACATTGACCAGGTCTCGCACCTCGAGAAACATAATCCCCACAGCAATTTCTTCACCATTTGCACCGTCTTTGCTGCCAAGAGGCACGACATCGAGATTTCTACGCATGTGCCAGACGTTCTTGCACGGTACCGAGAGCATGTTTACGCCGACGACCGACGCGACTACCGCTTCGCGCCATCGGAATATATTGCGCATTCGAAGCTGGGCATGGACGTGGAGACTGGCGGCGTCGTTGTCGTGCGACCCGACGGTTACGTCGGTATTGTTGTTCGGCTGGTCGAAGGTAGTGGCACGGTTGACGCGCTGAACGAGTACTTTTCGGCCTTTTGCACAAAGAAGCTAGGCGGGGTTTCTTCCCAGCTGTAGATCCCTGGCTACTAGGTACAGCTTCTTGCTGGTTCTGATGAGCGGTTTGGATATCCGGCATTCAGTGCAGTACTCGGTGGTGGTAGCTTCGCGGCAACTTTGCTTTATTTTGTTCTTTCGGAATTGCTTCGAGTAATATCCCTTGCATAGACTAAAGCGTTTTCTCTGCTCTTTTTTTCCCCCTCCCCTTCTGTTTGTTCACATACATAAACTGTGTCTGCAGCGGGAGCAAGAGCCGCGGCGATTTCGATGCTCATGCCTTATGCCATCTGAACGGAATATTCTTCTTTTTCCTCAAGTCATACTGGCTTTGGTTCCCCATGCATACGGCAGCTTACTATGAATGCTCACGATTCTCGCTCAAATAAATACCCGCCTTTCTGCAGCTTGCACCGAACTTAAATCTTGTATTCCGTAGAATTCCTGTACCGCATACCTAGCATTGGAGTGGACAAAGGTCGTAACACAAAACTATTTTTGACATCTGACTTGCTTAGGCATCTTTGCATTTGTGTAATTAGTCCCAGAACAGCGTACAAACGAATGGCCATAGGTCGGGTTATCGGGTCTTCTACTGCGCAGGGTGGCGTTAGCTTGCAATTGGCCGTATTTATGTGCATTTCAATCCAATTTCATTTGCAAATTTTACACCATATTGTAAATTTCTGTACAGTTTAAAGGTTGGCCGAACCGGCATCACACAGATAGTGATGCAAGACCCGGCTCGTGAAGATCCTGGCTGGTCAAGGTGGGGCAGGTGCGGAAAGTTGACAGAGCCCTGTGAGACCCCTGCAAGACTGGCCCGATTCCCGCTGCCGAGATTCAGCCGGCGCTTTCAACCACTGTAACGCCAGCGGGGCCCAGCGAATTTAGTGACATCTTCAACCTCACATCACCACTGTCAGAGGCATCTACGGCGACTCCTTCCGCCACCCATAGCGCCCTCGATTTCTAACCCCTTTTCGGTCGACGTAGCGACCTTTGCTCGCTTTTAAGCGAGTGGCGCAATAGCGAGTCCACTTTACGCGTCGACGCGTCCGAACACAACAACGCGCAGGTCTTCTCTGTCGTCTCGCTCCCCCCCTTTCTCGAGTTTCTTCCTTCTACATACTTCAAACATTCCGAACCCAGTAAGAACGCTCTTGCTTCCACTGCTTCCATCACTTTCAAACTGCTTTCAAACTGCTTTCAAACTGCTTTCAGCTGTTTTACAACTGCTCTTACCACTTTTTTGTCTTTTGATCCCCCAAACCACACTTGCTCTTGCTTCTCTTTGCTCTTGCTTCTTCCCAAGATGAAGTGGACAAAGATCCAATGTGCTATTCGCGACTTCTCGAAGGCTTACACTCCGAAGCCAGGAAAACCTCGATTCTCTCAGTACGTCAACGGAGACTACGTCTGGCCTAAAAACCACGACGGCATCGACACTCCTGTCACCAACGCGCCTCCCGAACCTGTTGAGAACGATTGCTACTGGGGTATTCCAGACGAGGAAACCCTCCCCGAAGCTCTCCCCAACTTGCGTAAAGTCAGCGAACAATTTGACTCTGACGACGAACTCTTCATGTCATATTTCAGAGAGTTCCCTGACGACCCCCCGGCCTTCAGACTGGAAAGTCCGGGCAGAATTGACACTTACCGAACCCGCCTTTGTTCGCCACCACCTTCTGAGGACTAGGAGCCCTCATTTCTTATTGGTGGTGAACAAATCGACCAAAACGCCTCGCGCCTTCTTAAAGATATCGACCAAGAGCGAGGTCGTGACTTCGCGGATTTCTGCGAAAGAATTAGTGAGAACGTGCGAAGAAGATTCCCCCGCCTCGACAACGTGCAGAAAGACGAGGTAATTCCCGCAGCCTCTCCTTCCATCAACCTCAGCTAATCATTTTAGGTCAATGAATCCAAGATCAAGAGAAAGTCCTCTTTTCGGTCCATCCGCTCCATCCGCTCCATCCAATCCATCCGGTCTCGCCTTCACCGTACTGAACTCCGTTCTCGCGCCAAAAAGATGGCGACTAAACTCGGCAAGCTCTGTGAGCTGCTCTTGTTCCTTCCCTCTCATTTTATTGCCACTAACATTTTCATGCAGTCCACAAAGACAGACCCAAGGCTCCGCCCCTTCCAAAGCCAAAGCCCAAACATCTTCTCAGAAGCTCCATGGTTTTCCGTCCCACTGAGGAAGGCACAGTCTCCAGAAAGCGCCTCAAGACTTCCCGCTCTGTCCATTTCGAGACCCAACCTATGCCTGGAAGCTTTCCAACCGAGACCGATACCACGCAAATCGAGGTCACTGCGAATGGTGCCCAACGACCTTACAAGGCCTTGAGCCCTGCCTGCTTCATGCCACCACCACCTGAACCTGCGGACGATGTCGTTCCTTCTGCTTCGTCTGCTTCTTGCTCTCGCCGTTCTTCGGCCATGTCTATCATCGAGGAAAATCCTGTCAAATCCACTGACCAATCCCCATCCGCCGTCGAAAAAGGCAAGGGCCGTGCTACTGAGGCTCCAGAATCTACCCGCACTGCCACCGCCGTCGAGAAAGGCAAGGGCCGTGCTACTGAGGCTCCAGAATCTACCCGCACTGCAACCAATGTCGAAAAAAGCAAGGCGCCTGGCAAGAATGCTCCCGTGTCCATCCGGAATGTAACCAATGAAAACACGCTGATGGAGCCTCGCCAAGATAGCCTTTATGCTCCACGCCCAGCCGAAGGTTCCAGGCAAGGCGCAGCTCGTGAGGCAGCTGAGAGAGGACTTTGGGGACAATTTGGTCCCGAAAACTTTGACGCTGCTCTCGAGGTCGAAAAGAAGATTGACACTGTTCGCGAGGTCAAAGAGAAGACGTCAGTTAAGTTTACCAAATATGTTGACGAATTGGTTGCGAAATATCCAAAGATTTACGAATACTGGCCTGAATCATATGATGAAAACGAAGATTCATCCAAGGCAATTGTTGAATATGATGCCCATGGCAAACCAATTGATCCACCAATCCGTGCTAGGAAAATACCTTATCTCCGACCAAGTCGTTGGACCTCCTACCCATTTCCTGAAGAAGACCAGGTTAAGCTCAGAGCTCTGCATTATCTCCATGTTCCTCAAAATGAGAAAGGACTTTCGTGCTATTTCGATGCGTCTCTCGACAGGGCAGAGATGGAAAAGAAGCGCGACGATGTCTGCTTTGAGGCAGCTTTGAGGAAGGAAGATGCCGATATGGAGCAGGATACTTTTTGGCGATCATTTCGCGACTGGGATACCTTCAAATTCGATGCTATCCGACATGCACTGGAAGAAAAGGAGAAACAGACGCATCCCACCGAGAAAGTTCGATATACAGACGCACGTGGCCGGCGATTCGACCGTTTCACTTGTGACGAGGCGGCAGAAACCGAAAATGACTACGATAAGCTCATTTCCAAAGTGCTTGATGCGAAGTCCGTTCATGATCTCCAGTTTAGTTCTGCTGGGAAAGCTCGACTCACCCTTATGCAACAAGCATATGATCGCCGATACAGAGCCGAAGAACAGGCAAGAGCTCGCTACGTTACCGAACAAAGATTGAAAAAAGCTGGTGGACTTCGCCTCCCTTTTTTGTCGGTAGTCCAAGCACTGCCAGACGAGTGGGTTGAAAGGGCTCAGGACATCATGCGCCGCGACAGTGAATATATTGTGACCACGACTCGAGACGGCACTGAATTAAAACGACACGACCTTGCCCGGCTTGTTCCGCACAACGAGTGGCTGAACGATGAAATTATCAACGCGACATTGGAATGGCTCGATGTCGCCATCAACAAGGCAGCTGGCATCGTCGACTTTAAGAAACAGACCAGAAAGTGCCTTGCCCTTTCTTCATTCTTTTTCAGTCGTATCTCTAGCGACCGCAAGGGAACGGATAGAATACTTCGTCGCTATGGAATTGACAAGGAAAACTTTTACAAACTTGATACGGTCCTCATCCCTGTTTGTGAATTCTCTCACTGGACGCTTCTGGTATTGAGACCGTCAAGATTTGAATTCGAGCACATCGACTCACTTCGACCCGATCCTGCTCAGCGCTACAGAATTGTAGTCCAAGAATGGCTGCATGAATTTTTAGGAGATGGCCACAAGTACGCATTTTGGACACGGAAACGCTACCAGACGCCTGCGCAGATCAACGGCCATGACTGCGGTATGCATGTCATTACAAACGCTATCTGCCTGGCTCTTGGAGTGAGCCCGATTGATGCCTACCTTGCGTCGGATCTGCCAATGATGAGATTACGAATTGCGTGTGTGTTGTTGGAAAGAGGATTCAATGGACTTTTCAGCCTTGATGGTATTTGAAAAGGCATGGCGGGCGTTTGTTTTTGTTTTTGTTATTGTTATTGTTATTATTATACGTGAACGGGCTGTTTGGCATAAGGTGCATTGCAGGGAGCATGGGCGGTTTTGTTTATTATTGTCAGACTTTGGCGTTTGGAGCTTGGATAAGGTTTAAGAAACTGGCAGTTTTTGATTTTGATTATGAAAAGACCAATGCTCTTTTATCATGTATTTTTAAGGCATAATGAGCGAGGCGTTTAACAGGATACAATGCAAATGAAATGTTTTTTTTTTTACAATGGTTTTAATATTACAATGTGGTTCCAATGTGACCTGCCGCAACTTAGTATTCGCATGCCGTTGAGCGACAGGATTGTTTAGTTTAGGGTTTGGTCTAATAAGGGGTTGAGGTGGACTTATATCATTTCATCGAGGAAAATGCCTTTAAAGTTTGAAGCTAGCCTTCAACGAATTTTCAGTATATATTTTACTGAATTCAAAGAGACGCTTGGAAGCCGAGGCAGAGAAAGAGCACCTGTCCAATTCCAAACTACTAGGTATGTTGTTCCGCTTTGTTCCGTTAGGTAATGCTGGTACCACTTCTACGCCTTGTAATTGTACAGACTAAGCGTTCTTCCAATATAGAAACGCCCACGCACGATGGAAAAAGGTTGTGTATAGCGACGGCATACAGGACGATGATGCATCAACGGCGTCAGCAGGGACCCTGGCATATGGCGCCTCAAGTGCCGAGCAGCCACAGCAGATCACACACCCAATTGGGCAAAAAGACTTGCGCCAGTCTCTGGTGCAGCCACTGGTGTGGTGTATTCACTCATAAACAGGGTTGCGGGGATAAACCATACTAGTAAGTAACATGGCGCATCATTTCGCCAAGTTATTGTTGCGCCGGCTTTGGTACCGTTATTGCGAATGACGTAACAAAGGCACGCAGCTGTCCATGCGCATCACATTCACTGCCACCACCAGCATGCGAGACCATCTGTTTGAAGATGCAAGCCGCCGTCAGTGGCATCAAAGACTGGGATTTTCCTTTCTTCTTTTCGGCAACTTCAAAGCCATAAGTGAAACAGCATGGGCACATGGACTTGTAGTGGGTGCGTAGGATACCTACCTTTGAACAAAGAGAGACAAAAGCATGTGAAAAGGTTGAAAGTTACACACACATATACACCAAAGCACGGCACAAAGTGTCATCAAAGGGGTTGCATCAAGGGCTGGACAGGAACTAACCACGCAGTCGGCGAGAATTCGGGACAGCCTGCAAAGTTTAATGTAGCCTCGACTTTTGCAGAAAGTTTCTCAAAGTAGCGCGAGAGCGGCACGAGAGTACTATACGCTAGTTTGCATGCCAAACACTAGTAAACAGCACGAACGGTTCCAGTAGTGTGGAATGCGCAAAGCTGCAGCCATGAAGCGCTAGTCGACACTATCTTGTACTTTTTCCTTTCGTTCCCTCGATGCGTGTAGATTCGATTGGGGGCCAAACTCCCGGTACGGGCACTGCATCACTACGACCGCATCCGTCGTTTTGTGCCGAAGTCGCGTCGACGATACATACGAGTATACGAGTAGAGGCCGTGTTCTGCAACTGATTGGCAGCCGTAGACTGGTGCCCTGCCCCGTCACTTATTACACGGCAACGGCGGCGGCACTGCGGGTAGTATTATCGCGGACCGCTCGATGGCTTGCAAGCCAGGCTGAGAAGCTACATATCAGTGTTGCTACCGTATCATGGCAAATGGGACAGTAATGGAAGCAGCAGCACGGGCAAGACTCCCTGTTTAAGCACAAGCGTGTACGGGCAAATGGGGGCAAATAGTTTATTAGTCTTTGTAGCGTTTAATACTAGCGCTTTTGCGGGGAAAAGCTCGGCGGTGGCAACAGTTCCATTCACAATGTTACCCTTTCTCTCTCTACCTCTCTTTATTATCGGGATCCCGCTTTCTTCGCGGATGCCCACTCGGGTGCTGTATTGGGAACCCGCCAACTACGAGTAGTATAGCACGTTGTAGGTATCCTCCCACCCTCTGAAATATTGGGTTGCATTCGACTAGATGGATAGCAATCAAGTCTGGGGGACACCCCCCCCCCCCCCCCCCCCCCCCCCCCCCCCCCGCGTAGCAATCTCACAAGAGTAGTCGTACCTGGGTGTTTTTATTTCTGTTTCAAAACCACCGCGTTTAATCTTATACTCAACCCTGTAAAAGGGAAGTTCTGATCTTAGGAATTCAAATAGCTGCCGTGCTTGCGGCCGAGGTACAAAGGGCTCAAAGCAGAGCAGGTCCAAATCCGGCTGGTTGTTGACTTGCTTGCCATCCTTTGCAGGCCAAGTCAACAGCGACTCGTTTAAAGAGGCCGGGAACTCAGCAATTGGAAACGGGTAGTGTTTGTGCGTGGAATATTTCTGCGGTGTATTCTTTTCCGTCTCTCATAAGTTTGGGAAGCTTTCTGTGATTTAGCTGCAACTTACATGCGTCTCATCTTCTTCGGTAGCCCGCGTCTTTTTGGCAGTAGGAGCAAAAAACGAATCCAATGTCCGTTTTTGAGCCATTTTAAACTCAGTTATCGCGCAATTATAGCCTTGAATTAAACAAGCTTCGCCAAACAAGATGCAAAAACCAAACAGTCAGTCCTTGACGTCAAGGATCCGCGACGCGGCTTTGAAGCGGCCGCAGTGGGGCCGCTCACTCACCAATGTACCCCAGTACCTTTTAGTTGAACCGCCAAATTTTCTTACCACGAAATCAAGACGAGAGGTATCATTGCCTTAGATTTCATAGTCACGCCACACAGCTAGGCCATGGAGGTGAGTCAGGCCCAGAATTGCAGTTACTGTCTTTATATCAAGACTCATATCTAACATTAGTTACAACCAAATATAGCAAGCTGCCCCTCCGCAAACAGCAGAGGAAATGAATCTGTTCCGCGCCCCTGCCGCCGCTCGCGCCGCAAAGACGCTGGATAGGATGCTCTTCTCACGCACAATTCCCTCTGCAGCGGCGTGCGTAGCGGAAAATAAGCTCCTCTCAAAGTATAGAAAGACGCTAGAGAAGACGAATGAGGTGTTTAATCTGGAAAGGTTTAATGTCATTGCGCCAAGCCCGGAACCTAGCCTTGCCAAGGAGGGCAGGAAGTGTCTCGTGTTGAAGCCACAAGTAAAAGCCTCAGGTAAGTTTTTCAGAATGATCAAGACTCTGGAAAGTGAATGTTGGGCTGACGCTTGGTGTAGCGCCTGATACGTGGAGTCCCGAGTTGCGAGAGGCGTCTGATGAGGGCGAGGTGAAAATTGTGCCGTATGATATCACTATTGGATATGACCTATGGAGTTATCGTAAGATGAAATGAGCCTTGAAAGTTTTGCAGATACTAACAATCTGTAGTGGACGTCATTCGAAGCATCCTCCCTGAAGACCTACATGGGGAGATTCCCGTTGGCTTCAACACGGCTGGCCATGTTGGTATGTTTCTTCGACATCACCCCCCATCCTTGTTAGTTCATACCCTAAACTAACACGACCAGCACACCTCAACCTGCGTGAACAATATCTCCCCTACAAGTACATAATCGCCGAAGTCATTGTCGACAAAAACCCCAGCATCCGCACCGTCATCAACAAAGTCGACAACGTTGGCACAGAGAGCGAATTCCGCACGTTTGCTTACGAAGTCCTTGCTGGCCCCGACGACCTAAACGTCGAGGTCAGCGAGGCCGGATGCCTTTTCAAATTTGACTACTCCAAGGTGTACTGGAACACCAAGCTCGGCACAGAGCACCAGCGCATCGCAGCCATGTTTAAGCCTGGCGAGGCAGTGGCGGATGTCATGGCTGGTATTGGTCCGTTTGCCGTGCCAGCGGGCAAGAATGGTGTCTTTGTCTGGGCGAATGATAAAAACCCGGATAGCTACAAGTATCTCGCCGAAATAATCAAGAGAAACAAGGTAAGTCGCGAGGACATGCGTGACAAAAAGACGAGAGAAATCTCACTTACACAGATAGGTCTCTGAATTCGTCAAGCCATTCAACGCAGACGGCCACGACTTCATCCGTTCAGCGGCAGACGATGTGCTGGCAGCTTCCAAGCGCGGCGACTGTGCCGTCATCAAACCAACAAACGTCTCGCGAAATTCCAAAAAGCCGACTCCGCCACCCGTTCACGTCCCTGTACCGCCAACAATCTCTCACTTTGTCATGAACCTACCCGCATCAGCCATTGAGTTTCTGCACAACTTTCGCGGAGTCTATCATGGCCAAGAGCAACTCTTTACGCCACATACAGATACCAGGCTGCCTATGGTACACGTGCACTGTTTTGCAGCCAAGGTCGACGGACCTGGACCACTGGACGACATTTGCGACCGCATTGAAAAAGAAATCAATGTTCGCTTGGTTCCTGGAGACGCCGAAACCGACGGACAGGTAGCCATCCACGAAGTTCGAGACGTGGCTCCCAATAAGCGCATGTTTTGTGCTAGTTTCCGCGTCCCGCCTCAAGTTGCCTTTGCACCACGCTCATGAACAGTACCAGAATTGGCCTATCGCTAGCATGCCAAACTACTGATATGCCCTGCAATTCCCTTGACTCAAAAAGCTAAGAAGGAAACCTTCAACGGCCTCTCTTGGCGATATACCCGACCCCTCCTTTTACCGGGCTCTAAATCCATGCTCGATATCACGCCATTTTTATCGTTAAGAGGGCGCCAATTCTCCATGTCTGCGGTAGTAATGAATGCACACTTTCGAAGACCTGCTCCGTCTTCAAAGTAGATGGTTGCGCTGCAAGCCATCTTCGTGCGACCCCAAACCCATACGGGGGCAATCGACGTGGCTAGAGCGGGCGTATGCGTTGTGTATATTACTCTGATGGTAGTGGTGGCCGTGTAACCAACCACTTACCCATCAACACAAGAACCCTGAAGGGTTGGGCCAATTGCAGCGGGAAGATGCTGCGGGCGATACGAGGTAGCCCCTCCTTTCTTTTCGATCCGAATTACTATATCGTAAGGAGAATAAGCTGTGTGTACATGTACATGAGATAGGATGGGCGTCTAGTCGTAGGAGGGCAATATGGTTGATAGCGATTCCATAGACTATAGCGGAGTAGTCAAAAGGACAAGATAGGACACAAGCGAGCATTTTGCGCCAGGCCACGTTTTGCACACCGGACGACGGCGCATGAAGTACCGCTGCATACCCTGTGATACCCTCCATACGAGTACACCACCTTGATATTCTGCACCACGTAAAAGGCGGGGAGAGCGGCTGACAGGCTTGGCCAAAGAGGTTATGCTGGGTTCGTCAAGCCTTGCAGGCGTCGACAAAATGTTTTGTCAAAGGCGGGCAATGCAGCATCCTTCTTCACCGAATGCAGGAGGCATTGACGACGACTCAGTTGAGTAGATAGTAGAACCGGAAAAGGTGTCATTTGGTTACATAACTCTAAACTCTTGTCAACGATTTGATAAACCATGCCGAGATGCTTCATCTGAAAAACTGAAGGACTTGCTGCAGTCATAGCATCGGCCAAGGTGCCATGTCATTCGCAAGCCCTCGGCTGGACAGGTCTCATATTGCATCATGCCGGGCCGGGCGCGTTGGGATTACGACTTATGGCCGGCTTTTTCTCCAATGTTTAAAAGCGGCTCGACCATCAATTGATGCAGCTTGCGCGCCACAATCCCCGCCGGGGGATTGCAGATTGCAATGATGTACAGCGACATACTCCTTTGCCTGGATATTGTAACACACTTTGTTTGACTTATGTACTCCGTAACCCCGGCTGCGTTATAGTTCCTTGGTATTACGAGTAGTCTTTGTTCAAGATCTGCGGGCCGACAGGGTGCCTGCTTATCGAGCTAGCGTCGTGTGCCAACCTGATAGTGAGCATGTTAGTGGCGTTTCACGGCCTGATGGTGTACGGGACGCATCCCAGCATGGAGCCAAGTGCACACCTAGAATGGCCCATGCCAGTCATCGACAGGCCCAGCTTCACCTTCATCGCCCCACCGGGGGAAGAAGCCTGGGCCGTTAGTGTCGGACTGCATGATGGTGGGGAGGCGACAGGCCATGCCTGCAGCATTAGCCATGTCGACCGTTCAACTTTCTGGCCACTCATCATCGAGAAAGACTTACCGGTGCCTCTAATTGGCAAAAGCGACTGGCTAGCTGGGAGTATGGCCCACGCTAGTATTCGCGGGTGTTTGTGTGCTGCTGTGGCTTTGCACCAGGAGATGCACTGTGTAGTCTATTACCAAAGGATCGTCGGTTCAAACAGCTGCTCAGAAAAACGTGGCCAAATATCGAGATGAGAGCATGCGTGCGTCAGCTTTAAGCCGGATGTGCTGTCTAGCGCTCCTGAGCTGACAGCCATTGACACAGGGCGTGCTCCGCATCGACGAACAAGTTTGCAAGCCTTCGCATGATGGCGCAAATCCTTGTACATCGATTAATAAAGCCGGTGGAGGGGCAATGACATTGAATTGTCGCTCTATTAAAACCTGGCATGTTAAATATAGCAAGCCGCATGGTCCGGCTTGGTTGGCGGCTGTCTTAGCCCATGATGCGGGCCCATTGATATCAGTGTCAGCAGAGTTAGGCATGGATAAACACTGTATAACTTGGAAACGCTTGCGAAGTCAATTCGAGCTCAAAGTTTGCAAGGTGTTTGTGGTCCCTTGCTAATATTGGGGAAATGCCAAAACTATGACGAGTTCTTCTTCTTAGCGCAAGTCATGGCTGCTTTATCGGATTGAAGGAATGTTATGAGCAAGACGGCGGTAGCTGCACAAATATGCGCGTAGCAACTTTGAAGTTGTCAAACTGCATATCCTGAGACAGTTTCGGCGAGATTCGCCAGGCCTTGTTAATTGATCGGTGGTCCTCCTGCATGTTGCATGCATAGGGAATATTATGAAAGTGGCCTCGCAATACTGGCCATCCTGAATAAGACTGCCAAAGGCCAAGACACATTGATCAGCTCGCGAGAAGAGCCCAAGACAACGCCACGGCGGGGCCATAAGTATCATGACTGAACCCCTAACCAATCCTTGAATACCATGTTGTCGATGGGAGGCATTGTGCAGCAACAGGTGATAAATGGCTGCGGTACTACCGTTTCGCCACTTCTGCAACATATTTGCAGCAAACTGCAAGCCATTGAATGCAAAATGAGGTACATCATTGAGCAATTTCACCCCTGTTGCACAATATCAATACCGGTTTGGCCATCATACGCGTATTGAAGCCGATATCCAACCGTTCACCTCACGAATGCACCAGTACGGAGTAGCGGCGAAGCTTGCTAACCAATTACAAACGCCCCCTCATCTGTAGAGCACTGCATATATAGAGCCTGCATGGTAACATTGTCTGGTGATACATTATTCGGCGCAAGTTGTGTTGAGCGGGCTACCACTGAGAGGAGCGAGAGGATGCATGCATCTGCACCCCGCACAAGTAGAGATATCATGGGCGAGTTGCGCCATTACATCTTGGGGTTACCACGTACCAGAATAGACCTCTGGTGTGCTGTTTACGTGAAAGTCAAACTTCTTCAATATTGGTACCGCCCTTTTCCAGCTGGTGATATTGGAGCCAGCTGTTATCGTCTGAAGTTGAAAGGTATGACGGGAGAAATCGGGCCTGAGTGGCAGTGTGGAAACCTACCGCAGCTGCGATGGGGTATGTGGAGCGATCGGTTGGTGAATCAGGCCGAGTGGTCTTATCGGTCGGCCGAACATCTTCTAGCAGTCGTAGTTCCTCTACCATATACAGAACGGAATATTGCGGGTTTGCCTTGTTGAAGTTATGTAACGCGGTACGTTTCTTGTGCAACAATGGATAAGATTTTCTACATCGTGCTGAATGAGAGGTATGCAGTTAGCACGGACATAGATTTGTGATATGTGTACAATCAATGTCTGCCCAGGTGTTTGCTTCAAGAAGAATATGCAAATAATGAGGAGCCCGTGACAATTGATATTTTCGGAACCCAACTGTATCACGAGGGGCCGAGGAATGGTCACCCAGACAAGACGACAGCACTGAAACGTACGTGAGCTCTTAAGAACTTCAGCGTTCCAGTAGTCGCAAGAATAAGTGCTTCAACCCTGTTCAAAGTGGACGGATATCCCCTCCAGGCACGGAGAGGCGCCAAGCCAGCGGCTAGTGGCAACTTACTTTAGCACCAGCAACAACCACTGTTCAACCCACGCCAGCTGTCCATCCATTGAGGCTGTGAGGCTGGTGGCGGGCGAAGACTGGGTCTGGATGGCCCTGCCGGATGCAGCTAACAAACTCTTCAAGCCGTGTTCTTCTTTTCTTGATGTTTTTGTCACGGCGAGCCGGGACAAGGCGACCGTATCCGCCCAAGAGTGTACTCGTAAAGTACGAGGCTGCGAGTAGATGACGGGATCCGCAAGATAGGAGTACATGGGAATAGCGGGACTTTGAGAGTTATTTTAGGCTAATAAACATGCTCGATATTGATGGCTGGAGTAAAAGCTATCGTAGCGTTTGGCTCTCTCCACCTGGAGCCGCAGTTACCACGGAGGCGCAGAATGATGGACTAGTCGGGCTCATGCTCTACTCTCAGAGTTGCGTTTGGACGGCCGTGGTTGACGTACTGCGTTATGCAAAGATTGCGTGTTGGTGTTGCAAAAGCGAGTGCTTTGTTGGACGATGCTGCAGAGATTGCCCATTTCCACCATGCAATGCCACTGTGATACATTATATGGTTCACTACGAGGTCAATGTAACGAATGCTTTTGTACCGATTTCTGTTTTCTGTGGCGGTTCGCGGTCATGTTACGATCAAAAACTTTTCGCTTTCTCTTGCGTTGAGATTACTGCTGCTCAATGGCGTGCAGTGGCAACTCGCAGCACAACCTCGTCCAGTGCCCTGGCAAAGTACCAGTCTGGAAAGCCGGGCACGCCATCTTGTTGGTGGAAGACAAAACGTTTCTTTTTCTTCAGGGACCCCCTGCTGGTGCCGCTAGTGGCCTAGGTGGTGCGCTAATGTCTGTCTGTTTTGCTGGATGGCGGGTCGTAAGCCAGTGGCTGTGGCTCGCTGTGCGGGCATCGCCATCAATCAGGCTTTACAGTGCGGTTCTGCAGATAACGTAGCGCAACTATACTCGCACGGCACAATATATTAGGGAGACGACGGCTCGACGATGGGTGTTGGACTGCCGCGCGCACTGTATACTAGGTGGACTTTGGTGGTGATGCCTAGGTTGGTTGTGGTTTGGCGCGTCGAACAATTGCCTCGTACGTGCAGACTGAGTGCAATGATGCAAATTGTGCCACCAGAGGATGAGTAGCCTGTACGTAAAGCGTGATTGACGACTTGCTCTCTTTCTCCTGATAAGGGCCAGCGTCGAAATAGCCATGCACACGGCAGCAGTCGAAAGTATAAAACAGGGCTTTCTTTACCATACGCACACCGTCTTGCATCATGGCCCATTTGGCACAGCTGCAGCGGCGTCTCGTTGGATACGACATTTTCTCTGCTCTTCTGTTCGTGTGGATGTGCCTGCCCGCGTGCAATTTGAGTTACCCTGGCAAGAGAGAAACGAACGAGTCCTGCGTCTCCATTGTTTGCCCAGTGCGCTCTCGTGCCCGAGTCAAGTCGTAATTACAGCAACCCTTGGTCTAGGATATTCTAGTCGTGGTCGACCGTCTGGGGGGGCCGGATGTTCCCCGCTGGTTTCTATTGCGGGCATTATCACGGACATGACAGCCTTCCAGGGGGTTGAGGATAAGGTATCTGTGGGGGAGGCCGTGCAATGTACTCCGTACTCGTAGAAATGATGCAGCGTCGGGGCGATTCCCTGGCAGCGACCTGTTGTGCTTCCTTGGCCTGCCTGTTGGCAAACGACATGCATCAGGCCGGGTTGGAACAAGAAGATTCCCTGCCGTCCACGTTTGCGGTGACACGGCCAGGATGCAAGGCAAGGCCTGCCTGGGGGCGCTGCAAGCAAGAGCCACCAGCGCGGAGTCCGGCCTGCCACGGGTCGAACATGCACACCGCCCCACCTTTGGGGTGCTGTTACGAGTAGGTACCTACGGTACGGTAGCAGCACTGAGCGAGAGTTTTTCGGATGGCAGGTACTTCTGATAGGTCGGCAAGGCCCAGCGCCATGCAGGTATCTTCTTTCGCCATCTTGCCGGACCTTTTATCGCAGCGCCTGCAATGTACTGCATCTATGAGTCTTTACTCGTAGGTAGCTGGCTGGCCCTGCGTTGCGCTACAGCAAGTGTGTGTCAGAGGCTGCATGGATCCTCATCGCTATCTGGCACCATCTGGGTGTACATACGACGTATGTACTCGTACAGGCCTGGCTCCTTTCCATGGCCTTGCTGGTGCTGGCGTTCCCGGTCTGCCTGTCCATCAGGCTCTTTCACTGCGGACAATCAAGGCAAAAGTCTAGCCCTTGGGCTACCCCACTGTAACCACCCCCCTTCCCCGCTTGGAGTCGCCCCCAGAAATGGCCCTTTAAGCCGCCTGAGCATGGCAAACCCAGCCGGCCCAGCGCACCAGAGCAAGCGTTCTTCTAAGGTAGGTATATGTACCCTCTACGTGAGGAAGTACCGTGTACGCCACCCTCGCACCCCCATTCGCCGTGTATTGTAGGTACCATACCTACCGAAAGCCATATCCCACCAACCCCATTAGTACTCGTAGCGGCCCTCGTCCTTACAAATTCTCGTTTCCAACCTCTCTTCCCACCTCCTTCCCGCCGTGTCAAGTTTTTGTAATTCTTTTTCCATTTCCTCCCTACACCAAACCCCTCTCGCCTTTATTAGACGTGCTGTCGATTTCCTTTCGTTGCGCGTACGACCTCGCCAAACGCCTCTCTGTCTCTCGCTGCAGCATCCGGACGCCGCCTGTGCAGAAAATTTCTCCACCTAATAGCCCACAGACACCATACCCTGGCTCTCTCGCTGAACCGCCGCTACGAACAGTGCGTCACGACCACCCAACAGCGCGAGGCAAAGGCTCGCATCCCGACATTGACGACGTGCATTGCTTCACTTGCGGGCACTCGAATAGGTGAATCTCGATATTCTTTTTGTGGAATTGACCCGTTGTCGCGCCCTGGAGCAGCTCTTTCGCTACTACGCCACTCTTTTACCACGACAACAATAACACCAATACGGACCGCGACGTATAAGCCATTCGACAGAGGATTTCATCTGTATTAACCTGTCGCTCCCGGCCATCGCTGCGCAAAGCTCGATGCCGCTCTAAAACAAGCGCTTTTCTTTATACCTGGCGCTCTGAGCCCGCCGACGAGAGATCGAGCCAGCCAACGTCATGGCTGCAGTACTGTCCTCGGAAGATAGCGGCTATTTTGCTGCCTCGACGCTGCGACGGTCCACGTCACAAACTAAATTCGAGCCACAATCCTACAAAAGATCATTACACACAACATACGAACCCTCCTCCAAATCCTCGTCCGACTCCGATCCTTCCTCCGCACCTTCCTCTCCCCGGACTGTCCATGCCGAGTCTACCGACCTGTCGTCCGCCTCGACCCCAGCAAGCAACTTGTCAATAGCGTCAGACTTTGATGAGGCGCTACCCATAGACGAGGCGCCTGAGGACCACTTTAGCTTTCCCTCGTACCCGGACAGCAAGTACTATATGGAGCCGCCGTTACGCTGCAATGGCGACCTCGAGCCTGCACCTACCGGACTACCAAACACTTCTGAATCGGCAACAGATCAGGACAGTTCGGAGAGCACATCTCGGCCGGGGACGCCAGATCTGGCTGACCACGCAGATGATGATACTGCCGTAACGAGCAGGCCATCTCGCCAAGTGGATTACCTCTCACACAACTGGAGGGAGGAGGACATCTGGACCTCGTGGCGATACATTGTCAACCGCAGAAACGAGGTTACTAACAGCGCCAGATTGGAAAATGCCTCTTGGAGAACATGGATGAAGGCAAAGAACAACCTCAAGACAATTTCACCCGAGTCATTAAACTGGTACGTTGGATTGGACTGACTTTTTAAATAAAATTCACTAACTTTCAACAGGCTCAAAGATTGCGACGTAACCTGGCTATATGGTCCATTGCAACCCAAGGTGGGCCATATCTATGCCAGCACAACTGAGCCTTCCAGCACAACGCTATCCAAGACAGACTCACTCGTCAATCTGCAAAAGAAGCCGATTCTCAAAAAGAGGAGCATGTCAGAAGTTATGCTACAGAGAAGCATTCTCTCCGCTTCGCTTCTCAAGCAAGCAACCGCCGCCGTGCACGCCCAAGAAACACGAGGTATCCTCATGAACAAGCCCAAGGCGATCGACGAATACGTCGCGCTTCCGTTGTCCTCTCGACAGTTGAGTGTCGCTAGCAGCAGCACAGTAGACTCGACCGATTCCTCGGGCATCACGTCTCCTTGCACAGAACGCAAGCACATCCACTTCAACGAACATGTGGAGCAATGCATTGCGGTTGAAGCCAAGGGCGAAGAAGAGGAGGTGGACAGATACGATGGGGAGGACAGCGACACCTCGGACGATGGCGTCATGATGAAGCGGGTACAAGCCAAGAGGCGAGCACCGCGCAAGTCTGCACTGAAGAGAGGCTGTGGAGAGGGCAGAACGATTGCAAAGCTACCGTCTACAAAGCTCAAGTATCGCGAGGATACACCCGAGCGGCCCGAGACGGCCATGAAGCACAGCCGGAGTCCTATTCTTTCGCCATCATCTTCGCAGGAAACCCTTCGACCCGCGAAGCATTCTCATCGCTTCTTCTTTGGGGAGGAAGACGACGAGGGCATGGACGACATCTCAGTTACTGGATCCGGCTGGCGATCGCCGCCTGTAGAAGGTCTCCCCAGATCAACTTCTTCCAATAGCCTTCTCGAGGAGCCCGTGGGAATGCGTCGCACCCCGTCAGGCATGTTTATGCCCTACGAAGAGGCGGAAGGCGCTCCTGGCGATGGCATCATTGGTCGGGTCATTGACACTGTCAACACGGCACGCGATATCGCTCACGTCATCTGGAACGTCGGCTGGCGCAAATAAACCTCAACATATACATTTACTTGCCACTTGGGGTCGGCGGCGGCTGCAGGACTAGGCACATTGCCTAATTCGGTAATGCGCTATGGCCGGCTGACAAGTGCAGGCGCTGCACCAACAAAACGTCGGCATCGGTCACTAAATCAAAGCAAGTCGAACCGAGCCGCCAAGAAACGACGTATGTCTTTCGAGGAAAAAAGGGGGGGAGAAATCAATAGCGATGTGTTTCCATCTGGATACCCGACCATGTGGGAAAGGATACTGGAATTCAGCAACGGCCACGAGTGGTTTATTTTAATTATGGCGTTTTTTCTTTTCTGTGTTTGAATAGCATGTACGGGAGCATTTGCATCATCTATTCTGGTACGGATCGAAGCTCGTTCTCTCCAAAATCCAAGGAACAAAGCAACGAGCACAAAAGGGGCATATTTTTATCATGACGAATTGTTACGACACAGGAAAAACAGAACAGATGCCAAAAAAAGGGCGGTAACCGAGAACGAAAAAAGAAAGGGCTGCAGCATCACAAGGGTAAAAAGCACACACGCAAAAGGGAAGCGAGCAAAAAGGCGGATAATGGGCGGGTGCAGGTTGTTACACCGCAAGCCCGTTTTCGATTTTGTTGGGAAGCGGGAATGACGGATGTGTGCTATGTGTGATTGTGATGCGTGGCGGCGGTCAACTTTGGGATATGTATATACATTAGCAGCATTAAGTATGTAGCTTGTTTTTTTATGGGATGACCATTTAGTATTCAGAGTGACAAGGCATCACGTCGCCTCTACCTTGCCTCGCATTACATTACATCACGCCCGTACCGTATGGTGACGTAGTATAAGTGACATGACGCGTTTTTACCCTAGGTACTAAGGTAGTGAGTCTCTCACCGGGCACAGCAACCTGCAGTGTGTCGTGACCCTGTACCTGCTTGAGGTGGCCATGTACCATCCACACACCACCTTGTAGCAAAATAAAGACAAGACACTGGGCTGCCCTGGCACGCGGCACTGTACATACGAGTATGTACTTCCTTTGTCGTCGACGCCAGTGGCGGGAAACGTACTTACTTGCCGCGGTCTCGTTTCACCGGCTATTGACACTCACTCACGCACGTCCATCCCATCATATGTAGGGCCGAGAAAAATTCATCAGTCTTGTCTATCATGTAGAATATAATACATACAGTAATATACAGAAAAAAAAAAAAAAAAAAAGCCGCGGGGGTATTATTACATTGAAAAGGGAAATTACCGACAAGTAAGCGGAAATTTCATCAAGTACTCGTACGTACACGTTTAATAGAGTTGGGACTTCATGGCTCCCCGTCCCCGCAAATCATCATACCCTTGAAGACCTAGACCCTCCCCCGCAAGAAGAAGGGGTGGGTGTGGGGCCCTCCTTTGCCTGTTTAGGGGAGTTGAGTGCAATTTTGGTCGCATGACGTTTTTCGGGGTTATTTTACTGGCTTCTATTTGTACCCGAATGGACACCATAGTGCTAAACGTCATTGTGCGCATGACCCTGGATGGACCCCTTTTTTCCCGGCACACTTGCGTTCCTCCGTTTTTGTTGGGGAACACGATGCCCTCTGGCACGAGGCAAGTAGCTGGTACTTTTCTCCATCGAGCTTGGCGAGAATGAAACCGCACAGTGGTTCACGACGGACGGACACGGGGGTGAGTGACGCTTTATTCCTTCTTGGGTACACGACGCAGCGCCTTGACAAAGATGTGGCCCCCGTGCACATCAATATCGGCCAATTCCACCTCGAACCGATCAGATACTTCTATGTCTTTGGCCAGCGCAACGCCAGCCAGGCCGTCGGTATCCATGGCAGCCTCCAAATCAAACAGGTCCAGCCGGCCGACGACGCCGCCGCGACGGCGCGTGTCGACGCGGAACTGCATGCGCAGAGGCTCAGCGCCCTTGGACTTGTCAAATTGCCAGCGACGTAGGAGTGCAAGGAGGATCCAGCCCTTTACACCGTTGCGCGCTGCCATTCTGCCCAGTCGCTCTCGTAGTTGTAACAAGGACAACGTGTCGGTGAGTTCGGCATGTGAAAAGGGCAAAAGCTCGTCGACCTTGTCCATTGAGGGGTTGATTGCTCGCTGCATCGTGCGCTCGTGGGCGAGTGCGGCGTGGATCTGCCAGTGTGTAATCAAATCAGAGAAGCGGCGTAGCGGCGATGTCGCTTTTGCGTACATGTCGAGGCCAAGTAAGAAGTAGGGGCCAGGTTCCGATGCGATTTCGATGCTCCCCGTTAATTGGGAGAGTTCCATACGTGTGCGCATGCCGACATCGATTCCTTGGTTAAGGAGCGGGTATATCTCTTTGTTGGCATACTCCAGCGCTTGAGTCTTGTTCTCGCCCAGCTGGGTATCCCGTCGATAAGGGATCGGAATGTTACGGTCAGAGCACCATCGCGCTGCAATTTCACCAGCGAGTACCATCGAGTTTGAAACTACAGAGCAAACCGTTGACGGTTCGTCGCTGGCTCTGATGTAAGGGTCTGCTGGTATTGTGATCTCACCAGGTTGAGTGTCAGATGGCTCAATATTGTCAAACGACACTGACACAGATGGACGGGGGGAAAAGTACGGCCATGCACCCTTTTCTAACCTCTGGTCTCGAATTGCGTTGGTAAGCTCGTACAGAGTTAACAAATCCCTCTGGTTAGATTCGTCGAGATTTTGGGACGAAACCATTGTTCGCTTGGGTATGAGTTTCGTTTCTTCTGGGGGGGTTCCCGCCTCAATCACTGTAGCGGACTTTGTTGCAACATGTGTCTCCTTGCAAAAGTCAAAGACATCTGCAGGGTCCATGTAAACAACATTTCTCAGGCTACTGGCTTCCACTTTGTAGTCTAGAATGTGGCCAGACCGGTTGACCTTGGCGCTAAACGTCAGAGCGGGTGCATCCTTCTGCAGTGAATATTGTTTGATGAGACTCTCCGATTTAAAGTCCTTGCCATCATCCTCTCCAAGCTCGGACGGTAGCATTGCTTGGAAATGTCCGGGTAGGTAAAGATTCTCTGGGATCAGCTCCATGTAGTTGCTCAACTGCGAGTTCGGTTTGATGCCAGACGCCGGATCAGCGGCGTGAACGTGGATCCAGAACTCATCTCCTGAATCGGTACGCTCCAGCGATATGGCGTCATCAATAACAACAGTAGATGGAGCATCGATGCAGAAAGCGGTCGCCGCAACATCTTTTCTGTCTCCCGCTGCAATGTCCTCTCTCTTTGACTCCTCAATTTTTGGTGTCTTACGCTCCAAACCTCCACCCCGGACAATGCTGGTACCTGGCAAACGCGTTTGATATCGTGAAGAAACTTCCCACGGCGAAATTATGCCAATCTCTTGTAGAAACATCCACGCGGTTCTCTGATCGAAACGCATATTGTCGTACAGGTTCAGCGAGCGCAAAATCAGGGCGCCATAAGCGTGGAAACGAGACGCAGAATCAAAAATGTTATAGCTGGCCCACATCTCCAAGAATGCAATTATGTCCTTGCTCAGTGGAGACCACTTTAGTTCCGGAATAGTAATTCGAGTCGATAATGGCTCGAGGATCCCGTATCTTGTAAATTGTCTCTTTTCGCGACTCGCCAGGACTGCTTGTCGTGCCTGTAATATGAAAACGCCGAGGGCTGTTTCCTTTGTTTCCGGCACGCGCTTGCGCGTAAGTTTGGAAGTGTATGTAGTGTAATGACGTACCATGACTGCGATCTTTTCCACGATGGCGGCCTGGTTTTGAGAGAAGACTTCAAATAAGTGACCTTGTCGGTGGACACCACTTGACTGACTGAGCGGCGTAAAGCCAAGCTCGTTGGTCAAAAGAGCCCTGTGCACGGCATAAAGTGCCGGGGCCGAGAAATGGCCATTAGTCTTTAGTGAAGCTGGCAGTAATATATCTGCCACCTGAAACAAGCTCAAATACGTTGTGTGCGGACTGGCGAGTGTTGCCCGAGCGCCATCTAGTTGGGCAAGGTTGTTCTGATAGACAGCCTCGGCAGTCAGCTTGAAGTCGGTCATTCTGTCAATTAGGTGCGCTCCATCTTGTCGGGTCGGGCCCTTCTCATTTTCTCGCATGAATTCAAATTCCGAAGCTGACACGCCCTCTGGAAACTTTGCCCAAAGCGGCTCAAGGTCCTCTGCAGAGGCAAAGTTGGAGACTGCAAAGCGAGAGGAGAACCCCAGACTGGTTATCCATTTGCCGTTTGCAGCGTAAAAGTGGTTGCGTTCGCCAAAGTAGCCCATGTATACGGCAAAAACTGGCATTCGACTGCCAGCTTGCCTCAGCTCAACCAAGTCTCCTGCAACCTGGTTGTCTGCGCCAACCACCAGAGCCTCTGTGTAATCCGTTCCCTCTTCGGGACTACTGCTTCCTTCAAACGTGGGGTCTGCGGTGCGAATGTCATTCATTTCAGCAGACTCAATGCTCTGCGGACGACTCAGACTGTTTTTTATGCTTCCAAGCAGAGCGCCATCGGTAGGCAATTTTTTGGAGCCCTGTTGCACTTGTTCCTCGAGCCACTGGCGCAACCGCTCGCGGATTGGGATCTTGCTCTTCTTGTTGTCATCTTTCGGCTGTTCACTGGGGATGCTTGACTGTGCAACTCGCGGGAAATTCGAAGGTTTTGTTTCCTCTGTTGTAACCCATCTCTGCAAAGTTGGATTAGCCACTATCCGAGCCCTTAAGCGAGAAAGAATCCATTACCTTGGAAGGCAAGTGAATCCGGGGCACCGTTTGCCCAATGCTTGACCTATTTAAAATTTGTTGGACATTTTGGTGGCTGCTCGCCCGATCCACGCATTTCCAGCAGACGTAGGGTCTGCTGTTTGAAAGCATGACGGAACAAGCTCAAGCCGAAACTGGCATATGCGACTTTCACAGTTGGACGTAGCTCCCAAAAAATATTGACGCCACGACACTTTGCCCAGTCTCCGTTCAATCGTGTTATCACGTGACACCAAGCAACACTTACAGGGTGGCAAATTGGTCAGTAAGCTGTTGTAGGCGGCCATAATTGTCATAATAAAACAGTCTTGACGTGGACTTGATTTTCTTCTTTTTCTCATTACGAGATTGTTGGGTGCGGAGCTCAGACAGTGGCGGCACTGCGAGGGTAACTCGCTGACTTAGACGACAGTAGTCGACTGCCAACTCCCTAGTTTTCTCTATATCATAGCTCGTAGCATTGCACTTTACAGCTAAATGACGGTTATCGTTGGCAGTGCCAAATAGAAGCTTTAGCATCTCGAGTCTACAGTTTTTACTCCAGCAGCTACGGGTTTCAAGATTGTTAAGTAGTCTTTGCCTATAATTTGTTGGCTTGGGGACCTCTGCACTACCTTTTACCAGCCTCAGGCTCGCATGGAAACATTTTTTACTCTGAAAAATGTAGACCAATATTTCACAAGCAGGCTCTCAATATCAGAGGATTGATAATTGTCTGCTTGGGAGACGAGAGAGTATGAGATGGTCGGGCGCGACGCAACAATCGCGGAGGTTGGAGGCCGTAAGAAGACGCAAAGTTGGAGCCACCGCGACACCGTTTCCCCAGGCACATTCAAATTATTGCAAACTACAGACTTGTATCCGAGCTTAAACTGTGGTGAATGTCCATGGCGTGCTGGTGGCAATCGGCCATCATATTATCATACCCAGACAGGCTCAAATAAGGAGGGAACATCACATCCAGCCAGAGTCGAGCGGTATTCTTCTCGAAGCTGACATCTGTCTTGTCTCGGCCTGCCACGCGGCGACATGTAATACATGTCATACGTTCATGGTAAAGAAATTACCATCAAGCTGCCAACCATATTAGGCCAAGAGACAGTTCACAAGCCATTTATCCGTACCCACCATGCGATATCAATGTCTGACTTGCCGCCATGCTGAACAACAAGGCAATCTGGCAGCGGCGGCGGCGGCAAATTATAACTGATATGTATCAATTTGCACATGTTGATGTTTAAATTCTTCCCCACAGAACTCGTGAGGCGACACCCCTGTTCTGTAATAACGCCTCAGGGGCTGAGGCGCTGGGGCAAACGATCCCTGACAGCCCCTTACCCATGTCGGCGAAAAGCAATAATATTAGAGCCAAGCAAGTGGCGGACGGTTGAAAGCACTGGTTTGGTCTATTGAAGAAATTTTGGCATGCTGGTGCAAAAAGCTGCTACAGCTGAGCATTTGCAATCATAAGCAGTCCGTGGGGACGAAATTTGGGTAGCTTCGCAATGGCGAATGGTGTATCTGCGTTGGACCCTGCCGTGTCATCTTCGATTGATGATACGGGTCTGCCGTCGCCACTAGCAGTCTCGAACGCAGTCGACATTGCATTTTCTCCGCGGCTCTGATCAGGGGTTTCTTTGAACCCGGCTCATGGCTCGTGTTTGTGATCGGATATTGCTGGCTACGACGCATTTCGCACGTCCAATGGGGCCGTAATCCAAAGGAAGTAGCTGACATCGTGCCGTACGGATACAGGGCCAAATTGCAGACCAGGGGATGTCAAATAATAACCCGGACTCGCGGCATCCGCTGATTGCAAGGTCGGGTTCTCGATGCTGGGTGATACGGGCCATGCGGAGGTCGATCGTTCCAGTATTCGTCCGCACATTAGGCCAAATTTCGGGAAGCCGGGATACGATGCTTGGTGCGAGTTATATGTACTCGTAGCTATTGAGAGTATTACTCGTACGGTACGGATACTCGTAGTCCGTGCTCGTAGCCTGGAGAGCTCTGGAGAGTAGAGACGAAGGCCCCATCAGTTGTTGAATCTCCGCTCGTGGTGTGGTGGATCCTAACAAGGCTTGTTCCTGCGTCAAGCAAGCTGCCGACGGACAGGGTTCCCGAAATGGGCAACAGATCGCTCGGCGGGTGAAGAAGCAGGCGGCGCAGTAATACGAATATGTATGTACGTCGCATGTAGCCTGTGCTAATCTTGGGAGAGGTCAAATAGAAGATCCAGAAGCAGTCTAGTGGCATGGCTGCTTTTGCAACTACGAGTAGCGAGGTGCTCCTGTCTGGCGCGTCGTCTTGTCGTAGAGGAAAAGAGTCCATTGTTGATGAAAGCGTCCTACGACGTAGAGTGCTTATTACTCGCACTTCCATGTAGGTGCGCAAAAAAATGCTAGCTATTGCCGTGCTCGGCTTAAAGAGTCAGTCATGAGCAGAAGTTTTCCTTTGAGAAACTCGAAGTGGTTCAGTTGTGAAAACTCTGCAGCTTTCATAGCTCCATGAGGCCTTTTTCTTTTGTTTTTCCCCCCATGTCTCGGTGCAGAGTTTGCAACAATGTAGGGCGCCGAGAGCATGAAGGTGAGTTACAGTGACTGTGATGTGGCCAAACGTGGCTCTTTCGAGTCATACAGACGTGGCACGGTTCCACAAGAAGGACACCCGGCAGATGTTTTGCGGTACATGGGAAACATGAATGTCGAGTATTGAAAGGAAAACAAGAAGCTGGGAAATCGCTTCGAGTCAGCCACATCGGGTAAGGGATCGAGATGGAGCACTCCAGGCCGTCACTCGAGGGGATCGCGGGCAGCGTTGTCTAGGAAGACAGGAGTAAATACGACGTGAGACGTTGATGGGTGTGCATAATTTGTGACTATTGTGCTTTGTACATTAAAAGAGACATTTGGTGAAAAACGTGCAAGAATGCTAAGTGGAGAAGAAGCTGTGCGTGCAGTTGTGAATGGAGTCGAAAGACGTGGAGGGAAGGGACTGAATGGATAAGCAAACATATGACCAGTCAAAGGCTGTAAAAGAAAAGAGCACAAACAGCACAAAGACGCACAAAAAGGGCAGAATGGACACAAAGGAAGCACAAGCCACCACACAGGTACAAAGTGGCGCACAGCTTAATTAAAGCACAGGCGCTCGTGGATGGACAACGCACCAAAAAACAGCGGCAGAAAAGAGGGCCCCATCCACTACGGCCAATGGCGAGTCGCATGGATAGAAAGCCGGTTCCTAACTTGTGCCCGAAGAGGCAAGACACTAGCCGGGGGTTAGTTGCAGGGCTGTCTTGGGCCACGACCACCCTTTTCCGAGGCCCAAAAGCAGCCTGCCTCGGTGCCGTTTTTGCAGTGCAGCGAGAACAAGACATGGAAACATAACGGCAGCGCCGGGTGACGATTTATGCAGAAGAAAACCACCCCCCCCCCCCCCCCCCCAAAATTCTCCGGCCAAAGAATGACGGCAATCCAGGAATTCTATACCCATATCAGTACTCGCAGCTAGGTGAGAAGACGTACAGGGCGGTGATAGAGAGGTAATTCCCGCGGTTAGGCCGTCCTCGATCTGTCTCATTTCACTAACAACAAGTAGCCTTTGCCACCCGATTCTCGTAGCTCTTGACAGGTGTTCGCGCCATGCCCGCAGAGAACACACGGGGACTCAATTAGACGCCGTAAAATACAGCTAATAATAACATGGCACCAAGAGGCAGCAATGGCCAAGCGCCCGGCCAAGCTTGGAGCTCAGTCGGTGGCCCCCTATGTGTAAAGGAACAAAGGTAATTAGTGGCCTAGCCACGAAATTACATCTGGCCGGATGCTTCTCCACTAGCAGTGCTTTGTTGATTAGCGGGTGGGTTTCCAGGCACCAAGCAGGGCCTTTGTTCACCGCAGCCACGGAGATGGGAGGCGCAATTGCAAGAAACATGGACAATCGTCGTAGTTGTCCTCGTTGGGTTTGTGAAAGACATGAACCCCTGTCGATGGCCCAAAATAACGAAAATCCAAAGTAAGGTACCGACCGCCTCTAATGGCGGTGCCATGGCGCTAGTGCCAGGTACCATGTGGGTAGGTGGATCCACGCGCCCCAACCTCTAGTACCCAGTCAAACAGTCAAACCTCATCCACCACTATCCGCTCTCATCCACCCACAACATGCGGCCGCCCCCCGGCGTCGTCTGCGCCAATGCTGCTAAATTAGCTGCTGTGATGAGCCTCCCCAGAGGTGCTAGACGTCGACAAAGCCCTTGTCCAAGTGCGGTACTACGGTGCCGGTGCCGTTGAAATTGGCCCTGGCCCAGTATCCCCCCATGTAATTTGGTAGCTACCTGGGTACGAGTACTGTAGGTAGGTAAGGTAGTAGACGAGAGCCCTGCACCGGGCAGCGCAGGAGGCAACAGGAGGAACATGAACCCTGGTAGCGCAAACCAAGGAAAGGGGACGGAATAATAACATCAACCCACCCACCGACTCTCTCTCCTCTCCTCTTCTCTTCTTTTCTCTCCGTCACGAACCGTCCATATCGAGGTCGTAACTGAAAGCTACGCAGCTGCTTTCGTCCTTTCGTTCATTTCCATTCTCTCTCATCTTACCGCTTCACTCCTTTAGCGGGCATTCCTTTTTTCTAACGACTCGATACTGAATTCGCTCACAATGAAGGGAGCCTTCGTCGCCGCTGTTGCGGCCATGGCCGGTGCCGTCAGCGCCGGTTCCAACCACCGTCACGCTCACGAGCTCTTTGCCAAGCGCGGCACCGCCGTTCCCACTGGTGAAATGTGCATTCCCACTTGCACCACCGTCTGGAAGACAATCACCGGCGAGCCTACCCGTAAGTTCGCATTTGCCCGGGTTCCTGTTTGAAGCCGTTACCACCTGCATTTCGAGTCTGGGTTTGTGTTGGCGATATCGTTCTCTTGTGGAGTGACGATCCTTTCCCCAGGGCCTCAGAAGACGGATATCAAAGCACTATAGGCCAATGGAACTAAGCATTTTGATGAGACAAGTATCACTAACGCGCTATTTTCAAGTCGTCCCCGTTCCTGTCACCACCGTGACCGCCACCCACACCAACACGACAACCAAGACCGTCACCCCGGCCCCTACCACGACCGCAACTCAGGTCGTCGTTGTCGTCCCTACCCCGGAGGTTGAGACCTGCCCTACGCCCGGCACCTACACCTTCTCGGCCACGACTCTGACGGTTACCGCTACCACCACCGTCTGCGCTGCCACCTCTACCAAGGTGCCCTCTGGCACTCACACCTACGGCGGTGTCACGACCGTCGTCGAGACTGCCACCACTGTGACCTGCCCCGTTGCCACGGTCGAGACCACTGGCGACGTTACCACCAGCACCATTCGCATGACTGAGTACGTCTGCCCCAGCGCTGGCACCTACACCATTAACCCAACGACCACGGTTTGCCCCGAGGAGACTGTCATTGTCTACCCCACGCCCACCACCATTGTCCCCGGCACCTACACTCGCCCGGAGACTGTTGTGACCGTCACCGAGACTGGCTTTGTCACCGTCTGCCCCTACACCAGCTCTGGCCTGCCTACCAGCACTCCCGAGCCCATGCCTGAGCCCCAGCCTGAGCCTACTCCCGAGCCCATGCCCGAGCCTCAGCCTACCACCTCTGCTGCTCCTGAGCCCGAGAAGACCAAGACCCCCGAGAAGCCCCAGAAGCCTTCCGGCAATGGCGGCGTTGGCCCTACCACCGACACCGAGCAGCTCGGCATCACCTACACCTGCTACACCAGCGAGACCGGCGAGTGCAAGTCTGCCCAGCAGGTCAAGAAAGACATTGCTCTTCTCGCCAAGAACGGCTTCAAGAACATCCGTATCTACGGCACTGACTGCAACACCCTCGAGAGCGTCACCCCTGCTTGCGAGGAGAACGGCGTCAAGATTGTCACTGGTATCTTCATCAAGCCCGGTGGCAGCTGCAGCGCTCAGAACCCTGACATCAAGAAGCAAATTGACGACCTTGCCAGCTGGGCCCGCTGGGACCTTGTCGACCTCTTTGTCATCGGTAACGAGGCCCTCATGAACGGTATCTGCACTGCTTCTGAGCTCGCCACCCTTGTCCAGACAGTCAAGTCCACCTGCTCCTCGTACACTGGCCCGTACACCATTGCCGAGACGCTCAACATCTGGCAGAAGTCGGATGTTCAGTCCTCTATCTGCGGCGTCGTTGACATGGTCGGTGCCAATATTCACGGCTTCTTCAACTCGCAGGTTGCCCCCAGCGAGGCCGGTCAGTTTGTTGTCAGCCAGCTCGACCTCCTTGACAACATTTGCGACGGCAAGCAGGCTATCAACCTGGAGTGCGGCTGGCCTTCCCAGGGCAACGCCAACGGCGTCGCCGTTGCCAACGCCAACGCTCAGGCCGAGGCTATCAAGTCTATCAAGGCTGCTGCCGGTTCCAGGACCTTCCTGTTCTCTTTCGAGAACGACTTCTGGAAGAACCCTGGTGCTTGCGACTGTGAACAGTCCTGGGGTCTCATGAGTGCTCTCGGTCTGTAAATATAAATCTTTTTTTATACCATTCTTGTCGAACAAGGGAGGGGCAGCTTTTTTGAAAGGAACAATGGGTATATAAAAGGGCGATGAAGCCACCGGGTTTTGAGCGTCTCATGTACATTTCTCGGACGTTGGATGGTTTTAGGTCTGGGTGGTGGACAGCCCAACGGTAAATCTGAAGACTTTATATATCTGGATTTGTTGTACATTGTTTCTTCTTCTTTTTAGCTGAAAGAGTTTTTTTTACATTTTTTGTATATGGAAATGGTTACCTGTTGAATATACAAAGAAGAGAGTCAACAAAGCAAACTTTCCCCCTTGAACGTATGAGGTGTTTATTAAAGAAGACGAAATTACGAACCGTCGCCCGTGGCCTAGATGTTATTATTCTTGATGATTGGTTTTTATGGCTTCTGCTATTTATGTTTCACTTCTCTTATGACATTTTATATATACATTATCCTCTAATTGTCGCTTGTCATGATTCGCCATGGCGCCTTGGTACGGCGCCTTTAGACCTCGAATTCATTTTTTTTTCTGCCAACCACCTGATACTCTACATGGCGTGAATTTGGCCCATGGTGCTTACTATACTGTCTTTTATGACGGATACACTTACGACGGGGCAATTATCACTACCCTGGCATCAATTAACTGCAGATATTTATTGGTATTAGTCCATTTTTCTTCTTCTTTTTCCTTTTCCTTCCCATAAGTAAGCAAGTAATTAATTACCTAGTACATATAATCAGAGACGTCCCTGGTTCGTTGCACACAGCTCAATCTGCTTTTCAGCTCATGTCATTCAAAACAACAGATGTAAGAAAGTCCAACTATTTACACCGTAATAAATGATGGATCCACATTTGACATTTTCTGTTTAGTTCAGGCCGTACCTGGGGTGGTGATTGTGTAATATAATAAAACAAAAAGAACATGAATTCGCTCCGTAGAAATAATAAGATGCATATATGAAAAAAGTCCCCTTCCATGCCATCTATCCAACCAATAATGCGTCGCCAAGAGTAGAAACACACATTCAATAACACAAAAAAAAAGGGAAAGGTCATGAGACAGGTATAAATGGTTATAAAAAACAAACAAAAAGACGTTAAAACGGTTCAGGCATTTCATGACCCGGAGTAGTGATGCTCTTTCGTTTCGAAAACGGCACATCCACATCCCTCCCGCACCTTTCTAGCTGTACCAATCCACCTCTATGCGCATCGCAGCACAAGACGTTCAAATCGTGGCCGTCATTTGCAAATGACACGCCACCAATTTCGCCAAAAACGTCGACTAGTTGCTTGCGCTCAAACGTCTTGGCGTCAATAACGTTAACATAGTCTGCCTCTTCTGCCGCCACGAGCACAGGTCGTCCGCCGCCAAGCGGGGAGAAGCGCAGGCTTCGAGCGCCGGCCATTTCGGTGCGGACCGTGTGCAGCGGTGTGCTGACGCCGCTCGAGTTGCACCAGCGGCGGGCGTCCCAGATCTTCACGGCCATGTCTTGGAAGCCGGTGGCCACGGTCCAGCCGTCGTCTGACCAGTCGCACGCAAATCCGTAGTCGCGGTGTCCTGACAGCTCGCGCTGGACCTCGCCCGTGTCGGCGTTTGTGATGAAGACGTTGAAATCGTCGCCCACGATTGCTCGCAGCCGTCGGTCCGGTGATACGGCTGTGCAGTTGAGCGCAAACGGGTAAATGGTTTCCTGAGTAAACTTTTGCGTTTCCAGGTCGAGGAGCCGCAGACCGTGGTCGTTGCTGGCTATTGCGGCAGCCGGGCCAGCCGAGCGCCGAGGCTTATGGATTTTGATGTGGTTGGTTATGCCGCTAATGTCGTGGGTGATTCGGCCCTCGGTGTACGCTTGCTTATCGTTTGAATCCAGCGATTTCATGCAGTAGTCACCGTTAAAGGTGCCGCACATGAGGATACCGCAATCTGCGTCGAGCGTCGATACTACGGCGCCGTTGGCCGGAAAGTCAAGCAAGTTCATGGCCAGGTCCGACTTTCTCGATGCCGTGTTGAGACGGGTGATGCCTCGGCGACTGGGGTAATAGGCATGCGTTCGTGTCGGGCATGCCAGTACGCTGCGCAGCTGAAAGTGCGCAAGGCTTATGTCTTTGCGGATATCCATTCGCTTGAACCTAACAAAGCTACTATTTGAAGAGGTGAATGCTCCCTCGCGGAGTGTCTAAAAGAATTAGCATCGGGACCTTATCGCAAGTTCAAATAAGTTGCCATGTTACTTACTGCCCACTTGTCGGAACCGTGGCGATTAACGTAGTTCCTGTAAGTGTACTGGCGCCTCAGACGAGCGGCCTGCCGGGTCGTCTCCATGGCGCTCCAATCCAGACCCTGGATATCACAAGCATCGCCCTCGAGATCGGAATAATCCACCTCGTCGGGCGGCGCTTGGGCCTGTTGCACGACTTGCTCAAGATACGGAGGCTGCGACCGAGCTGCGCGGCCAAAGCGGCCCTGGTAGGCCCAGTCGCGCAAAAAGTCGACGAGCCCGAGGTTTTCGGACCCTAGGATGGAAGGGTTGGCATTGCTGGGAAGAAGGTTTGGCATGGTGTCGCCAAGAATGGGCGGCAGAGGAACCCAGTCGGGCGGAGGTTGTGGTAGGGGAGGAAGGTGGGCGAGTTCAGGGATGTCGGCATCGAGTTGCGTCAAGTTGTGAGGGCTGAGAGTGTCTGTATCGGGGTTTTGGGGTAGCTGTTGCGGCGGCGGTTGTGCTTGTGTCTGTGTGTGTGGCGGAGGTGTTGTAGATGTTGTAGATGTTGATGTCAATTGCTGGCCAGCCATGAGCAAGTGGTGAACGGTAGTGGGTATCATGGGAAAGAAGGGCTGCATGGCAGGCAGCTGGCTGTGGTATTCATTTGCTTGGATAACGTATTCGTCTTCCGAGTCGTATTCAGAGTCAAACTCGGAGTCATGGTCGACCTGATGGTCAAGCGTTTCGGCACCGGCAGTGGCTGCCGCCGACGACAGGGCCAGAGGAGCGCCACCATCGACATCGACATCGACTTGGAGGTTATCACCTAGGTCAGAGTCCGAGTCGGACTGGACTTCAAACTCGGCGTCAGTCATGGTGGCATCGTTGTCACCGTCTATGTATGATTGCTGTCGCGAATGTGCCGCAAGAACCGGCCGTTGGACAGAGCCGCTGGCCGTGCCGACAGCAACAGGGTCTGCCGTCATGAGGGAGGAGGGTGACGAGCTGCTCGCGGGAGACGGCAAGTCGGTAGGGCATTGGCCGTCTACTAGTACTGATGGCTCGTTTTCTGTCACAGAAATCCCAGAACCGGGACCGCTGTTGTCGGTGTCGTCGCTATCGTCGCTGTCGTCGTCGTCGCTGCCGCCTTCTTCTTCTTCTCTGTCCGTGTCGAGATGGAGGATGCGGTGTGAAGGGCCAAGAGCGACATTGACCGGGTCATCCTGCGACTGGTGCTGAGGTGCATGCAAACTGCCGCGAGGAGAGTGTATTGTTGAAGTATTCGACAGCGACGACGGTCGCATGGCAAGAAAGGGCATCCAGCACCAAGCAGCCGCGGGCCGGGAGTGGCGAGAGTCTTTAAGGCATGTGGCAGACGATGACGGGGACTTGAAGCGGGAAGCGGGACAAGTTCAGTGGAGTGGTGGTAGTCGTGGTGGTGGTTGTGAGTACGTCGTACCTACCTAGTAGGTAGAGGCTGTGGTGAGTGAGTGGATTTGGGGGCCCTGGCTTGCGTTGTCGCAGGGGGTGTGTGTATGTGCAGTACGTGCGTGTGTCTGTGTGTGTGTGCGTTGGGCTTTTTTGGTACTCGAGCCGTTTTTTTCGCGTGGAGGGTGTGCAGTGGTTGCAGAGGGTGCGTGTGGTAAAAGTACAGTGGTACTGACAGGAGGCAGGCCACTACCTTAGGTAGGTACCTACCTACAGTACATAGACTAGTGCCAAGTACAAGTAGCCAGCCTTTGATCTGAGACGCCTTAGTACCTGCTACTAACCTAGGTACCTAGGTAGTAGTGAGGTAAACCCCCTGCCTGAGCGGAGGCGCAAGCGAAAGAAACACGACTCGTCAGTTGCATGGGTTTGGTCATCTCTCTCTCGTTCTCTTTACTGTTGGTACTAGCACGAGCACGGCACGGCGAACCGCATCTCGGTGGATCAGAGGGCGGTTGACAGATTGATTCTAGACGCTGGCCAGGAGCAGACGGCCCCAGGAGCAGGGTGTGTGTACAAGGTTACTGGCACGAAATGGATTACTCGTACAAGCGAGCACGAGGATGCAGGGCCCTGTAACAATAGCGTCATGGCTGGTGGATGTACAAGAGGTGAGATGTGACGGCCTACCTCTAAATAATACCACACTAGGTAGGTACCTCAGGTATAAACCGTATGTACATCTTTTTGCCGCGGTTAATAATTCTTGGACGAGTACCCCATGACTAGGTTAGTACTGGGATAAAGAATGAATTGCTTCTACTGTACCTAGTTCGTGTCCTATGTCAGGAGATGGACCGACTTTGGTTGGTACCAGACAGCTGGTATACGCTAGCTGTTGGCTGCCATTTAGTGCTGCAGGTAAGGATATAGAAGCTACCTAGAAGCAGTTAGTACGGTACTAAATGAATGTTATGCCCAACTAGGTACGTCCGTACTATAAGTTGGATCGCATTTTGTTAAGACTTCTAGTACCTAGCTAGGCAAAGGAATAATTTTCCATATTTTTTAACTGGGCAAGTCCGATATCTAAATATCTGTATAGTACCGATGTTTTCTTTTGTTTTGTTTTTTTGGTGTGCAAAACTGTCAAAACCAGTCTCTATCTGTCCAAGTAACCCAGGCTCAGCCAGCCAAAAACAGCCACCTACAGAGACTACTAATTATAAGCTGCCCTGCTTTTACGTATTACCGGCGGCCACTAGCAGCGACAATGAAGCGCGGATGGGGGGAGGGAGGGGAGAGCAGACCAAGAGGAGGGGGAATCAGTAGGTCCTTGTGCGGAGACCTTGTCGACTGAATGACTGTAAACTGCACCGATGGGCTTGCGGGGCGGAGAGATAGAGGGGCGTGTGCCGTTGATGTGGTTATGCGGCTTGTGAGTTGAGCTGTTCTTTTTTTCCTGCTTGCAGCTCTAGCGTTACGAACAATTTTCAAAAAAAAAAAAAAAAAAAAAAAAAAAGTTTTCTCCCGTTCAAGCAAGAGGAGTGCAAAATTGCCTCATCCAACTCCAAACTCTAGCTGACCACTCAGCTACCTATTCTTAGGTCCCCTTCTTTGGACGGGGGGCTCGGAACCACTGCGGTGCACTTGTTGCCGGAAATGAATTTTCTTTTTTTTTTTCACTCATTGAGCATGAGTATCATATTTGTAATAGTCTAGTTTTAAAGCATCTCTCTCTCTATCTCGCTCGCTCGCCTTTCTCTTTTGCATGCCTATATCCAACACAAACGTATCCAAACTTTAATAATCTCCATTACAGCCACATTTACAGCTACACTCACTCATTCCTCACTCTTCAGCTTTTAACAAGACAATAATACCTACTCATACTCCCAGCTAAAGAAAGTAAAAGAAAATGGCTCACACGGCATCGCCGGCAACCACCAGCTAGGCACAAAACAGGCACCTACGTTTGGCCAACATTTGCCCTGTTTGCGCTGCTGGCACCTGTTGTTGTTATTGTTTTATGTGTAGGTTGTGCGCTGCCCTCCCGTTTGGCCGCCATGCATACCGCCACCACCACCACTGCCATCTTGACCTGTTTATCCGTTAATAGTTACTGTACATACAAATGGATAATTGAAGCCAATAAACGCCACCAAATACCAACCAAACCCCAAAAAGCGGGGGAGGGGCGGAAAAGGACGGGGCGACACGGAGCGAGAGGCGGTCAAGCCACGCCCGCTATTACTCGTATGTCTTCCCTCCTGCTGGCGAGTGGTGCTTCTCCCCCATTGAGTTGCTTTTTGGGGCTCAAACAGGGCAACAGTTAGTAAGTAAGTAAGTACAGACAGGTCAGTTTATTACTGATCATAAAGATTCACTACAATACTGTTTGAGACCCGGGTTAAGGGAGCCGATGTTCGCCGACGGACATATACTCGTACATAGGTAAGTATACACATATACGAGTATACCCGTATACATACGAGTACATTTCATTGACGCTCCTTCAAAGGACCATACTGGGGCTGAAGAATGCAACTTTATTCTAGACCCGTTGGTGAGCTTTCACCATCCTAGCCGCAAGATAGATCCAGTCTAATAAACCGCCTCTTGGCAGCTGGACTTGTCAACCATCGATTGTCGGGTTTTCATATATCAAGCGTACGTCGTACGCCCGTACTCGTCTAATCTATTCATGCACGAGTACTCATACATACATACATGGCAACTTGCGGGTACAGTAAGTCACCACTGCATATTACATATGCGCCAGAGACCCTGCATTGTATTAGCTCGTAGACAGTATCATACAAAGCAATCGGTCTTGTGTGGCTCTTAATTTATTTCCTCAACGTTTTCCCACGCCACCAACATGGCGTCCTTTTTTCTTTCGTCTGTTTTTTTTCGTCGCTCGTCTCTTCTTCATATATTTACCCCGTGTAGATGCGCGATACGAGTTCTGTTCAGGCGTCTTAATAAAGGGAGCAAAACCTCGGCCAACAAGTGAGTGCTCATGCATGCACTCGTTCATCTCACCGATGCACGTAATATGGAAAAAACTGGCAGCTCGGCGTGCAGGTGAAGAAGGGGGGTGGTTGAGGCGCGTTCGTGGCTCATCCTCGGTATATACATGCATACACGCATACGACGTACGTTAAGAAAATACGATGACCGTCAGCATCAGCCCAGTGGCGGACCAAATTCCTATCCAATCGCCGTCGAGAGAGGCGCAGACATATTTTTTACCTCTTAGTGTCAGGATCGGCCGCCGTTTGGGTGATCGGCTCAACACGAATAATTTGGAATGGGGTGCCTTGTTTTCCAACCTCGTTAGGAGTAGTTAGTTACAGAGATGGTGTCAAGGATCCTCTTTTGCGTTGGTGATAGGTCCCCAACCGTTTTTAGCGATAGATAGACTTGACTTTTCAACATGATGTAAAGGTGTCTTCATATGTGTAGAGCTTTTCAGGGTCCTACCAAGTATGTACATGATTTACACACACACACACACACACACACACTCATTCAGAGATTCAACCACCAATAAAGGTTGATAGAAGGGGTCAGCCAGCCACGGGGGCCAGTAGAAGCTGCAGGATAGCTAAGACGGAAATACAAACTAAAAGGAAGAATCGACCCCGTCCGTCTAGGTAATGAATCACTTCACATTATTGTACATACGTTATGACCTTGATCAAACAGGGCCGGGCGGAACAGTCAAGCATGTCCTTCTCCCGAGGTTTCAATCCACTGTATATCCCTCAAAATGGCAAACTACATGTACATACATGGGGGCTCATCGGCCGGCTGTCGGCTGTCGGGCAAAATACACTGACTACTCGTAAACAAAAAAAAGGGGGGGCGCGTCGTCTTTTTTTTTGTATTTTGTGATAGGTGATGTATCTGGTTGACTCTTTTTTTTTTTTTTTCCCCGCTGCGCCAAATACTACTATACCCACGCCCCCTTGGTTGTTTTGGGGGTCTCCGCAGACGCCACGGGTTTGGTTGATGAGGGGAGGTATGATGAGGCGGGGAGAAACAGACCAGACCAGTCACTCACTCACTCACTCACTCACAAACCCGACTAATACCAATACCAAGTAATCTTGACGGGGCTACTGATGGAAATACGAAATCTGTGTTTAAGAAAAACGGCGTGGCAAAAAGGTGGCAACTGTGTTGCTTGGCCGTGTAACATGGAAACGTTTTTGCTGGATAGTGCTCTGCAACAACCATGGTACAGTAAAGAGTACGCTCAGAAACAGCATCCCATGTTAGTCATGTGTAATACGGAGTAACGGACCTCGTTGTGCTACAGAAAAACCGCACCGCCAGCTCATCATACGTGGTGATACATACATACATCCATACATCCCATACATTCATACAGACAACCCCAAGGCTCATTCTTGTACAACGTGATGGAACATTAAAAGACTTTTGCTTGATAAAGGCGTTTCCGTTTCATCAACATCTTCTAGACCAATCTCGCCCCCTTTGTAATACTAATATCTCACACCGGGCGCCGCAGCCCATCACCAGACCCCTACCGCCCCCTGTCACCTTCTTACTCGGAAGCCTTGTTTTTTGTCTCCAGATCTCCTCGGCGTGTGGCTTTGTTCCGTACTTGTAGACAAGCTCTACATCTCTACATAACATACAGTTCTAAGTGCTCGTATCCAAAATATCCAATCTCGTTTTTAATTCCACCGTTGCCGTAGAAATAAAAAAAAGTATTCGGCGCACATCAATTGACATCTTCACTTTAGTCCGCAAGACTGCATGTTTCTCAATTTTTAATTCCTACACCGCCCAGAGCTGCGCACCCGGTGCCAGTGTCAAGAGACGTGTCCGGACCGAAGGCTTCCAGACCGGCGCCAACTGATGCATCGACTAATTATTATTAGCTCCCCGCGTTTTTTTTTTTCCCTGGCGGCGTTGCATCCATTCCTAGTGGTGTTTGCTTGGCGGTTAGTACGAGTAATGTATATATTCTGCATGTTGAAAGTGTAATCTAGACGCCGCCAACTACAAGCCACCTAACGGTTGTCTTTCCTGATTTGGGTTTTTTTTTCTTGCAAATTGTTCGTTTCAAGATGGGCAATCTTCCAGGTATTATTTCCACTTTTACATATCATCTCACAATTCCCGTTTGTGACAGGTAAGCTGTAAACGCCCCCTTGTCTACTCAACTCATCTTCTACACACTTCACCACCCACTTACTCATTCCAAATAATCGCGACTCTCACTATCAAAACACCTCAAAGGCCCTCTCGCTCCTCCTGCTCAAAACTCTCACACACTTCACCGTCACTCTCTCTATTAGCGTAGCATTTCTCGCCGTTTTTAGGCCGCCTCTTCCCATGTCTCGGCGCCCACACTTCACACAGCCTGCACACACACACACACACAAACACACCCCTCCTTTACGCAAAGAAGGGAAAAAAGGTCGCCCGAGCTCCCCCGCTTTATTTATACATACCACCCCATCAGTCACTTGTCTGTTATCAGATTATAATCTGATCATATGTACGAAGTAACTTGTCTCCAGTTACAGAATTCCCTTCATCTAACAAAAGTAGATGCATGTACATATGCACAGAATCATCACGTACATATGGGGAGGGTGGGAGGCAAAGTGGTCTAGGAACATCATACATACTTTGTGTGTGAGAGGTCACTTTCCTGTCAAGTACCTTACCTACTCGTTAGTATGTACATAGAGCCTACCTTTACTTCGTCGCCTAATCTTTTAGTATTAGCCCACCTTCACCACCTCCCGCTTCTAGAAATTTGTCTTGTGAGCCACTTATTACTGTCCGGCGACCAAAAACATCATCGCCACTTCCCATGTAAGTACTACTGTATTGGGCCAAGAAAAAAAAAACTCGAATGTGAAGCCAGGACGGCACGCTCACCCCTACAGCCATGAGATCGTCGTCGTCTCCCGCCTTTCCCGCCTTCCCGAACGTAGATAGTGCCTCTTCAACACCCTGTTACGACTCAACGCCACGGCGGCTCTCGCGCCACCCACTCGGCTTTGCTTTGTTTGGGTAGTATTCACTGCACATCACTCATTGTCTGCCTTTGCAAATTACTCCAGGTATACGCACAAACACCACGCCCGCCGGTGTACTTTCTCAATCTTTCATGTTTGGCCCTTGCTATTTGTATGTATGTAAAATTGTAAGCCACCCCCCCCCTTATCTCGGCAGCCCGGTTCCCCTTTCTCTCCCCCTCTTCTCGAGGCCGGGGCCTACCAGTGCTCATTTTTCGACGCCTTGACGGCCCTCGATAGGGCACCGTTTCATTTTCGTTTTACCGATTCAAAAACCTCATACCCATACTCCAATGCTACATGCTTCATTTCAATTCGTGGCAAGCACACGTCAAAACCTGACATGTCGTCTAAAGCCACGTGCTCCCTCCCGCAACCACGCCATTCGAACCGCTTGCCCACCTTGCGGCTTAATACTTGTTGACAATGCGTCTCTCATCCCTGAGCTTGGCCAAGTGCTCCAGCGCTTCGTCCAGAGGAATCAGCTCGCCCTTGCTCTGCGTAGCCTGGTCGTCACGGTTGCGAATGTTGACCGTGCGTGATTTTGCCTCCTCAGCGCCGACAACTATTCACATGTTAGCACAATTACATCACCCACATCAGCGCATTATTTTGCCACTTACCAAAGATGAAGTTGTACTGTTCAAGCTGGCCAGTGCGAATCTTCTTCTGGAACGTGTTGCCGCTCAGATCCACGTCAGCGTAGAAGCCCTTGTTCTTGAACAGCTTCTGCACCTCCGTAGCGTAGTCGTTGACCGCTGGCATAATGGGTACAACAAGGACCTGGCGCGGGCTCAGCCAAAACGGCCACTTGCCGGCAAAATGCTCAGTAAGAATGGCAAACATGCGCTCCACGCTACCAAGCACGGCTCTGTGAATCATGACGGGCCGAGCATAACCAGCGGGCAGATCGGGCTCTGCCTCACCACCGCCAGGCGCATCCTCTTCCTTGGAAGCAACATAGCGGAGCTTGAACCGCTTGGGCAGGTTAAAGTCGAGCTGGATGGTTCCGCACTGGAAATCTCTGCGCAGCGCGTCGTACACAGTAATGTCAATCTTGGGGCCGTAAAACGCACCATCACCAGGGTTCAGCTCCCACTTGCTACCAATCTTTTGCGTAAAAGTATCCAGCGCTTCAGCGAGCTTGGCCTCGGCCATGTCCCAAATGGCCACGTCTCCGATAAACTTTTCAGGACGCGTAGAAAGCTTCAGCTTGTACTCGAAGCCAAACAGGCTGTAGATGGAGTTCAAAAAGTCAAAGCAGCCCACAATTTCGTCGCGAATCTGATCAATTCTGCAAAAAATGTGGGCGTCATCTTGCTGGAAACGACGCACACGGGTAAGTCCGGTAAGAGCGCCAGAAAACTCATTGCGGTGCAGAACACCAAAGTCAGCCATTCTCCATGGCAGGTCCTTGTAGTTGGAATCACTGTGTGAGAAAATCTTGCAGTGTCCAGGGCAGTTCATCGGCTTCATGCCGTACTGCTCCTTTTCGACTTCAAAGACAAACATGTTTTCCGAGTAGTGGTTCCAGTGACCAGACGTCTTCCAGAGGTCTGACTTGTACACGTTGGGAGTCATGACTTCTTGAAAGTCACGTTTGCGGTACTCGTTCTTGATGACGTCCATTAGCGAGTTGTAAATGCGCGCACCGTGGGGAAGGAAAAAGGTAGAGCCAGGAGAAACTTCATCGAAAAAGAAAAGTTTCTGGTCCTGGCCAATCTTGCGATGGTTGCGCTTCACAGCCTCGGCAAGGAACTGCTTGTACTCCTCGAGGGCCTTTTTGTCGGGGAACGAAATACCGGCGATACGCTGAACAGATTCGTTCTTGCTGTCACCAAGCCAGTATGCAGCAGAGCTCTATACTTTGTTAGCTACCTTCCCCCCGGGCTCCTAAATAGCGAGAACACATACTTTGAGAACGGCAAACGCCTTGATGTTTCCGGTGTGAGGGACGTGAGGACCACGGCACAGATCGATCAGAGGACCGCAGCGATACACGGTGCTGAGGGTGCCGTCCGGAACACGCTGGTCGATAAAGTACTGTTTATACTTGCTGTAGTTGAACATTTCCATGAGTTCTTCCTTGGTCATTTCGAGACGTTCAAAAGGTTGCTTCTCCTTGATGATGGCGCTGGAAAGGGTCTCGAGAGCCTTCGTGTCCTCCTCAGCCACGGCTTGTCTATCAGGTGTCAGCGCTCTGTCCCAGGTAATTGAGCTTTAATAAAACACTTACTCTCCCATGTTGGCCATGTCGTAGTAGAAACCGGGAGGGTTCTCGGTGGGCGGGCCATTGCAAAGGTAGCAACCGAAACGGCGTTCGCAAGCCTCTCCCAGAATATGTGCAGAAGAGTGCCAAAAGACCTTTTTGCCTGCAAAAGGCATTAGAACCGCCGTATTATTTGTGTCCAGCGATACTTACCCTCAATGTTGTCAAAGTCAATCAGTTCGAGCTTGCAGCTCTTCTCGAGAGGACGGGTAAGGTCCCAGAGCTCGCCGTCAACCTGGGAAATGACCGTGCGCTCGAGTAGAGACTTGGAGATTCCCTTGGCAATGGAAGCAGGGGTAGTCTCCCAGGAAGTACCTTCAGCCTCTTTGCCATTGGGAAGCGAAATGGTGATTTTCTCGCGGGGTTTGGCTACAACAGATCAGCTACTCGGCCTTTCGTCGGATTCATTCGTAATATGCGGCATACCAGCAATCTCCTGATCGCGCTTGACCTTGATCTTGTCGAAAATGGCGAGGCGATGTTGGATGAACTCGGGCTGGTCGGGTAGCTACCAAATTGTAAGCGCAATTCTGGAATTTCAACCTCATCTCTGCCGGCACACGTACCTCGAGTCCGGCGTTCTTGTTGGGCTTAGGGGCCTTTTCCTTGGCCGGCTTGGCAGGTCTCGAGGGGAGCTCCTTTGCCGGAGCGCCCTCGGCCACCTGAGGAGCATCAACTTTATCGGACGACATGGTGACGAGGTCTGAATATGAAGATAAAAGGCGGTGGGCGTGGCTGTCGATGCTCCGAACGGTGGAGGGGCAGAGTACCCTTTTTCACTTGCCCGCAGAGGGGTGGTGGGGGTTGAGTCACTCGAGCAAGGCGGTAGATCTTCGGCTCTGACTCAACGTCATCCTTTACACCAACATGCTTCATTTCGACAGTGCACAATTCAAATTAATAAACACGAGCCATGTGTCAGGCTGGCAGAATTAGTCATTTTGACGCACTTTGCCAGAGTCGGCCCTTTATGCCGTCAGATTGAACCATGCCGCACGATATGACAGCAAAAGGGGTCGGCATGCGTCCTGCGTTATGTTGCATCGAGTGAACAGCAATTTCTAATTCAACTTTTGCCTCTCAAGCGCCTGAAAGCATATCCTTTACGACTATTATATGGCTAACTATCTATGCTCGCTAGCTATATCTTATCTTATATGCATGATATGTCATCAATCATCAGATTGCTTCTTCTACCTAAGTGGTTATAGAAGCCGTGATGTGTCATCCGTCATCGGACTACTTGTCCTACCTGATTGGGTTGTAGAAGCCGAATCGGTTGTTTGGGTCCCATTGACTCTTCAGGCTACGAAGCCTCTGCAGTCTTCCGTCTTCCCGGCCGTATACTTCAAGATTGTTTTCACGGCCCATGGCATAGTTGACATAGGTATGAGGCTTCTGGCCTCTGCCGCGAACAGCACGCTGCATTCTGCGACCGACTTTCATGGCCCTGCGACGATCTCTCTTGTCGTCGCCAACCCACCACATCATAGGTGAGGTTAGCAGATGAAGTTGCCGCTCTTCGGGTGCAACGGCATTCTCCGACTCGGGCACAGCGCGAACGCCTTTGCGACCATAGGACTCTAGCAGCCACGCAGAGGTCGAGAATGTCTTTTCCGCAGTAAGCCTGCTAAAGATGTTGAAGCCTCTCCGCATCGCCTTGCTATTCCAGCGCTCAAAAGAGTTGGGGTACCCCAAAATGTTCTGGTTCTTGCGGCAGACCTCGCTTTCGGTGCCAAATCCCCCAACGTCAAAGAGATTGCCCCACGAAATGTTGCTAACAGTGTCGTCAGCCACCGGACCAAGCTTGCGGAAAGCAGCGGCATAATCTTCTACAATTGTGTTGTTGCCTTCATAAAGCAATTGTAGGTTCACCAGGGGCTAGGCAGTTAGTAACAGATGACTGGAGCTGCGCTTTGAGAGACATACCTGGTCTGGGTCGAGCTGCTCGTTTCGAGCCATGACACCGTTGAGCACCAGTGTTCCTGCATCTTCATGTTCATCCTCGAGCTGGTTCCACGTGTCGAAAAATTCTTCCAACTTGTCTTGCTTGAAGCTCAATGCAATCATGGTCCAGTCCTCGCCAACATCATAGAGTTTGAGGTCATACGATGTAACAATGCCAAAGTTGTGACCCGCGCCACGAATGGCCCAGAAGAGGTCGGTGTTTTCAGTCGCGGAAGCTCTAGCAGCGCTCCCATCAGCCAAAACGACTCGGGCCGAAGCCAAGTTGTCGGCAGAGAAGCCGTAGCGGCCCTGTAGCATGCTATGACCGCCGCCCAGAAGTGGTCCAATACCCGACGTGCATTCGCAGATACCGGTGACTATTATTGTCAGAAACGTAGGGGTCGAAAGGTCTTGCCAACTAACCTGCTCTCTTATTCTGCTTAAGCAGTTCCGCGGTGACTTCATACTGCAGCGCACCGCCGCCAATTGTGGCGGTCTCGCCATCATCGTTGACTGTGGTGTGGTTCATTTTCCGCAGATTGATCTGGATGCCGCGATGCACCTTGTCAAGAGAAGTTGGCCAGCCGTGTGCACCTGAAACTGCCAAGAATGGTGTGTTGTGTTCATTGGCATATCGAACCTGTAGAGTATGAGCAATGGCTCCTACAGACAACGTGCGAGTACAAACCGTCTTTTGCACATCCTCCTCGGTGGCCACCTCAACAATGGCAACATAGTTTGGCGAGATGCGAGGTGAAGAAGCACGGACGAGTAAATCTTCGGCGTCAGGAGACGAAGGGAGCACAATTGTTGCATTCTCTGATAGCAATGGGCCAAGTTCCTCTTGAATAGCCTTGCCACGGCAACTCGAGCCCAAGACGGCAGCAGCCTGAAGCAGCACTGATACAATAGCCAGCCTCATGATTTCCTGAAGGGACTTGAACGTTCCGTGGGCGACAAAGTCTGAGAGAAAAAGGGAAGAAGATTCTTGGTCGGCTGTGCGGGATCTGACTTGATAGCATGGACCCAGTGCTTTTGGGGCTCATTTGTCATGATTCCGCAAGTATCGCTAGTGGATTTAGTATGCATGGCTGCCACCCGATGATGCGCCATGCTTCCTCTTTATACAACGGCGCTCGTTTTTCGGGGAAGATGTTTGAAGCTGAGGCCTAATACAGATCTAAACTCGCACACGGTACGGAGTACAGTCGTATATGCGTATCAGATCACATCACGTCACATTGAGTTCATTGAGCCGTTCCAAATCCAAATTCAGCCCTCGGGTTTCTTCCCCGGTCCAAGACAATGTCAGGCGCTGTTATGAGTCTGCTAATAGAACTTGAGCAAACTAGCGGGCCAAATAATTACCAGGGTGCACATCGGCAGCCCAGCCACCCGGAGCATATGTTTAATCAGGGGCGGTGGGTGGTTCTTGGGTAAGCGTTTTAGCGTCCTTTTAGCGAACGCCGTCTTTTGTGTTGATACTCGTATGTAAATGTCAAGACGCCACAAGTGCTGACATGGTGCCTGTAGCTTTGCCAGGCTGCGATCCGAGCTCTGCATTGATACACCTCGGTACGAACATCTTTGCATTGCAGAAACAGTGAGCAAAATGCATGGCAGCAGCGAAATCGTTGTGGCAAAAGGTGAGCTGGAAACTGCGGCCAGAGCGTAGCATCGCTTTTTTGACACTTTTGTACGGAGTACGCTAAGTCATAAATGTCTAGGCCAAGACGGCCCACGATGGAGTTGCTATCCTCCTGAGAGGCTGTTTCCGCGAATAGTTTGGACCGTACTCCGTACGGAGTAGTAAGAACTACTACGAGTTAGGCTAGCAGTGCCACTAGGATGCGAAAAGTTAACCCTTTTACCAGACGGAGCGGAATAGGCTCAACCCCAGCATTCTCCTCCTTGATCGTGAGATATATGGGACCCAGCGGCCCCGGCGCGTAACCTTGTCTTTTGATCAGGCAAAATGCTGAGATGAAGCGCCGCCAATTGACTCTAAAGCGACACTGACCATTTGCGATCGAAACTCGCGCCGCAAAGATGGCAATGTCGTCGTTTGGAGTGGAGGTGTGGGCAAAGTATGGCGTTGCCGTGGCCGTTATGATGCTGCGCTTTGCCACGAGATGGCGATTATTAGGCTGGCGCAACTTTGACGGCACAGATCTGTGGTGTGTAATATCCGCAGTAAGTTTTCAGCATCTCGCATCAGTATAATAAGCCATGCTGATAAAAATAGTGTTTTTACACAATTGTGTCGACGTGTGATTATCTCCTTAACACACGTACGTATTCTGCTGGCTGTGTGTATATGTGCCTATACTGATACGTTTGTAGCCACATATCCTACAAATATTGGCCTCAACGAGGTCACGGCAATGCAAGTGCCAGATGAGCGCATTCCCAGCATCCAGAGCGGCTCGAAAATAGCACACTTCTCGTGGACCATGTACATTTGCATGATCTTTTCCTTCAAAGGCGTCATGCTCAACTTATTCCGCAAAGTTGGGTACGTTATGTCTCCAGAAATGTTCAACTTGTAAAGCTAACAAGCCCAGCATGGACGTTTGGCGCCAGGAATTGCTCGTATTGGGTACAACCATCTTTGTCATTTTATCATGGGTAGCGTCCATCCTCACACACCTCCTCGCTTGTCAACCAATGCATAGATACTGGCAAGTCAAGCCATATCCTGGCCGTATGTTTCCCCAATCATACACCCTTTGACAAAGTTAACACAGTCCAAGCATACTGCACAACACGGCCTCAAAACTACTACGTCGCCGGCGTCCTAAACATGGTGTAAGCCCCCCCTCCAACCTTTCTTCTGTATTGTCCATCTAACAGCCACAGCACCGACGCCATGATCCTCATCATCCCCATGCCCATGCTCTGGAAACTCCAGGTCCGTCTCCGCCGCAAAATCGCCCTAGCAATCCTCTTTGGCTCGGGCGTCTTCATTATCCTGTGCACCGTTCTCCGCACAATCTACTCCCTCAGTATCCTCTCCGACCAAGCAACAGCCCAAGCCTGGGCAGGCCGCGAAGGCTTCGTCTCCATGATTGTCGTGTCTGCGCCAGGGTTATGGCCCCTGCTGCGCAATACGCGCTGGTTCGCTGACTCTAGTGCTCGAGAACAGCGGCAGCTGAAGCCATACAAGACTGATCCGCCAGGCAGAAACAGTGAGCAGAAGAGGACCTTCACGTCGATGCTCTGGCCGTCGTCGACGAGTGGTAGCCGAGGCAGGCGTAGACCACGCGACGACCTCGAGTCGGAGTTTATAGAAGAAGGATATCAGCTGGAGTCGACTCCGCCGACGAGAGACGCCATGCATCCGCGGTACGGTGCCACTGGGAGTGAAGAGCGCATAGTTTGCTCAGATAAGGAGGAAGACCAGCCTGGGACGCCAATTACAGTAACGACTGAGGTTTCTGTACTGCATATCGAGGTGGGCCAAGGCACAGCATCCAAGGTTGCACCTGCAAACGTACGACGTCCAGACCGGTAGCTACGAATAATGACAAACGTAAATAGAATACCAACAGAATACCAATAATTCCACTTATTGCCTAATTTAGGCATCTAAAATTCAAACGGTTTCGCCCAACGCCGCCATGGATATATAAATGCAATGCACCAGCATCACGGGGTATCTTCCAAGTCCCAAACACCAACCATGCACCAGAAGAAGAACTTCCTGACGTCACATAACCCTCACACCTTACATGCCATACCGCGTAAAGCACTCCTCGCGGTGTACTTCCAAGCAATCCAGCGCACAAATCCTCGCACCGCACTTCATGCACCTCACCCGTCCCCAGTAGCCACAAACCTCACAAAACACCCTCGTCGGATACGTCTCCTCCCACGTGCCCCTAGCATCGCCAAAACTCAGCGGCGGCGCAGCCAGCAATGTTCGTAGCTCCTCATCCGTCGGTAGCAGCGGCACGCGCGACATGAGCAGCGGATCCGCATCACCGGGGAGCGAGGGCAGCGGACCGCCCCAAGAGCCTTCAAGTAGTGTCGATGGCTTATCTGCAGAGTCTGCGTCGCCTGTCGCCCCTGATGATGTCCCGTCTGGGAGAGGTGTTCCTGCTCCAGAGCCGGGAGTTTCTTTCTTGTTGGCAGCTCGTTTGCTGCCTGCGGCGGCGGCGGCGGCGTTGGATTCCTGGAGGGCTTGAAAGGCAAGGAAGTCGTCGAGATGGTTCGCAAACGTCTTTTGTGATTGGAATATCCTTCGAACATTTTGGGTATGTTTTCCTTGCACTGTTAAATCCCTAGTATTAGTATCCAAAAAAAAAAAAAAAAAAAAAAAACAC